>CM035434.1:4885024-5485024 GCA_020310875.1 Ceratopteris richardii
CTCTTGATAGTCCTAGCTGCAGCGACAATTTCCCTCTTTTGGATTGACTTTGAGCTAATATTCCAAACTGAGTTTTAGGTGATCTTTCAAGTAACTCTAGACCAAGTGCTTCTTGAGAGCTCAAGTCACCTCCTCCAATATGCAGAGGTTGAGTATCTTGATGACAATGCAGAGAAACATTGTTGCGCATGCTCCAGATTTTTGTGAACTTTATGCCAAAGGTTAAATCAGTTCCATCAGAAGTCATAACATCTATGACAAAATGGGCATCCAACGTCTGTGTCCATTCTTATAAGGTCCAAATGTCGTTCTCGATCCCAATCACAAGGACCACCGGCAATGGTTCTCTGCTACACATTAGAAAGCCCATGAAGCGAGGCCTCTTAAGCGTATTGGACCTAGAAAAGGGTGGACAAAACCGGATACTCCATTTTGACATAGTTCTCTTACTAAGCAGCACATAACCCAGAGTCTACAATCTTGCTGAACTTGTAAGGAATGCCTGGAATATGCATTCTAAATGATGAGCTTGGGCATTGACTTACGGAGACCATCTCCATGCAAGTTCTTGTGTGAACTTATGAAAGACTCTAGGTTTCTGACATTCAGGCATGCCTGAGTTGTCCAAAAATTGTTTGAATGCATTTCTGGGCATTCATGATGAGAGATGAACGGATATAGAAGGGTCAAATAGTTCTGCTGTATACTGATGCAAAAGCCTCACTGTTTCTTGAGAAAATAAGAGTTTCAAGAACCCCTCCATGTTAAATTCTTTGCTGGGTTGTTATCAGCTTATGCCTCAGTCGATTAGATGCAGTATTGAGGTTGTCCAAAAGGGTCGGCCAAATGGTAGACCTTGAGGTTGGCCAAATGGTAGACTTTGAAGTCAGGCAATTGCAAGATGCTGAAATTATGAGTACACACACCTCAAAAAGGGTAACAATACAATCTTTTGGGCAATCAAGAAAAGACATAGAATACACATTCACTCTATTTGCTGGACCTCAATTCTAGAGAGTATACATTTTCAAGACTCTAACCTTCCAAGCTAGCTACTCAAGAGAAGAATAGCCAACCACCACTTGCCCACTGACACTCACAGTGCCAAGCTAGCTGATCCCTATTCTATCTTGTGAATTACTAGTGATAGGCTAAGAGCTCTACACACAGTGGAGTGCAATGCTTCAGCTGTGCATTCCCTCCTCTAATGTCTCTCTCTGCCTCTCATTTCTTTGATGGTGAGGTCTTCTTATATAGTTTTTATGAGACTGGTAGGAGTTGAAGGGTAGCAAAAGGGACAAAATTAGTTTCTTCCCTTTGCAAGCTCACTAACAATTTTGGCACTTTTGGAAACTTCATTCTTTAGTCCTTTTCCTCCGCAATAACTATCTTCCAAATTCTGGTTTTTGGCTGGTCCTCCTCATTCGGCACTGCCGCACTGTTCACTGTCCATGAATCGGCCGTGTGCAAGTGACTGAAAATTTAGTCCATGTGCAAAGTCCAAGGAAATTTAGTCTCTTTTCTCCAAGTGAAATGGTAGACTAAATTTAAGTGATTAGAAGTAGACCATTTGTTTTAAAAAAGTAGACTACTTCGCAAAAAATAGGCAACTTTTGAAATAGGTAGACTAAATTTGTAAATATGGGCAATTTTTGAAATGAGTCCACTAAGTTTGTAAAAATGGTCAACTTTTGAAATAGGTTGACTAAATTTGTAAAAATGAGCAATTTTTGTAAAAATGGTCAACTTTTGATATAAGTTGACTAAATTTGTGCCTTGGCCATCCGAGATCATATGGATCTTTGCTGAGATGAGGCGTATGGGATTTTCACGGTGGAGTGAGGACCGTTTGGCTTGCATTATCATTCGGTCATGGGAGAAGCTCCGACCTGCAATTGTTCAACACCTCTCCTCTTGTATTGGGGAGCAGCTTCGTCAGCCTATTACTTGGAATCCTCTTATTCGCACGGAGAGGGGGTTCATGGTTGGATCTCTCCCTCATGTCTCTTGGGGGGAGTTTGCCAGAGGTACTTGGCATAGCGTGGCCGACTGGATTAGCTTTAGGAGCCTCCTCGAGGAGCGGAAACAAGAGAGATGTATGAGGATGCGCGGTGCTCTCTAGTTGATCAAGGATGCTGAGGGTGCTATTCCTCGGGACTTGAGTATGTAGGTTGATCCGATGCATCATACGACTTGGCTTGGGGCCTTTACCTAGATGGAAGCCTTGATTTCTTCGAGGGGCATTTCTCTGAATGGGATCCTCTTCTTTGAGATTGGAGAGGAGGGACAAATGGTCAATTCCTATGTCAAGTCTGAGCTCATTGCAGAGTGGATCTTTCATCGGATTCGGGTGGTTGGCACTCGTGGAAGAGACTCGCACATTGATCCTGATCTGGGGGACATTCGGGCCCTCCTTGGTTGGCACCTTTGGACTTGGGAGGCTCGATCGTTATCTCACATCAGCCAGGACGTGGGGGAGTGGCGGTGGCTCGATCCACTTTCCCTTTGGGAGGCCCACATGATTCCAGTCTTTCAGTTTTCTGCTTGGCAAGGGTGGAGGATCAACACCTCTCCTCTTGTATTGGGGAGCAGCTTCGTCAGCCTATTACTTGGAATCCTCTTATTCGCACGGAGAGGGGGTTCATGGTTGGATCTCTCCCTCATGTCTCTTGGGGGGAGTTTGTCAGAGGTACGTGGCATAGCGTGGCCGACTGGATTAGCTTTAGGAGCCTCCTCGAGGAGCGGAAACAAGAGAGATGTATGAGGATGCGCGGTGCTCTCTAGTTGATCAAGGATGCTGAGGGTGCTATTCCTCGGGACTTGAGTATGTAGGTTGATCCGATGCATCATACGACTTGGCTTGGGGCCTTACCTAGACGGAAGCCTTGATTTCTTCGAGGGGCATTTCTCTGAATGGGATCCTCTTCTTTGAGATTGGAGAGGAGGGATAGATGGTCAATTCCTATGTCAAGTGTGAGCTCATTGCAAAGTGGATCTTTCATCAGATTCGGGCGGTTGGCACTCGTGGAAGAGACTCGCACATTGATCCTGATCTGGGGGACATTCGGGCCCTCCTTGGTTGGCACCTTTGGGTCTGGGAGGCTCGATCGTTATCTCACATCAGCCAGGACCTGGGGGAGTGGCGGTGGCTCGATCCTATATCCCTTTGGGAGGCCCACATGATTCCATTCTTTCAGTTTTCTGCTCGGCCCAGGACTCAGTGATACCATCTGGTCACTCCTGTTATGCGTGAATACTAGTGGCGTGTATACTAGTGGCCTGCTTGGCTCATGGAGGAGTTCCTCTTGTTCTTCTTGCATCGGATTTGGGGTGTTGAGAAGTCCTGTCAGGTTATTCTTTTCTAGTGGTTGGTGGCCCATAGGAGCATTGATTTGGGCAATGCTGAGCTATGGGGGCAAGCCTCCAGATTGCACATTGGCATTCACTTGGAGTCTCAGTGGCATTGCCTTTGGGACTTTCACTTCGTTGAGCACGTTTGGAAACGGGTTCTGTGTCTTCTTACATGGAGGGAGGGTTCTCATACCTTCACTTGGGGTGCGGTTTGCTTGGGGCTCCCTCACTGGCCCCACTCTCTGCTATGAGCATGAGACTCATAGTATGATCCAGGATGGGAGGATTGACATCATGCTGGACCTTCCCTTCGTACTCCTCTTTGGAGTGGTATGGATGATCCCTACTATGATCAGAAGTCTTACCATGTGGTTTATTCGGCGGGCTAGATGCCGACGTAGCTTCAAGGGGTGCATGATTCCCCCGGTTGAGACTATTCACGACTTCTTGCTTGAGTTGATATGTACCATGAGGGACAACTTCACCGACTTCAGAGAGACTCTGATGGCATGTCTTGGCAGTGCCTTGCCTTTCTTCAACTCTCGAAGAAAGGCCCTTTCTTTACCATGAAGGGTGATCCGATACATTGGAATTAGCAGCCACGTGCTTTGCTCTTTTCCCCTCCCCATATTTCCTCCACTGGGAGTTGATTTGTATTATGTTTTGATGGAGTTTGGGGTGAGTTTTCTTCCTTGTATTCAGTTCATGGTGCCCAATTGGATTTGTACTCCTTTGGGTGTTTTTATTAACTAATGAAAGGATGTCTTTTAAGGGAGGGGGGAGGGGGGAAATTGACTAAATTTGTAAAAATAGGCAGTTTTTGAAATGGTCAACTAAGTTTGTAAATGGTCAAATTTTGAAATAGATCGACTAAGTTTGGTCAACTTGGAAAAATTGATAATTTGGAAATAGGTTACTCGGAAAAGTAGGCAACTTGGAAAAATAGGCAACTTTGTAAAAATAGGTCCATTGGGAAAAGTAGGCAACTAGGGAACCGGGAAACATAGGCAATTGAGAAATTGTTTGACTTAGGAAAATAGGCAGCTGGAAAAAATACGCAACGGAGAAATTGGTCAACTTAGGAAAATAGGCAATGGCAAAAATAGGCAACTGAGAAATTGGTTATCTAGAAAATTAGGCAACTAAGGAAGTTGGGCAGTTTGATGATTTGTTTCTTCTTGATGAACTGGATCCTCTTAGTTCACTCCATCTTAGTCTTCTTTGCTTCTCCTTCTTCTTCTTCTTCTAATCTTACTCAAAATCAAGATAATTTTCTCTTGCCCTGTGGGCTTTCTGCAACTCATAAGAGTAAAAGCATAAAATACATCATTCCAAGAACTTATTAAAGTACCCCTCTATGCTAGAGTGTATTACACATGCTCCCATATATTCTCTCTTTTTACAAGAGAGAAACAAGATCATTCGATAAGAGTTATGGGACAGATATATACAGAGGGCGTTGATCCTACCTAGAGAAACAGTTCTAGTGAAAATGCTCCACTATGGAGAGATTTCTATAGATTTCAAATCAGGGGTTTATTGAGATACCTCGATACATGCTGACTTACACGCCACATCGTATATGCATTGCTATTGGGAAGCTTCCAGTCTTATCACACCAGTTGGAGATCGAGAGAGGTCGGGCTAGCAGGATACCTAGGAAGGATCGCACATTCTCAGTTTGCCGGATAGAGGTGGAGAATTCGTTATACAATCTCTCACATATGCCGATCTTAGGATTTAGTACCAGACAGGGGCTCACTTCACAAGTGTATGATGAGAGAGGACCACGATTGTTTCAGATAGTTCCTTCTCGCTGCCTTCCATCGACGTGGGACTTTGGTACAGCCTGTATGGACAAAGGAAACCATCATATTCCATGTGACTTCTATATCTCATGCTTGGTTCAGAATTTGGGGAAAGAAATGTTTATATTGCATCCGGAACATGCCAAAATCCTAAGATCGTCTGTTGTCTTGCTTGATTCTGATATCTAGAGGTCATGTTTCGAATTGATGATATCATCGTTAACATCATCAATTCGTAACCGCCATTGATGAACTCCCCTTGAAAACCTATATAAGGAGGGGTTGATCACATACATACTCAGTCTTGTCAATGCTAGTCTTGGGAGCTCAAGGAGTCGTGATCATCAAGTAAGTACTTTCAAGTTCCAGTTTGAGTTCTAGTCTTGTCCTTTGCTCTAGCTTTGTCTATTCTTGTATCTTAGACATCCTCTCTTGTCTTGTTGTATGAGAATTACTCAAATATGTTCGCATTGCTAGGAAAACTAGGGGTTCAACAAGTCAGGTTCTCCATTGTAGTCTAAGATCCGTTCGAGTTATTTCTTGTATCTGGTTGATCTCTTTGAAGGGAGTTCTTGTAATCTAGAGATCTTGCTTCATACCTATGGTCCCAGGTTGTGGGATCTTCTATATGATCTCTAGTTGAGTTATCTATACCTATTGGTCCCGAGTTGTAGGACTTCTTATCTCAGTTATATATTCTTGTATTATTTCCCTACATGGATGATCTTGTAATTGAAAGTGCAATTCCCTTATCTAGTTTAGTGAGAGGGCACAATCTAGTGCTCCCCTGACATTTTGGCAAGATTAGCTTTTATCCAAGATGAGGCATCATGGAGAACACTTATGAATAGATTGTGGCATCACTTCATAGTCTCAAACAACAAGTCGAGGACTTAACTCATCGACAAATACAAGTTGAGATGGGACATCCCGTGCATATAGGTGCACTCATCCAAGAATTACAAGAACGAATCGGGAGTCTCCAAGCAAATCAAGGAAGTATTCAAGTAAACCATTCTAGTTTATCCTTAATGAAGAAACCCAAGATTTGCATGCCAAAAAAGTTCAATGGTGATCGCACAAAGTTTCGTGGTTTCCTACAACAAGTCAAACTGTACATCCGGATGCAGCCTTATAGATACTCTGATGATGCGTCCAAGGTTGGTTTTATTGGAATCCTACACTGTGGTAAGCGTTATCATGGTTCGCCCCAATCTTGGACAAGGACATGGTAGTACTTCGTGAGTATCAGGGGTCTCTTCGAGAGCTCATCGCCACGTTTGGAGATGAAGACACCAGTTGAGTGGCAGAAACAAAACTAAGGAAGCTACGTCAAGGTAACCGCCTTGCCTCTTCTTATGCATCAGAATTTAGGCAATTGATATGCGATCTCACTTGACATGAAGATTATTTCATAAGCCAATTTAGATGGGGTTTAAGAGATGATGTGAAGGACCTTTTGCTCATGATGAGAGAGGTTAAGACTTTGAATGGATACATGACGCAAGCCATTCAATGTGATAACTGCCTCTTTAAAAGGAAACAAGAAAAACAAGCAGAAGGAAGACTTCGCCAATGGAAACCCATTCAGCTTGCTCCTAGAGAAGAACCTATGCCTGAACCTATGGAGATGGATGTAACTAGGTTCAAGCCTCTAACTCCACAGGATAAGTAGAGAAGGAGATGACAAGTTATACCTCTATTGTGGGAACCATGGCCATATTGTAGTTAATTGTCCCAACAAGAGAACAAACTCTAGAGTCGTAGTAACCGTTGTAGAGCAGGGAAACGAGGAAGTCCAATTTTCAAGGAGACCGTACAGTCGGACCATGATATAAGAAAGGGTCTCATAATTCAAGCAACACCCATAGAAATCTGTCTTGTCCCTGTCAATTTGTGTTCGGACCATGATATAAGAAAGGGTCTCATAATTCAAGCAACACCCATAGAAATCTGTCTTGTCCCTGTCAATTTGATCATGCCTAGGAGGATCTTTTCCCTTACAGCCCTAGTCTATTCAGGAGCCTCCTCATGTTTCGTCGATGAAGGATTGGTTAAGAAACACAAGATTCCAGTGCTTAAGAATAACAAACCAGTAGTAGCTGAAGTAGTGGATGGACGACCTCTAGCATCCGGGAATATCACCAAGGAAACCACACCATTAACAGTACACCTTGGTGATCATGATTCCCACATATGTTTTAATGTTATATCAAGTCCGATAAACCCTATTATCATTGGAATGCCATGGATGAAGAAACATAATCTTGACATCGATTGGGAGAAGAATAAACTACTCATCTGGATATCCAGAAGAACCCAACATATGTAGGAACCAAAGCCTTCACGCATGCAGTAAGGGAGGAACCAATATATATTATCTATGCCATACCAACTCAAGAGTCAAGAAAGATATCCAGTTATCCAGTTAAGCTGCCTAGTCACTACCAAGATTTTCAAGATGTCTTTGAGAAGAAGAATGAAGATATCCTCCCAGAGCATAGACCTTATGATTGTGCCATAGAACTTTAAGAGGTAGCACAACCATTCTTCGGACCAATCTATAGACTATCCCCGATGGAACTTATAGAATTACGTAAGAATATTGATGAGAATCTAGCTGTAGGTGATGAAGTGAAGTGTGTGGGTGTAGGGAATGCAAAATGCACTACTCTTGGAGCATATGTAGGCACATGGGTATATTAAGCACATTACCATAATAGACACTTATCACCAAGCTTCCGTATCATCACGACAAACTACACTTAGGAGTACAAGTCACAGCGACAAGCATGCAGAAGAATAGAGCACAAGACAACACCAATTAGAAAGCCAAATGTAACACAATCTGAATACAAGCCATTAGCTAATCATACCACATCTAATCATACCACTTATCATTCAAACGCAAAACAATGGAACAACAGAATTCAACCTCCAAGTATTCTCACAAAAGTAGCATAAGCAAATAACATAAGTAGGTCTCTACGAGCTCTAAGCCTGGTCTCACTCTCAGCTATAGTCTCCTGTAGTGTGCACTATATGCTATATCCCTCTCTTGAGGTTTCCCCTTTTTATAGGGGAGAGGCGAGGAACCGGTTACAATAGGAGAGTCTGTTACACTGGAGTAATGGGAAGTTAATGCACTAGGCGGTTTCATTTGTCAGCATGGCCGCCAGTACCAGACTTTGTTTTGTAATGATGAGTGGCTGGGCCCCACTTGGCCGCTTTGTCAGGTCTGCTTGTCTTGGGCATGCAGTCGCCCAACTCTACCATCTGGACGTCTTGGTGCTCAACTCCATTTTTTTTTGGACGTCTTGGCGCCCAACTCCAGATTTTGGACGTCTTTGTGCCCAACTCCAGATTTTGGACGTCTGTGCTCCCAACTCCAGATTTTGGATGTCTTGGCGTCCAATTTGATATTTAGTTCCTTGGTGCCCATATTTATCCAAAAGATTTATTCTACAAGTTTCCCGCCAGTGGTGTCTCTCAGTCTCGGAGAGAAAGGGAAAATGAATAACTGAGGTGTTACAAGAGAATAAATGGAGTGATTACATTGTGAATTGCCAAATATATCAAGAGAGAAAGTGGAGTGAATACATCATGAACTGCCAAATATAATTCTGAGTTCTGCCAGTACAAAATAAAGTTTCATGAAGTCCTATAAAACTGGTGCAAAATAAAATACTATTGACATTGTGCAGCAATAAAATAAGGTACTAGGACACTCTAAAGCAAAAAATGTGTGATTTCTGTCCAAATGACAATGATGCTAGTCGCATGCAGGCTGCTTCCAGGCCTTCAATTCTCAGATGGAGTGTCTTCCTGTTCTTCATTTGGAGTATCTTCCTGGTCTTCTTCTCCTCTTGCTCGTGGGGGAACCTCCTCCGTGTCTGAAGATGGGAGCAAAGATTTTAAGGCACTAAATTTGGATTTGAGTGCATTCCTTTGCCTCTTCAACAGTGCATTTTCAGCCAATAGTTTCTTGTTAGCTGATTTAAGGTCCTTATTCTCAGCCTTCAACTTTGTGCTCTTCTCTTCTTCATCCTACAGAAATGCTTCTAGATTGTGTACTTTCTTTTCAAGCCTGTTTGCATCCCTGAAGTGTCCAAACAATTCGATGATTTGCATGTACATCTCCTTGTACGAGACTTACTTTGAGACATTCTTCATTCAACATGTTAGCATGAGTGCGTAGCCGATTCTCTAAATCGACACAAGCTTGCCTGTCTTCCATAAGTTTGTTAGTAATCTCGGAAAATCTATTTTTGGCAACATCCATCGGGCACATATTCTGTAAGTGATCGAGAACTAAGGGAAAGATATGTTTTTTGTACCTTTCATTTGCTGAAAGTTGTTGGTGCTCCGAACTAGGTGAATCAAGAAATGGATTCGGAGGTAAATCTGTAGCAGGGTTATGTCGGGAAGGAGAGAACCGGAATGGTGGTGGAAAGGGTAGTATTTCGAACGGCTGTTGACTAGAGTTTTGAGATTGCGTAGGTGGGATGGGTATATCATTTGGGGGGATAGATGTCGGTGCTGGTGGGAGTGACGAAGGGGGATGTGATGGTGCCTGTGGCGATGGGGAGTGGGATGGTACAGGTTGTGGAGGGGAAGGTGGTGGTGTGGGAAATGATTGAAATTGGAGATGAATTGGGTCTATAGGTGGATCAATGGTGATGTGAGTGGGTATGGTGGGAGTGGGAGTGGGATGAGGTGGGGCAATGGGTGCAGTAGGTGCGTCTGAAGTGTTTGGTGTTTGTGAAGGTGGGGGAGATGGAACGGTGGGAGAATCTTTCTTAGAGGAAATAGGCACGAGTTTGATAGGCGGAAATGGGGTATTAGCTGATGTTCGTACCTTTTTTGATGTTCGAGCATATCCTTGCTGGTCGATTGGAAGAGTATCGAGGAGCTCCCTGGAATCCCTTTGTATCTTCACTCTTCATTTCTTTCGAGGATGCGTTGCACTAGGTTGTTTAGATGATACCGAACCCGACACATCTCTCGAATGTAGGGCTGAAAAATACCTGGCAATGTAGAGCATAATGTGTCCTACCACCACTTTGAAGGTAATAGCCTTCTTGCCTACCTTCTGCCCATAACGTTTTTTCCGTTCAGCGAGTGTCTGCAGAAGAGTTTTATGATATGGATAGGGTTTGACATTGACAAAACAGAGAAGGGGTTCACATATTTTGATGTCCGTGAAGTGAAAATTATCTTTGAGGAGAAAGAACACTTTAAATAAGAGTAGCCGCTTCATCATTACCTGACTACAGTTTGGAGTCGAAAAACTAGTTGCACATGCTTGTAATATATCGGGAATCGTCGATTCGGCATAACTAGGTGCCTTCTTTGTTTCTGGAATCCCTTGGCTACCCAACATAATTGCTAACTTCTCCTTAGTGATCCGTCCTCCAGAAAGTGATGGAAATTACTTGAAGAGTATTAAGATCTCCATACCACAATTCTGAGGGTCACTGAGGGAAGGGAGCTTGGCTTTTGCTATTGTGATTAACCCCATATTGTTTAATTCCTCTAAAGTGAATGAGTTTTGAAGCTTACCGGAAACGCTTAAGTCCAATTTCAAAGAGATTTCCCCATGAATGGAGATGATGATTTCTGTTGTGGTGGCCACATTTGCTACGTTTGCTGATGATGCAGCAGTGTCCTTCATGTGAGTACTTGCTTGAGTGTTTGCTGGAGATGTGCCCTCATCCTGCTGATTTTCCTCTTCTAGTGACTCTGATTCGGAAGGATTCTCCTCAAAGACCACAGAGTGAATCACTAGAGTCGCCATGGGAAGAGGATTGCCCTGATGCACTCTCTGTATCAGTTTTGAATTCAGAAAATGTTTCTTCTATTTCCAAAGAGGAAGATGCCATGATAACTATTGTCCGTGTGTGCTTTGCATGGTGAATAATTTGCAGATATTGAGGTAGGGTGACGATCCTAGCAGGTTATAAGCATCTGGTCGAGTCAAGCCATAAGCAGTAGTCGAGTTCTTCATTTGGTTGATCAGTCGAGGTGTCGGCTGTGAGGCTTAATCCACCTGGAGCACAAGTGGGTCTGTTTAATTGAATTATCTCTAGCCTTCCGGTGCAGGGCTCCCTCAGCAATCGGCCAGGTTAGCAACTACCATAGTAGGTCAAATTTAAGAGCTACAGGTTCCTTTCATCAAGCAGGTAGTTGGTCAACTTCCAGCACAGGGCATCTTCAGGAGCATGCCGCTAGCAAGTATGGGGTTTACCATGAATATCTTTGAAAGCCATCGCCTCTGTTGGGAATAGCAATCGCCTTGTGTAATAGTGGTCGCCTGCAACAATTGAAGAGAGAGATGAGAATTGTCGCTCTGTTGGAAGCAGTCGCCGTCGCCTCTCTGTGGAATAGCAGTCGCCGCTGATCGCCTCCCTTTGTGTGGCTGAGGAATTTGTACAAAATGCTATTGGAAGTTGCGAATGCTGTTGGAAGTTGCGAACGGTTGAGCATCGATATGTCCAATCGATGCACACTTTCTAAGAGGAGTATAGTCGGTGAGGATGAGATAGGGAGGGAAACATAGTTTATAGGAGTAGAGGCTGCTGCTAGCATGGAAGAAGTTAATTAGACATTGGATATTAAAGGTTTTTATAGTCTAATTATAGACATTGGATAAGAATTCGGTAGATGTAGGTTGGATGGGATAAGGTTTCGATGTGTGAGTCCACATGAGAGTAGAAGAGAGTCGTCTTATGTATCATTAGTTCAAGGAATTAGGGTTGGAGGTCGATTGAGAAGAAAATAGGAGGGGAGGTCGCCTCTGTTGGGCGGTCGCCTCTTGCCTTGGCTTGATTGATTCTTGATGTGAAGAGCTTTCTTGTCTTAATTTGATCTTGATGATATTCCTCGCTTGCTATCCAACATCAAAATTTATGATTTTACAGGGCTTTATTTGTTATTCAGTCATTTACCGAATTGTCAAATTTGTGGATATGATACCATAAAGTAGGAGGGGAAGGGGAGGTCGCCAATGCTTAGACTTAGAAAGAGGAGGTAGGTCGCCAAGGAGGAGGGGTCGCCCTAGTGAGATCGCCAATGCTTAGACTTAGAAAGAGGAGGAGGTAGGTCGCCAAGGAGGGGGGGTTGTCCTAGTAGGAGGGAAGGTCACCAATGCATAGGTTTAGATTGAGGAGGAGATAGGTCGCCCATGGAGGAGGGGTTGCCCTAGTTAGGCAAATTTGGAGGAGTGGTCGCCCAAGGTGTATGAGGGAAGGAGTGGAGGGGTGGTCGCCCAAGTTAGTGCCAAATTGGAGGAGTGGTCGCCCATGGTGTATGAGGGGAGGAGTGGAGGGGTGGTCGCCCAAGTTAAGCAAATTTGGAGGAGTGGTCGCCCAAGGTGTATGAGGGGAGGAGTGGAGGGGTGGTCGACTTAGCATGAGGGAGAGGGAGATGTAGTTCATTGAAGATGAGGAGAGGTGGGGGAAAGTGGAGGGTTTGCCCTTGGGGGAAGGGTGAAGTGGAGGATCAATGATGAATAGAGGTAGAGAGGTCACCCACGGAGGGTGGTAGGAGGTCATGGAGGGAAAGGGTAGAGTGGTGGATGAGAGGAGATAGGTGTAGATTGGGTGTTCGCCCAATTGATGATGAGGGGCCCAATTTGAGGATTAATGGGGTGGGGAGGTGGAGAAGTTGCCCATATGAGGGAGGGTGGAGAGGTCGAACATTTAAGGCAAAGTAAGAAGTTGGTGAAGTTGGAGAGGTTGGGGTCGCCAATGCTAGAAGTGAGGGAAGAGGGGTTGCCATTGAGATTTTAGGGAGGCTAGAGGGAGGAGGGGAGGTGGAAGTCAACATTAGAGGGAGGAGGAGGGGAGGTGGCCCAGAGGAGGAGAGGTGGCCCTAAGTCACATTGGAGGGAGGAGGAGGGGAGGTGTCCCAAGTTAACCCAAGAGGGAGGAGGAGGGGAGGTGGCCCAAGTCACATGGGAGGGAGGAGGGGGGGAGGTGGCCCAAGTTAACCCAAGAGGGAAGAGGAGGGGAGGTGGCCCAAGTTAGCCCAAGAGGGAAGAGGAGGGGAGGTTGCCCAAGTCACTTTGAAGGGAGGAGGAGGGGAGGTGGCCCAAATCACATTGGAGGGAGGAGGAGGGAAGGTGGCCCAAGTTAACCCAAGAGGGAAGAGGAGGGGAGGTGGCCCAAGTCACTTTGAAGGGAGGAGGAGGGGAGATGGCTTTGAAGGGAGGAGGAGGGGAGGTGGCCCAAGTCACATGGGAGGGAGGAGGAGGGGAGATGGCCCAAGTTAACCGAAGAGGGAAGAGGAGGGGAGGTGGCCCAAGTCACTTTGAAGGGAGGAGGAGGGGAGGTGGCCCAAATCACATTGGAGGGAGGAGGAGGGGAGGTGGCCCAAGTTAACCCAAGAGGGAAGAGGAGGGGATGTTGCCCAAGTCCCTTTGAAGGGAGGAGGAGGGGAGGTGGCCTAAGTCATATTGGAGGGAGGAGGGTGGCCCTGGTCAAATTAGAGGGAGGAGGGGAGGTAGGTAGTGGTGGTAGTAGTGTGGGAGTGGTTGGAAAGGGAAGTAGATAGATGTATGCCTGAAGAAGATAGTTGAGAAAAAATCCAATAGCTAAATAAGGAAAGGACATAAGCTATTAGGAAATAACATAAGAGGTATATACATTATATACAAGTGCAAGTTCCTCCTTCCCTATCATTCCACATAGGGTTTTAGCTTAGATTCGTTGACTAAGGGCAGTACTCTGCCCCTCAATGTGGAGATTTGTACTGCACCTTTTGGAAGTGTGCGAATGACCCTAAAAGGTCCGTTCCATCTCGGCATCAACTTCTTCCTCGCCTTCTTCTCAAAGAGCCGCGGGTGGTACAACAAAACTAAGCTTCCTTCCTTGATCTTTGATTTCCAGAGGTTTGCATCATGATCCTGTTTTCTTCTTTCCTGTACTGCCACTAGAGTCTCATTGCCTATCTTTCTTTTTTCTTCAAGAAGTTGTAGCCTCACAATGTTGGCTGAGTGTGCGCTAGTAAACCTAGGAATTCAACTGGTTCCCACGTGGTTGGAGCCATGCAAGAACTCAAAAGGAGCAATTGCTTGTTTTCCATAGACTAGCTCAAATGGAGTGTGTCCTGTTGTGGCTTTGAGTGAAGTTCTGTAGGCCCACAATGTTCCAAGATATGCCTGGCCCCATGTATAAGGAAACGGTAAGCATGTTTTTCTCAGTAAGAGCATGAGAACCTTATTTGTGCTTTTTGCCTGACCATTTGCCCTTGGGTAGTATGCACAGGACTACTTATGGAATATTTGATACTTTTCAAAAATTAAATTCAGCACTTTGTTGACGAAATGGGATCCTTGATCTGTTGTGACCTCTATTGGACATCCATATCTACAAAAGATATAATTATACAAGAAGGTGGCTACCGTTTCAGCAGTACATTCCTTACTGGCTATTACTTCAGCCCACTTAGTGGCATAACTGTTGCTACTAGAAGATACTTTGCACCTGAATCTTGTGCTACTGGAAAAATTGGGCCAATAAAGTCTATTCCCCAATGCTCAAAGGGTTGCCAAGCTACAGAGATATTAAGTGGTTGGTTCTTTTGTCGTGTCGGTTTGGGTGCACATCGCTGACAAATATCACATGCCTTTGCAAATTTAGTGGCATCTTTGAAGAGATATGGCCACCATAGGCCACTTTGGAGTACCCTCAATGCAGTGATATGTCCAGGAAAATGACCACTAGACTTACTCCCATGTGCCAATTGAAGAACAGTTTCTGTTTCATGTGGTTGAAGACACTTTCTGTACATCCTATGAGGACCAACCTTATAGAGGGTATCTTTTGCCATTATGAAATTCTTACTTTTCAGGAGGAGTCTACGCCTTTCCAATGGAGTAGACCCAGTACGAAATTGACCTTTTCCTAGGAGGAGAGTCAAATCATCATACCATGTAGGTGCTACATTTACCTTGTATATTTGGTTGTCTGGGAAATCATCCTCTACTCCCTTTGTTTCTTGAGTTGGGTGTCTGATGCGAGAGAGGTGGTCTGCAATGACATGTTGTCTACCACTTCTTTGTACAATCTCAAAATCGAATTCTTGGAAGAGAAGCAACCATCTCGATACTCTTCCTGCAACTTTCGGCTTATTCAACAAATATTTTAAAGCTTGATGATCAGTAATTACTGTGAATGTAGTGCCTAATAAATAGTGCCTGAATTTCTTGAGGGCAAATACAATAGCCAATGCTTCCCTTTTTGTAGTGCTATAATTCTTCTCGGCTTTTGAGAGGAGCCTACTCGCGTAATGAATGGGATGATCTAATTTGTGTGCTTCGCCTGGTTGAGTCAGTATAGCTCCTACTGCATATAAGCTTGCGTCTACATGCACGTGAAATGTCTTAGACCAATCTGGTGAGATGAGTATAGGTGCAGATGCCAACCTTTGTTTTAAATAAGTGAATGCATATTCTTCTTCTTCAAACCATTTGAAAGGGAAAAGTTTTACTGGTAAGTCGTGAAAGTGGTCGTGCTGCCTCTGCATACATGCGTATGAACTTGCGGTGATATCTTGTGTGCCCCAAGAAGCTCAGGACCTCTTTAGCATTTATAGGTCTTGGAAGCTTAAGAATTGACATTACCTTATCTAGACTTGGAGTCATCCCTTTAGCAGAGACCACATGTCCTAACAAGGTACCTTGGGTTACCAAAAAATGACATTTATTAGGGTTTAGTTTCAAACCTGTCTCTTTGCAACGTTGGAATGCTTGTTCTAATTGGTTCAAATGTTCTGGTACATTTTCTACTGCAGTGGTGCAGGTTGCTCCAGAGAAGGCTGAAAAGTCATCCATGAAAATTCTTAAGAATTTTAGGAGCAACTTGTTGAAGATAAGATATACTGTCCTATTGAAAGTAGCTGGTGCGTTTCTAAGGAAGCCATTTTGGTGTAGATATAGGTTCCCCAAGGAGTTACAAAGGCTGTTTTTGGTTGATCTTCAGGATGGATTTCAAGTTTATTGTACCCACTGAAACCATCCATGAAATTGTACAACACATGTCCTGCCACATCTTCAATCACTTGTTCAGAAAAGGGGGTGGGAAACCCATCAGGGATGGTTACCTTATTTAATGCTTGGAAATCGACACAAACTCTGATTTTATTAGGTTGCTTTTTAGGTGCGATGACCATGAAGGACAACCATTCTGAATGTTCTACAGGAAATATATGATACCTGCTTCCTCCATTTTTTGGATTTCCTTCTTGACTGCTTCTGCATATTTGGGATTTAGCCTATACATTTTCCCTCTAATTGGCCGAGCTTCTTCCACTAGAGGAATAGTGTGTATTCCCAGCTCCTTTGGTATTCCTGTCATATCCTTGTAACTCCATGCAAATACTTCTTTAAAATTATGCATGAATGTTATTACTTCTATAAGAAGAAGAGGGTGGTCCCACAACCAACTTGCCAGTAGAAGATTTTGTGGATTTCCTTCTTCCCCTAAGTTGACTTCTTTAACTGGCTCCGAAATTGCCTCTTCCTCGTTCTTGAACAACATTTCCTTGGTGAATGCTGGACTATCATTGATGGTGATTTCCTGGGTCTTTTCCTGTGTCCATCCTGTTGGGACTTCCACCAATGGGAAAATGCTTTCTACTAGTTCTTCTTTTATTTGGCTTCCTGCAATCCCTTTTCTTCCTTCAACTCCTTTCAAAACTTTACCTCTTCGGAAATCTTTAGCTGGTTCTCCTAATACCGCAGACTCCACAGTAGGTTCTTCTTCTTCTTTCTCCTTGATTGCTATCGTAAAGCATGAAACATTATTAGTCTCCTCAATCCAATCCATGATGTCACCTAGATCTTCATTAGATAATTCTTCTCCTATATCAACTTCTTCCTTAATGTCAGGTGATTTTGTTTTAGTTGGCTCTGTGTGAGGCTTCCCGAATGCCCATTGGGCCGCCCAACCGATTGTAGGGGTAGCCCAAGATGGAGGATAAGCTGCCCATTCAGGTGCCCAGTGTGGAGGCCCTTGAGCAGAGTATGGAGCCCAAGCTTCTCGAGTGGCCCAGCTACTTGGAGGTGGAGGCGCCGAGTTGGGACTAGGAGGTGGAATCGCCGAGCTGCTTGGAGGTGGAGGAGGTGCCGAGTTGGGACTAGGAGGTGGAGTCGCCCTATCTCTGCCTATGGGAGGTGAGTGCGCCCAACTTGAACTAGGAGGTATAGACGCCCAACTTGAATTAGGAGGTGGAGATGCCCAGGGAGGTGAAGGCGCCCTTTCTTGTCCTGATATTTCTTCATTTTCCAGAACCCATGGTGGAGGAGGTGTGGCCCAAATGCTTTCTCCTTCTTGTTCAGTTTGCTCTTCGTCTTCACAATTGTTATCTTTTTTGCTTTCCTCTGTAGTTTGCTCTGGATGGAGAACGACTTGAGAAGTGCCTAGGGCTTCATCTGTTCCTCCCTCCATCTGAAGCTTTCTCATCACCTTGTCTGGTCCCGCCACCCATAAGGTGTCACTACCCGAGTCATGTACCGCTTTACTGTGGCGCAGTCATGGCCTTCCTATCAAAAGAGGAAATCCTCCCTTCACCTTTGGGAGTGTTACTACCACAAAATCCAACACAAATTTTAGCTGATGGATGATGACTTCAACTTTTTCCACTATGCCTAGTGGACTTACCTTGCTTTGGTATGCCAATGATACTGTAAAATGAGCAGCCTTAGTTGATTTCAAATTTAGCAATGTCATTGTGTACTCAAGCATTAGATTAATACCGGATCCCCATCAACTATAACTCCTACCAAGGGAGTTTTCTTGATACTTATAGTTAATCTAGGGCTCTTGTAATCAGTAAGAAGTGCCATCCTAGATGGTTCTGAGCTATAAGTTGAGGGTATAGGTATTTGTTGAGAAATTAGAGAAGTGAAGCAGTTGCAAATATGGAGCAAGAAGAAGGCCAAAGTGGTTCAGGATTCTGGAGGAGCTTTGGATTCACTCCCACTTCTCGAGCAAGGTTATGCGAGACCGAAAACAGGTAAAAAGTTGTCTTTCCCTACTCCCCCACCCTCTTCCCCACATCTTACTACCATGCATTTTACAGCTAGTGCATCTCCCACTATCCCTTCCACTCCACCTATCATAACACCCATTCTCACTACCACTTTTACATCCTCTATCACACCACCACACACTACTTCGTCCACATCCATTCCTAACTGTCTACTTCCCAGCCTCTTTCTACAACCATGGACCATCCAACACCATCACCCAGAGCACCATCACCTATGTGTTCGCCATCATCTATGTATTGGCTATCTCTTTCCGCTCCTAAGTCTGCCTCCTTGACAACTCCTATATTCATTGCTACCTCCATACTGCTTCCTATCTCAATACATCATCTTGCACCTACAATCCCTATTGCTAGTCCCTTTATTCCAATAACCCACTCTACACCCCACTCTACAGCACTACCCCAACCAGCTTTGGTTCCTTCCACCACACCATCCATTCCTCCTAACTCTCCATTCAACGTGGTTGCGGATACCCTTACTCACATGCTAGAGCTATGTGACAAAGAAGATAATTCATTAGAATCTCAGCTGGCTATCGTTGACGAACATCATACATATATCACTACTATGCGTACCTTAGTAGCATCTCTCATAAACTGCAATCGAGAGCTTCGTACTCAATGGATTACCTTGATGAAGAGTTTAGAACACTGCAAGGGGAATTACTTGCACTATCTCATCAGGAGAAGTAGAACATCAATTTGAAAAAGGAGAACAAAGAACTGCAAAAAAAGGTGGAATTCTACAAAGACAAGTACAAAAAAGGCAAAAGCATTATACACCATGGCTGCAGATTTATTTTCATCTGAACCATCAGCAGGAAATACTCCCTCAAGCTGAGAAAAGGATTCGATATCTTAGTTGATCTTCTAGTTCAAGCAGATAGATATTTTGCATTTAGATTTCCTACTTATGCATTAAGTTCTTTTTCATTTTGATGTATCCATGAACAGTACCATGAACATGCCAATGTGGGCATTATTTTGTATGTTTTTGCTTTCTACTCATTTTGTTATAGTATTGTACCTTTCTCTACCTTATTTCATTTTCTTAAAAAAAGAACGGGGGGGAGGGAAGAAGCATTTTCTGATGGGCACTCTCCAAGACGAAGAGTGCAGTAGTGGTGGACAACCTGTATAGCTAAAATTGGGGCCCTACAAATTTTTGGTCTGGCTATATGTTAAGTGTGATTGCACACAGTAGTGGCAGAAGACCATCAATTTTCAGAGGGGACTGATTTCACAAATTACTCTTTGGAGACCAATTTCACAAAATTCGTCTTTTCACGAATTCGTCTTTGAAGACCAATTCCACAAATTGGTCTTTGTAAGAATTCGTCAAATGCAAGAGAAGAGACCAATCTCATAAAATGGGTCAAAGGACAAATTTTTTTAGATAGGACCAATTTCTCAAATTCATCTCGAGAAGGCAAACAAAAGACAAAGGACCCACCTAAAACGGAGCAAAAAAGAGAGTGAAGACAAAAAGATGAGGAAAAAGAGTGGAGGCTAGAGTACTCGATCTGGTAGAGCCCATAGAAAACTGAGTACCGGACTTGGCCGACCAAAAAAGTGAGAGTGAAGGAGTGGTGGAGTAATCGCTCGACAGAGAGAAGCTTATATTAAGAAAAGAGATTTAATGACACAAGAGACATCAGACACGAGATAGGAGATACTAGACTTGAGAGAGAGAGAGAGAGAGAGAGAGAGAGAGAGAGAGAGAGAGAGAGAGAGAGAGAGAGAGAGAGAGAGAGAGAGAGAGGAAAGAAAGAAAGTCATATTAACGTCTTTTGGAGGCCAAACTTGGCCTATGAGACAAAAAACCATGTACAAGTGTAGTAACCCTGTGTAGAGGATGAAATGAAATAAAAGGTATATCGCGACACAAAGATATATGAGGCTGGAAAAGGATGGGAAGACGTGGCTCTGACTCCGCAGATAGTGGCCACCTAATACATGGGGGACATGTGAGTAAGTGTGAGTAAAACACCCTAGCTACTGGTGAATGGGTGGGGGTGGGTGTAGTATGTGGTACATCGGGGGTGGTCTAAGTGCCTCCTGAAGGAAGACAACCCATGGGGTGGTGGTGCGTCTATGCTCCATCATGTGGTCGTAGGCTGTCCTGATGCGTGAGATATCCTCCTGATATAGTCGTGGTCGATGATATCTGCCCATGCGTGATCGGCGCCTTGCTCTCTATGCTTCTGCGCGGTGGAGCGTGAGCCCTATAGATGGACCTCTCTGATGTAGCTCAGCTCGCTGAAAAAACAGGGTAATGGTCTGCTGCGTACTCACTCGTGGCTGATGTGTGGGCTGGAGTGACCGATCTCGCCTCTCGTATGCTGCCGCGAGGAAGCGTCCCAAGCGTCGTTGGTCTCCCATAGTCATGTAACGGGAGTGACTCCTCTATCTGGAACTGTGCTCGTAGGTCTTAAGTATGCTGGGCATCTGATAGCAAAATGCTCCTCACTCTCTACCTCTGTCTCGCATACTGGGCACCACCTCTCCTCACGGGGGACTCCCTTGGATCGACCCCTCTCAATCTCGAGCTGATGTGATGAAACCCGGAGCTGCCCAATGACGACTCGAAGGTGGTGGTGTAGATATGTCTGCATGTATCTCGGAATCTCGATGAAGCCCTCGTCCGATATATGTAGAAAATGCTCACGGTAATAGAGCATTTTCGGTGGTAATGTACCCCTAGGGCTCACCCATGTCCTCTGTATGTATGTATGCCATATCTCTTGACGAATGATCCTATTCCTCTCCTGATGAGAGAGCGAGTAGGTGGGTGCATGTGAGTCGTATTGTAGTGGTGGTAGCCTGTCTATGTCAAAGCCATGGTGCTCCAGCCAGTCTTGTGTTTGTGCATACCATGAGGAGGTGTCGCCTACTAATGCCATGTCCCGTGATGCTTGGAAAGCCCGATAAGCAATGCGCTCTGTATCCATGCTGCGCGGAGAGAGGGGGAGGGAGAGGGGGGGGGGGGGGGGGGAGAGAGAGAGAGAGAGAGAGAGAGAGAGAGAGAGAGAGAGAGAGAGAGAGAGAGAGAGAGAGAGAGAGAGAGAGAGAGAGAGAGAGAGAGAGAGAGAGAGAGAGAGAGAGAGAGAGAGAGAAAGGTATATTAACGTCTTCCAAAGGCCAAACTTGGCCTATGAGACAAAGGACCCACTTGCAGCAGAGCAGAAAAGAAAGTGAAGACAAAATGAATAGGAAAAAGAGTGGAGGCCAGAGTATCGGATCTGGCAAAGCCCACAGAGTACTGAGCACCGAACTTGGCAGGCCAAAAACGTGAGAGTGAAGGAATGGTGGAGTGACAGCTCGATAGAAAGACGCTTATATAAAGAAAAGAGATTCAATGGCACAAGAGACATCGGACACGAGATACGAGATACTAGACCTCTGAGAGAGAGAGAGAGAGAGAGAGAGAGAGAGAGAGAGAGAGAGAGAGAGAGAGAGAGAGAGAGAGAGAGAGAGAGAGAGAGAGAGAGAGAGAGAGAGAGAGAGAGAGAGAGAGAGAGAGAAAGAAAGAAAGAAAGACTTTTTAACGTCTATTAGAGGCCAAAATCGGCCTATGAGACAAAACATATACATCAGTATGATCCAATCCACTGTGATCCAAAACGAAAATAAAGTGTGAGTACTGCAAACGTGTATAAAAGGAGGGATAGTAGCTAGCATCAAGGGTGTGGGGTGCTATGGGTATGCACTCTATATGCTCCATGGGTGAGATACAAATATGATATGCGTAGGGAGGGGAGGGGAGGCTCGATCGTATCACAACCCCCTAAATGCCTGGAGTGGGTGTAGGATATAATGCATCGGTGGGTAAGGCATCATGGCGATCCTCAAAATGCTCTGGGCGTCCAAATCGATAGGGGTGCGCTGCTGACGTCTCTGTATCTCCATGTCATGGCGTGCGTGAATCGCCTGAATCTCTCTCTGATGTGGACGAGCTCTCCGGACAAGGGGTCTTGGTCGTCGACGCTGTCGTCTAAGCTCCTCTGCTCTGTGTAATGTGACACCCCGCATCGAGCTGGGCCCCCGAGTGTATGTGGGTCTGAAAAAATCTGTAATATAAGTCTGAGGGGGGGCGGTCAGGTGTATCTCCATCTGCTGCTGGAGGAGTGATGCGCGACGGTGCTGGAGCTCTACTAGGAAACGACCTAGAGGGCGCTGGTCCTCTGTCCCCAATAAAGCCCTGATCTCTCTAGGCCCCCTGAAGAGCTGTGGGTAGCGGTCTCTGATGTCCTCATATGCCTGGCATCTACATGTGTAGTGCTCCTCGTCCTCCACCTCCTCTCTACATATCCTGCATAATCGCTCATCCCTGGGGGTATGTGTGGCTCGCCCAATCTCAATCTCGAGTTGGTGTGATGATACTCTGAGCTGCCCAATGGCCACTCTCTCAGCTGGTGCCATATATGTATCCATGTATCGTGGTCTCTGAATGAAACCATCCGCTGTCACAGTCAAGAAGTGCTCTCTGTAGTGTTGCCTCTTTGTGGGAAGAGGCTCCCGTGGTGCTATCCATGTCTCCCTGACGTGTATCTGTAGTAGGTCCTGACGGATGATCCTATTCCTCTCCGAACGAGAGAGGGTAATGTGGGGGGAAGAGAGGTCATACTGAAAAGGGGGGAGATCCGTAATGCTCATGCCATGGTCTGCTAACCATCGGTAAGTCTGTGCATACCATACTCTCTCATGCCCTGTCTCTGCCAAATGTCTAGAGCTCTCAAATGCAAGCCTGGTGAGTCGGCTAGTGGGGAGCTCTCTGACTCTCAGAATAAAGGTCACCAACTGGAAGAGGGCCTCCACTAGCATCGGTGGTGTGCCAAGCTCAGCTCGTATAATGTCATGTGGAACGGAGGGCTTGCTGCGCAGCAAGCGTGATATCATGGTGATCTGGGGCCTCTCAATCTGCGTCCACATCGCCTCTGTGATCCCTGGTGCCCATACTGCTGCTGCGTACATCAATGCGGGTGTCACTAGAGTGTCAAAGAGCCACGCCTTAGTCCGGGGCTCCTGAAAATGTGTCTGAAAGCAGCGTCTCTCCAATCCTGCAAGTGCCGCATAACCTCGCGTCAATCTATCTCTCGCAGCCTGTGCCATGGAGAATACCCCTGTGCTGCCCGAGAAGGTGATACCTAGGTAGACGTAGGAGTCCACTACCTCTATATGTCCTCCAGCTGCCGTGAAAGAGGCGCGATGGCGTACCGTCCTGGAGGTATGGAAGATCATGACCTTGGTCTTGCCAAGGTTCACTGTGAGTCCTCTCTCCATGCAAAAGGTATCGAGCGCCTGTAAATGTGACTGCAACCCCTCCTGTGACTCTGAGAGCATGACAATGTCATCAGCATATAATAGGATATGTACTGGCGTACCTCCGAGGTCTCCTCCTCGCCCTCCTGCTCGCTGTATATACTCCGTGATCTCGTCGATGTAGAGACCGAAGAGAGTGGGTGAGAGAGGGCAACCTTGTTTCACACCAATGGTGCTAACAAGGCTGTCTGATAGACCGCCGGGGCAGCGTACCCTGCCTGTGACTTGTGCATACAAAGCGTGGATGGCCCATAGCATGTCTGATGGAAGCTGTAACTCCTGGAGCCTCCGTAGTAGTCTCTCTCGAGGGACCATGTCGAAGGCTTTGCGGAAATCCACAAAGCAACAGTATAGTCTCTGCTTCCTCGCCTTCGCGCTCTCAATCAAGCAACGAAGCACGAAGATGTGGTCGATGGTGGAGAAAGTGCGGCGGAAGCCTGCCTGGCCGGGTGCTCTAATCCCCGCTGCCTCAGCGTGTGTACTGAGCTCTGCCTCTAGTACCGCCCCATAGATCTTGGCCAGGATATGGCCTATCATAATAGTCCTGTAGTTCCCTGGGTCCATCATATCGCCGGACTTATGGATAGGCGTAATGGTATGCATAGTCCATGAGTCGAGTAATCCCTCAACCAAAGCACGGTTGAAGAGATGGGCGATCAAGTGGGAAACTACATCTGCTGCGTATATAAAGTGCTCTCCTTGTAGCCCCGTGTGGTCTGCTGAACGGCCATGCTGTAGCCTATGGATGGCCTGTCGTACCATGCCTGCTGTGAAGAGGGTGGATATCACCGGACGCGGTGTGGAAGGAATCGGTAATGGTGGCTGTCCTGGGACGTCATATAACCTCTGGGCATAGGTGTGCCAAGTCGAAGGATCTGCTATGGGTGTAGGTGGACGTGGTTCACGTAGTGCCCTCCACGCGGTGGCACAATCCCTACTCATGAGAAGGTCGATCAACTCTGCCTCCTGTCGCTCCTCGAAAGCTCGCCGCTTCCGGCGTGTGAGGGCTCGCATCTGTCGTCGTGCCTCCCTCTCTGTGATGGATCCCAAGATACTCTGTGCTCTGAGATGTCGGTATAGTCGCCTACACTCCTCATCGTACCATCTATTCTGGGGTGTATGCCCTAGCCGTGTCGGATGTGCAGTGCTGTGGGTGGTGTATGGGAAGCTGAGAGTAGCGGATGTATGGAGGATCGAGGAGAAGTGGGCGGTGAGGGTGTCCAAGGAGGCAGAGGGATCAAGGGAGTAGATGCGCTCTCGAACATGGGAGCTATAGATATGTGCTAGCTCATGTCTAAAGTGAATGGTGGTACGGGCTCGTGGCTGTATGGTGACGGGGTGGGGTATGCATGGTGAGCCGCGAATGGATAGGGCAAGATATGCGTGATCAGCTCCAATCGGTAAGGGTGGGATAGTGAATGAGGTGATCAGATGTGTCGCCTCCGGAGGTCCGATAACATAGTCTACCACACTGCCCCCCCGTGGTGTCGTGGGTGGAATGCAGGTGAGACCGCGCGAGGTGGGCCAGCTCTCCATCCCATTATATATAACGAGACGGTGTGCTGCTCCCATCTGGAGTAAGTGTCGGCCATATAAGGTGGGTGTGGCGGTGTCGGCTGAGGCTCTGAGTGTAGGTATGTCCTCTATGGTATGAAGCATCTCAGGGTCGTCAAAGTCGTAGATATCACACTGGTGGCTCTGAGTGCCGGCATTGAAGTCTCCTACAAGGAAGACTTCACCCATCTCGGTATACTCCATAATCGTGTCACTGAGGCAGTCATATGGCGATGTGGTGTCTGGTCCCTCCCCTCCTGATAGCTGCTCAGGGGAATGTGTGAAGCGTGAACCAATGGGTGCAATATAGCATACGGCGAAGTACGCTGCTCTCTCCTCTGATAGCTGCAAGCGTATCCACATGAAACGTGCCTCTGGGTCTCTGGCTACCACCTGTACCCTGTGCTGTAACGACTGTCTATAGAGCACGGCTACTCCTCTTGATCCTCGTGTGGTGTGCTGTCTCATCTGGCGGCGATGAGCTGACTCCCACATATAGCCCGCAATCCTCGGTAGGCTCCTCCCCGGGCTCTCGTGTGTCTCTGTCAAGAAGATAATGTCTTTGCCCTCCATCACCTCCTCGAGGCGCCCTGGATGTGTCCATAAAGATCCATTGCAGTTCCAGACTGCAATGTGCACCTCCTGGTGTGCTGTCTCATAGGCCGCGAATCCCTAGTCAATGGGCCGTCCATCAATGATGATCCGACCCTCTCTGTAGAGGGCACGATGTCCCTCTCGTCTGGCCTGGAGGACACGTGGCATGCATGCCCGTCTATGCTCTACCTGCATCCGTGTGAGGTCGTCATCCAAATAGATGGGGGTGCCCGGTGTAGTGCGTAGTACCGCCCGTCGTCTGAGAAAGTCTCTCCTCCTGGCCTCATCTGAGAACTGAAGGATAAGTGCTATGCTCCGTGTGGTGTCCCGTCCTGCTCTCCATACTCTGGTGAAAGGGAGAGGCTCATCCGCGCGGTATCCAAGTAATGTGCACAAGCGACGCCCGTCCTGCTCTGGTGATCCGTCTGTCTCTGTGAGGCCGGAGACGCGAACATTGAGCATGCGGGCCTGTCGCATCCGCTCCTCCTCAATGGTGGTATGCACTATGTGGATCTCCTCATGGTGGTTGTTCTTCTTTGCCTCCTGTCGAAGGTTCTTTTTGACAACCTCGACCCATCCATCTTTCTTAGAGAGGAGTTAGACAAGAGGCTTTGGTCTTGTCACCGTGGACAAGCAGAGTAAGTCTACAAGGGTTGAGTGCTTAGAGACTTGCATGCTTCACTGGTACCTCCAGTTGAGTTGGATTTTATAGTGAGGTTTCGAGTTGAGTTGGATTCTGTAGTGAGGTTTGAGGTTGTGAGCATAGGAGCTGCCCCCTTGCTTCTTTCATTATGATTGTACCGCCCATCTTGTATACTTCCAAGCTTATGTTAATGGAGTGATGCTTCTTCTTTTTCTATTCTGTTTGTGATCTTATTGTGATTGTGCAAAGCAACACATAGTGCATACTGCACTCAGAAAAAGAACCCACCTCGAGCACAAGAGAATAAGAATTTCCTCTACAGAGGGGATACTATGCAATTATGATAGCTAGCTCTTCTATGATAATATCATATGGCACCGAAGGCTTACTACAAATGAGCCGGTTATCACGAGTATGAGGTTTCTCTTGAGTTTTGACCATAGTAGTCGTGGACCCCTTATCGAAGCATTGTGCAGAAGAGAGTGTGACCAGTGTATCAAATAGCCCTTTGTGCTCGGCTTCTTGAAGCGTGCATGGTGGCTCTCCATCAATGTTAATGATGCGGACCCTCGGATAAGTCGATCACGGGCTGCCTGGGTCATGGACAAGGACCCGGACGCGGCTGTAAAGGTCACTTCAAGGTATACATAAGAGTTAGAGACCAAAATGACTCCCCCAACGATGCTAAAAAAACTATCTTTGCACATGTCCTAATGTATTTGGAGAGAGAGAGAGAGAGAGAGAGAGAGAGAGAGAGAAGAAGAAGAAGAAGAAGAAGAAGAAGAAGAAGAAGAAGAGGAAGAAGAAGAAGAAAGAAAGAAAGAAAGAAAGTCATATTAACGTCTTCTGGAGGCCAAACTTGGCCTATGAGACAAAAACCATGTACAAGTGTAGTAACCCTGTGTAGAAGATAAAATGAACTAAAAAGTATATCGCTACACAAAGCTATATAGGGCTGGAAAAGGCCGGGGAGACGTGGCTCTGACTCTGCAGATAGTGGCCACCTAATACATGGGGGATCCATAATGTGAGTAAAACGCCCTAGCTACTGGTGATGGATGGAGGTGGGTGTAGTATGTGGTACATCGGTGGTGGTCTGAGTGCCTCATGAAGGAAGACAACCTAGGGGGTGGTGGTACGCCTATGCTCCATCATGTGGTCGTAGGCTGTCCTGATGCGTGAGATATCCTCCTAATATAGTCGTGGTCTATGATATCCGTCCATGTGTGGTCGGCGTTGTGCTCTCTATGCTACTGGTGGAGCGTGAGCCCAATAGATGGACCTCTCTGATGTGGCTCAGCTTGCTGAAAGAGCTGGGAAATGGTCTGCTGGGTACTCACCCGTGGCTGATGTGTGGGCTTTAGTGACCGCTCTCGCCTCTCGTATGCTGCTGTGAGAAAGCGTCCCAAGCGTCGCTGGTCTCCCATAGTCATGAAGAGCTGGAGTGACTCCTCTATCAGGAACTGTGCTCCTAGGTCTAAGTATGCTGGGCATCTAATAACAAAATGCTCCTCACTCTCTACCTCTGTCTGGCATACTCGGCACCATCTCTCCTCATGGGGGGCTCCCCTGGACCGACCCCTCTCAATCTCGAGTTGATGTGATGAAACCCGGAGCTGCCCAATGAAGACTCGTAGGTGGTGGGGAAGGCATGTCTACATGTATCTCGGAATCTCGATGAAGCCCGTGTCCGATATATGTAGAAAATGCTCGCGGTAATAGAGCATTTTTGGTGGCAGTGTATCCCTAGGGCTCACCCATGTCCTCTGTATGTATGTATGCCCTATCTCCTGACGAATGACCCTATTCCTCTCTTGATGAGAGAGCGAGTAGGTGGGTACATGTGAGTCGTACTGTAGTGGTGGTAGCCTGTCTATGTCAAAGCCATGGTGGGCCGGCCAGTCTCGTCTCTGTGCATACCATGAGGAGGTGTCGCCTGCGAATGCCATATCAAGTGATGCTTGAAAAGCACGATAAGAAATGCGCTTTGTATCCATGCTCCGAAGTCTGTGTAATAGGCATACTGTCTGGAATAGTGCCTCAACTAGCATCGGTGGTGCAGTGAGCTATGCTCTAATTGATATCATGTGGTGCTGAAGGCTTGCTGCGGATAAGTCTGGCAATCATGAGGATCTGTGGCCTCTCTAATGCTGTCCATACTGATGTAGCTAATCCCCGTCCCCATATGGCTGCCCCATACATGAGCGCTGGCGTAACCAAAGTGTCGAAGAGCCATCCCTTTGTGCAGGGCTCCTGAAAATATGCGTGGTGTCTCTCCATCAAATCTAGTGCTGCATACCCACGTGTGATGCGGTCACGAGCTGCCTCAGCCATAGAGAAGACCCCTGATGCTGCTGTAAATGTCACCCCCAGGTAAACATATAATCCGACCACCTCGATCGGTCCACCTGCTTCTGTGAACAAACTATGTCTATGTACCTGTGCTGATGTATGAAAGATCATGACCTTGGTTTTACCAAGGTTCACAGATAACCCTCTGCGTCTGCAAAAATCATCTAGGCCATGTAGATGATGCTGTAGACCTTCCGCAGACTCTGAAACCAATACAATATCATCAGCGTATAAAAGAATATGGACAGTGGACCTGCGTACCTCAATGCCATCTCCCCCTTGCCGCTGTATGAAGTCCACTATCTCATCAATGTAGAGACCAAAGAGGGTGGGTGAAAGAGGGTATCCTTGCTTCACCCCGATAGTGCTAGCAAGTGGATCAGATAAGCCCCCTGGACATCTGACTCTACCAGATACTCTCTCGTATAAGGCATAGATCCCCCATATCTTCTCCTCCGGAGCTCTGATATCAAGTAGTCGTCTGAAGAGTCGATCCTTGGGAACAGTGTCAAATGCTTTGCGGAAGTCCACGAAGCAACAATATAATCTCCTCTTCCTCACCCTTGCCTGGTCGATCAGGCATCTCAGAGTGAAGATGTGGTCAATGGTAGAGTAATCTCGTCTGAGCCCTGATGCCCTTCCTCTCAGCGAGAGTATTCAACTTTGTCTCTAGTACCACCCCATATAACTTGACCAATATAAGGCCAATCATGATCGTCCGGTATGTAGCTGGATCCGTAGTAACACCTGACTTATGAATGGGCACTATGTTGTGCTCAGTCCATGAGTCTGGGAACCCTTCAACCAATGCACGGTTGAAGAGATGGGCAGTGAGCGGTGCGAGAGTCGTGCCTCCATAGATGAGGTGCTCTGCCTGTAAACCGAAATGATCATGGGCCCTGCCATGCTGCAACCAGGCAATAGTGCATCCCACCATAGTGGGTGTGAAGAAGTCAGAGGTAGTAGGACGTGAGCTCTGCGGTCTGGGAATGGGGGGCAGGTCTGGTATCTCGTATAGGCTTCGTGCATAGCTATGCCAAGTGCTCGGGTCTCAGATAGGTGTCTGCTTTCTCCTCTCTCTCAAATGCCGCCATGCCACTACACTTTCTCGACTCATGAGCAAATGGTAAATATCCCAATATTGTCTCTCCTCCCAATCTCGCCGTTTGCGGCGAGGAAGGCTCTGCATGCGACGCTGTGCCTGTGTGTGTAATATCTCCTCTATGCTCTAAAATTCGTAGATGCTTCCGTAGCTCACGACAATCTGCATCATACCAACGGTTCTGGGGCATGGATCCTGTGCGTGGAGGGTGCATATGTGTGCGGTCTGGGAAGCTGCGGAGAGCTGAGTCCTCTAGGATGGTGGTGATCTGTGATGTAAGTGTGTTCAAAGGTGAGAATGGATCGAGGGGGAGTATGCGGGTGTGTAAATGGTGTGCATAAACGTGTGAGAGCTCGTATGTGAAGTGTATCGTGGTGTGTGTCTCAGTGGGTGAGGGAGGGTCTAATGGAATCGGAGATGAGAGTGTGAATGTGATAAATGTATGGTTAGCACCAAGTGGGCGTCGTCCAATACTAAGTGAAGGGATGAGTGAAGCTTCAGAGGTGGTACCCAAAATGTAGTCGACTGTGCTCTCACCTCCCCCGTAAGGGAAGCAAGTAAATCCGCCCAAACCTGGCCAACGATTCATCCCATTATATATAATGAGATGATGTCGGTTGCCTAGCTCGAGTAAATGTCTGCCATAGCCGGTGATGTCCTGACCCGTATCCGCCGATACTTTGCTAGTGCTAATCTCATCCGGGTCTTTGGCCCTCATAAGATGTGGGTGATCCATGTCGTATGCCTTGCACTGATGCGACTGAGTGCGGTCATTGAAGTCCCCCATAAGGAAGACTTCACCTAGTATGCTGTAATGTAGTATCTCATCTGAAAGCATTGTGTATGGTGAGTCTTTGTCTTGGATCGGTCCCCCAAGATCTTGTCCTGCGTATCGAGATCCGCCTGGTGGGAAGTAGCATATAGCAATGTAAATCCAGCTCCCCTGTGCTATCTTCATGCGAACCCACATGTATCGTGCCTCCTCATCTCTACCTATAATATGGATCCGGCTCTGTATCTCCTTCCGAAATACGATGGCCACTCCTCCCGATCCTCGCGCTGTACTCTGTTTCGTCGTGGTCTTGAATGCAGATTCCCAATGAAAACCTGTAATGCGTGGTAGACCTCTCATTGGGCTCTCGTGTGTCTCTGTGATGCACGCAAAGTCATGTGATGCCAGGATCTCCTCGAGTTTGTCTGGTCACGTCCAGAGTGCCCTGTTGCAGTTCCACACCACTCCTCTGAGTGGTGTCTCCAGGTGTAATGATGTCTCATAGGCCGCGCGGCCCTATTTGATAGGGCGTCCATCTATGTAGACCATACTATCACGGTAAAAGGCCTTTCTTCCCTCTCGGTGTGCCTGGAGTATCTGTGGCATGCAAGTGCATCGGTGTGCCACCTCCATCCTCGTGAGGTCCTCGTCCATGTAGAGGGCGCCGCCGGGTAGTCCACGTAGTACTGATCGACGTCTAAAAAAGGCGGTCCGTGCCTCTTCGAAGCTCATATTAAGGATGAGTGCTCGCAAACGCGATGTATCCCTCCCAACCCTCCATGCGCCTGTGAAGGGAATGCTCTCGTATCCAAGTCGATGGCAAATGTCAGTTGCATCTACCTCCGGTGATGCTCCCTCAGGTAGGCCTCTAATCCGAATGTGAAGTTTTCGAGTGTGTCGAAGCCTCTCCTCCTCGAGTGTAGTGTATCTTGGACTCGTGTTAGCTCTTCTTTCTGCACGTCTTCCCTAACTTCCTTCTTAACCCTTTTGTGTACTACTTCCACCCACCACTCTCGAGTGGATTCTACCTCCGTTTTGATTTCCTTCTTTATTTCTTCTTTGAGTGTCTCCATGTTCGAGATCTCTCCCTCTTCTTTCAAGTGCTCATAGGCTATCCTCCGTACCTCCATATTGAGGTTGCGGTCTGCTTCCTTTTTGGCCTCTTTGAGAGCTTTAGCGATAAGTTCATCCACTTCCCTCCTGTCCATGGGAGCCATTTCAGAGACACTTTGAAACCCTAATAAATAGGAATTAGAGAAGATGGAATGTGAGAGAGAGAGAGAGAGGTTAGGGTTGTAAGCCATGAAGCTTAGGATGTAGGGTTGGTTGGTAGCATTAGAGCAAGGTAAGGGTGGGTGTTAGGATTTTTGGTTAGGGTTAAGGTATCGAGTTAGGGTTAGGGTTAGGGTTTCGAGTTAAGGTTAGGGTTAGGGTTTTCGGTAGTGTATGGGTGCGGGACATGGTAGTGTATGAGAACGAAACGGATGGGTTAAGGTGGCTTGATACTAGATAGCACCGGTTAGGGAGACCGTGGAAGGGAACCCTAAAACTGATGAGCTAGTGCAGATGACCAATGGGTGCACATGGCTCAGTAATAGAAACCCTAAAACTGGCGATCAACAGATAATAGGAGAGATTGCTGATGATGGCGAACCCTAAATCTGACGAGCTGACGCAGAGCTTCTGTTTGCTGACGAACTGATGCAGATGATGCAAGCGAGGAGCTGACACGGAGATCTGGATGCTGACGCTGGTGATGTGCTCACGCAGAGGGGGGGGGGGGGGGGGAGGGGGAGAGAGAGAGAGAGAGAGAGAGAGAGAGAGAGAGAGAGAGAGAGAGAGAGAGAGAGAGAGAGAGAGAGAGAGAGAGAGAGAGAGAGAGAGAGAGAGAGAGAGAGAGAGAGAGAGAGAGAGAGAGAGAGAGAGAGAGAGAGAGAGAGAGAGAGAGAGAGAGAGAGAGAGAGAGAGAGAGAGAGAGAGAGAGAGAGAGAGAGAGAGAGAGAGAGAGAGAGCTTAGAAGGCCAAACTCGACGTATGAGACAGAATCAATGTACATAGTTTGTTTCTCCAAGCCAATGGAAAGAAGAGCACGTTGAAAGTTAAAAAGAACAAAAAAAAAAAAACTGATGTGAAAATAGGTATATGAAAAGGAGGGGTATATGGAGTGCTATCTCTATCATAACCTGTATGCAAGAGGGTGATTTAAGTATGAGAATGCATCTAAGTGGCACAAAACCCCCAACTAGTTGCTCATATATGGATGTAGTATGTGGTACATAGGTGGAGGCGGGGTGAGGGCTGCCCCAATGATTGTAGTGGGATCTGACATCATCTTGGCCCATCTGTCCTCAATGGCTCAATGGTAGTGGGCCTCTATATCCGCAATCTGGTGGCTGTGCAATCTTTATGTTCGATAGCCTCTATTGCAGGGTAGTCTCCTAGCATGAGAGATCTCAGCCTGCTGAAGAGTCACCCCTCTCGGAGTGACAGTAGGTGGCGGAGCTGGTGCATGTCGTGGGGTGAAGAAGTCAGTGAGTTGTGTTGTTGTGTCTGTCTGCCGCCGATCGGAGCTGTTGTGGTGGGCTGGAGAAGGGCATATCTGTGGCTCTATCTCTAGTAAGAGTCGCCCTAACTGACGCTGATCTCTGGAGGGCATGATCTCACGAAGGGTAGGCTGTCCTGTGAATAGAGCTTCGTATCTACTGCTGATATCATCATGCTCTGCATCGACATACAAGATGCTCCTCATCTTTTATCTCTACTCCACATATATGGCAGATCCTCTGCTCTCTGGGGCCTCTGCCAACCTCAATCTCTAGTTGGTGTGATGAGACCCTCAGTTTTGCCAATCGCTACCCTCGAGCTATGAGGCATGTATGCGTCTATGTAGCATGGTCTCTGGATGAACCTGTCTGCTAAAAAGTCCAAGAACAAGAACTGGTCTTGATAGTATGACAATCTGGATCCAAGGTCGGAAGTGAACCACGTCTGACTAGTGTATAGCTGCCCGAGATCTTGTCTTAGCCCAGTGTTCCTCTCACTACATGAGAGGCGAATGTGGGGAGAGTCTAGGTCATACTGTTAAGGGTGGTAGTCTGTCCATATCCAATCCATGTCCATCAAACCATGCTTTAACTTGAGAATACCAAGCTCTCTCACACCCTGACTCAGAGGCGTGTATCGCTGCCTCAAACGCTTTGTGTGTGAGGCCTGTATCACTGCCTCAAACGCTCTACGTGTGAGTCTATCTGCTGTGAGCTCCCTCATCCTCTGAATGAAACATATAGTCTGGAACAGTGCCTCTACCACCATGGGAGGTGTGGCCAGCTCTGCCCTGATGATGTCGTGTGGTAGTGATTGTTTCCCACGGAATAGCCATGAGATCATGCGTACTTGCGGCCTCTCAATCACACTCCACTGGGCGGCTATGAGACCCGGACCCCAAACTATTGCTGCATACATCATAGCTGGGGTGACTAGTGTGTCAAATAGCCATCCCTTCGTACGAGGCTCCTGGAAGTGTGTTTGATGACACCTCCTCTCTAACATGGCCAAAGCTGCATATCCTCGTATGAGCCTATCAGTGGCTGCCTGTCTCATACTGAAGGGATCAGGTAGGCTAGTGAATGTCACCTCTAGGTAGACATATGAAGTGACCACCTCTGTCCACCAGCTGTCGTGAACTGTGCTGTATTCCGCACCATAGGAGAGGGGTGGAAGATCATGGCCTTGGTCTTGCCAAGGTTTACAGTCAATCCCTTATGTATACAAAACTCTTCCAAGGCACCCAAGTGGCCCTCTAGACCCTAGGTGGATTCTGAAATCAATACAATATCATCAACATATAATAGAATGTGTGCAGGTGTACCTGCTACGTCCCCTCCCTCACCGCCATCTCGTAGGATGTAGTCCTCAATCTCATTGATGTAGAGCCCAAATAGAGTGGGAGAGAGTGGGCACCCTTGCTGAACACCAACTGTGCTAGCAATTGCTTTTGATAATCCCCTGGGGCATCAAATCCTCCGAGTCACTCGCTCATAGTGTGTAGATGGCCCAAATCATCTCCGATGGTATATGAGAGAGAGAGAGAGAGAGAGAGAGAGAGAGAGAGAGAGAGAGAGAGAGAGAGAGAGAGAGAGAGAGAGAGAGAGAGAGAGAGAGAGAGAGAGAGAGAGAGAGAGAGAGAGAGAGAGAGGGAGGGAGGGGTTCATGTTGATAAACATATACATGTATATCAATATGAAACCCTCATATATCAACATGAATATGGATGCAATATGAATTATGATTTACTCTTCCATGTTCTTTAAAAATGTAGGTTTGGGACTCACATGAAGAGGTTGAAGGATCCAGAGGGTCCCATTTCATTATTTGTTGATCGCGTAGCTCGTCTTGGACAGAATGCTCTTGGGCCATTTCTTGTGCAGGTTTTTTTCCATAAAATCCAAGTGTGTTTCTTTTGACCCTTTATAAAAACGTTCTGACGTCTTTTACATCTGCATTCAGCTTCCTCCTAAGTTCAAGCCGGATCTTGAGAGGCTGAAAAACTTTCTGGAGAGGCTGCCAGACCAGTATCGCTGGGCGATCGAATTCAGAGATAAAAGGTGGCTGTGCGATGATGTATTTTCACTTCTTCGATCACATAACATTCCCATGTGTATCCATGATCACATTGATATCCCTAAGTTGCATCCTAAGGTTCGTTTTTTTTCTCTGAAGCCCTGGAGTTCTTTAGTTAAATTTTGCGGATAATTTATCTGTTTGCTCCATCTGTAAGGTCTTGACAGCAAATTGGACATATATACGGTTTCATGGACGTAACTATCAGAGACAATACACTCATGATGAACTACAGACTTGGTCAATTTGGATAAAAGGCGTGCTTGAAATGGGACATGATGTGTATGCATATTTCAACAACGATTTCAAAGGTTATGCAGCATACAATGCTCTTGAATTGAGAGACATGGTTTTCACATAGGTAAGCTTGTAAATGGGTGAGTTAGCTTTGAAAACATGTTTTTTAGGCAAATCAAGGTTCAAAGCTCATGGGCTGCAGATAGTAAAAAAATCACCAGAACCTGAATGAAGTTACTAGAATCAGAACATTTGAATGGATTAGTTTTTTAAGTAGAAGCGGTGATAGAGAATGTGTATGCCTGTGTGTGCACATGCCATACACATTTGGTATACATTGGTTAATTAGATTTGTATATAAGGCAATAATATGATGGGGTATCAAAAATCCATATGTAATCAGTTTCTGATATATAGATCAGCTGAATGCCATTATTTTGATGTTTGAATTTCTCTTTTTGTGTGTTATTTGCATGTGTGCATGTGTGCAAGTGTCATGTATGTATTCTTTTTGTGAGCATGCATTCTGTGTAGACGTGTACCACATGTGCAAGCTTGCATTTGTGTGAGCATGTCCACATGGATGTATGTAAAAGAGTATGCAAATAGATGCACAGCCAAAGTGATTGAAGTTGAAGGAAAATAATTATAGCAGAAAGAAACTTTGCCCTTGTGATGGGTCTGGTTTTGTGACTATAACGTTTGGTTTGGGACCCTAACTGTGAAGGAAAACCGTTTCAAAACATTTCATGACCCTCTCCTTTTTCTCGGGTCACAAAGTCACTCTGTCATTGCCGGCATAAAATCTGAGTCTAAGCTAAATGATTTGTGCAGTAAGAAACTCTGACAGGCAAGGTCTGTATGAATCTGAGACAGCCACATGCAGAGCAAGAGAAAATGCCAGTGAGCAGCATACTACAAAAAATATTTCTCTCTGAGTCGTCTGATATCCTCATAATCTCTTCCAGTGGTTCTTCAGAAAGGCATGTTTAAATCCATCTCTCTTCTGATGCTTAGAGTACGCTGGTCTAATTTATCTCTGAGACAAGTGAATCCGCGGGCCAAACTTAGTCGTATCCAATGAAGTGTACCAAAAACTCCACTTCAGGTAAATAAGAGTTTAGCCAGTGCTACTCCTTGGGGGAGGGGGGGGGGGGGGGGCACTCTTCTCAGTAGATGAGGTCATTCCTGAGGTAGTACTGAGGTTAGGTTCAATCTCTTGAACTTAAGGTGCTGCCAAAGAATACCCGCTCTAGTGCAAAGTCATGCCTAGAAGCTAGTGGGAATGTAGATTAGGAATGTGTGTTCAAATATTCTCCTCAATATCAGGAAAACTCAATCCATGTGCTTCTTGTGGTTGAGTGCATGGCCTCCCTCAAATATAGGTGAAAGCTTCTGGAAGAAAGCTACGATCTGGAGCCTCTATCTATGGGATCCCATGAAGTGTGTGGCCTTGAGTCAGCTTGATCTTCCAAAGGATCCTTTTATCACTGGGCTCCAAATCAGGTGCCAATGTAATACCTTCTTCTTTGAACTGGGAAAGATCTTTGTAAAGGCTTTCCAGTGTCCTCCAAGCCCAGAAAAATGCTAGTAATAAATATGCTTTCTGGCTGACTTCCAAATTTCTGGTCTTTGGCAAAATCACCTCTTGCCTGGTCTCAAGGTAAAGAGATCATCCTTGTGGGCTGTCTGCAAAAATAGATTTTATAGGGTCCTCCTTGATTGAAAGCCATGCACAATGAACTTGCACATGTGATTGATGCTGATGCTTTGTGTAGTAGGAGGCTTGAAGCTCTGATCACCTTGTGAGCATAGTGTAAGACAATAGTTACACAATATAGCATAGGAGCAATAGCAGAGAAAACAGATATAGGAGAATCTCAACAATTTTCTACTAACAGCAAGTACAAAGATGATGGCGTTGTCCACCCGTGCGCTCTCAAGGTGGAGCTTAAATGGTGATCTAGACAACTCTAGATAGGGAGATACAAGGTAGAGGTATGCTGGCTCAATTCGATGTCTCAAGTAGTACAGAAGTCATGTATATATAGGATCGTGGGTGGCCTTCCATGGACGGCTATACATGGGCGGTAGAGCGTGGGCGGCCATTGCCCGCGTAATTACTATACACGGCCTATACTGGTTGAACCGACCTAACAAATATAAATGATTTCCGACTCCGAAAGGGAATATTTCATGGAATATGTCAGGGGGCTCGCTGGCCCCCTTGGACCCCCAAGTCGGAGCTACTCAGCGCTACCCCCGACCCCACAATTGGGGACCCTGGTAACTCCCTTTGGGGGCCTTACAAAATGTGCATACAATCATGAGGGGTAGACATTGATCATATACTAACACCCCCCCTCAATGTTTACCGATGATAAATCAAGTAGGTCTTTGTCCTATGCCCATCTGTTTAAGCTTCCTGTTGAGCTTCTCTCTTCCAAGTGCTTTAGTGAATATATCAGCACAATTTGCCTCTGTTGGGCAGTATTCTAGCTCCACAATTTCATCTTCAATTAGCTCACGAATGTAATGGTACTGTATTTCTATGTGCTTGGTGCGAGCATGAAATACTGGGTTCTTTGCAATAGCCATACAACTTTGATTATCACACTCGAGTAAAGTCTCCATATTTGATGGAAAGCCTAGATCCTCAAGAATTCTCCTTAACCAGACTGCCTCACAAGAAGCAAAAACAAGTTGGTTTGTACTCTGCTTCAGTGGAGGAGAGTGCAAGGGTTGGTTGCTTCCTACTTTACCCAAGAAAATATTCCGGAACCAAGTGAGAAACAATATCTAGAAACTGATTTTTTAGAATCACAATCTCCAACCCAATTTGAATCACAATATCCTTGAGGTGATACCTGAATGACAATATCCTTGAAGTGTATCATCTTTGGTATAAAAAATATCAAAATCCAAGGTTCCTGCAATGTACCTTAGAATTCGCATTCGAGCATTCCAGTGACTCTCCTTAGGTTTGTTGGAAAACCTCCTTAACACTCCAACAGCATAGCAAATGTTTGGTCTAGTGTTGCACAGAAATGTAAGACTTCCAACGAGTTTCCTATACTTCTTAGCATCTACATCAGGCATGTTATCATCCATAGATAGCTTATGATTTACCTCCATAGGTGTGCTAGTTGGTTTGCAGTCCATCATTCCAAATGCCTTGAGAATTTCTTTGGCATATTTTTGTTGTGAGATGAAAATGCCATCCTTCCTCTGCCATACTTCAATTCCCAAACAAAAATGGAGTAGACCTAAGTATGTCATTTCAAACTCAGTTCCCAAGCTTATCTTAGTTTGATTCATGAGTTCCTGATGATCTCTTGTAATGATCAAATCATCTACATATACAATGACAAAAACTAGCTTGCTATCCCTTTTCATTACATACAAGTTAGCATCAAAAGTACTTCTTTGAAAACCCATATTTTTGAAAAAATTATCTATCCGTTGGTACCAAGCCCGTGGAGCTTGCTTAAGTCCATACAAAGCTTTCCTCAACCTGCAAACTTTATTTTCTGAATTGGGTATCTCAAAACTTGGTGGTTGAGATACATATACCTCCTCCTTGAGGTGGCCATTCAAAAATGAAGATTTGACATCCATCTGGAAAATAGGCCAGGCCTTTTGTGCAGCTACTGCAAGTACCGTCCGAATAGTTGTCATGCGTGTTGATGCAAAAGTCTCTTGAACATCAAATCCTTCGATCTGTGAAAAACCCTATGCAACTAATCTTGTCTTATACTTTTCTAGTGTTACATCTGCTTTATATTTAGCTTTCCAAATCCATTTAGTACCTATTACCTTCTTCTTTGGCGGCAAGTCGACTAGATCCAATGTATCATTTAAGAATATACTATCATACTCAGATTGCATTGCCGCTCTCCAACCTGGATCATCAAGGGCTTCTTCAATGGTGGTAGGTTCCTTTATCGAGCGCATGATATCTTCCATTAGAGCCATGTTAACAATGTATTTTGAGACTCTTCTTTGCTCCTCTATTCTCTTTGATCTTCATAATCCATCCGAGAATGATTCTGGTACATCCACATGTGGATTGTGATCATCAAAGAGCTGTTGTGTCCACTTCGGTAGTGGATTATGTTGTGTAACCACAACTGGTTGGCTTTTTATTGAGGAAATTTCTCCATTAGATGTTTCCTCCTCCTCAACTTCAACTTGTCTTTTGATAGGCACAAGGTGAGATATTTCTCCGTCTGGTGAGATAGTAGATTTACCTTTATCTTCTACTAAGTGTGGTCGTTCATCAAACACAACGTCTCGGCTGACAAAAATCTTCCTTGCCTCATGATCCAACAACCTGTATGCTTTAGACTCTTCACTATATCCTAGGAAGACACACTTTTTGCTTTTTGAATCCAACTTTGATCTTGTTGAATTAGGAATATGTGCATAATAGAAACAACCAAAAATTCTGAAATGCAAAACTGAAAGCTTTTTACCAGAATATGCTCCTTGAGTCATCCCCTTTAGTGCTTCTGTGTAGCTTCGATTGAGAATGTAGACTACTGTATTGATTGCTTCTGTCCAGAATGAATCAGGCATGCCTTGAGCCTTTAACATGCAACGAGCCAGAATGAATCAGGCATGCCTTGAGCCTTTAACATACAACGAGTCATTTCAACTACTGTCATGTTGCTGCGCTCAACACCATTTTGTTGAGGTGTATGAGTTGTGGTAAGTTTCCTTTTCACACCATGCTTCTTACAGTAATTATTGAATTCTGTTGACAAGAGTTCACCTCCTCTATTTGTTTCGAATTCCTTGAGTTTCCTTCTTGATTCATTTTCCACGTACTTATGCCATGTTTTAAATTTTTCAAAAGCATTAGCCTTCTCTTGAATGAAATAAACCCACATCTTTCTACTATAATCGTCGACTAACAACAAAAAGTAGAAAGATCCTTCTAAATAGGTGTAGATATTTTACCGCAGAGATCAGCATGTACCAACTCTAGAGGAGCTTGAGATCCATTGCTGGTCTCTCTTGGAAATGCCTTTCGTTGTTGCTTGCCCACCATATAAGCTTCAGAAGGTTCCTACAACTCTGAAAATGCAGACAAATGAGCAACCATCCCTGTTCTTTGCATCTCCTTCAAAACTGTAAATCCGAGATGCCCAAATCGTTGGTGCCATAACCTGCTCACATCTTTATCTTATGTACCAGTTAAGGCACTTAATTCATACAAGTTGTGACGTTTTATGCCTTTACCTACTACATTACCTGATGAATCCATGATTTTTGCACCACTCTTATTGAAGTGAACTTTTAGTCCACGATCTGTTATTGCAGAAAGTTTCTTTTAAGTGTAGGTACATAGAGAATATCGGATAAATTTTTCTCAACGGTACATAGAGAACATCGGATAAATTTTTCTCAACACCTGGAGAAGTGATAAAAGAGATGGTTCCAGTTCCTTCTACTGGACACTTGGAGTCATTTCCAACCACTACATTGATGGATTGTCGTAGAGGCACTAGGGAACTATACCAATCCTTTTTACTGGTCATATGGCAAGAAGCTCCACTATCTAAAATCCATGGTTCATCAACACGATCTTGAGCAGATGAGCATACCTCTTCAATAGCTACCCATAGTTCCAACTCTGTGTTGTTTGCAGACTCTTTGTTCTTCCACGATGATTTTACACTCCCATTCTATTCATCAACTTGCTTCTTTCTGAAATCCTTGATGGCATGGCCTTTCTTTTAACAATAGAAGCAAGTTCTTATGAACTTTTTCTTCTTTGGCTTCTTCTTTGATCCATCAAAAGAGCCTTTACCTTTTGCATTTGCTGAGAATGCAACATCACTTGTACTTTGCCGATTCTTCAACCACATCTCTTCTTCTAAAAGCATAACACAAAACTCTTCAAATGTAAAGGGGAGTTGGACTTACTTTGCTGGAAGAACACGTACACATCTTGGCCAGCTCTTTTGGTGTAATAACAAAACCAATTGCAGCCAATTGATCTTGAAGATGTTTCATCCATTTTAAATTCTACACAAGTAATGAGAATAATTCATTCTAACAATCCAAATGGCTTCTCTATGTGTCCATCTATATAGTTGTACACTATAGGAGTCTTTTATATATGATATTGATACATAAAAACACTAAAATTGCTAGAGTTCAATTTCAGAAACCATCATATAGTATCATACAAATACGCTACATGTCTTTGAATCAATACTATAATTTGTGTACCTATCTCACATACCACTAACCATCTCAATAAGGTGATCACTAAGGAGATGAAAATTGGAGGTGTTTTATCCAATATAGGAGTAGGCTTTGTGGAAAACCCCAAGAAGGGATATATTTATAAGAAGAGGATAGGAGTGAGAGGGATTGTTTACCTCAAATGTCCAACCGATGTTCATGTTGTATGCTTAACATTTGGAAAAAATAGGATTGCATAAATAGACCTGTTGCATAAGAAAATAAGTCACATTAATGTATAAAGAATAAAGGATATGTCTAGAAAAGGAATTGTTAAAGGATTTCTTAAATTTTATTGTCACATTTTAAGGATTTGTTGAAGATTCCTAAAGGGGGAAGCAAAATTAGAATCTCATCTAAAAAAGGACATGTGAGTACTAGACTTCTAGGCCTCATTCATAGACATGGTGTGGGACAAAGCAAGCATCACTAGGTGGAAACAGGTACCATGTCTCTTTTATTGATGATCATAGCATAATGGTTTATGTGTACTTCATGAAGGATAAAAATGAAATGTTTGTTGATGATTTATGATGAGGAGGAATCAAGAGAGAAATCACATGTAGGCACATTCCTCATAAAAAGTTGATTTTATGAATAGAGATCCTACTACAAATATACATTTGTATAGTCCCTACGAAGTTTGGAATGGAATGAAGTCAAATATGTCTTATTTGAAAGTGTTTAGATGCGTGAGTTAATGCACATATAGCATATGGAATAAGACATAAGCTAGATTCCAAAGCATAAAGATGTGTGTTTATTGCATATGTTGATCATAAAAAGCATTATAGATGCTTCTATCTTAGAATCAAGGAGCTAAAAAGGTATCAAGGGATGTGAAATTTGATGAGATGCTTGTAAGAAATAATAACACAATAGAATAGACCAATAGCGAGAGTTGAGAAAAATGAAAATAGAGAGAGAGAGAGAGAGAGAGAGAGAGAGAGACAAACAAAGAGATAGAGAAATCAAATTCTTAAATTGCCAAGAGGAATGCAACTACAAAAATGGTGTTGTCCATTTGTGTGCTCCTTTTATGGAGCTTCGATTGCAGATAGTGATAGATGGCCTCGTAAAACAATATTGAATGGATGCTAAACTCTCACCTAGATAATTTGCAGATGTTTAGCTTATGACATACTGATCTAGAGAGCCTTATCTTGGAATAGGTTACAATAGTTGAAGAGTTTAAAGGCCTTGGTGCCCCCATCCAAGAGGATGTGAGGATCAATCCCTTGTGCCCAGCCTAGAGGAGCCACCTTGAATTGGGCCATCTCACTTGCAAGGGAATGCCTTATACAACTATTCACAATACTGCTTCCCAGACGAAGCACATACATAGCATCCATAACCCAACAATTACTTCTGCCTATACCAATTGACCTTGAGTTTCTAGGACCTACTAGCCTTGTAGATTTTGCACAACTTCGGCAGGTGGATTTGGACTCTGAAGAAGAAGAAGAAGACAGATATCAATAATAGCAGCAAGAAAAAGAACTGAAGGTGGTATTTGCATCGCTCTAATACCGCTTGTTAGTGTATGAAAACATCACAAGAAGCAAACTAATGTGATTTAGAATAGCTCTATAATCACCAATAGCTCACCAATCCTAAAACTCAAACCTTGAGAAAAGCAAAATTCATTCTAGCTTCATTCTGGTGCATTTACGGTGACTTTATGGTAGTGTACGATAACTTGTAGTTTTTGTTCCGATGACTTTCTGGTAATTTATGATTTCATTTCGGTGGGTTTTCGGTGTCGAAACTTCTCAAAAATCATGCAGTCTGGAGGCTTCCTGTTGCTTTATCACCTACACTTGATTTGATACAAAAATCCAAATACTTGACTTCATCAACTTGACATACCTTCATAGTTGAACTTGACTCTCTGAGTACATGTTCCGGTCTTTAGAAGAACTTTATTCATCTGTAGTAACGGATGATAAAATCATCGTAAGCTATCACTAATGGAGAGTGTTAATCTCCAAAAGAACAAGATACTCTTGAAGTTAGAGTACCTCTATATCAAGAGTAACTCAAAACCTTTACCAATTTAGAGGATCAATGATCAATTGTCAAAATTTTGGATAAACTGTGAAGAAGATGACTACACAGAAAGTCTGCTGCACATAACTCACTCATTGACTTATCAAACAAGGTGTCACCTATAGTTTACGCACCTCCTCCAAGTTAAATCATTCCAAAAGATTCAGTAGATCTTGAGAAATGATCTTAACAAGTCACCTATGTCTAAAACTATAGTTCTTTACAATCGACTTTGACACCTGTAACTTCTTAAGCTTGGTTCTCTCAAACTAGAACCCGCTTAATCAAATGCTTTTAGTCATAGGTAGCTTACCTTCCAACTTAAAGAATGAGTGCTTGCTTGCTCAAAACTTTACACTTTGGAAGGAGAAATGACCAAAACATTAGCATCAAATTTTGCGCCTCCTGCAACTTCTCTTCTTTTCATTTACACATGTAAATGTTCCTACACTCAATTCTCTCAGCCTGATCACAATTAGAAGCTGAAAATTTGTACAGAGGTCAATCAACTATAGACTTAGACTTGTACAAAAGCATTTCACAAAAGTTTCAACACAGGAGAACTCTCAGAAATATTGGGCGCAACTTTTCTTCATTTCTAGAAAACTTTACATCTGAGTGATGAGAGAGATCTTACTCACTTCTAAAGTCTCTAATGACTGTTAAAGTGTTAACCGTGACACAATGTTTCACCGTAAAATGTGTTAAACTTTAAGTATCATTACTCACTGGCCGAAAGGCATTTATCAGACCAGCGTGGGTTCTTGGGAGTGGTAGGGGTTTGTTAGACAGAGGCCCTGTACTTATTTCCCAAATCTTCGTTACAACATCAAAAGCATGAATACTTGTCTTAGCTCAGTTACTAGCATTAAACAATACTTGATTTCTATATTCTTGCGTATCGAACTTCTCCAGACTAACCTGCTATTGGAACAGAGCAGTAGTCCATTCTACAGACTTACTAGTATGTAATAAATCAACCAGAGCAAATATTATAGCTGACAGATTCACTCGTCACCACACTTCACACCGATCTCAAATAAAAGTTCACGTTTACCGAAAGCAATAGTTCGTCCTCGTCACCGAATGCAATGAGTTCAATAAAACAAACAGAACATACTCAACAATGCATCAGGTTTCCTATTCAACTCATACGGTAATATAACTACTCAACACGACTGAGAGTACGAAAATAACTACAGAACACACAACAATACAATACGATGACAGTAATCAGACACACAATCCGTTACTCAACTACTCGTTACGGTGAACTTCCGTGTGAGCAGACGATGCAGAACATACTCAATCACCCAACAATACTCAAGACTTCACAACAATGTAAACACTAATCTCACAAATATTCAGGCGAACAATCTGGCAATTCCAGAAAAGACGTCTCTCTTGACCATTCTCTTTACATTGCTTTATATAGATTTTACAGAATGTGCGTACCAACTTTTCACGCGTAATTCAAGAAACTCCGTTACATCTGGCATCCGTTACATCTGTCCCACTCCGGCGGCCGACTAACACTGGCACGCACGGTGGACTCGAACTCGTAAGTTATTTTTCTTACAAAACTATTGTTCATCGATGATTCCTTCTAAATACATATTTCTGGCTAATCTAAATGTACGGGCTATTTTTTTCTTAAGAGTTTCTAATAATTGTTTAAGGGTGTCTGGCTCTAATACTTGCGCATCTACTCTAACAGAGCTAAGGGCGATGGCTTCAGTGAGCAAAATTTCGGCCTGTGTTTGCAAAAAGGCCTCTTGTAAGTAGAAGTCGTTGGATAATGCCGCATCTCTGGCTGTATCCATTTCATTTACTTGCTTCTGCATATCAGTGACTCGGTCTTTCTGGTTGCGCAACTGATTATCTAGTCTTCCGAACTGTTGGTTCTGGAACTCTATGGTTTTGTAGTAAGCATCTCGTTCTCTGCGGGCATTTGCTAAGTCCTTCTGATATTTGGATTCCCTGTTCAATTGGTGTTTAAGCATATTGTTGACGTCGTCAAGGGATTCTTTTGTTCTTTGTAGTTGTTCTTCTTCCTGCTTAGCTTCTCTCTGCTGCTCTTGGTACTTCTGTATTGCTTCCTACGACTGGACTCTTGTTTCTGCGAGTAGGTTTCCTAGTGCGATTCTGGTATCTTCTATATCTTTGATCGTTTGATTTAACTTTGTGATCTCTTTGTTGGCAGCAATCAGTAAATCTTCTTTTTCATGTACTGCTGCCAGAGCCTTATCTCGTTGGCTTGTGATTTCTTCCTGTGCTTGGAGTGTGGCCTGTAATTGCTTTATCTGTTCATGGAGTGCGTGGTTTCCTGCTTTTGCTACCTGTAACTCTTCCTGGAGGGGGGTGATATCTGCCTCCATCACTTCCAATTTACGTTGGAATTCATCTCGTGCACTGTGTGTGACTTGTTTCAGATGTTGCGGCAGTTGTTGGGATAAGTTAATCAGGAGGCGACCCATAGATTCTAATTCAAAGAAGACTGGAATGGGGTGGGGTGGCAGAGGAGGGCGAGGTTGCGAAGAGGTTGCGGTGAGGAGTTGCTGGGAATTTGGTGGGGAGTAATTGAGGGAGGATGAAGAGGTTTCAGCGGTTTCGGTGGGGTGACTGGGCTGGATGGGACTACGGGGTGGTTCCGGTGGGGGAATGGGGTTGACTGGTGGTGGGTTGGGAAGAGCAGAGTCAGTGGTTGTTACCTTGTTTGTTTGTTCAGTTTCTGCATTGTTAGACTCTGTGGATTCCACTGCCTTAAGTAGCTTGTCGAGTGCTTCCCTAGCGGATTCTTGCTCGTCTACCTGTTGCTCTAATTCTTTTTCGGTCGAAATTGTTTCTGTCTCTGCTTGATCTTGTTGTTCTTGTTGCTCAGTCGATGATTCATTGTGCATTGATGTAGCTGTATCATGGAATGTCTCCTCTTCGTTCTTCTCGTCTTCTTTATCGTCATCTTTATTGTTTCCAGCTCAGCCTTGTGCCTCACTTTCGGATGAGCTAATCCTGATGCGTTTCCGGCGGAATAATTGGTTGAGCTCTTCTTCATCTTCTTCTTCCTCATCCTCTAGCAGTTGTATCGACTCCTCATGACTCAGGACGGGCCCCTGTGGTGGTGGTTGAGCTGCGAGTATGGTCGGAAAGAGAAAGGAGAGGATGTGGGGTAGTCTAGATCGTGGGGTAGTTCCTTTATTGACTTGTTTCACTATGGCTACACATTCCTTATGGATACGGTGAAAGAAAAAGGATGCGAAGTTGAGGGGTTCTTGTGCAGTGTGCGGTGGTGGAATGATACTGCTTTCAATTTGGTGTGCATGCTCGAGTAATTAGTAAGGAGGGCGGCTTATGACAAAAACGTGGCTATTTAAAAAGAAAAGAAAGAACAGAAGGAAAAGTAAAGTAAAAAGAATGCGGTCCACCGCCGAATGTTTTAATGCGGGCTAGCAGCGTGTTGATACGGTCGCAACGTCGAACCGTTGATTGCTTTTGGAAGTGGATTTCCGGTCAACGTGGTCGACCGAAAAGTTGCTGGACCGATTTGCTCTGAGATCTTGTAAGGGCCGAACCACCGTAATTTGAATTTGCCTGCAGATCTATTTGACTTTGCATTATAGAAAAGCACAAGCTGACCCATCGAAAACACTGTAGTCTTCAGGTTTCGATCGTGCGTCCTTGCGTGTCTTAGTTGGACTTCGTGCATGGTTAAAAAACTGAGCCATCGGTGCTCGTCTAACTCTCTGAGTGTGTCCAACCGAAATGACAGTGAGTCTTCCGGTAGTAGTTTCTGAGCGATTGCCACTCGTAAACTTGGTATAACTATCTCCATAGGTGCTATTGCTTCTAAGCCATAAGCTAGTTTGAAGGGTGTCAATCCTGTTGTTACCTTGTATGTCGTCCGGTATGCCCATAACACTGCAGGTAGCAGTTGATCCCATCTTTCCGGTGCTTTCATGATCAATTTCCGAAGCATATTCAGTAAAGATTTGTTTGTACTCTCGGCCAAACCATTAGCACGAGGATAATAAGGAGAACTAAATTTATGTGTGACCTGGAACGACTGTGTAAGTGCCTTCATTGAATTGTTTACAAAATGAGTGCCTTGATCTGAGACAATTTCCAGTGGTAAGCTGAAACGTGGAAAGACATCGGTTAGTAAACATTTTGCTACCGCAACTGCTGTAACAGACCGTAAAGCCCAGGCTTCTGCCCATCTGGTTGCATAGTCTGTACAGGTCAGTATGTAACGGTTGTTACTGAAGACTGTTGGAGGTGTAATCGGACCAATAAAATCTAGACCCCACTTCTGGAAAGGTTCCAATGGTAAGATGGGTTGCAGAGGAAAAAGATGACGTTGCAAAGGCTGTCCAGATCTTTGACAAGTATCACATTGTTTGAAAAACTTTAATATATCTCTGTACATCGTTGGCCACCAGAGACCACTCTACAGAATTTTCCGGTGAGTTAAGTCTGCTACAAAATGGCCACCGGAAGGAATCGAGTGAGCCAACGTGATAATTGAGTTAACTTCATGTGGTGGAATACAGCGAAGTAGGATTCCGGTATGATCTACATAATATAGTTCTCTAGCGATTAACCGGAATCGACGGCTAAAAACTGCAATTTTCCTTTGTACTGCCCTAGAAGTCTGAGATGGAAGGCAACCATCAGTGAGAAAGGTCAAGATCTGATCATAATATGAAAATGGGATAGGTGGGTCTGCAGAATCTGCATTAATTGGTTCTGACACATAAATCGCTGGTGTCGTGTCATCTATGCCTACCGGAGCTTCACCGGAATCTAAGCGGGATAAGAAATCTGCTAAGGCATGTGAACTGCCTGGCCGGTGAATGACTTTGTAGTCAAATTCCTGCAAGAGTAGTACCCATCGTGCTAATCGACCACCTAGATGTTGTTGTCGAACTAGATAGACAAGTGTAGCATGATCTATATGAAATGTAAATTTACGGCCCAGCAAGTAATGTCTGAATTTTTTGACCGAATATACTAGCCCTAGATATTCTCTTTCTGTTACAGAGTAATTCTTCTCAGTAGGAGCTAATCTTCGACTTGCATAATACACTGGTCTGAACCATTTATCAATTTGTTGCATCAACACACTTCCTATTGCTATATCTGAAGCATCGACAAATACATGAAATGGGTGATCCCAGTCCGGCGGTTGTAAGATAGGAACTTGTGTTAATAAATGCTTTAACCGATCAAATGCTATCTGGCATTCTTGGGTCCATTCAAATTGTCGAGGAGTCTTGGTGATTAGCTTGTTTAGTGGCCACCGTACTTGGCCCATAAAGCGCATGACTTCTTTTGGAGTAACGGGCACTGGAGCTTCTAGTACTGCCGAAATTTTATCTGGATCCACCTGTATACCTTGTGCAGATACAATATGGCCAAGTAACTTGCCACATGAAACTGCAAACACAGATTTGTTTGGGTTCAAGCAGAGTCTATACTCTCTGCATTTCTGAAAGCAGCACCGTAAATGGAACAGGTGTGCTATCATCTTACCGAAAATTAAAAAATCGTCGAGATATACTTGCATAAAGGAAGTGAGATAAGGAGAAAATATCTCCTGCATACATCTTTGAAATGTGCTTGGTGCGTTTCTTAATCCAAACCATATTACCGTACAAGCAAAGACACCCCAGTTGGTAATAAATGCAGTTTTTGGTATATCTTCTTCGGCCATTCTCACTTGGTTGTAGCCACTGTATCCATCTAGGAATGAATACATCTCGTGGCCTGCTACTCTATCAAGCATGGTATCCAAAAAGGGGATTGGAAAAGGATTCGGTACGGTTGCTGCATTTAATTTTCGATAATCTACACAGATTCTCAATTGCTTGTTTTTCTTTGGCACAATCACAATCGGAGAGATCCATTCAGCATGCTCTACTGGCACGATGAATCCGACTTTTAATAATCTATCAAGTTCTGCCTTTACCTGAGATGCATAATGGGGATTCATCCGGTAGCTAGTTTGCTTTATCGGCTTTGCTTCTGGCTTCAGCATGACCCTGTGCTGGTAGATGCGGGGGTCCAATCCTTTCATGTCTTTGTAATCCCATGCAAAGACGTCAGTGAATTCTCAGAGTAGCTAGATTAAACCTGCTTGAAATGTTTCCGGTAAGTTTTGCTTTATCTTCACAGGATGCGGATGATCTTCATCTCCTAAATTGTAAGTGATCAGCTGATCTTCAGGGACATAGAACTGTTGATGTTTCTCTGTGTCGTCTGTTGGTTTAAGAAGTTGCTGCAGTTCATCGTCATGTGTCGAAACAGTATCTTCCTTCTTAGCCTCTTCTGTGATGGGTATTATTGTACAAACTGAAGCGTTCCAATTATCTACAATGGACTGTAGATCAATAGTCCCTAAGGAAATTAAGTTAGCGTTACTCTTCAGAAACTCTTCTTCTTCATCATCTGACAATCCATCTAGCATATGGACTGGTTCAGCAAAATACGGTCTAGCGTGTAGCTCGCAAGGTTGTATAGCATCTAATTTTACCACATATCTACGATTGACATCTTTAAACGTAAGTTCTTGTGCAGACCAGTCTTGTATTACCTTCGCATGCTTCAGCCAAGGTCGGCCGAAAAGAAGGTTGTAATCCAAAGTGGATTCCGGTAGATCTAGTATAACAAAGGTCATCTTAAAGGTCATACCTTGTAAAGTGATGGGTACATTCCACACAAGTCCTAATGGATGGACTCTTGATTGATCTGCCATTCTGACAAAAAATTGAACTGGTTCGATTTCGGTCCATCCTAATCTTTTGCATAATGCCACAGTCGCAATGTTAACACCAGAGCCTCTATCAATTAATACCTGCGTAATCTTATGATTCTTATACCATACTGTAATCAAGGGAACTGAATGATCAACCGTAGAATCAGGTTCCAGTTGAACTGCTGCTGTCGCTGGAATACAAGAAGGCACCGGACTGAACTATTGTTGGAACTGTTGTCGAATTCCAGGTACTAATGCCAGTAGTTGGCCCAAAGGCAGAGTGATAGATGCCTTAGATAGGATTTCCCAGGCCTGTTGAGATTGATCGACAGGCTCCACTGATGTTGGAGTTGATGCCTCTACTGATGCGAAGGTGTCTACGGTTGGTAATGTATCTACTGCTGATGATGTCCCCGCTGCTGACTCCCGTTGTTGTGTTCCTTCCTTTGTTAACGATGGCTGGGTTACCGGAATAGGCTCTGGGAAGACTGGTGATTCTGTTGTGGTCCATTGACTAGCCTTGTTGTACATTCTGTGTTGTTCACGTATCCCTGGTTCAAATATTTCTGCTGCCGGTTGTAGTTGTTTACCGGATCGGGTCTGGACTGCAGCAGCCTGTGTTTCCACCGGTGTGATTTGTACCATGTTGGCCATTGGATTTTGACGTTCCTTCTTCCTTTGATTATACTCAGCTGCATACTTACAAAATCTCCTAATATGTCCAAATTCACCACAAAAATGGCAGCGTGGTGGTGGTAAATTAGGATTTTCTGGTGGTGGTCCATTCTGCCAGCGGTTTGCATTATAGTTGTTATTTCTCTGTCCTCTGTAATTTCGATATCCTTGCTGCTGGTTGTTTCTCATTTGTGGAGGCACATAATGGTTGGCTGGTTGTCCTTGTTCCTGGATAATTGCATTGACAGTCGCTGTTCCCTGTACTCTAGTGTTGTATGTGCAGTTTTCGGTGGTGTGTCCGACAATGTTGCAGATAGCGCAGAATGTCTGATTAAGTGCACAATTGGCACTAGTATGTCCTGAATTTTTGCATGTGATGCAGTATACTTGTCTGGTCATATCTTTGGCAACATTTTTGTTTGTTTTTAACCACTCCAGATCTTCTATAAATCCGTCGACTTTGATTTCCAGTTGCAGAGTCATTGCAATGACTGCATCGAGGGTCATGGCTCCGACACATCTTATGATCATGATCTGCTTAAGTTGTGGAGTCAAGCCATTGATGAACCACTGAGTGATAACGTCATCTAGTAAGTTAGCATGGGCCGGTGGTAGCTGCCTTAAGTGTGTTCTGAAGAGAGTAGCATACTCCTGTACGGTTTGATTTGCCTTCTGTCTATTGTTCTGTAGATAGTCAAAAATTTCGGCTGGATTCTTTTTTAGTATGAATCGCTACAGAAAAGCATCTCGTACTACTTCGTAGGTGCCAAAATGATTAATATCATATTCTGTAAGGCATCTGGCTACTTCATTGACAAGTGTGGCTTGAAAGACAATAGCCTTATAGACCTGATCCGGTGGGTGGTTGAGAACTGCGTAGCTTATCTCGAAAGTGTGTACGTGAGCATCCGGATCATCTCCTAGGAATCCACCGAATTTCGTGTACGTCACTCCTATTGGAGTCGGCCTAGGTGAACATTACTGTTGTTGTTGTTGTTCGTTCATCGTGAGTGTATTATACCTTCCTTCTGTATCTCGGGGCTGAATATCTGCACTATCGGAATCTGTATCGTCGGATGGCGCACTTTCCGGTGCGATGATCTTGCTTAATATGCTTCGAATCTCTGTTTCGAACTGCTTTCCTTCCTTCTTGATGTCCAGTGTATGGGAACTCACTTCCAAGCGCAGAGGTTGGGCTGAAGATTCAGTAGAAAATGCTAAACCGTCACCGAAAAACTATGATTCTCTTACCGAAATATCACCGGAATGAACCGAAATTATGCCCGAATACGGTGTGTTTTTACCTTCGCCGATTTCTTTGACTAGAGTGCTTCTAATCGTAGATAAATTTGAATCTTTTTCCAAGATTGTTAAACTAGTTTCCAACTGCGTCTTGGTAGGTTCTGGAATTACTATATCTTCGACAGATTGTGCCGAAATAGTACCGGAATGTACCAGAGGCGTAACACATTCCACCGGAATATGATCGGAATCAGTTCTAATGTTCTTAACTTTCTTGACAACTGGGTCAGACCTAGTTGTGCTCCTACCTCCCAAAGTTGGCTTTAGTACATTAAGTACTCCAGACTGATGGTTTTTGGGATACGTTTCATCGGATCGAGTAACCGGCATGTATCATCCTTTGTACTAATCGTGTAGTATTACTAACGAAACAGTTTGCAACAATCTGGTTCTGTTGCTACTTCCAATCGAATGATAATCTGGATGCTCGATTCTGACAGACTGCTGGCAATCTTGATGCCACCTTCCCACAGACGGTGCCAAGTGTTAAAGTGTTAATCGTGACACAATGTTTCACCGTAAAATGTGTTAAACTTTAAGTATCATTACTCACTGGCCGAAAGGCGTTTATCATACCAGCGTGGGTTCTTAGGAGTGGTAGGGGTCTGTTAGAGAGAGGCCCTGTACTTATTTCCCAAATCTTCGTTACAACATCAAAAGCATGAATACTCGTCTTAGCTCAGTTACTAGCATTAAACAATACTTGATTTCTATATTCTTGCGTATCGAACTTCTCCAGACTAACCTGCTATTGGAACAGAGCAGTAGTCCATTCTACAGACTTACTAGTATGTAATAAATCAACCACAGCAAATATTATAGCTGATAGATTCACTCGTCACCACACTTCACAGCGATCTCAAATAAAAGTTCATAATTACCGAAAGCAATAGTTCGTCCTCGTCACCGAATGCAATGAGTTCAATAAAACAAACAGAACATACTCAACAATGCATCAGGTTGCCTATTCAACTCATACGGTAATATAACTACTCAACACGATTGAGAGTACGAAAATAACTGAAGAACACACAACAATACAATACGATGACAGTAATCAGACACACAATCCGTTACTCAACTACTCGTTACGGTGAACTTCCGTGTGAGCAGACGATGCAGAACATACTCAATCACCCAACAATACTCAAGACTTCACAACAATGTAAACACTAATCTCACAAATATTCAGGCGAACAATCTGGCAATTCCAGAAAAGACGTCTCTCTTGACCATTCTCATTACATTGCTTTATATAGATTTTACAAAATGCGCATACCAACTTTTCGTGCGTAATTCAAGAAACTCCGTTACATCTGGCATCCGTTACATCTGTCCCACTCCGGCGGCCGACTAACATGACGCGTAAAACATCTAATTTCTCTATTCACATGCTCTCTCATATTTGCCCCGACATTTTTCCTTGCATATATAGGCAAATATGTACAATCTCATAACCATACAAAAGTATAAGTGATCTATCTCTGAATTAATGTACATATGTATACATATCTTCATTCTCTAATCATATACTTTCTCCATGCTTCATAACTTGATCTTTTCTTCAGTCCTTGACTTCAGAACTTCAATTGTTGATTGCCCTGCACCAAGAGCTCCCCCTCAATCATCAATTGAGGTTTTCGCTATCTTCTTTATACCTCCCATGTCTTTGAATCTCTCTAGCTTTGGTCCATCCAAGCTCTGTTAGCATATCAGCTATCTGATCTTTTGTTGAAGTATGTATTACTTCAATCTCCTTATCCATCACCTTCTCTCTTAGAAAGTGATACTGAATCTCAATATGTTTAGTCTTGGCATGGAAAACAGGATTAGTAGCTAAATACAATGAACTCATGTTATCTCCATGAATAGTGGGTGTACTCTGGATGATATCAAAACTCTTCATAAGAGTCTTAAGCCATATCACTTCCTTTGCAGCTTCAACTATACCTTTGTACTCATCCTCTGTGGATGATAAAGCAATTGTGTGTTTCTTCTTTGAACACCAAGAAATTAACTTATCTCCCACATAACACAAGTATCCATAAGTTGTTCTCCTATCATCAGGATTACCTGCCCAATCTGTATCACTATATATCTTGATGTTTGTATCTGATGTAAAACCATAATACAAACCTTCTTTGAGTGTACCCTTAATGTACCTCAACACTCTTTGTCCTGCAATCCAATGCTCTTTCCTAGAACAATGCATGAATTGAGATAATACTCCAACTGCATATGACAAATCAGGCCTAGTTAATGTAGCATAGATTAGACTACCAACCAAACTTTGATATAGCTTCATGTCCTTGAACTCTTCTCCTCCATATCTGCTCAATTTGTGATTCACGTCCATTGGAGTGGATGCTACCCTGTAATCATTCATCTTAAACTTGATCAACAAGTTTTTCAAATACCTTTCTTGAGTTACATACACTCCATGTTGAGTGTATGAGATCTCCATGCCCAAGAAATATGAAAAGTCTCCCAAGTCACTAATCTTGAACTCTTTCTCCATTTGCTTCTTTAGACTTTGAATGCCTTTCTCATCTGTACCTGTAAGAATTATATCATCAACATATATGCACATGTAGATGAACCCATCATCACTTGCTTTAACAAGCAAGCCACTATCTGCTTTAGATACTTGAAAACCAAGTTCCTTCAAGAACTTCACGTCTATAATTCCATGCCCTTGGGGCCTGCTTCAAACCATACAAAGCTCTCTTGAGCTTACATACATGATCTGGATACCTTTCTTCTCTGAATCCTTGTGGTTGCTCCATGAAAACATCATCTGAAGTATAACCATTTGGAAAAGCATTCTTCACATCTAGTTGACATAATTTCCAACCTTTACATGCATCAATAGCTATGAGTGTCCTAATGATTGTCATCTTTGCCACAGGACTATAGGTCTCATCATAATCTATACCATATGTCTGAGCAAACCCTTTCATAACAAGTCTAGCTTTATACCTAGACACACTTCCATCTGCAAACCTCTTTGTCTTGTAGACCCATTTGCATTCAATGATCTTCTGACTATTTGGTTTAGGAATCAAATCCCATGTCTGATTCTCCATCAATGCATCATACTCTTCCTGCATAGCTTTCTCCCAATTTTCCTTACCTTTTGCCTCTTCATATGTACAAGGGTCTTCATCTGCCTTTATCATATAAGCATAATCTTTGGTAGCCAAAAAAGAAGTGTCATAGCTATACCTTGTAGGTTGCCATTTGTGTCTTGATGACCTTCTGAGTTCTCCACTTCTACAGGTTTCTGGTTCATCACATTCTGGATCCAACCTTGGCACTTCTTCAACTTCAACCTGTACTTCATTGTTCTCCTCTTCATCAAATATCTGAACCTTTGATTTACTTTTCTTTTGATTCACAATTTCTTCATCACCTGCATGAACATTAAGTGTACCTGCATACCAAGTACCTTGCTCATCAAATGTAACATCCTTAGACACAAGGAATTGCTTTGTGGATGGACTCCACAACCTATATCCCATCTGCTTATCATCATATCCAATGAACACATATTTTTCAGCTTTAGGTTCTAATTTATGCCTCAATTGAAATGGCACATATGCATATGCCAAACATCCAAATACTTTGTAATGATCTAGAGTAGGTCTCTTACCCCACCATGCCTCATATGGTGTCATACCCTGCAAAGCTTTACATGGTAATATATTGACCAAATATGTGGTTGTATTTATAGCCTCAACCCACAAGTAATTTGGGCAATTTTTCTCCTTCATCATGGATCTTGAAAATTCAACAAGAGTTCTATTCCTCCTTTCTGCTACACCATTTTGTTGAGGAGAGTACGTGCAAGTAATTTCCCTTTTTATACCTGCATTCCACAAGTAATCACTGAACTCATTAGAGAAATAATCTCCCCCTCCATCTGACCTTAGTCTCTTCAACTTTTGACCTGTAATTCTCTCTGCATACACATGATAATGTTTGAATGTATTGAATACCTCTGACTTATCTTTGATCACATAGATAGTGATCCATTTGGTAGCATCATCAACATAAATCACATAATACCTTGAACCATTGATACTGAAATCCTTTGATGGTCCCCACACATCTGTGTGTACCAACTCAAGCTTCTCTAAATACATAAAACCATGCTTGGAATAAGATTGCTTATGAGCCTTAACTAATTGACATGCCTCACATCTGTATGTCATATGTTGACTTGCAACATTAGGAAATCCAAGAACTCAACCATTGTTAACCATATCTTTAATACCTCTTTCATTAAAATGTCCAAGCCTTTTGTGCCAAAGATCTAACTTTGAGATCTTATGTCCTCCATAGGTGTACAAGGCATGACCAATGTTACCTTGAATCTTCAATGTGAAGAGTCTTCCTTCTTTCTTCCCTGAAACAACTTGTTTATACCCATTGCTAGGGTCTTCCACAAAAACTCCTTCATTAGTGAACCTAACTTCATAACCTTTTTCAACATTTTGTCCTACACTTATCAGATTCTTTGGAATTGTAGGAACATACAAAACCTTACTCAAGAGAGTACTTCCATCCTTGGCCTTGACTTTGGAATCCTCTACCTGCATTTCTTCCAAAGTAGCCTCTACTACCTCTACCTCTAAAATTACCTCTTTGATTTCTGCCACCTCTTCCTCTTGAATTAAAGTTCTAACTATATCCACCATTATTCTGAGTATTATGCCAACAATCATTAGCTAAATGATTTGTCTTACCATAAATCCAACAAGCTTTGCCTCCATCTTTATTACTTCTGCCTCTTCCTCTACCTTTGCGACCTCCTCTTCCTCTTAGGAAGTTAGCTTGGCTAGTTGTACCTTCATCTTCATTTGCTTGTTGCTTCCCTTTGCTATTCTTCTTCTTATCCTTTGAATACATGCTTGACCTGCACTTTTATCACCTTCACCTTTGACATCCTTCTCAAAGGTTAGCATGTGTCCTAGCAACTGATTTAAGTCAGGAGTAAAATGATCTAGTGATAACTCAGTAGACAAAATGAATGGCTTCCATTTGTCATCACCTCTCAAACCTGTAAGGATTTGCCTTACCAATTTATCCTCCTCAATATCTTCATCAACTGCTCCCAATGCATCTGCAATGTCCTTCATTCTTGTTACATAATTTGAGATGGATTGAGAGGCCTTCTTCTTGAATTTGGTAAATTCTGCCCACAATGATGCCTTCCTTGACTTTGTGGTGTTTTGGAAATGATCCTCCAAAGCATTCTATATATCACTTGCACTTTCAAGACCTCTAATGTGAGGTAGCAAGTAGTCATTAACTGCCATGTAGATAATGCTCCTGGCTTGAGCATCTCGCTTCATCCAAGTCTTCAAATCTGATAATTCCTCCCTAGTTGGAACACTAGGATCTCTCAACTGAAGCTTTTCTTCTTCACTTGTAATATAACCTATCAAGTCTTTGCTCATAAGATGAGCTTCCATCCTCATGAAACATGCTAGATAGTTCTCTCTATCCAACTTCTCTATCTGAAGAGAATCTCCCATCCTTTCTTCACCTGTGTATTAAATCCTTCAAGCTTTATGAGCAATAAGATTACCTTTACTTCAAATGAAGTTCCTTTTGTCTTCCTTGATGTCTTATGGCCTCCTTCTCAAGCTTTGCTCTCAAGATTTCACCTTTTGAATCTTCAAATGTTGAATTCTTTATGACTGCAGCAGTCGGGGTCCTCCTTTCTTCAATTTTGATACTTCCTGCTCTGATACCACTGATGGAGAGTGTTAATATCCAAAAGAAAAAGCTACTCTTGAAGTTAGAGTACCTCTATATCAAGAGTAACTCAAAACCTTTACCAATTTAGAGGATCAATGATCACTTATCAAAATTTTGGATAAACTGTGAAGAAGATGACTACACAAAAAGTCTGCTGCACATAACTCACTCATTGACTTATCAAATGTGTAAAGGTTTTGATAAAAATTTGCACAAGGTGTCACCTATAGTTTGCACACCTCCTCCATGTTAAAGCATTCAAAAAGATTCAATAGATCTTGAGAAATGATCTTAACAAGTCACCTATGTCTAAAACTGTAGTTCTTTATAGTCGACTTTGACACTTGTAACTTCTTAAGCTTGGTTCTCTCAAACTAGAACCCGTTTAATCAAATGCTTTTAGTCATAGATAGCTTACCTTCCAACTTAAAGAATGAGTGCTGGCTTGCTCAAAACTTTACATTGTCGAAGGAGAACTGACCAAAACTTTAGCATCAAATTTTGCACCTCCTACAACTTCTCTTCTTTTCATTTACACATGTAAATGTTCCTACACTCAATTCTCTCAGCATGATCACAATTAGAAGCTGAAAATTTATACAGAGGTCAATCAACTATAGAATTAGACTTGTACAAAAGCATTTCACAAAAGATTCAACACAGAAGGAGAACTCTCAGAAATATCGGGCGCAACTTTTCTTCATTTCTGGAAAACTTTACATCTGAGTGATGAGAGAGATCTTACTCATTTCTAAAGTGTCTAATGACTCATACAACATCTAATTTCTCTATTCACATGCTCTCTCATATTTTTCTCGACATTTTTCCTTGTATATATAGGCAAATATGTACAATCTCATAACCATACAAAAGTATAAGTGATCTATCTCTGAATTAATGTGCATATGTATACATATCTTCATTCTTTGATCATATACTTTCTCCATGCTTCATAACTTGATCTTTTCTTCAGTCCTTGACTTCAAAACTTCATCAAAAGTTCAATTGTTGATTGCCCTGCACTAACAATCACTTATGAAAACTTTTACACTATACACCGAGAACTAAACAATGCATTCTAAGACTCATAACTGTAATTGACATTCATACAGTTATGAAGTTAGATTTCTTCACACAAAGAGAGTTGAATCTACTATATTCCACAAATATGTGTTTTCTATTAGAGAAGATGTATATAGAATGGTATGGCCTTCTTCTGCTCATAACCATAGAAAGCTCTCCTACTCTAACTTTCCATCAGCATCTCTCTCAGAACTATCTCAATTGTCTGTCTCACATGGAGGACTTACGCTCCGAGTTCTCTACTCTCTATGCTTGTTACTCTATATTCTGACTACTATTCTCTACTCTCCTTGCTTGATTTATAGTTGGTCTGTATGTACTACAGTTTGGATTCAGTGAAGTCTATATCTTTCTTCCTTCATTCTCCACTTCATCATTGTTGCTCTAGCACAATGGTGAGAACCACGTTAAGAAGCTCCACCTCCTTAATGTCGATCCGCGGAAGAGATAGGAGTGATATGAAGATCGTGCATATGAGATGAAGTGAGAGTGATGTTGAGAAGCATAGAGATGCACACACACATACACACACACAACGAAGAGACAAGCAAGACACAATGGAAGGTAGGAAATAACTCTATTACTCAAGAACACTCTTACAAGCTCAAACTCACTCTAGCTCATACAAGCTAACCTCAAAAATGAGCTCTCTAGCTCTTTTTATAGATTCTAGACTAGTTTTGACCGGTTTCACATCTACTAACCGGCATAGTTAAAAAATAGGTTCGAGATGTTATTTGGAAGGGTAAACATTGTCTAAAAATGACCAAAATTGGTACGCTCATTCTACCTAAGCTCCTCAAGCTCGAGGACTCCTCAGCGTGCACAAAATGGAGCTACACTTCACAAAAAGGGGTTTTTCTATGTTACATATGGTACAAAAGTGATGAAAATCACTGTTGAGTGTTTGAAAAAGTAATATAAAACATATTTGTTTGAAAAAATGATCTGAATCGCTCCCTGCTACTTCATTATGCTCTATCTTTACATGCTTCCGCGTCTTCTATGCCTCTGACTACTGCCAACACCCCCCTCCCTCTCGCTTCTCTCGTCCTCGACAGAACCTTGTTGTGAGGTCTGTCGGATATAATTCTGGAGTAGTTCCTGAGCGAGGGTGTGTTCTGATATGCGAATTCCTCGGGCCAGATCTGCCTCGAGTTTCTCCCAATCAATGGGCTGCGGTTCATCTGATGGCGGAGTCAATAATGCGTGGAATATACCATATGTTCACAGGCAAATAATTGCAAGAGGTGTGTAGGCCTACTAATGAACACCTCTGAATGGTATTCCCAGAAACCGGTTGTGAACATTTCTTCGAAGGTCTACTTATAGCATGCCGGTAAGTATTTAATTCGATAGTGCCAGGCGTAACACACCCGGAGCGATGGTGTCGTACTCATGTCATATGCTAGATCTAGATTGCCATGCTCAAAACCCGGGGTGTTCACATGTGGTGCCTTGACGCGACGGAAGACTTTGAATACCATCTGCATCATGTCAAATATCTTGACAGTCATGTGCGCTGCTACATCGTCCATATGTTTTAAGCAAGGGAGCCAGTGACGAATCATTGCCATCATGTATCCAACTGTTGGTGGTCTAGTGGGTGGGGTGAAGTATGGGTAATTAAGCTAATCCTGGCATTGCTTGTTGTTCTATACTTTAATGGCAAATGCCTTCTAGGAGCGGCGACGTGGCACTGGTTCCCAACATGGGTTGTACTTTAAGTGTAGTGGTGCCTTGACCCAAGTACTCATCATCTATGGATATGCTTGTAATAAATCCTTGCGCCAATCTGGTTGATATATCTCTCCTCACTACACATCTAGTGGCAAATCTTTCGGCTCGAATCGAGTTGCGTGGGAGGGCTTTTTGCCTGTTTCTTTTTCTATGGCCAGCTTATATTCCGCCATTAATCATAAAATAAGGCTTGTATTGTAGCTCATGCCTAGATATGTATCTGCGAGGGGCCAAATGAGCAAAGTAGGGGGACTATAAAATGCGTTCTTCAATCATTGCCATTGCGTGTAACTGCCCCTCTACCCTTGCTGAGTGGGTTCTTCCAAGTTCTTCAATCGTCTTCATCCATGCGGGAGTTGGAAGTTCGAAAGTCGTGTGGCCTTCATCCGTGACTAGTCCGCCTGGGATGGGTTGGGGTTCATATGCTTCTTCAAAAGTTTCCTCCACCGGAATAGTTATTGTTTCTTCCTCTGCTGGTAGTTTGGTGGGGAGTCTAGCCTGGGGGGTGCTTCATATACGGCTATCTATGATTGAAGAGTTGATACATGGGCCCGTAATGCGTTGAATTCCTTGATGATGCCAGGAGATGGGTCCGCAAGAGCTGGTAGTCCTTGTGGTACGGGTGCTCTTAACTGCAATATCTTGTGTTCTTCTTTGAGCTTCCTCGTTCATGTTGTCGTATTCATCCAGTAATCTGACATGATCATCTAATAACATCTTCATAGATTCGGAGGGCACGGCCTTGAAACGGCTAGGACTTAATGGTTGGTCGGGTTGATCTAGGGCAGCTTCTAAATTCTCTCTGTTCTGTTCTTGTAAACGTTGGTTCTCTTCTTTTGTTGCTGCCAAGTGTCGTCTGAGTAAGCCCATGTTCTTGGTGAGCGTCACATTGCGAATTGTCTAAGCCCTTAACATGTTATCGATATCTGTGACGGCCTCTTTGGTTTTTTCTTCACTTTCTAGTTCCGGTTTATGATAAGCCTCTCGTAGCTCTTGGTAGCGGGTGTTTAGTGAGGCATTCTCGATGGATAGTGAATTGAGCTGCGACTATAAATCATGCGTTGTCTGCTGCAGCATTCGGTAATTAATTCCAAGAGATGCAAATTTATCTCTCACTTGAGTCATGCATGTGAACATCTGACGAAATGCGGTGTCTATAGTGGGTGATAATATTAATGGTGTGGTGAATGCAGATGTTGTGTTTAAGGGTGTTGATGCAATGGGAAGGGGGAATAGGGATGGGAATGTGGATGTAGTGGTAACAGTGGAGAAAGGTGCGGTGCCTAAATATGATGGTGCAATAGAGGAGGTGAGTGTTGGTGTGGTGGGTGGTGAGATGTCCATGTCACTGGACGTGGTGTCAAGTGCTGTGACTCTGAATAATGGAGTGATAGTGGGTGCATGCGTGGGTTTAAATACAAGATTTACAAAAGTTGAAGAGTAATTTATAGAGGGGTTCTCTTGGACTGCTTGGTGGAAAGGGGAAAGAGGAATGACGGTGGGTCGAAGGGTGAGACTGGGGAGAAGGTTAATGGAGGTGGGAATGGGAAAAGGGGTCTTGGAGGTGCAGGGAAGGAAGGGAAGGATGGAGGGAGAATTGGAGTGAATGGAAAGGTGGATGTTGGAGGAGGAAAACCAGGTTGGGTGGGTGCGGGAAGAGTGGGAGGAATGGAGGCCACAAAGGCTTTTGCTATCTCGCTATCCAAAGATGTGGATGTTATGGGAGAAGTAGGGTGTATGGGTGAGACTGGATGGATGGGAGGTGATAGAGGAGCAGTTGGGGTGGTGGATACTTCGGTCACAATTGTGGTATGTACAACAATAGAGTGGGGTGGGGAGTCGATGACAATGGTGTCTTCTGCCAATGAGCCTTCAGGGATGAGACGTGCTTCCCTAGCCTGTTCTAAAGATTGGCCACCGGTTGGTACGTGAATGTACTGACCTGGCTTTGATAATAATTGTACTTGTCGGGGGTCAAATTGCGATAGCGGTTTTCTCTGCAGATATCTTAATGCTTCGTTAGATCCCACTGATCTAACAAGTTCCCTGAAACCTTTGGTGTATACTTCTTCAAAACCGCCTGAGATAAGTTCTTGTTCTATGAGTGCTTGGCTCTCTTCCTCAGTTAACTTTTTACGTGCCCAAACTTTTTCCATAGTACGATATAATTTTTTGATTGCCAGCGTATAAGCTGCTTCTTCGAAGGTTTCATCTTCATGTTGGGAGAGGATGGTTGGATGCACTCAGAGATTGAGTAGGTGCTGCTAAACCTTCTTCACACCAGCCCTCTTTGACTCTAGGAATGCTTAGTACACTTGATTAGCTTCCAAATGATATGTACTTTGCAAATGATATGTGTAATGATCAAATCAAAACAGACTAATTGAGACTTCAAAAATCCAAGAACACTTGCTATTTTGGTAATGACACCTGCTCAGTCTTTCACTCAGTATGACCAGCACACTTACAATTGATCAAATTCCTTTTGGACATATTAAATTAGCTTAACAAGGGCAGATGGAAGGGTCATGAACAAAAGGTAAGTTCTGTGTGGAAGGGTCATGAAGAAAGCATATATGTACTTTGCAAATGATATGTGTAATGATCAAATCAAAACAGACTACTTGAGACTTCAAAAATCCAAGAACACTTGCTATTTTGGTAATGATACCTTCTCAGTCTTTCACTCAGTATGACCAGCACACTTACAATTGATCAAATTCCTTCTGGACATATTAAATTAGCTTAACAAGCTACCATTTGCAAGTGGAATGAGAAGAAATGACAAACTATACTCTGAGAAATAAGTTTAGCAAAATTATATGTACCCCCGACTTTTTAGGAGCTCTACAGACAAATACCAGAGACTACTTCGAAGGCGATTTCTCGAAAATGGCTGAACCAAACTTCTTCAAACTTTGTAGTCTTGTAGAATGCTTTGAGCTGGTTCCAACAAGCCTTGAATCACTTGATTTGGTTCAGTAGGCACTGAGATATGCTCTGTTGAAGTTGACAGACTTGGAAATAGACAACTCAGAGAACACAGAAGTTGTAGATGTAAATGTATGTATTACTTTACATTGATTTACAAACTCATTGGCATGTCAAGTATTGCCTAATGAGATAGAGATGTGTGGGCAATAGTGTAGCACTCACACACTCAAAGGTAGGTGAAATATGCCTCGGGAAAATGAGCTAGAAAATGAGCAGCTACCCGCGACTCTTTTCTTGCCTCTTTTATAGAGTTGAGTTGAATTCAAAATTCAAAATCTACTAGAATCTTTCACCTAAAAGTTGATTGAGATATTCCCTCAATCAATCAACAACCTTTTTCCACGACTTTCAATCAATTAGGTGTGATTACATAATATGCCAAGTCACTAAGACTTTTACAAGAGGTAAGAATGGTAATAGTTCATAAGCATAAGTTCCTATGACTCTTGCTTCATGTAGAGATATCCTTCAAGGGTTCCAAGCCAAAGGTGAAGGCTTGAATTGCACCAACAGCTCCCCCTCAAGCCAAACATTTGGCTCAAGTCTTCATCTTCATTCTTCAATCACATCCTGTAATCCAATCATGGATTTAAATCTGCATAACTTGTTTCCATCCAAAGCTTTAGTGAGTAAATCTGCACATTGCATGTTAGTAGACACATAAGTCAATTGAATGTCTTTGCTAAGCAACTTTTCTCTCACATAGTGGTAATGAACCTCTATGTGTTTTGTCCTAGCATGATATATTGGATTAGCTGCAAGGTGAAGTGAACTTGTGTTATCTCCAAAGATAATTGGTGGCCTTGTATATAGGCCTAACTCTGTATACAAAAGCTTTAACCAAATAGCTTCTTGAGTGGCATTGGCTAGCCCTCTATACTCTGCTTCAGTGGATGACAATGCCACTATTGGTTGTTTCTTGGCTGACCAAGAAATAGGTTTATCACCTGCAAAACATATGTATCCTGATGTGCTCCTCCTATCATCCTTGCATCCTGCCCAATCTGCATCTGAATATATTTTAATATCAATATCTGATGTATAAGGAAAGTACAAACCATGGTTTTGAGTTCCCTTTAGATACTTCAAGATCTTCTTTGTTGCCTCTAAGTGAGGTACCCTTGGTTTGTGCATGAATTGTCTTAGCACACTAACTCCATATGGTATGTCAATTCTAGTCAAGGTAGCATAATTCAAACTACCAACCATACTTTGGTATCCTGTAATGTCTTGGACTTCATCACCTTCATGAGCACTAAGCTTTAGGTTGACTTCCATAGGAGTACTTGAGACTTTAGCATCCTGCAAATTAAATTTCTTCAACATATCCTGAACATACTTCTTCTGAGTGATATATATACCTGAATTAGTATAAACCAATTCAAGACCTAAGAAGTATTTTAATAATCCAAGATCATTGATCTTAAATTCCTTCATCATCTGTCCTTTGATGTGTTTAATCCCACTGACATCATTACTTGTAATGATGATGTCATCAACATAAACACACAAGTATATTACCTCTGTACTATTCCTTTTTATGAAGAGAGAAGTGTCTGCTTTACTCATCACAAATCCTTGGTCTTGGAGATATGTTGTCAACCTGTAATTCCATGCTCTAGGTGCCTACTTCAAACCATATAGAGCCTTCTTCAATTTACAAACATAATTTACCTTCTTGGGATCTTCATAGCCAGGTGGTTATGACATGTAGACTTCTTCAGATATCCATCCATTCAAGAAAGCATTCTTGACATCTAATTGGTACATGTTCCAATTCTTGGATGCAGCTACACTCACCAAAATTTTGATTGTTGGCATCTTAGCCACAGGAGAGAATGTCTCCTTATAATCAATGCCTTGGGTTTGTGCAAAGCCCTTGGCTACCAACCTAGGTTTGTACCTGTTGATTGTTCCATCAGAGTTCCTCTTTAGTTTGTAGATCCATCTGGATCCTATCACCTTCATAGAGTCCTTCTTGGGTACTAAGTCCCATGTGTCACTCTCCTTGAGAGCCTCTATTTCTTCATCCATAGCTCCTTTCCATTCTGGTTTAGTAATTGCTTCTTCATATGTACCTGGTTCTTCATTCAACAAATCCTTTGCAAGATATACAGAATGCTTAGTTACAAGAGAAGTGTCATACCCATATCTGATAGGCTTCTTACTTTCTCTCTGAGATCTCCTCATTGCTTGAGTTGAGGATTCTGGTATATCCTCTAGCTTCTTCATTTTCATCTTTCCTTTGGACTTCCATGCCTTGAATTCCTCAAGGTTAATTGTGTCATCATCATCTGAACTTGAGTCTTCTTTCTGGATTGGTTCCTCCTAGGTGAGCTTTGGGAAGTCTTCTTCCATGTCATAAGGTAGACTAACCTTCCTGCATTCATTTTCATACCATGAGTCATTCTCATCAAAGATGACATCTCTGCTTACCTTGAAACCTTTGTTTGAGGGGTTGTAGAATCTGTACCCTTTCTGGTTCAAGTCATAACCAATGAAGATACATTTTTCAGCTTTAGGGTCTAGCTTTCCCCTTACCTGTGAGGGAATATGCACATATGCAATACAACCAAAGATTTTACAATGATCCAATGATGGTCTCTTACCATGCCAAGCTTCATATGGTGTCATTCCATCAAGTGTCTTTGATGGCAACCTGTTAATGAGATATGTGGCAGTAGATACACTCTCTGCCCAAAGATAATTTGGTAATTTCTTTTCATTAAGCATAGACCTAGCTGTTTCAACAATAAGCCTATTTCTTCTTTCAGCTACCCCATTTTGTTCAGGTGAGTACCTTGTGGTTATCTCCCTCTTGATGCCTCTTTCCTGCAAGAAGTCTTCAAATTCATTGGAGAAGTATTCACCTCCCCCATCTGACCTTAGTCTTTTCAAGTTTCTACCTGTTTGATTTTCAACTAGTGCAAGATATCTTTTGAAACAATTAAACACTTCATCTTTATGCTTCATAAAGTATAACACAATCCATCTGCTATAATCATCAATGAAGGACACATAGTACCTTGATCCTGAAATGGAGGGTTCCTTGCTAGGTCCCCAAACATCTGTATGCACCAATTCCAGATAGTCTTCATGCATAAAACCTTTCTTTGAATAGGGTAATCTGTGTGACTTACCAAATTGACAAGCTCCACACTTGTAAATCATGTGTTGCTTGGACACATTAGGTATCCCAAGCACACATTGATCCCTACACATTTGCTTTAAAGTCCTTTCACCAATGTGACCTAACCTCTTGTGCCATATTTCTAATTCTGAAAGTGTTTGATCCTTGTAATTGTATAAAGCAATGTTCTTTGTGTCCTCTAGCTCAAAAGTAAATAATCTACCTGATTTTTCTCCCTTGGCTATCCTTCTGAATCCATGTCTTGGGTCCTCCACATATGCTCCATGTTGATTGAACCTGACCTGTAAACCTTTCTCCACAATCTGACCAACACTCATTAGGTTCTTGGTAATGGTTGGTACATAAAGTACCCTGCTCAATAGGTTTTGGTTACCATCACAAGTTTTTACATTTCCAATCTTTATAACAGAATGTTTAGTATCATCACCTGTTTGTACCTGATGTTTGCCCTTGGGTTCTTCCAAATCAGAGAGTAGTGCCACATTACGAGCTACATGGTTAGAACACCCTGAATCAATATAAAATAAATGATCATCATTTGTACCTGCCTTAGAGGTCATATTCATGATCAATAGGGAGTCATCTTGCTCCTCTGTGTAATTGTTGTAATCCCTTCTATTTCTGAATCCACCTTGGTAGTTACTATTGTGGTTGTGGTTATAATTGTTGTTGTACTGATTGTTGTATCCATTGTAGCCTTGGTGTTGGTTGAATCTGCCTCTACCTTGAGAGTATCCACCTCTTTGATAGCCTCTTCCTCTCTGATTCTTATAATTTCTGTAGCACTCATCTGTGGTATGGTTAGACAATCCACAAATGTTGCATGGTGATGAGTTGTAGGGTCTCCCCCTACCTGACTTACCTCCTCTGCCTCTTCCTCTTGAAGATCTACCTCTCCCTGCATAGTTTGCTTGGGAGGTAGAGCCTTCTTCATCAACCTTCTTACTTAATACCTTTATCTTTAACCTTCTTATCAGTGTATAAAGCAGAGGGGTTGTTACCTTTTGATTGCTCTCCATTCTTTGTAAGCTTTGCTTCATGTGTAAAGAGTTGACCAATCAGAGTTGTTAGATCAGGAGCATGTATGTCCATGTATAGGTCCATTGCTGTGGTAAAGCTCTCCCATTTGTCATCAGCTTTTAGTCCATTGATTACCTGCCTTACTATTTGTTCCTCTTCAATCTCTTCTCCAATACTTGCAAGCTGGTCTGCAATATCTTTGACCCTAGTGACAAAGTCTGAAACTGATTGCTTTGATTGCTTCCTAAGAGTAGTGGATTCAATCCATAGTTGATTCTTTCTGGCCCTTGTACTTGATGAAAAATATGTTGACAAGGTTTCCCAAGTTTCTTGGGAAGTCTTGCAATTCCTTATGTGAGGTAAAAGGAAATCAGATATAGAGTTAAGAAGATAAGACCTTGCCAATGCATCTTTTGCACACCATGTGTTGAGCCTCTCTTGTTCATCCTTGGTGGGTAGTTCTCTTGCTTTGAATGAGGACAATTCCTCACCTCCTGAGATGAATCCAAATAAGCTTCTTCCTTGTAGATAGGTCTTCATCCTTAGAGACCAAGCTTGGTAATTGTTCCTGTCCAATTTGTCAATGAATGAAGGAAAACCATCTCCCATGTTACCTTATTTGCTCTGATACCACTGTTGGGAGAGGATGGTTGGATGCACTCAGAGATTGAGTAGGTGCTGCTAAACCTGCTTCACACCAGCCCTCTTTGACTCCACGAATGCTTAGTACACTTGATTAGCTTCCAAATGATACCAAGAAAGCATATATGTACTTTGCAAATGATATGTGTAATGATCAAATCAAAACAGACTACTTGAGACTTCAAAAATCCAAGAACACTTGCTATTTTGGTAATGACACCTGCTCAGTCTTTCACTCAGTATGACCAGCACACTTACAATTGATCAAATTCCTTCTGGACATATTAAATTAGCTTAACAAGCTACCATTTGCAAGTGGAATGAGAAGAAATGACAAACTATACTCTGAGAAATAAGTTTAGCAAAATTATATGTACCCCCGACTTTTTAGGAGCTCTGCATACAAATACCAGAGACTGCTTTGAAGGCAATTTCTCGAAAATGGCTGAACCAAACTTCTTCAAACTTTGTAGTCTTGTAGAACGCTTTGATCTGGTTCCAACAAGCCTTGAATCACTTGATTTGGTTCAGTAGACACTGAGATATGCTCTATTGAAGTTGACAGACTTGGAAATAGACACTCAGAGAACACAGAAGTTGTAGATGTAAATGTATGTATTACTTTACATTGATTTACAAACTCATTGGCATGTCAAGTATTGCCTAATGAGATAGAGATGTGTGGGCAATAGTGTAGCACTCACACACTCAAAGATAGGTGAAATATGCCTCGGGAAAATGAGCTAGAAAATGAGCAGCTACCCGCGACTCTTTTCTTGCCGCTTTTATAGAGTTGAGTTGAATTCAAAATTCAAAATCTCCTAGAATCTTTCACCTAAAAGTTGATTGAGATATTCCCTCAATCAATCAACAATATTTTTCGACGACTTTTAATCAATTAGGTGTGATTACATAATATGCCAAGTCACTAAGACTTTTACAAGAGGTAAGAATGGTAATAGTTCATAAGCATAAGTTCCTATGACTCTTGCTTCATGTAGAGATATCCTTCAAGGGTTCCAAGCCAAAGGTGAAGGCTTGAATTGCACCAACACTTCATGCGTACTGGTATCACCCTGGGTGCCCGTTTGCTGTTCTTGCTTCTCTGTCTGCACATTCTCTTGGGATTCATGAGTGCCTGGCTGGCTTCATCATCGCCCTCATCATCATCTGTTTTTGTTCTTTCGTCTTCTGAGCTAGATAAGACTTGTCCCTGTTGTTGATCCGGGGGAATGGTCGGGTAGCTTGGACGTTCATATTCTTGATAGAAAATCTGGCCTTCAAAAAACTGAAATTCATTTGAAAAGGCATCTGGCATTTCAAAATCAAAGTTTGTATCCACTGGCTCTGCTTCCATGTTAGGTATCGGAAAAGAAAACGCTTCCGCACCAATAGTGGTGGGAACTTCTGCTGCAGTGGTGGGAGGACCTGGGGCTATGGCTGCTTGAGGAGCGGCTATGCTGCTGGTGTCATCTGTTATAACCGGTCTTGATAACCGTATGCAAATGGGTTGTACCGTTGGAGTGGCTTCTGTCGGAGACTGTTCTAGAGAGGGTTGCGGTGATGGTGATTCTGGGACCTGTAGGCATGGAATGATTCCTCTCATGCACTTTCCTACTCGTCCCTTGCTGGACTTTCTGGCTTTCTTTGTTGTCCCTTTGAATGCTTTCAACTCCTCGCTTGTCATTGCACGCTCGATTGGTAAGTCGTAGGCCAAACACATATAAATAATTATCGTGAGAGCGCAGCATCCATGGATTACTTTTTTTCTTTCCCATCTATGTTGTGCTAAGTACAATTCATGAATAATCCAACTGACCAGATCAACTGTTTGTGGCCCAGTACAAGCTAAATATAAGCCAAACCAAATGCGTTTGTGGGGCATGGTGAATCGATCCTGAGCTGGAAATGCAAAATGTTGCATACATAACCTTAAGGGTTTAGAGAGCTCACGTGTGATTGCTGAAATATCTTCCCACTTAATGAAGTCTCCACGTTTCATTGGCTCTGGAACCAGCCTCTCGCGCTCTCTTAGAGTGTGCGTTCCATGTATCTAAATAACTGCTCTAATCAGGTCTTTGGAAAGATAAAACTTCTTAAACGGTGGATCATTTACTAATGACGGAAAAATGAATGTTCCTGGCAAATCTTTGTTCTCCAAAGCTGTCAATGTGGTTATCAAATAGTAGCATCGATAGAAATCTGGTTTAGGCAACGGATCACTGAAGTATTATGTGAAGCTCGCTCTTGCCCAAACATGCTTCAAGTCTTCTGTGTTCTGTAATGCTTCAAACTCTCTTGAGAAAAATTGGTACTTGTGCCACGTGCGGGTATCAAAAGTCAAATTGGCCTCAAAAAAGGAAATCTGCATCTGCCAATGGGCCTGATAACCCTTGGAACCAATGAGAGTTTGATGAATCTTCTCAGTGTAACCCCTAGGAGGATCTTCAATTGGCATGGGTCCTAGAAATCCTTGAAATTCTGGTGGTTGAGCCGTAGGATGTGGTTCAGCTAGTAATTCACCAATATTTGCCATGGGTACACTGGGGCCAGCTTCAGATGGTCCTTCTGCCTACATGATGAATGATGCGAGTGCGTAGAAGATTTGCTACAAAAGATTAACACATTAGCATGGAAATTAATCATGATCCCATTAAAGTGAGACCGCAATCCCTTTCCATAACCGATGTGTAACCTGTGTAGCCGAGTGTTGTGATGTGGTTTATGAAATGATTGTTGCAAAACTAATGCAGGTCTCTAGACACCTACATGCTTCAGATGATGCATACATTTCTTGATGAGATGTTATTACAAGTGATATTGGGTTATAGTGTGTGGATTTGTACAAGGTTCAATCGTGAATGAGTTATTACAAGGGTAGTGTTTAGTCGGGATGGGAGTAATGTTAGATAAGGGGGTCAGAGAAGTCATCTGGATATGTTTTGGTATCCACTTCCTAAGAGTTTATGAGCGGGTGGTATGTTTCTGTTGAGGGACAAAAGGTGATATCGGATGTGGTGGTGTTGAAGGGTGAAGAGATTTCTGAGGGGTATATATTACATGGCTTGAGGGTTGAGCTATAATACACTGTTTGGGTACCCAAATCTGTGTGGGTGTGGGTCGATTCATAAGGTACTTCTTGGCGATCCAAATTTTTTGAATGTTCATACTTGTAGAAGAAGGTCGAGGAGATGGTGAATATTGCCTCTGCTTTTGTTGAAATTTCTTCTTGGCTTCGTTTGCATTGTTGAATTCTGGTGGTGTGCTCTGTCCTTTTGGCACCCATATTTGTCTCGTGCCTCTTGCTTTGTGATGATGATACTACTTTCCTCCTTGTGTCGTCTGATATTTTCATCGGTCTAAGTTCCTTCGTCGTGGTTGACTCCTTTGTGGTTGAGGTTAAGAGGTCAGATGGACACTTTGCTTTGGAAAAGAAGGGAGGTCAAACACTTCCGAAACCTGCCCATTAGGAAGTGCTCTGTTTTGTACTATTGATCTAGGCCAGTCCACAGTAAGTGTGGAAGGATGGGCACTGCAGGGTGTTTTGCCCATGTGGCTGCTGATGCAGTCCACCTGATCGCTGATGAAGCCCACTTGACCTGCAATGGTCCCCATTTTTCCGCTGCTGGAAGACCAAGGGAAAATCTCCTGACGTCCTTTTGTCTGGCCCCTATCCATCGGCCAGATCTCATGGGTTGACTTTGGAGGGAGCATGCTTAGCTGAGGGATCTGACCAAAGATCTTTCGGTCCTCCGTCGTGAACGTTTCATAAGGTCTAGGGTTACATACCTCAGGTGGAGTGTTGTTAGGGACGTCAAGCGGTATCACTCGCTTTTGATCTAAGGTTCAAATATGTAAGGAGACTTGTCTAAGATTTAGGTCCACTGAGTGATCGTATAGCCAATCTTGGCCAAGAATTAGGGGTTCTATCAGGTCCTCGCCACTAATGTAATTAGGCATTATGTCTCCTTCTAGGGTGGCTAATTGTACTACTCCACTTGTCGAGAGTCTGTTAATGATCATAGGTCCATAACCTCGCTTTTCTAGTTTCTGTGCATGTTGTTTCAGTGTATATATTAGGACTAAATCTCCTTCTTTTAAGCCTTTATCTTTCACATGTGCATCAAAATAGGCTTTTTGTCGCTTCTTTGTTGCGTATATTCCTGTTGCTGCTTTCAGCCTGGTTTCTCCTAATCGTTCCAAGTCCATTATTCTTGCTGATAATTCATGGCCGATCCACTGATGTTCTTGTGCAACCTTAAGGGTCGGTATCAAGAAGTCCAAAGGAAGCACAACATTCTGACCAAAAACCATCTGAAAGGGAGTTGCATTAAGTACAGTCTTGTAGGCCACTCGATATGCCCAAACAACATGGTGTTACTATTTGTCCCAATCTGAACGTTTGTTGTTCACGAGTTTCGTCAGTATGTTACAAAGGATCTTGTTAGTACTTTCTGCTTGACCATTGGCCTGAGGATGATATGGTGCGGATTTCTTGTGAATCACCATAAAATCCTGTAACAAATATTCAATGACTTGGTTTAGAAAGTGAGTTCCTCGATCGCTCACTAACTCTATAGGCAATCCATATCTTGTAAAGACATTTTCAAATAAGAATTTTGCAGTCGTGTGTGCATCATTCTTTGTTGTGGCCTTGGCCTCTACCCATTTGGTAAGATAATCTGTCGCAACAATAATGTATTCAGCATGTGTTCCTTTTGCAAGGGGGTTAATGGGTCCTACAAAGTCTATAACCCACTTAGAAAATGCACGTCCTCCCATCATGGGTTTCAATGGCATTTCATCTCTGTGAGTAGGAAATTGAGTTCTCTGGCACACATCACATCTCTTAACATAGGTATGTGCATCCATGTGAAGAGTAGGCCACCATAATCTTGTAAAGAGGATGGCTTTGATGATCCTATCGGGTCCAAAATGACCTCCTGCCACACCCTGGAGTGCAGTCTCTAGTACGCTCAAATAATCGCTTTCATGAACACATTGTCTTAAGTATCCATCTCGTCCTCGTTTGTATAGATTGTCGCCAATAAGTGAATAGTCTTGAGCTTCCTGCTCTAGACTGCGTTGTCGTGCTAAAGTCATTCCTTGAGGGAATGTGTTCGTCCTCAAGTATGTCACTAACGGTTCACTCCAGTCTTGTGTGAGAGACATGTGATATAACGTAGCATGTTCTAGCGGTGGTCTTTCACAACAAAAAGGGCATTCTTTACACAACTTGTAGACATCTGCTTCCATAGAAGGCGAATATACTCTTGATCTATGCAGAGTCTGCAATGTACGATATTTCGAATGATGTTGCTTTAATGCATCTACATGTGCTAATTGCAACCAATTTGCATGTTCCGAATCATCCACACAACAAGCAAGAATCTTTTGATTGTGTTGTTTATATATACTTCCTGCTATGATTTGATATCTCTGTGACTTGGTAATCTCTCCTTCCTTGATCCTTATCCTAGGATTCTTGGGTCCGCATGTGAGAATAGGAACTTAGCCCATTCTGGTACTATTTCAAGGTTAAACAAATATGCATCGGGTAATTGATCCACTATTCCTTGAGGAGCTTCTCTTGAGGTTAATCTTGAAAGGTGGTCAACTCTAAGATGTGTCTTAACTTTCGTGACTACTACTTCAAAGTCATACTCCATGAGTAATAGAAACCAACGTATCAATCTTCCCGTGTTACATGGTTTATTGACTAAGTACAGTAATGCTTGATGATCCGTAAAGAATTTGAACTTGTTTGCCAACAAATAATCTCTGAATTTCTTTACTGCGTAGATCATTCCTAATCCTTCTCGTTCCGTAGTGGTGTAATTTCTTTCTGCTGCGTTCAACTGTCTGCTCGCATAAGCTATGGGAAAATCTATATTACCTTCATTTGTGGGTTGTGCTAACACACATCCTATGGCATAGTTGGATGCATCCACATGTACATGGAATGGATTGCTCCAATCTGGGGTTGTTGTTAGCTCCAAAAATGGTTGATTTTTATGCCCTAATGTGGTTTTATTTGGCAGGAAATTTGTTTGATTGCAGGCACTTGAAGAATGAATTTGATAATTGATGAGAAGTATGTGGAGATATTGATTGTAGGGATGGGGAGAAAAGGGCTTGCTATTGTATCGGCAATTATCTGAGTGGCCTTGTACCTCTTTCTATAGGGCGACTGGAGCACCTTCTTGAACTGAATTTAAGCAGGAATAAATTATCAGGTGCAATCCCAGTGGAGTTGGGGAATTTAAGGGGACTTGTGAAGATGGATTTATCATTCAATGATCTTCATGGGGTCATTCCTCGAGAGTTGGGTCAACTGCAAGGTTCAAGATCCACTGACCATGGGAACAATGCTTAAACATCATAATGATTTGTCATGAGTATCTTTTAAAGAAGATGCTCTAGTCAGATCTCAAAGTAAATCATCCGATTCACATGAGACTCATGATCTTTCTGACAATATTAGTTCATCAAGCAGTTTTCAAGAGGAGGATGAGGAAGTATTACTTATCTATCCGGATACACTGCTAATCTTTCGGTTCTGTGATCCATTATTACCCTTCAAACTCAAAGAGATCATAACAGCAGATCAGAGACTTCTTAAAATGTTGGAATCTGGATTACCTTCATGGGTCATTTTTTTTGCAATCTTATCCTGTTTTCAAAAAGTGTTATAGGCCCTGGATGAGACCCCTAGCAAAGACTTTGTACATTTTAGTCTCTAATTACCACAGTCATCATTGGTTTCTATGACTTGTACAAGAATGTTCCAATTTTAAAGGCTACTGCTGCTCGTATATGTGGTCCTTTCTTTGAGTGGATAGAGGCTTGGGGAATGGTATCAAGAATCAAGTATCTGGGCACTTTCGTGTTCTTGCCAAATTGGCAGAAGGCTTTGCGTTGGTTGCTTTTGGTGTTTAGTACAATAAGGAAGCTGGCAACCCTCATTTTCCAGCCATTGGTTGAACCTCTGGAAGACTTGATAGAATATATTTGGCCACTATGCAACATGATGCTTGAGTCAATGTGGGGGGGCAGATCCGTTTTTTGCAGAGCTGACAAAAGAAACCAAAAAGGGAACTGCTTTCCGTTGCTGGGTGCAGAGTTTAGGAAGTTTTTTTGTTTGTTTTCTTGCAATAATTCGCAAAGGCAGCGGGGACACGCTGGGGTTTTTGGCCATTACTCATCAATGAAGGGGGGTATGCCCCTGGATGCACAGAAGAACGTAGGGGAACAGCCGTTGCAGCGAAGGGCAGCTCTCACTTGTCGGAGTTGCTTGTGCCCACGGACCTACAGTAACTCTCCTCTCCCAGCCTGTCGTCCATGCCCTCGTACACCCCTTGCTTCCGCGTATTACTTAATTTCGGTGAACGCATGCCCTTGGGTGCCTTTTTTTTCCACCCCGGAAACCATATATTCGTAGGGGGGCTAATCGGCCTCTCTAGTCACCAGTACTACGGCTCTCACTTCAGAGTCACAGTCAGGTGGACAGGTTTTGTTCATGAGGAGTCTCCGCAACGGTTTTTGCCAGGTGCTATAGCCGATATAGACCCAGGATTTCTTCTTGCCTTGGTGGCCAGTCTGGAGAGCTACTGGATTGCATATTTCCATCGTCCCTCTGAATGGCATGTTGTGAAGGAAGCGAAGGATGTTGGACACTACTTCTACGTTCACAAATATACTGATGTTCGATTGTCGTCTTACATCCAGATACACCAGCATGAGCGAAAGAACGATTAAGATGTTCTTTTCACGAGCACCGGCCGAGATCAACTCATAACACTGACAAACAAAAATAATACAAGCTGACTGAGAAAACTGAGAGTAATGGCAGTGAGTAGTACACTTCACAAGAACATGGAAAGATGAACACAAATAATCATGAAAATGAAAGTATATTGCTTGTACAATACAATGACTTACTGATACATATGTGTGCCTTGTAATCCCACCTTGATATGGCATAAAGATCAGCTCTTGGAGGTCTTCACATAGGTCTCTCTAACCACGACTAAAACTGCCATCTATTTATAGTTGAGTTTGGGAGGATAACTTCCCTCAATCACTCTCCAATCAATCAATGATTGATTTGATTCTCTACCTACCACAAATCACGAATTCGTGGCTCCTCTTTCCATTCTTGATCAAGTGGACTCAACCACTTAAGATTCTCTTACTTTTACATTAAGTAAACTCTTCAAAAGTTACAAGAGGTAGTTCACAAGTGAACTTTACATAGTCTTCATTTTAAGGCTTTTTCTATGACTTTGTGGGACTCAAGCCAATACTTAGGCTTGTCATAGACTTGCTCCAACAGCTCCCCCTCAAGCCAAGTATGCTTGAGGTCTTCAATCTTCCAAGATTACCTACAAACCAATCATAGCCTTGAATTTGCAAAGCTTTGTACCATCCAATGCTTTGGTTAGAATATATGCACATTGTTGATGAGTGGACACATATGATATTTGAATCTCTTTTCTTAGAACCTTCTCTCGTACATAGTGATAATGAACTTCAATATGTTTAGTCCTTGCATGAAAAATAGGATTAGCAGCCAAATGAATAGAACTCATATTGTCACCAAAAATAGTTGGAGTTCCAAACTCCAATCCAAGATCTTTGAATAATGTCTTCATCCACATAGCTTCTTGTGTAGCTATGGCAAGACCTCTATATTCAGCTTCAGTAGAAGAGAGAGCAACTGTGGGTTGCTTCTTGGATGACCATGAAATAAGCTTTGAACCTGCAAAGGTAAGATAACCTGAAGTGCTCCTTCTATCTTCCTTGGAGCCAGCCCAATCTGCATCAGAAAATAGCTTCAAACCTAAATCAGATACATAAGGATAATAAAGTCCTTCATTTATGGTTCCTTTGAGATACTTGAGAATCCTTTTGGTAGCATCCATATGTGCTTTCCTTGGTGTGTGCATAAATTGACTTAGCACACTCACACTATAACATATATATACTCTTGTCAATGTGGCATAGTTGAGACTACCCACTAGACTTTGATATGATGTGATGTCCTCTATGAGTTCACCTTCATGTGAGCTCAATTTGTGATTGACCTCCATTGGAGTACCTGCAATCTTACAATCTTGCATCTTGAATTTTGCCAACATGTCCTTAATGTACTTCCTTTGAGTGAGAAACAAACCATGATCTTTGTAGACAACTTCCAAACCTAGGAAGTAGGTAAGTGAACCCAAATCACTTATCTTGAACTCTTCTCTCATCTGATCTTTGATCTTCTTCATACCATCTGCATCATTTCCTGTCAATATAATATCATCTACATATACACATAGGTAGATGACCTCGGAATTACTCTTTTTCATAAAGAGTGAAGGATCTGCCTTGCTTGGTTGAAAGCCTTTGTCCTGCAAGAATGAAACAAGCCTGAAATTCCAAGCTCTTGGAGCTTGCTTGAGACCATACAATGCTTTGTTAAGTTTACACACATAATCAGGATAAACTTGATTCTCAAAACCAGGTGGTTGTGCCATATATACCTCTTCTGTTATCCAACCATTCAAAAATGCATTCTTTACATCTAGTTGAAATATCTTCCAATTCTTGGAAGAGGCAATACTAAGCAAAACCCTAATAGTAGGCATCTTTGCCAGAGGAGAGAAAGTCTCCTCATAATCAATTCCCTGAGTTTGTGCAAAGCCTTTTGCTACAAGCCTTGCCTTATACCGGTTAATGGAACCATCAGAATTCTTCTTGAGTTTATAGACCCATCTTGAGCCTATTACCTTCATGGATGAAGTCTTGGGCACCAAATCCCAAGTGTTGTTTTCCTCAAGTGCTTCAATCTCTTCCTTCATTGCATGCTTCCATTCTGATTTTGCTTTGGCCTCTTCAAATGATGATGGCTCCTCTTGGTTTATATCCTGTGCTATGTAGATAGAATGTTTAGTTACTAATGAGGTGTCAAACCCATACCTTTCTGGTTTTTTCTTTTCCCTCATAGATCTTCTTAGGCCATGATGTGATGATTCTGCCTCATGTCCAAGTTCCTGCAATTTTGCTTTACCTTTAGACTTCCATGCTTTGATCTTTTCCATTTGAGATTCTTCATCATCCTCTGAGGTGTCTTGTTCTTCAATCTTTGATTGTTCTCTACCAAGCTTTGGAAAATCTTCTTCAAGATCATATGGTAAATTGATCTTCCTGCATGAATCTTCATACCATGAATTGTTCTCATCAAAAACTACATCTCTCCTTACCAAGAATCCTTTGTTGGTAGGGTTGTATAACCTGTAGCCCTTTTGATTGTTGTCATATCCAATAAATACACACCTTTCTGCCTTTGGATCCATCTTGCCTCTAACCTGTGAAGGAACATGAGCAAAAGCAATACATCCAAAAATTTTACAATGATCTAAGCTTGGTCTTCTTCCATTCCAAGCCTCATATGGAGTCATCCCATCAAGGGATTTTGAAGGCAACCTGTTAATCAAGTAAGTGGCTGTAGATACAGCCTCGGCCCATAAGTAATTAGGTAAATGCTTTTCATTTAACATAGACCTTGCAGCTTCAACAATTGTCCTATTCCTCCTTTCTGCCACTCCATTTTGCTTAGGAGTGTACCTTGTAGTTACCTCTCTTTTGATTCCTCTTTCTTGAAGAAAAGAATCAAACTCATGGGAGAAGTATTCTCCCCCTCCATCTGACCTTAGCCTTTTTAGTGATTTACCTGTTTGATTCTCCACAAGAGCCAAATATCTTTTGAAACATGAAAAAAATTCATCTTTGTGTTTCATAAAGAATAGGATAGTCCATCTGCTGCAAATCATCAATAAAGGAAACATAATACCTTGATCCAGATATTGAAGCTTCCTTGCTAGGTCCCCATACATCTGTATGAACCAACTCCAAGAGATCTCCATGCATATAACCTTTCTTCATGAATGGTAACCTGTGAGACTTTCCAAATTGACATGCACTACACTTATAAATCATATATTGTTTTGACAAATTAGGAAGTCCAAGTACACTTTGGTCCCTGCAAATTTGCTTTAATGACCTTTCACCAATATGTGCTAACCTTTTGTGCCATACTTCCAATTCTGTGAGTGTCTGACTACCATAATTAAAGAGAGCAATGTTTCTAGTGTCCTGTAATTCAAATGTGAACAATCTACCTGTCTTTTCACCTTTTGCAATTCTTCTGAATCCTTGACTTGGATCTTCAACAAATGCTCCTGCTTTTGTGAACCTGACTTGCAACCCTTTCTCTACTATCTGCCCAACACTTATCAAATTCTTTGTAATGGTAGGGACATAGAGTACCTTACTGAGTAGGTTGATGTTTCCATCAGGTGCTTTGACATTGCCTATTTTCTCCACTGGATGTTTTGTATAATCTCCTGTTTGTACCTCATGCTTATTCCTTGGATCTTCTAAATCTGATAGGAGTGCCACATTTCCTGCCACATGATTTGAACAACCTGAATCTATGTAGAAAACATGCTCATCAGATTTACCTTGTGGCATAGCCATGTTCATGATCAATAATGAATCCTCTTTGTTTGAGTCTTCTGTGTAGTTATTGTAGTCTCTCCTTCCTTTGTAGCCTCCTTGATAGTTTGAATGATTGTAGTTCTTGTAGTTGCCATGGTAGTTGTTGAACCTTCCTCTTGAGTATCCATAACTTCCTCTATTGTATCCTCTGCCTCTTTGATTCCTAGAATTCCTAAAGCAATTTTCAGTTGTATGATTAGTTAATCCACAAATAGAACATGAGTTGGAGTCTTGGGATCTCCCCCTGACTTGTCTACCTCCTCTTCCTCTACCTCTGCCATGTCTTCCTCTACCTGCATAGTTAGCTTGATATGTACCTGCTTCATCATCCACTTTCTTTGCCTTTCCTTTGTTATCTTTAGACTTGCTTTTATCCGTGTATAAAGCTGAAGATTGATTACCTTTAGAGCTTTCTCCATTTTTGATAAGCTTTGCCTCTTGAGTAAGTAGTTGTCCAATGAGTGTGTTGAAATCAGGTACATGCATGTCCATGTACAAATCCATAGCTGTGGTGAATGCTTCCCACTTATCATCTACCTTCAAGCCATTGATGACCTGCCTTACAATTTGCTCTTCATCTATTACCTCTCCAATGCTTCCCAACTGATCCGCTATGTCCTTGAGCTTTGTGACAAAATCAGTCACATTTTGTTTGGGAGCCTTCTTGAGAGTTGTGAAATCCAGCCATAGTTGATGCTTCCTAGCTTTAGTACTCGAAGAAAAGAAAGCTTCAAGTGCATCCCACACTTCCTGAGATGTCTTACAACTTCTAATGTGAGGCAACAAAAATCTAAGATAGAGTTGAGGAGATAAGACCTTGCAAGTGCATCCTTGGAGCACCATGTGCTCAATCTTTCTTGCTCTTCTTGTGTTGGTTGACTTTTGTTCCTCAAACTTGGCATAACTTCATCTCCAACCACATAACCATATAAACTTCTACCTTGGAGATAAGCTTCCATTCTTAATGACCAAGCTGAGTAGTTACCTCTGTCCAATTTGTCAGTTGATGAAGGAAATCCATCTGCCATGTTGTCCAACCTTGCTCTGATACCACTGTGAAGAGATGGAAAGGTATGTGCTTGAAGATGAAGAGGTGTTGCAAAATCCTTGATCTACACCAGCCAATTGAACTCCAAGAGTATATGGTGGGCCCTTTTAGCTTGCCAATGGATGTATTAGACACCCTATGTACCTTGGAAGATCACTCTCAAAAAGATAGATCAAAACAGATAAGTTGGAGTTAGCTCAGAGGTGAAAACTTGCTATTCTTGGTTCATACACCTGTCCAGTGTTTTACATAATTCTCTGAGCACAGTAGCAATTAGCTCAATTCCTCTTGGGAAACTCTAGGTAACGTAAAGAGCTAACTTTCAAGAGTAATCTCATAAAAAATAATGAACCACACACTGAGAATGAGTTTTAACAACTGATGACATCATCCCGATTTTCATGGGTTGCTACAGTTTGAGAGCAGTGAGCTGGAAAATCAATATAACTCAAAATGTAGGAATCCAATGATTATGAAAATTTGTATGCTTATACTAGAGAGTAAGATAAATCTAACAAGCTTTAAATCACTGCATTTGGATAAGTAACCACTGAGAAACACCTCTGACAAGATGAGTGAAAAAGTCGGGTACTGACAGAGAAGTGAAGATGAACAGACCCTGTTGACTTCAAATGAACATAACTGAAGATTGCAGCATCTAAATGACATGAAAAATTGTGAGCTTATAGTAGACTTATAGAGCTAACTTTACCAAGTTAAATTACTGAAAATGATGCACCAAGCTCAGAGAAAACATCTCTGCAAGCTGACTGAGAAAACTGAGAGTAATGGCAGTGAGTAGTACACTTCACAAGAACATGGAAAGATGAACACAAATAATCATGAAAATGAAAGTATATTGCTTGTACAATACAATGACTTACTGATACATATGTGTGCCTTGTAATCCCACCTTGATATGGCATAAAGATCAGCTCTTGGAGGTCTTCACATAGGTCTCTCTAACCACGACTAAAACTGCCATCTATTTATAGTTGAGTTTGGGAGGCTAACTTCCCTCAATCACTCTCCAATCAATCAATGATTGATTTGATTCTCTACCTACCACAAATCACGAATTCGTGGCTCCTCTTTCCATTCTTGATCAAGTGGACTCAACCACTTAAGATTCTCTTACTTTTACATTAAGTAAACTCTTCAAAAGTTACAAGAGGTAGTTCACAAGTGAACTTTACATAGTCTTCATTTTAAGGCTTTTTCTATGACTTTGTGGGACTCAAGCCAATACTTAGGCTTGTCATAGACTTGCTCCAACAATTTCCACATGTTCTCGTGATTCTGTGTAATACGTGGGTGGACTATCTACATGAGTAGAGTCAAAACTGTTTGAGTTCGGGTCACTCTCTGTGATCAGGGGTGATGAAGGCACTAAAGCCCTATTGAGGTTCTCTTCTGCAGCAGTGTATTTAACTAAGATGACATTAGCTGGTGGGGGTGGCTACTGAGCTAAAACAGGTTGAGGTCTCTGTTGAGCCTGATAAAGGTAGTTCTGAGGAGGCCTATAGTAATGAGGCTGAGCATTGTATTGACCTTGATATCTACCTGGCTGTGCGTATGCTTGCGGGTAGTTCTATCTTACTGCTTGTTTGTTGTATGGGCAGTCTTGAGCCGTATGATTCGTGTATCGTCTCTCAATCGTACAATACTGTGGTTGTGTTGCATTGGGACACACATTTGCCATATGATCACCACCACAGGTGTAACAACGCTTGTTTGTTGCTAAGCTAGGCATCTGTTTACTTGAAACTCCTAGTTTCTGGGCCACTTTTTCTGCTAGGTCTTCTATTGAGCTAGACAATTTTGTGGATGCTAGAGATGAACAATCTGAGTCCTTATACACTTTTGAGAGTTCCAACTCGTCTCCTAAGTTATCCTCAATGTCTATGCAACTTCTTACACACTGCTCTAGCATTCTGGGTTCCTTCAAGTAGACATAGGAGCGTAGTTTAGAGCTCAACAGGCCATCTAAAAACATTGACACTTGCTTGGCCTGTGAGGGTAGCTCTTGCATTGGACATTTCTCCACATATTGTCTAAACCTACGTCCTGCAAGTCTAACAGTTTCCTGAGGGGTTTGTTTGAAACTATGAATCAACGAAGACGTGTCATGTCTGATTCCACTTTTAGAGAATTCCTTGATGAATGACTCCAAAAAGTGATGGATGTCTCTAAATTGCCTTTATTGCAATGGTTGGAACCAAGTTAAAGTTGTGTTCTTTAACGTTAGTCGAAAAGCGTTATATTGTGTGAGCATATCTTCTACTTGTTCTGCTCGTAGCACTTGCTTAAATTCTGCAACATGATCATAGGGATCTCCTGTCCCATCAAAGTAGTTTTTCATGGATTTTACTAACTGAGTGGGTCTTAATATTCTTGCGTGTTCATGTGGTCTAGGTAGAGGAAAATCATCTCTACCACCTGGTATTCTAGGTTCTCTTTGTCTTTCCACTCTATCTGTGTCCATGGTGGTTCTATCTCTCCCTATGGGATGATTGAAACTTACTTCTAGTCTTTCTTTGTTTTTCTCTCTTTGATTGCCATGGGTTGAGGATGTTCCAGCCCCCTGATGGCTTGTGTTTATGTTTGCTCGAGATGGAGGGAATACTAATTCGCCTCTCCATGTGTAGGCATTTCTTGCATGATCTAGTACTACAAATACTCTTTCTGAAGTTTCATCCAGGTATACAACCTTTCGAGGTGTATCTGCTTAAATTCATAGATTGTGATGGTGCCTAACTCACTAGGTTGTTCCGTTATGTACCTCCAAAATGCTGCATCTGTCTCTTTATTTACGAACAACTCTATGCTTCTGTTGACTTGAGGGATCCACTCTGGGATTAGTACTCTTGTTAGTACAGATTTCCCTCTAGGTGTTCTAGGTTCTTCTAATGGCTCTTTTCCTTGGGCTTTAGCTTCCATCTCTAACTGAATTACGCCAAACTCATTGGTATTGTTTGGTTGAGTACTTATGATGTACATCGTTCCTTCTTTATCTATGTACGCGTCTCTCTCAAATTTCACCACTGGACATTCCAATCCAATTGGTTGATCAGGATTGTGCATTTGCACCACTTGTCTTTGCAAACCATCCTCATAGATGCGAGCACCTAAGCGGTTGGTTCGGAGAAATTCTAATTGAGTTCTATAGGGTCCTTCAGGTCTTTCTAGATATGCTATGTTTGAACCTCCTTCTAGTCTTTCTGTGCTAAAAGCCATTTCTGATTCACTCGTATCTGAGCTCAACTCGTAGGGATAACTAATATTCAATTGCTGTGCCCACGATCGTGCACTAGTTCCTACACTCACTTCTGATGATCTAAGGCTTCGTTGATCTGACTTGCCTATATGCTTGCCCGATCTAAGGTTCATGAATTTACTTTGCGGCACTCTCTGATCGTTAATGATTCCTTTTTTATTCTTTTTAAATTCCTTTAAATTCTTGTCTCAATGTATGCGTCAGGAATCGACTTTGTGTGGTACTTTTGAGTTCTCGTTCCGTCATACTTAAGTTCTTTCCTTTAGGTTTTCGTATCACACACCTTTACTTTAGTTTTGGACTTTAAAAATTAAATCTCTTGAACTTGATACATTCCTATCGTCATTAATCCACAATGCTACCTTTTAGCCTAAGCTAATAATTGACTGAGGGGGTTGAGTATTCTTCCAACCTCGAGTCAGCTGCTTTGAGTGCTTTGATGCCCAAGAAACCGCGCTTCCCAAGCCCTGCGTTCTTCACTGCCTTCCTTTGTTTGCCCTTGATTGCCCTTGCTAGACCTGTAAAAGTCCACTATTAGACCAATTCTCAAATGGATGATCAAGCACTTCAGTATATACACCTTTAAAGGTCCTTTTTCTTTTGCCCAAAAAATTTTATGTTGTCCCCTGGCTTTTCTAGTCCCAACAAGGTTAACCTCAAAATTTCTTATCTAAAAATCAACATATTATTTCTGAAAAAAAAGAGTTGAGGTCACGTAGTACTCGTCAAGAGCTTTCTATCGAGCTATAAAGCTCAAAAACGGACTTCGGATGAAAAAGCTATGAGTGTTCAGGCCCTCGGGGGTAAAAACTGACAAACAGGTTTTTCTTTCCCTATGAGCTAAAGGGTCTCCTATGAGTGCAATCACCCAAAAATTTTCAAAAAATAGCCCCAAAATTGGTCAAAAATTGGAACCCTAAAATTGGCATTTGGGGTGGACAATCGCAATGGTCTGAGATAATCGCGATGGTCTAGGACCATCAGGATGGTCCAGGTGAACCATCGCGATGGCGTGGCACAATCGCGATGGTCCGAAGGCACGAATTGTCGTGATGGTCTGAAGTGAATGATCGTGATGGCGTAAATGAACCGTCACGATGGTCTAATTGGCGAGCAATCGCGATGGCATCGGTCAACGGTCAACGAGACAATCGCGATGGCATGAGCCCATCACGATGGTCACGAGGCACGATGGCGTGAGCCAATCGTGATGGTTCAAATGTCGAGGCATCGTGATGGTCTGAGGGTATCGTCACAATGGTCTAGCTTGCCACGTGGCAACATCGGCGCGATGGCATGAGCCGATTGCGATGGCGTGGGGTCGACAGGATCGTCGCGATGGTCAAGGACCATCACGATGGTTCAAGTGAACCATCGTGATGGCGTGAGACCGTCGCGATGGTCCGGCCGAGCCGTTGCGATGGCATGAGCCAATCGCGATGGTGTGACACAATCGCGATGGCGTGAGCCAATCGTGATGGTCCACCAAATTATGAATTTTTGCAAAGCGTTTGTGGATCCGTGTATGTGCTGGTGTCACCTACCTCGTGGTGTCATCTAATCTTTCGTAGGAGTATATACCACTTTAAGTTCCTTTTCCATTACCTTTTCTCTTAGAAAATGATACTGAATCTCTATATGTTTTGTTCTTGCATGAAATACTGGGTTTATTGCAAGATATAGTGAACTCATGTTATCTCCATGTATAGTAGGCATACCTTGAAGCTTTTGAACAAGGTCTACATCCATATTACTTCTTTAATTGCTTCTACAAGTCCTTTGTATTATGCTTTAGTTGATGATAAAGCCACTATATGTCGCTTCTTCAAACACCAGCTTATGGGCTGTCGTTAACCAGCTTATGGGCTGTCGTTAACCAGCTTATGGGCTTATCACCGATGTACACCATGTATCCATGCATCGATCTTCTATCATCTTGACTTGCAGCCTAGTCTGAGTCACTGTATGCTTTCATCTTATGTCTAAAGTAAAGGGATAATATAATCCTTCCTTTATAGTTCCCTTATATATATAAGAACTCTTTATTTTTCACTCCAATGTTGATTGTTTGGACAGTGCATGAATTGTGAAAAAACTCCTACTTCATAACTAAGATCAGGTCTTGTTAGTGTAGCATAAATTAAACTTCCTACTAATGACTAGTACTTCCTCATGTCTTCGAAATTTGTGCCATCATACTTGCTAAGCTTATGATTTACTTCCAATGGAGTTGAAGCTTCTTTGAAGTTCTTCATGTTAAACTTCTTCAATAAGTTCAAAAGATACCTTTCTTGTGATATATATATATATATATATATATACCATGATCTACATATGTGATTTTCATTCCAAGAAAATACGACAATTTTCCTAGATCACTTATTTTGAATTCTATCTCAAGTATCTTCTTTACTTCTATAATTCTTCCATTTGAAGTACTTATAATTATGATGTCATCTACATAAATGCAAATGTGGATTATACCTTCATCTATTCTCTTGATAAGTAGACTTGCATCTACCTTTGAACTTTGGTATCCAAGATCATTGAGATATTTCACAAGCCTGTAGTTCCAAGCTCTTGGAGCTTGCTTTAGTCCATAAAGTGCTCTTCTCAATCTGCAGATATAATCTAGGTACATGTAGTTCAAAAAACCTTGAGGTTGCTCCATGTATACTTCGTCAGATATGTATCCATTTAAAAATGCATTCTTTAAGTCCAGTTGACTTGATGTCCATCCTTTTGATGCTGCAATAGCAATGATAATCCTTATAGTTTACATCTTTGGCACAGGACTGAATGTCTCATCGTAGTCTATACCATGAGTCTGTGCATAGCCTTTGACCACTATTCTAGCTTTGTATCTAGCTGTTCTTCCATCTACAAGCTTCTTCACTTTATAGAACCATTTATTTCCAATCACTTTCTTACCATTTGGTTTTGGGACAAGTTCCTAGGTCTCGTTCTCCTCAAGTGCATTGAACTCTTCCTTCATTGCTTCTTCCCATTTTGCTTCATCAAAGCTCTACGGTTCTTCATCTTCTTTGACCATATAAACAAAAATTTTTTGATTCATATAGGAAGTATCATATGAGCACCTTATTAGTTGTCTTCTCAATCTGGTTGACCTTCTTGATTTGCATTCTTTGTGTGTATGTGAATACACTTCTCATAAAATCTAGGTATATCCTCATACCTTGTTAGTCGGCCGCCGGATTGGAAGATTGTATAACTAAAATCTTGCTTTGTTGGAGCAAGTCTATGACAAGCCTAACTATTGGCTTGAGTCCTACAAAGTCATAGAAAAAGCCTTAAAATTAAGACTATGTAAAGTTCACTTGTGAACTACCTCTTGTAACTTTTGAAGAGTTTACTTAATGTAAAAGTAAGAGAATCTTAAGTGGTTGAGTCCACTTGATCAAGAATGGAAAGAGGAGCCACAAATTTGTGATTTGTGGTAGGTAGAGAATCAAATCAATCATTGATTGATTGGAGAGTGATTGAGGGAAGTTAGCCTCCCAGACTCAACTATAAATAGATGGTAGTTTTAGTCGTGGTTAGAGAGACCTATGTGAAGACCTCCAAGAGCTGAGCTTTATGCCATATCAAGGTGTGATTACAAGGCACACATATGTATCAGTAAGTCATTGTATTGTACAAGCAATATACTTTCATTTTCATGATTATTTGAGTTCATCTTTCCATGTTCTTGTGAAGTGTACTACTCACTACCATTACTCTCAGTTTTTCTCAGTCAGTTTGCAGAGATGTTTTCTCTGAGCTTGGTGCATCATTTTCAGTGATTTAACTTGTTAAAGTTAGCTCTATAAGTCTAATATACGCTCACAAATTTTCATGTCATTTGGATGTTGCCATCTTCAGTTATGTTTATTTGAAGTCAACAGGGTCTGTTCATCTTCACTTCTCTATCAGGTACCCGACTTTTTCACTCATCTTGTCAGAGCCATTTCTCAGTGGTTACTTATCCAAATTCAGTGATTTAAAGCTTGGTGGATTCAACTTACTGTCTAGTATAACCATACAAATTTTCATAATCATTGAATTCCTACATTTTGAGTTATGTTGATTTTGCTGCTCATTGGTCTCAAACTGTAGCAGCCCGTGAAAATCGGGATGATGTCATCAGTTGTTAAAACTCATTCTCAGTGTGTGGTTCATTATTTTTGATGAAATTACTCTTGAAAGTTAGCTCTTTAAGCTACCTAGACTTCCCCAAGAGTAATTAAGCTAATTTTTGCTGTGCTCAGAGAATTATGTAAAACACTGGACAGGTGTATGAACCAAGAATAGCAAGTTTTCACCTCTGAGCTAACTCCAACTTATCTGTTTTGATCTATCTTTTTGAGAGTGATCTTCCAAGGTACATAGGGTGTCTAATACATCCATTGGCAAGCTAAAAGGGCCCACCATATACTCCTGGAGTTCATTTGGCTGGTGTAGATTAAGGATTTTGCAACACCTCTTCATCTTCAAGCACATACCTATCCATCTCTTCACAGTGGTATCAGAGCAAGGTTGGACAACATGGCAGATGGATTTCCTTCATCAATTGACAAATTGGACAGAGGTAACTACTCAGCTTGGTCATTAAGAATGGAAGCTTATCTCCAAGGTAGAAGTTTATATGGTTATGTGGCTGGAGATGAAGTTATGCCAAGTTTCAGGAACAAAAGTCAACCAACATAAGAAGAGCAAGAAAGATTGAGCACATGGTGCTCCAAGGATGCACTTGAAAGGTCTTATCTCCTCAACTCTATCTCAGATTTTTTGTTGCCTCACATTAGAAGTTGTAAGACATCTTAGGAAGTGTGGGATGCACTTGAAGCTTTCTTTTCTTCAAGTACCAAATCTAGGAAGCATCAACTATGGCTGGATTTCACAACTCTCAAGAAGGCTCCCAAACAAAATGTGACTGATTTTGTCACAAAGCTCAAGGACATAGCGGATCAGTTTGGAAGCATTGGAGAGGTAATAGATGAAGAGCAAATTGTAAGGCAGGTGATCAATGGCTTGAAGGCACATGACAAGTGGGAAGCATTCACCACAGCTATGGATTTGTACATGGACATGCATGTACCTGATTTCAATACACTCATTGGACAACTACTTACTCAAGAGGCAAAGCTTATCAAAAATGGAGAAAGCTCTAAAGGTAATCAATCTTCAGCTTTATACACTGATAAAAGCAAGTCCAAAGATAACAAAGGAAAGGCAAAGAAAGTGGATGATGAAGCAGGTACATATCAAGCTAACTATGCAGGTAGAGGAAGACATGGTAGAGGTAGAGGAAGAGGAGGTAGACAAGGCAGGGGGAGATCCCAAGACTCCAACTCATGTTCTATTTGTGGATTAACTAATCATACAACTGAAAATTGCTTTAGGAATTCCAGGAATCAAAGAGGTAGAGGATACAATAGAGGAAGTTATGGCTACTCAAGAGGAAGGTTCAACAACTACCATGGCAACTACAACAACTACAATCATTCAAACTATCAAGGAGGCTACAAAGCAAGGAGAGACTACAATAACTACACAGAAGACTCAAACAAAGAGGATTCATTATTGATCATGAACATGGCTATGCCACAAGGTAAATCTAATGAGCATGTTTTCTACATAGATTCAGGTTGTTCAAATCATGTGGCAGGAAATGTGGCACTCCTATCAGATTTAGAAGATCCAAGGAATAAGCATGAGGTACAAACAGGAGATGATACAAAACATCCAGTGGAGAAAATAGGCAATGTCAAAGCACCTGATGGAAACATCAACCTACTCAGTAAGGCACTCTATGTCCCTACCATTACAAAGAATTTGATAAGTGTTGGGCAGATAGTAGAGAAAGGGTTGCAAGTTAGGTTCACAAAAGCAGGAGCATTTGTTGAAGATCCAAGTCAAGGATTCAGAAGAATTGCAAAAGGTGAAAAGACAGGTAGATTGTTCACATTTGAATTACAGGACACTAGAAACATTGCTCTCTTTAATTATGGTAGTCAGACACTCACAAAATTGGAAATATGGCACAAAAGGTTAGCACATATTGGTGAAAGGTCATTAAAGCAAATTTGCAGGGACCAAAGTGTACTTGGACTCCCTAACTTGTCAAAACAACATATGATTTATAAGTGTAGTGCATGTCAATTTGGAAAGTCTCACAGGTTACCACTCATGAAGAAAGGTTATATGCATGGAGATCTCTTGGAGTTGGTTCATACAGATGTATGGGGACCTAGCAAGGAAGCTTCAATATCTGGATCAAGGTATTATGTTTCCTTTATTGATGATTGCAGCAGATGGACTATCCTATTCTTTATGAAACACAAAGATGAAGTTTTTTCATGTTTCAAAAGATATTTGGCTCTTGTGGAGAATCAAACAGGTAAATCACTAAAAAGGCTAAGGTCAGATGGAGGGGGAGAATACTTCTCCCATGAGTTTGATTCTTTTCTTCAAGAAAGAGGAATCAAAAGAGAGGTAACTACAAGGTACACTCCTGAGCAAAATGGAGTGGCAGAAAGGAGGAATAGGACAATTGTTGAAGCTGCAAGGTCTATGTTAAATGAAAAGCATTTACCTAATTACTTATGGGCTGAGGCTGTATCTACAGCCAGTTACTTGATTAACAGGTTGCCTTCAAAATCCCTTGATGGGATGACTCCATATGAGGCTTGGAATGGAAGAAGACCAAGCTTAGATCATTGTAAAATTTTTGGATGTATTGCTTTTGCTCATGTTCCTTCACAGGTTAGAGGCAAGATGGATCCAAAGGTAGAAAGGTGTGTATTTATTGGATATGACAACAATCAAAAGGGCTATAGGTTATACAACCCTACCAACAAAGGATTCTTGGTAAGCAGAGATGTAGTTTTTGATGAGAACAATTCATGGTATGAAGATTCATGCAGGAAGGTCAATTTACCATATGATCTTGAAGAAGATTTTCCAAAGCTTGGTAGAGAACAACCAAAGATTGAAGAACAAGACACCTCGGAGGATGATGAAGAATCTCATATGGAAAACATCAAAGCATGGAAGTCTAAAGGTAAAGCAAAATTGCACGAACTTGGACATGAGGCAGAATCATCACATCATGGCCTAAGAAGATCTATGAGGGAAAAGAAAAAACCAGAAAGGTATGGGTTTGACACCTCATTAGTAACTAAACATTCTATCTACATAGCACAGGACATAAACCAAGAGGAGCCATCATCATTTGAAGAGGCCAAAGCAAAAACAGAATGGAAGCATGCAATGAAGGAAGAGATCGAAGCACTTGAGGAAAACAACACTTGGGATTTGGTGCCCAAGACTTCATCCATGAAGGTAATAGGCTCAAGATGGGTCTATAAACTCAAGAAGAATTCTGATGGTTCCATTAACAGGTATAAGGCAAGGCTTGTAGCAAAAGGCTTTGCACAAACTCAGGGAATTGATTATGAGGAGACCTTCTCTCCTGTGGCAAAGATGCCTACTTTTAGGGTTTTGCTTAGTATTGCCTCTTCCAAGAATTGGAAGATACTTCAACTAGATGTAAAGAATGCATTCTTGAATGGTTGGATAACAGAAGAGGTATATATGGCACAACCAACTGGTTTTGAGAATCAAGTTTATCTTGATTATGTGTGTAAACTTAACAAAGCATTGTATGGTCTCAAGCAAGCTCCAAGAGCTTGGAATTTCAGGCTTGTTTCATTCTTGCAGGACAAAGGCTTTCAACCAAGCAAGACAGATCCTTCACTCTTTATTAAAAAGAGTAATTATGAGGTCATCTACCTATGTGTATATGTAGATGATATTATATTGACAGGAAATGATGCAGATGGTATGAAGAAGATCAAAGATTAGATGAGAGAAGAGTTCAAGATAAGTGATTTAGGTTCACTTACCTACTTCCTAGGTTTGGAAGTTGTCTACAAAGATCATGGTTTGTTTCTCACTCAAAGAAAGTACATTAAGGACATGTTGGCAAAATTCAAGATGCAAGATTGTAAGATTGCAGGTAACTCCCCCCTTCCTAGCGTCTGTCGCCCCTGACAGACCTTTGTTCGCGCGGGTGGTCGATGTAATATTGGATGACATTGGTGGCCAGTTCATGTTCTCCTATCCTTAAGCCTCTTGCTAGATCGGCTTCCAATGCCTCCCAATTTATTGCACCGGGGGTTTCTGGTTGCGGGGTGGTGTAGTACTCTGAATACATTGCTTGTTCACAAGCAAACAGTTGAAGCAGATGTGTCGGCTTTGGTGCGAAAATCTCCGAGTGGTACTCCCAGAAACCTGATCTGAACATTTCTTCGAAGGTCTGTTTGTAGCAGGCGGGGAGGTACTTGATGCGTGCATGCCAAGCGTAAGCCACACGGATACTGGGGGTGGTGCTCATGTCATACACCAAGTCGTAATTTCCATTGCTAAACCCCGGAAGACGTACCTGTGGTGCGGCTGCATTTCTAAAGGTCTTCAGCACTACTTGCATCATATCTAAGATTTTAAGCATCATTTGCGCTGCTACATCTTGCATGGGCTTCAAGCGCGGCATCCAGTGGCGAATGGTCCCCATCATATATGCTACCGATGGTGGTCCTTGTGGTGGCGCTATGTACGGGTAGTTCAGCCATTCCTTGCATTGCGCATTGTTCTGTACCTTGATATTAAATGCCTTCCACGACCTGCGGCGGGGGACTGGACCGTAGCATGGGTTGTACAGGAGGTGCAACGGCGCGTTGTTCCATGTGCGTAGCATTTCTGGATAAGTCTCTAAAAGTTTCTGCCGCCATGTTGGTTGACGAATCTTGCCTTTTCGCACCTCTGGAGGAAGGTCTTCGGGTTGAAATTGGGTCGCAAAAGTAGGAATCTGACCCGTGACTCTTTGTATTTCTGCATTATAATCAGCCAAGATAATATAATATGGCCTGTACTGGAGTTCCGATGAGAGAATCAGGCGTCTCGATGACAAGTTCTTGAAGTAATCTGATTGTAAAACAGTCTCCTCTATGACCCTCATAGCCTGATTTTGCACTACGGTGCGCTCTTCATGCGAGGTCCCTATTTCCTCCACTTGTCGTAACCATGGCGGCCGTGGCGCCTCGAACGTGTCCTGTGCTTCTTCTGTTTGTTGGCCTCCTGGGAATGGTTGCGGATCATATTCTTCATCAAACGTTTGTTCCACAGGAATTTGCACAACTTCTTCGTCCGTGGGAGCCTCCGGAGGGGAAGATGGCCTCTCATATTGTAGTAGGCGTGTTTGCAATTCAGTTACCTGTTTCTGGAGATCTTTTATGGCCTCTGCGTCGGAGAGAAGCGAAGCCGCAGAGGGGGTGGTTGGAGGGGCAGCTGTTGGGCCTTGTTGGTGTTCCTGCTTCAGTTGTCCTAGCTCCTCCGATAGCTTATCATGTGCTTCGAGCAGCATGGCATAATCTTCCAATATAATCTTGATATTATCGAGGGTCACTGCTTGAAACTTGGATGGGCTGATGGGTGCCCCCGGTGTGCTCTCAATAGCTGCCTCCAGGTTCTCTTGATTTTGTATTTGCAGACGTCTGTTTTCTTCCTGAGCAGCCGCAAAATGGCGTTTAAGTAGCGCCATATTTCGCTGAAGTTTTGAGTTGCGTTCCAGCTGTGTTCGTAGGTGACCTTCTACCACCTGCACTGCTTCCTGATCTACGTTCTGTAGTTGTACCTCCAATATATTATGGGCGTCTTGGAGGGTTTGGAACTGTGTGTGGAGGCGAGCGTTCTCCTCTTCTAGTACCGTAAGGCGGAGCTGTAGTGTCGCTGAGTGCTCTTGCAGGCGTGCGTTTTGTTGCTGGAGCTGAATGTAATCTGTTCTTAAATTTGATATACAAGCCAACATGGTGTCCAATGCATTACCTATAGATGAGTGGGGGGTGTTTACCGTGGAAGATGCATGGGAAGGGAATTGGGGAGGGGAGAAAGTGAATGATGTGTCTACGAAAGTTGTGTGTGTGGGTGAAATTGGTGGAGGGGGAATGGGAGGAGGTGAAACCGTGGGTGGAGGTGCTGTGGGTGGTGAAATGTCCATCCCTTCAGGAGTGGGTGTTAGTGTGGGGCCTGCCATATACACTGGTATGGTAGGTGGTGTGTGTGTGGAAGTGGTGAATAGATGTGAAGTGGGGTGGGGAGCTGAAAAGACAGGGAATGGTTGAGGGCCTGGTTGAAAAGCCCTAGCAAAGATGTCCTGGAGGGATTGTAGAAATGGAGAGAGGGATATCGGGGGTTGGGGTCGTAAATTTGAGGAGGGCTGAAAGGGTTGCGTGGTAGCAGGGAAGCCCATGAATGTGGATCTAGGGTCAGGATGACCCGTGGCTGAGGGTGTTGGGGATGGTTGCCCTAGGGCAGGGTCTAGGAGGGGTTCGGCGGATTGTGTAGTGTTGGGGTTGTCTTCGAAGATAGGATTATCAGTGGTAGAGAATAGGGTGGCACTGGAGATCGGAGTACGGAAGATGAAGGTGGGGTCGGTGGGTTGAGTAGTCGATGTGGTTTCTACTGTTTCTCTTCTAGGAGGTGATGGTGGGGGAGTAGGTGGTAGTGGTTCGGTGGACTCCTCATGGGTGGCTGGGTGCTGTTGGCTAGCTGTCTGGGAGGTTGTTCTGATAGTTTCAGGTGTAGTAGTCGGCTCTTCTGCAACTGTAACGGGAATTTGTATATTTTTACCTGAGCGAGGTCGTGTCTGGAACCTTCGTGGGTCATATTGAACTGAAGGCCTCTGAATGGCAGTGCGCACAGCTTCTACAACTCCATATGTTTCTGCCATCAATAAGAGACCTTCCCTGTACTCTGAGTCAACTCCCGCTTCTTCCAACAACTGAGTCATAAGTACTCTGCTGCTCTGTTCAGTGAGTAATTGCTGCGATCGTACTCTTTCCATAATCTGATACAGCCTTCGGAGTTCGGCTGTATATGCTGGGGCTTCAGTGGTCTCTTCTTCATACGCTTCTTCTTCTTCCGGGTGTCCGTGTTGTTGACTTTCCTGAGTGTCACTCCAATGGACATGTCTACCGTCTGTAGACTTTCTTCTTCTTCGTGAGGATGTGCCCTGCTCCTCTGCCTCTGAATAAAACTCCACATCAGAGAATTGTGTGCTTTGTAGGAATGCTTCGAAATCCTGGGGGTCCAGTCCTTCAGCCTCTCCAGTGGCAGCAAATTCGAATTCAGGTGTGACAGGAGGAGCCGATGGGGTAGGTTGTGTCGTAGTGTCGGATTCCGACCTGGGTATCCTAATGGTAAAGGGAGGTACCGTGCCCTCTCTTAATGGTGATGCCTCAGGAGTAGTCAGGACTTCCCTTGTCTGGACACAAGGGATCGCGCCCCTCATGCGCTTGGACTGATGTGTGGATGTCTTGAGCCTTTTAAACATTTGTAATTGTGCCCAAGTTAAGGCGCGCTCAATGGGGACATCATATGCCAAGCATCGATAGATGATGCGTGTGAGTGCACAGCATCCGTTCACCACTAATTTCCTAGATGCCCGTTTGTTTGCTTCATACAACTGATCTATAATCCACACTGGTAGCTTAATAGGTAACGCACCTGCTTCCGCCAAGTAGAGAGCAAACCAGATCTTCTTGTGTGGTTGCGTGAATCGATCTTGACCGGGGAAGGCGAAGTGTTGCATGCACATTCGGAGAGGGATGGACACATTTGGGGTGAGTGCTGCCATGTCTTTCAGCTTCACTAGTTTCCTGTCCTTCATGTTGGTGGGAACGAGAGCATCCTTTTCTGAGGGTACATGTGTGCCATGCATATTTAAAGAATCACTCACCAGCTCCACAGTAAGTTCAAACCTCTTCAACTCGTTGTTGCCCAGCAGTGAGGGGAGAACAAATGATCCGGGTTGGTCCTTATCTTCATGAGCTTGTAATGTGGAGACCAGATAATAACATCGGAGGAGATCAGGTTTAGGTAGTGGGGCTTCAAAATATTCCGCCAATCCTGCTCGTTGCCATATGATCTGTAGATCTTCTGTGTTCTGTAAAGTCTCAAACTCCTTGGAGAAAAATTGGAATCGCACCCATGATCTGTCATACTCGCATTTAGACTCCCAGATATACTTGGCCTCACCTAATGGACCGGGCATGCCATTGAACCAATGAGAATTCGCATGAACTCTTTCCGTGATTCCTGTAGGTGGATCTGGCACCGGGAGTTGCTGGAGGTGTTGCATCTCCACTGGTCGTTCAGTCGGGGGCACCTCCACGGGTAGGCTATCCACATCAATTCCTGCAGTAAGTATCCCTACTTGTGAGCCCGAACCTGTCGCATCTGCCATTTTTCTTCTTGCCTTCTGATTCTGTGAGAATATAGAATCATGTGTTAACATTGTAATGGACAGAATAAATCCGTTGTTGTCCCCGTTACAACATTAACATGAGGTAGATGGTGAGTTAGTGGTTAGTAAGTGCACGAAGACAGTGAGTGTAGTTAACGTTTGTGTATTCCTAGGAGACTAATGCCGTTAGTAAGTGGGGTGAATTTACAAATCGGGGTCGGGGGGTTTATTACAGATCTTAGACTGCCAAATGCAGTGGATGGGCTTTGCTTTCGGTTTCGTAGAGACTCCAGAGAGCTTTGTCGGTGTCGTTGTTTGGGAATGGGGCCTTTTAGGGACCCACTTATAAGTGATTACATGCATACTCATGGGTCTTTGTGTGTTCCTAAGTGTTGAGCACGAGGGAATTCTGGTGGTACTCGTAGATGGGTTATGCTGCATAGGTTGCGGCCTTGGCTTAACTACTTGTGCCCTCAAGCAAGCCTTAGGCACCCAAATTTGTCTAGATTGTGGGCTTGCCTTCATCGACTTCTTGGGCACCCAAATAGATTTTACTTTAGCAGAAGAATTTCTGAAAGACTCCTTATTAGTGTCGTGTTGTTGGTTACTAATAAGAGCTTTTGCCCGCGTAGTTGACGGTGGTGCACCCGGTCGTTCGCCTTTCCGCACCCATACCTGGTTTATTTGCTGGGACATTCTGCTGCGCAGATATTTTTGATCTCGGACATAAGTAGTACTCTGCTTCTTCTGCTTGTGATCCGCCTTTGGTTGCTGCCTCCTTCTGGCCTTTGGAAAAGAAGGGAGATCCGTTGCATCCCTGACTCCTTTTTTGCAAATGTCATTCCTCTGCAACACAGGGTTTTGAACAAGAACAGTATGGTCATCTTCATGTGTACCCCTGGAAGGACCAGGAGTCTGTGCCTTTCCTAGTTCCTTGAGTGCTCCATTGTCTAATTCTACTGTAACTCGACTATGATTGAGCCAAACCTGGAGAAGTCCACTTCTTAGGTTTAGATTGACTGCTTGGTCATAGATCCAATCCTGACCCAAGACGAGGGGTTCAGTGAGATCCTCATCTTGACACACTAGTACTTTAACGGTCATTGCCTCATCGTGAATGTAGAGGGGAAGTTCCACCTCGCCCATGCAAGGGGTTTCCACGCCTCCCAATCCTATGAGATATGCTTCCACAGGATGGACAGTTAACTGTAACTCTTGACAGTAAGACAACTTAACAGCGCTAGTGGCAGCACCTGAGTCAATCAAGGCTCTTACGGTCCTTGCACTCTTTCCTTGTCCTATATCTATGGTTATGAAAGGACGTCTATCAATTATCCTATGCGAGCTTGTTCCTGCAACTTCATACATGGCCATAGGAAATCCTTGGTCTGCATAGTCATTCGCTCCCGGCTGATCTCTACCTTGCCTTCGTAATTTCATCCTTCTGATGCGTTCTAAAGCTTCAGCTTGAGCTTCTTCTCGAACTCGCTTTTCTTCCTCTTTGCGTTTCTTAGCAGTGTTGAGTCGACTGAGCATTTCCTCCGTGAGGGGTTCCTGATACAACTTGACTCTGCAACCGCTAATATAATTTGGGAGAACATCACCCTCTAATGTGGCCAATTGTACTGCTCCGCTCGTGGAGATCCTATTGATGATCATAGGTCCGTAGCCTCTCTTTTCTAGCTTCCTCGCGTGTTGTTTTAGTGTATAGACTAAGACTAGATCTCCTGCTTTCAAGCCTTTATCCTTCACGTGGGCATCAAAGTATGCCTTCTGTCTCTTCTTGGCTGCATATATCCCTGCAGCGGCTCTCAGTCTTGTTTCTCCTAATCGTTCAAGGTCAAAGATCCTAGAGGAGAGCTCATGACCTGTCCATTCGTGCTCTCGTGCTACTCTCAATGTAGGGATCAAGAAGTCCAAGGGTAACACAGCGTTTTGACCGAATACCATCTGAAAGGGAGTGGCTTGGAGTACCGTTTTGTAGGCCACTCGGTATGCCCAAACAGCATGGTGTAGCTGTTTGTCCCAATCAGAGCGTTTAGTGTTCACTAATTTCGTCAGTACATTGCATAAAATCTTATTAGTGCTCTCAGCTTGACCATTAGCTTGAGGGTGATAAGGGGCAGACTTCTTGTGTATTACCAAGAATTCTTGGAGTAGATTTTCAATAACTTCATTCAAGAAATGAGTGCCTCTATCACTTACAAGCTCTATAGGTAGTCCATATCTGGTGAATACATTCTCAAACAAGAATTTGGCAGTTGTTTGAGCATCGTTCTTGGTTGTAGCTTTTACCTCTACCCACTTGGTGAGATAATCTGTTGCCACAATGATGTATTCCGCATGAGAACCCTTAGCTGGGGGATTAATAGGACCTACGAAGTCTATTCCCCACTTAGAGAATGCACGTCCACCCATCATAGGTTTCAGTGGCATCTCATCTTTGCGTATAGGATACTGGGTCCTCTGACAGACATCACACCGTTTCACATAGGTATGTGCATCCATGTGAAGGGTAGGCCACCAGAAGCCCGCAAACATTATTGTCTTGATCACCCGATCTGGTCCAAAGTGTCCTCCTGCTACCCCTTGGTGAGCAGTTTCCAAGATCTTGAGATATTCACTTTCATGGACACATAACCTCAGGTAACCATCTTTACCGCGCTTATATAGATTATCACCTATGAGTGAGTAATCCAAAGCTTCTTGTTCTAAACTCCTTTTCCTAGCCAGAGTCATGTCTGGAGGGAATGTGTTTGTCCTCAGGAATGATACTAGTGGTTCGCTCCAATCTGGCGCAATGGATACTTGATAGAGAGTGGCATGTTCCACCGGTGGTTTAGTGCAACAGATTGGGCATTCCTTGCACAACTTTTGGACATCCGCTTCCATAGTTGGCCAGTGCACTCCGAATCTCTTTAGAGTCTGTAAAGTTCGTTGCTTTGAATGGTGTTGCTCTAACGCACCTACATGTGCTAATTGCAACCATTTAGCATACTCATCCTCTTCTACGCAACAAGCCAAGATCCCTTGATCTGTGTGCTTGTACATGCTTCCTGCCATGATGTGGTATTTTTGGGCTTTTACAACCTCTTTGTTCCGTGTGTTTACCACAGGATGGTTAGGCCCGTATGTCAATACTGGTACCAATGGCTTAGCCCACTGCGGTACAACTTCCAGATTAAACAAGTAAGCATCAGGAAGGTCATCTGATACTCCTTGTGGGGCTTCTCCCGATGTGAGCCTAGAGAGATGATCAGCTCTCAAATGAGTCCTACCTTTTCTTACCACAACCTCAAAGTCATATTCCATTAGCAAGAGAAACCATCTCACTAATCTTCCTGTATTGCATGGCTTGTTTACAAGATATAATAATGCCTGATGATCAGTAAAAAATTTAAACTTATTTGCAAGCAAATAGTGTCTAAATTTCTTAACTGCATATACCATGCCTAAGCCTTCTCTCTCTGTAGTGGTGTAATTCCGTTCAGCCGCATTCAATTGTCTACTGGCATAGGCAATTGGAAGATCCATATTACCTTCACCAGTAGGTTGTGCAAGCACACATCCAATAGCGTAATTGGATGCATCAACATGAACATGGAATGGCTTATTCCAATCTGGTGTGGTCAAGATTGGTGCTGAACATAATCTTCGTTTAAGCTCTTGGAAGGAATTCTCACATTCATCCGTCCACTCAAAGTTTGTCAGAAGTCCGTACATGGGCTTTGCAATGACAGCATACATGTGTATAAATCGTCGGTAATAACCACAGTGCCCCATGAAAGCTTGTACTTCCTTGACATTCTTTGGCCTCGGTAGCTCTGCTATGGCTCTCACTTTTTCTTCGTCTGTAGATATGCCATTCTTTGACACTATGTGTCCTAGAATCTTGCCTTGCCTGACCATAAAAACGCACTTTTCTGGGTTCAGGCAGACTTGATATTCTCTACATTTGTCAAAGATTTGTCTGAGTTCAGGGATATGGGTTTGTCTAATGTTGGAATGAGCACAAAGATCATCAACATAGACTTCTAAACTCTTCCTTAGGAACTCCTTAAACACATGGCACATCAGCCTCTGGAAGGTAGCTGGTGCGTTGGTAAGCCCAAATGGCATTACTCTAAAAGCAAAAATGCCCCATTCTGTGGCAAAGGCTGTCTTATGCTGATCCTCTGGAGCTATGGCTACTTGATTGTAGCCAGAAAATCCATCAAGGAAGCTGTACACTTCCTTGCCTGCCACTCTTTCTAAGAGATGTTCTGTGATGGGAAGCGGATAGTTATCTCGATTGTGGCTGCATTAACCTTTTTCAAGTTAATGCACACACGCAGCTTGCCATTCTTCTTGGGCACCACTACAATGGGGGATACCCATTCAGTGTGCTCGATTTCATAGATAAATCCAGCTTCAACCAATCTATCTATCTCTTCTTTGATCTTAGCAGCGTAATTATCGTTATATGTATAAGGCTTTTGCTTAGAGGGTTTGGCATCTGAGGTCATGGGGATGGTGTGCGAGCATATGTCCAGGTCAACCCCTTTCAAATCCTTGTAACTCCAAGCGAATACATCTCTGTATTCTCTTAGCAAGGCAATCAATTCGTGCTCTTCTTCTTCTGTCAGGTCATGGCCTATATACGTGCATCTCTCCTCTCCTTCTTCTAGGGCCACTACTATTTTCTTGGTGGTTTCTTTGTTATCATAGGCCTCTCCTGATTGTGCCTCTCGTTTAGGCATTGTTATCATGACTCTCCTGTCATCTATCTCATACTTCTTAAAATTTTCTGGGACCTCAAACAAAGATTCTTCCTCTTCTGGTAAGGCTTCTCTCTTCTTTCGTTTCTTTCCTTCTTCCTTAGGGGTCATATGCGTTGCTAATCTTACATCATTTGTAACCTCTCCATGCCTCTGGGGTTGAAATTCTATTTCATGGAAGTATTCTTCATCTGATGCAAATGGTGGGTCCATAATGATTGACTCTAGATCGGAGTCACTTGCATCCTCAAATGCATCAAGGCTAGGTTCGCATTCTTCTAAAACTGCCTCTCCCATGATTGGCTCTATGGAGAAGACTGAAATGTCATAGCCATCCTCATCACAGTGAGGTGTCCATTGTTCTTCGTTGATGGCTACGTCCATTGTTGCTAAAATTTCCACCCAGCCATGGGGTTCAAACTCCTCATCTGGAAAGACTATAGGTGCATAGGCTGGGTCTTGAATGGGTCTATGAGTTTCGTTCGCACCTACCTCTCTGGCTTCCTCTCTCTTCTCTTCTTCTACTGCTACCTTGCACATCCATAAGTGAGTATCTTCATGCATCCATGAGGATCCAGACCCTATGGAATGCATCGATTCTGTATCATCTTTGGCTCTATGGATGGGATTCCATTGGATAGGAGGGACATCTCTATGAGAATAATCCTTGAGATTGACTTTGGTTGTAACACCTAAGTGCTGCAGGTACAAAGAATTGGTCCCCCAATCCTGTACCACTTGCAACTGTCGCATGAATGGTCTTCCTAAAATCATCTCATAGGCATGATTTTTGCTGAAGTCACATATAGCAAAACTATGCTCGAACTCAACACCACAAGTGGTGAGAGTTATTCCTTCTAGCAATCCTAAGGGTTTCTCAATATGACCATCGGCCATTTGCAATTTCATCCTCGTTGGCCTGAGTGCTGGCTTGCCCCAACGCTTCCATAAGGAGATGGTGGCAATTGCAACTCCTGCACCTGAGTCCAAAATTGCCTTCGTGGTGTAGTCCTGGTAGGTGATGGGAAGATAGGTGTTCCCTTCTTCACCTTCACACATATCCCCTATCTTATCCAAGGGAATTTCTGGCACTGTCCTATGGGATCCTACCTGGGAACGAGGTTTTGCTATCTCTGGTACTTGTTTGGCTACATGTTTCCATAATTCAGGTCTAACCTTGAGTAGCTCTTCTAACTTGAGATTACACTGCACATTAGTGTTCTTCACTACCTCTGTGTTCCTAGGAATGACTGAGTCGTCGTTCCTTACCATGACTATGGGTGCTCTCATACATGTGGACTTTGCTTCCCATGGGCCTATGAAGTGGGGTAGCTCTTGTATGGAATTCGACTCAAAGTCTAATCTCTCGTGAGACTGAACACTCTCATGCTCCCCGTAAATAGATGGGATGTCTTGTGGGAATTGGTCGTGTGCATCGTCCACAAGTTCAAAAGGAGGGGCGACCTCGCTTTCGTTATCCCATTTGTCTTCTTGAATCTCTCGTAGGAAGTCTGGTGCAAACCGATTCATAGAAGAAGAAGTGTCTGGCTCCGTAGAATTGGGCGCATAAGCAACCTGTGAAGGAGGGCTGATTCTATTGTTGACTCTCTCCTCGTTCTCGCAAATGGCTGGAGCACAAGCTTCTTGGGGAGGATTACTTATTCTATTACTTTTCCGAACAGGCTCACACATTCCCTGAGAAGGAATGTAGGCAACCTGTGGAGGTACTTGAGCTTTCGAGGGAGGCTCATCTGCCTTTTGGGGGGGAAGATAAGCTTCTTGAGGAGGCCCACGGGCTTCCTGAAGAGGCTGGCTTACCCGTTCTCTTGCCCTTTCCTTTCTTTGAGGGGTAGGTTCCTTTTCTGGCTGTGCTATTGGCCTCTCTATTCTTTCTAAGGAGGGGAAGTTGTCCGGTTTAGGGGCATTGGCCACATACACTTCTGATTGGGAATGATTCCTGTTTTTGCTTGCTTTTTCTTGGTCTTGATTTTTTTCTTCCTTGTCAGATCTTGCAATTATCCTCTCTAACTTCTCTAGGAATCCATCCAAGTGTAATTGCGTTTTGGCTGAGCCTGAGTAATTGAAAAGGCGACTGGCTTCAAACATAGTCTGAGCCAATGCGACCATTTTCGCGCATAGTTTGGTTCTTTCTATCTCTAGGTCAGCTCTAGGATAGCACTTGTCATGATCCGTGACGTTTGGCCCTTCTTGGATTCTGGCCTGATATGCTTTAAGCATCATGTCTATGTCTTCGGGAGTGGGATCAGCTAATACCGATCCTGTTTGGGGTGGTGGGTGGGTTACGTGGGCTGTCTTAGAGGGTGAAGGGATGGAGGGTGATGGGGATGGTAGCGGTGGGAATGTGTGAGAGTGCGGTTGAGATGTGATCTCTATGATTTTAGCCTTGGTTTCTCGTAGACTTTCCTCAAGTTCACTCATCTTCTTTGCCCATTGCCTTTTCATACGTTCGCGGCTATCTTTCCAAGCTCTTGTTCTCTTTTTATTTTGGCTCTCAGTATCGCTAGCATCTGGGCTCTTTTCCTGGCCTACCCCTTGGTTTTGCTGCAAAGCTTGAGCTCGAGTGACTACCTGTACTGGTGCAGTGGAAGTGACACTTCCTGAGGAGTCTACCACTAACCCAACAACGTTGATAGGGGTGATTTTAGGCATGCTATTGGGGTTCTTAGGGCAATCTCGTAAGAGATGCTCTTTTCCGCAGTCTTGGCAAAAGCCTTGGATAGTCACGGACTGAGTTTGTGTAGGCGGAGGTAAGGGACAATCACGAATGAGGTGATCACCTTGGCATCTGTAGCACGGTCCTCTTGGGAATGGAGGTCTGACTTGCCTAGATTGAGGTAGGATTGGGATTTGCATACATGACGTTCGTGTAATCTGACTCCCAACTAGGTTCGTTTGGCTCTTCACCATAGTAGGACTCGCCATGTTCTGGAGACTGCATGTAGTAAGCCTGGGGGCTATCCACATGGGTAGAATCAAAGCTATGATCACTTGGGTCATTTTCAGAGATCAAGGGTGTTACTGGGACTATAGCTCTATTCAGGTTCTCTTCTGCAGCAGTATACTTTACCGGAATCACATTAGCTGGGGCTGGGGGTTGTTGTGCTAGCACAGGCTGAGGCCTTTGTTGGTTTTGATATTGAGGTTGGAAATTTTGTTGTGGCCTGCCATATGGTTGTGGAGGGTACTGGTTCTGGTATCTGCCTTGTTGGTAGGGCTGAGGGTAGGGTTGCCTAACCGCCTGCTTGTTCTATGGGCAATCTTGTGCGGTGTGGTTGGTGTATCTCCGTTCTATGGTGCAGTACTGGCTACTAGGGTTTACTTGGGGTTGAGCCATAATGGGACAGACGTTCGCCATATGGTCACCACCGCATGTATAGCACCTTTTCACAGGAGCAAACCTTGGAATTTGTTTGCTAGTTACTCCTAATTTCTGGGCCACTTTCTCTGCGAGTTCCTCAATTGATGTGGATTGCGTGGAAGAGTGACTAGATGCACTATCTGAATCTTTGTAGATTTTGGAAAGCTCTACCTCTTCCCCTAGGTTATCTTCAATGTCAATGCACATGCGTACACATTCTTCTATGGTCCTAGGGTCCTTCAGATACACATAGGATCTCAATTTCGTACTCAGCAATCCATCAAGGAATAAGGCTACTTGTTTAGCGGATGTGGGTAGCTCCGAAATAGGGCACCTTTCAAGATATTGTCTAAATCTCCTTCCGGCCAATCTGACAGTCTCTTGGGGGGTCTGTTTGAAGCTGTGAATTAATGAGGATGTATTGTGTCTTATGCCACTCTTAGAGAACTCTACAATGAATGCCTCTAGGAGTTGATCTATGCTCCTGAACTGACGCTCATCTAATGGCTGAAACCATGTAAGTGCCGTGTTCCTAAGGGTTAGACCGAAGGCATTGTACTGCGTGAACAGATCTTCCACTTGTTCAGCTCTCAAGACTTGCTTGAACTCCGCCACATGATCATAGGGATCTCCTGTGCCGTCAAAGTAATTCTTCATGGACTTAACTAGCTGAGTGGGTCTCAAAGTTCTTGTGTGCTCTCTAGGTCTCGGCAGAGGGAATCCATCTACATTTCTTTGGTTCCTGTGGGCTCTATGCATCTCGGGTTCTACCCTATTCGTCTCTGTTCTCGTTCTTTCTCTGCCCACTGGGTTGGCAAAACTTACTTCTGGTCTATCTTTACTTCTGTCTCTTTGCATACCATGAGCCTGGGATGTTCCAGCTCCAGGGTGACCATAGGATACATTTGATCTTGGTTGGGGGAAAATGAATTCACCCTTCCAAGTGTAGGCATGCCTATCATTTTCTGTCACCACAAAGATCCGTTCTGAAGCATGATCTAAGTAAGTCACTCTGCCTGGGCTATCCGGATCCTTAAACTCACAGATCATGATATTTCCTATGTCCGTTGGCTGATTAGACTTATACCTCCAAAAGGCTTCATCAGTTTCTCGATTGAGGAGCAACTCTATGCTCTTGTTGTCTTGGGGGACCCATTCAGGCGTGATAATCCTAGTGAGAACTGATTTACCTCGAGGGGTTCTAGGTTCCGCATCCATGTTCCCTTGTTCTAGGTCACCTAAGTCCGCTTCTGAGATTACATTCCCGAAGTCATCTGTCCTATCAGGGTGACTAGTGACAACATATATAGTTCCTTCTTTGTCCAGGTATGCACCATTTTCAAACTTTACAGCTGGGTGTTCTAGTCCAATGGATTGATCAGGGTTTTTAATCTGGACCACAGATCTTCCTAGGCCGTCCTCATAGATACTCGCACCTAATCGGTTGGTCCTAAGGTATTCCAACTGTGTTTTGTAAGGGCCTTCCACCCTGTACAAATAAGGCACTCCTGAACTTCCCGTAGGTCTGTCCATACCTTGAGACATTTCCGACTCACTGGTCTCAGAGCTAGGGTAATGAGAGTGGTGGCTCAACTGTTGAGCCCAAGACCTTGCAGTGTGATTGACACTAGCCTCAGAGGACCTAAGGCTTTGTCTCTCTCTTACTAGGTGTCGTCCTGATCTAAGGTTCATATGCCTAACGGATTAGCCCAATTTTTTTTCAGAGTACAATCTCGTTGCCGATCAGTTGGTATCAGTTACTTGATTCTTTTTAGTTATTCCTCGTGTTTAAAGTCTTATCTGTTATTACGTCGTTAGGAATACTTGAATGTTCTTCGCACTTTCAGGTTGATCGTTCCACGTTAGGTTCTTTCCTTTATGTTGTCGACAGTACAGAGATTAAGTTTTCAGCTTGAACTTGAGTTTTTAGGTAGTCTTCAACTTGATAGTGGCCTATCGTTGCCCTGACTTACTCTTACTTCTAATCGTTCTTAGCCTAAGCTAGGAATTGACGAAGAAGAGTTGAGAATATTCCGACCTTTCTTGCCGAACCTTGCTCTTTAGAGCTCGAGAAGTTGATTCTCAAGCGTGCGTAACACCCTTGCTTGGATACTCTCAGTTGCTTCTCAATAGGCCTGCATAAATCCCAAGATTAGCTCCAAGTAGACCTTTCAATTGACAGACAATTTATTTCAGACACTTTTTTAATGACCCTTGTTCCCCCTTTTGCATTGTTAGAAATTTACTCTAGAGCTCCCTTGGTGTTCCTACCCCTCAGTGTGTCAACTTCCAAATATCCTATCTGAAAATCAACGCGTTATTCTTATAAAAAACAGTTGAGGGCGTGTAGTATATGTCACGAGCTTTCCGACAAGCCCTAGAGCTCAGAAAATGGATTTCGTATGAAAAAGTTATGACCGTTCAGGGTTTAGGGGGTTAACTAGACAAACAGAACCTTTCGGGGGTTTTAATGCATTTTCTAAGGCCTTCGTAAGTAGATGAGTACCTGAAAGTGCAATTATGCCCAAAATTTAGCCTAAATTTCCAAAAATTCACTCCTTAATTTTTTGCCGAAAATGCCTGTCTATCGCGATAGACGGTGTCTGTCGCGATAGACACAATCTATCGTGGGGGCTGTCTGTCGCGATAGACGGTGTCTGTCGCGATAGACAGTGTCTATCGTGGATTTCTGTCTGTCGCGATAGACGGTGTCTGTCGCGATAGACGCTCTCTATTGTGGATTTCTGTCTGTCGCGATAGACGGTGTCTGTCGCGATAGACGCTATCTATCGTGGATTTCTGTCTGTCGCGATAGACGGTGTCTGTCGCGATAGACGGTATCTGTCGCGGAATTCTCTCTGTCGCGATAGACGGTGTCTGTCGCGATAGACGCTATCTGTCGTGAAATTCGGTCTGTCGCGATAGACGCTGTCTGTCGTGGGTCTCTGTCTGTCGCGATAGACTGTGTCTGTCGCGATAGACAGTGTCTGTCGCGATAGACTGAAAAAACGCAAATTTTTGAAAAACTTCTAGTGATCTAGAGTGCCCTCAAGGTGTAGGTTACAGTGCTAATCATGCATTCACAAAATGTTAAGATTTTCTGTCTGTCGCGATAGACAGAGATCGTCGTCTCGGGACCTGTGCAGAGCCTGTCGTACCTGCGCACACTGCTGGGGATGATGGTACAGCAAAAAACCTGCAAAATAGCTCAAGAAACATGCAAAAACAGCGCATGCAAATTCGCTCTCTCGCTCTCTCTCACAAGTGAAATGAGGGAAATGAGGTGGGGAAGGTGATATGATCAAAAAACAGAAATTTTCGCGATGATGGAGATGGAGGTGGGAGATGGTGATGATGATGATGGTGATGAAGATGGTGAAGAAAGTAAAAGAAAATCTATGAGAGTGAAGAAAATACCTACAACTCCAACGCGTCAACTCTACGTCTTACCATCACACGCTCGTCCTCAAAGCTCGATCCCCGGCAACGGCGCCAAAATTTGGTGTAGCTCAGTGATGAGTAGCACCTCCTTTAATGTCAATCCGGGAAGACGTGAGGATGGTATGAAGACCTCGAGCAAGTGGCGGCACAAGTGCGTGAGTGAGAAGCACACTAGCATGCACACACATACACACACACGCGCACACACGGTAAGACAAAGAGTGAGAATCAATGGAGCTTTTAGATTACTTTCAAAATGCTCTTACAAGTTCGTTTCAATTACAATCTAACCTCAAAAATGAGCTCTCTAGCTCTTTTTATAGTTTTTGACTAGCTTTTGGCCCTGTCCAGACCTAGTGTCCGGCCTAGTTAAAAATTAGGTTCCAGGGCTTATTTGAGGGCTCAAACGAAGTCTAAAAATTATGAAATTTGGTACGATGGTACTTCTAATACTCCTCAAGCTTGAGGACTCCTCGGCTTGCACAAAATGGAGTCTAATCTACCAAAAACGGGATTTACAATGTTTGTGTAGTGATTAAAATCACTTGGGTTGTACATAATCTATGGGAAAAAATGATTTGGCCTTGTTGCCGTATTGTGCATGATATTGGTGTAGCTCAGTGATGAGTAGCACCTCCTTTAATGTCAATCCGGGAAGACGTGAGGATGGTATGAAGACCTCGAGCAAGTGGCGGCACAAGTGCGTGAGTGAGAAGCACACTAGCATGCACACACATACACACACACGCGCACACACGGTAAGACAAAGAGTGAGAATCAATGGAGCTTTTAGATTACTTTCAAAATGCTCTTACAAGTTCGTTTCAATTACAATCTAACCTCAAAAATGAGCTCTCTAGCTCTTTTTATAGTTTTTGACTAGCTTTTGGCCCTGTCCAGACCTAGTGTCCGGCCTAGTTAAAAATTAGGTTCCAGGGCTTATTTGAGGGCTCAAACGAAGTCTAAAAATTATGAAATTTGGTACGATGGTACTTCTAATACTCCTCAAGCTCGAGGACTCCTCGGCTTGCACAAAATGGAGTCTAATCTACCAAAAACGGGATTTACAATGTTTGTGTAGTGATTAAAATCACTTGGGTTGTACATAATCTATGGGAAAAAATGATCTGGCCTTGTTGCCGTATTGTGCATGACTCCTTTGTTGCTTTGTATGCCAACATACTCCAATGGAGGTCAATCACAAATTGAGCTCACATGAAGGTGAACTCATAGAGGACATCACGTCATATCAAAGTCTAGTGGGTAGTCTCAATTATGCCACATTGACAAGAGTAGATATGTGTTACAGTGTGAGTGTGCTAAACCAATTTATGCACACACCAAGGAAACCACATATGGATGTTGCCAAAAGGATTCTCAAGTATCTCAAAGGAACCATAAATGAAGGACTTTATTATCCTTATGTATCTGATTTAGGTTTGAAGCTATTTTCTGATGCAGATTGGGCTGGCTCCAACGAAGATAGAAGGAGCACTTCAGGTTATCTTACCTTTGCAGGTTCAAAGCTTATTTCATGGTCATCCAAGAAGCAACCCACAGTTGCTCTCTCTTCTACTGAAGCTGAATATAGAGGTCTTGCCATAGCTACACAAGAAGCTATGTGGATGAAGACATTATTCAAAGATCTTGGATTGGAGTTTGGAACTCCAACTATTTTTGGTGACAATATGAGTTCTATTCATTTGGCTGCTAATCCTATTTTTCATGCAAGGACTAACATATTGAAGTTCATTATCACTATGTACGAGAGAAGGTTCTAAGCAAAGAGATTCAAATATCATATGTGTCCACTCATCAACAATGTGCAGATATTCTAACCAAAGCATTGGATGGTACAAAGCTTTGCAAATTCAAGGCTATGATTGGTTTGCAGGTAATCTTGGAAGATTGAAGACCTCAAGAATACTTGGCTTGAGGGGGAGCTGTTGGAGCAAGTCTATGACAAGCCTAAGTATTGGCTTGAGTCCTACAAAGTCATAGAAAAATCCTTAAAATGAAGACTATGTAAAGTTCACTTGTGAACTACCTCTTGTAACTTTTGAAGAGTTTACTTAATGTAAAAGTAAGAGAATCTTAAGTGGTTGAGTCCACTTGATCAAGAATGGAAAGAGGAGCCACAAATTCGTGATTTGTGGTAGGTAGAGAATCAAATCAATCATTGATTGATTGGAGAGTGATTGAGGGAAGTTAGCCTCCCAAACTCAACTATAAATAGATGGTAGTTTTAGTCGTGGTTAGAGAGACCTATGTGAAGACCTCCAAGAGCTGAGCTTTATGCCATATCAAGGTGTGATTACAAGGCACACATATGTATCAGTAAGTCATTGTATTGTACAAGCAATATACTTTCATTTTCATGATTATTTGAGTTCATCTTTCCATGTTCTTGTGAAGTGTACTACTCACTGCCATTACTCTCAGTTTTTCTCAGTCAGCTTGCAGAGATGTTTTCTCTGAGCTTGGTGCATCATTTTCAGTGATTTAACTTGGTAAAGTTAGCTCTACAAGTCCACTATATGCTCACAAATTTTCATGTCATTTGGATTTTGCCATCTTCAGTTATGGTTATTTAAAGTCAACAGGGTCTGTTCATCTTCACTTCTCTGTCAGGTACCCGACTTTTTCACTCATCTTGTCAGAGCCATTTCTCAGTGGTTACCTATTCAAATTCAGTGATTTAACGCTTGTTGGATTCAGCTTACTGTATAGTATAACCATACAAATTTTCATAATCATTGAATTCCTAAAGTTTGAGTTATGTTGATTTTTCTGCTCACTGGTCTCAAACTGTAGCAGCCCGTGAAAATCGGGATGATGTCATCAGTTGTTAAAACTCATTCTCAGTGTGTGGTTCATTATTTTTGATGAAATTACTCTTGAAAGTTAGATCTTTAAGCTACCTAGACTTCCCCAAGAGAAATTAAGCTAATTTTTGCTGTGCTCAGAGAATTATGTAAAACACTGGACAGGTGTATGAACCAAGAATAGCAAGTTTTCACCTCTGAGCTAACTCCAACTTATCTATTTTGATCTATCTTTTTGAGAGTGATCTTTCAAGGTACATAGGGTGTCTAATACATCCATTGTCAAGCTAAAAGGGCCCACCATATACTCTTGGAGTTCATTTGGCTGGTGTAGATCAAGGATTTTGCAACACCTCTTCATCTTCAAGCACATACCTATCCATCTCTTCACATGCTTCACACGTGCAAAAGGTTGTTACGCATGCACGATGTATTCTTTTATATAAAGCAATGAAAAGAAAGATGTGCGAGAGTGAGATGATTCGTGGAATCACTAGACTGTTCGTCTGGGGGATTGCCTGAACGCTGCTGTAGCGTTGTTGTCTAATTTCTGCGTACTCTGATTGTACTATGTGTATCTGTGTTTTGTTACATATCGATCTCTGTTGAGGTTGCGAGTTCTATTTACATCTAATAGATCGTGGACTGTTGTCTGAGTAAGTTGTTTGTGAATCTCTATTGGGTTGTGGTCTTAGTCCGCGCATTGTGTGTTACCCCTTCTTGGAATGTTCTGCTAGTGGTTGGTGAAGTCTGAGCAACTGTGGTAGCCTTCTGGTATTCAGATCTGTATTGTGTTGTCTGCAGTGTTGGAATCTATCTTCATATGGTAAAGAGAAGTACAGTAAGGGTCTTTCTAAGATGTGCACTGAGTCTTCAGTACTGTGTGTTTGAACTATCGAGTTCCCTGTGTCTACGGTGTTGTCTGATTGTTTATATCCATTCGGTGAAGGTTGACGATTACTCTTGTTTTTGGTATTTTCAGTAAATTTATGTGTAGATGCAACATAGCATCTTAGCGTATTCGGTACATGTGGTTGAGCTAAGACTATGACCGTAATGTCTAAGTACAACAATTTTTGATAGAGCTCTCAGCATTAGTATAGTGCTGGGTGTGAGCAGTGAGTTTGGGAACTAAGTACAGGGCCTCTGTCTAACAGACCCCTACCACTCCCAAGAACCCACTTAGGTGCTTAAATGCGTTTCTGACAGTTAGTATCGCGTTTAAGTGTCAAACACTGGCGCCGTCTGTGGGAATCGTGGCATCAAGATTGCCGTTTATCTGTCGAAAGTGTTATCAAGATTGCCATTTATCTATGGGAAGGTGGCAACAGATCAGATTGTTGCAAACCTGTTGTGAAAACATGACTGTAACTTTTTAATCGACAGTAACAGTACGCGATTAGTACCAAAAGATGATACATGCGGGTTACTCGATCCGGTGAAACGTATCCAAAGAACAGACAGCCTTGGGTACCTAACCCGCTAAGGACGCCTCCAAGAGGTAGAAGCGCGGGAAGGTCCAAACCAGTTGACAAAAAGGTAAAGAACGTTAGTAGTGATTTCGGTCATATTCCGGTGGAACGTATTACATCTCTGGTAGATTCCGTTACGATTCCGGTCCAGTCTGTTGAAGAGGTAGTAACTCCAGAACCTACCAGGACGCAGCCTGAAGTTAGTCTAACAACATTGGGTAAAGATTCAAATTTGTTCACGAATAGAATCGCCTTAGCCAAAGAAAACAGTGAAGGAGAAGGAGTACTTTGTTTTGGTGAAAAATCAACACCTTCCGGTGTCATTTCGGTACAAGTCACTGAGAATTTACAGTTTTTCGGTGACGATTTACCATTTCTTGGTGAATCTTTGGCCCAGTCATCGCTATTGGGAGTAAGCCTTCCTACATTGGACATCAAGAAGGAAGGAAACTTGTTTGAAACTGAGATTCAAAATATACTGAACAAGATTATCGAACCGGAAAGTGCCAGACTGATACAGACTCCGACGGTTCATATATTCAGCCTCGGAATACAGGAGATAGTCACCATACAACCATCAGCACGATGAACGAACAACAACAACAACAACAACAACTATGTCCGCTCAGGCCGACTCCAACAGGAGTAACGTACACTAAATTCGGTGGATTCCCAAGTGATGACCCAGATGCTCATGTACGCACATTTGAGATAAGTTATGCAGTGCTCAATCATCCACCTAATCCGGCGTATAAGGCTATTGTTTTCCAATCGACATTGGTCAACGAAGCAGCTAGATGGCTTATAGAATACAATATTAACCATTTCGGCACTTATGAAGCAGTAAGAGATGCCTTTTTGCAGAGATTCAGGCTAAAGAAGAATCCAGCCGAAATTTTTGACTACCTGCAAAACAATAGATAGAATATAAATCAAACAGTACAGGAATATGCCACGCTATTCAGGACTCATTTGAGGTAGTTACCACCAGCACATGCCAACCTACCGGATGACGTTATTACTCAATGGTTCATCAATGGCTTGATTCCACAACTTAAACAGATTATGATCATACGTTGTGTAGGAGCTATGATGCTAGATGCAGTGATCGCAATGGCTTTGCAGTTGGAAAACAAGGTTGGAGGATTTACAAAAGATCTGGAGTGGTTAAAAGCAAATAAAAATGTCGTCGAAGACCCGACCAGATAGATGTACTGCACTACATGCAAGAATTCATGCCACACTAGTGCCACTTGTGCACTTAATCAGTTGTTTTGTGCTATCTGCAACACTACCGGACACACCACCGAAAACTACGCATACAATGCCAAGGTACAGGGAACAACAACTGTCAATGTTTATACAGGAACCAGGGCAGCCAGCCAATCACTATGTACCTCCGCAAATGAGAAAGAACCAGCAACAAGGATATCGAAATTATAGAGGACAGAGAAATAATAACTACAACGCAAACCGCTGGCAGGCCGGACCACCAGCGGAAAATCCCAATTTGCCACCACCGCGCTGTCATTTCTGTGGTGAATTTGGTCACATTAGAAGATTTTGTAAGGATGCAGCTGAGTATGATCAGAAGAAGAAAGAACGTCAAAACCCAATGGATAATATGGTACAAATCACAACAATAGAAATGCACGCTGCAGTAATTCAGACCCGATCCGATAAACAACTGTAACCAGCAGCAGAAATATTTGAACCCGGTATACGCAAACAACAAAGGATGTACGATAAAGCTAGTCAATGGACCACTGTAGAACCTCCAGTCTTCCCAGATCCTATTCCGGTGACCCAGACTCCGTTAACCAAGGAAGGAACACAACAACAGGATTTTAATTCAGCAGCAGGCACATCATCTTCAGCAGGCGCATCATCTTCAGAATCTGTGGAAAATACAACCCAATCACATAAGGCTTGGGAAATTTTATATAAGGCATCTATCACTCTTCCTCTGGGCCAATTACTTGCATTAGTACCGGGGGTTCGACAACAATTCCAACAATAGTTCAGTCCTGTGCCTTCTTGCATTCCAGCGACAGCAACAGTGCAACCGGAACTTGATTCTACGGTCGATCATTCAGTTCCTTTGATTACGGTATGGTATAAAAATCATAAAATCACATAGGTACTATTTGATGGAGGATTTGGTGTCAACATTGCTACTGCTGCACTATGTAAAAGGTTAGGGTGGACCGAAATCGAACCAGTTCAGTTTTTTGTCAGAATGGCCGACCAATCAAGGGTCCATCCCATAGGACTTGTACGAAATGTACCAATCACCTTACAAGGTACAACATTTAAGATGAACTTTGTCATACTAGAACTACCGGAATCCACCCTTGATTATAATCTCCTTTTCGGCCGACCTTGGCTGAAGCACGCTAAGGTGATACAAGATTGGTCTTCACAGGAACTCACTTTCAAGGATAATAATCGTAAATACGTTGTAAAATTAGATGCTATACAACCTTGCGAGTTGCATGCTAGACCGTATTTTGTAGAACCAATCCATATGCTAGATGGGTTGTTAGATGATGAAGAAGAAGAGTTTTTGAAAAATAACATTGACCCTAGGAACTGTTGATCTACAATCTGTTGTAGATAACTGGAATCCTACAGTGTGTACGGTGATGACTGTAACAGAAAAAGATATGAAAGAAGACAAGGCTACCATAGATGACGCTGATCTACAACAACTTTTTAAGCCATCTGAGAATACAGAGAAGCCTCGATAATTTTATGTTCCAGAAGATCAACTGACCACTTACAATTTAGGTGATGAAGAAAATCCACGACCTGTTAAGATAAAGGAGAGCTTACCGGAATTATTTCAATCAGATCTAATCCAACTACTTCGAGAATTTTCTGATGTATTTGCATGGGATTACAAAGATATGAAGGGTTTGGACCCGCGCATCTATCAACACAGGGTCATGCTGAAGCCGGAAGCAAAACCACTTAAGCAACCCAGCTACCGGATGAATCCAAACTATGCATCACAAGTAAAGGCAGAAATTGATAGGCTACTCAAAGTCGGATTTATTGTACCAGTAGAGCATGTTGAATGGATCTCACCAATTGTTATTGTGCCTAAAAAGAATAAGCAGTTACGAATATGCGTAGATTATTGGAAACTGAACGCAGCTACAGTGCCTGATCCATTTCCGCTCCCTTTTCTTGACACAATGCTTGATAGAGTAGCAGGACATGAAATGTATTCATTCTTAGATGGATACAGTGGTTATAATCAAGTTAGAATGGCTGAACAGGATATACCGAAGACCGTCTTCATAACCAACTAGGGTGTGTTCGCATGTACTGTTATGTGGTTTGGCTTAAGAAATGCCCCTAGTACTTTTCAAAGATGCATGCAGGAAATATTCTCCCCGTACCTTACATCATTTATTCAAGTTTATCTTGATGATTTTTTGTTATTTGGCAAGATGGTAGCACACTTGTTCCATTTATGGTGTTGCTTTGAAAAGTGCAGAGAATAGAGACTCTGTTTAAATCCAAACAAATCAGTGTTTGCGGTTTCATGTGGAAAGTTACTTAGCCACATTGTATCTACACAAGGTATACAAGTGGATCCAGATAAAATTTCAGCTGTATTAGAAGCTCCTGTGCCCACTACACCGAAGGAAGTAATGCGCTTCATGGGCCAAGTAAGATGGCATGGACAACACTTACGATGGCTTGCTCACTTGGCAATACCACTGAACAGATTAATCACCAAGACTCCTCGACAGTTTGAGTGGACTCAGGAATGTCAGATAGCATTTGATCGTTTAAAGTGTTTATTAACACAAGTTCCCATCTTATAGCCTCCTGACTGGGATCACCCATTTCATGTATTTGTTGATGCTTCAGATATAGCAATTGGCAGCGTTCTAATGCAACAAAGTGGTTCAGACCAGTGTACTATGCAAGTCGAAGATTGGCCCCTGCTAAAAAGAATTACTTTATAACAGAAAGAGAATGTCTAGGTCTAGTATATTCTGTCAAGAAATTCAGGCATTATTTGCTGGGCCGTAAATTTACTTTTCATGTAGATCATGCTGCACTTGTTTATCTGGTTCGGCAACAGCACCTAAGAGGTCGATTAGCACGATGGGTCCTGCTTTTACAAGAGTTTGACTACGAAGTTATTCATCGACCAGGCAGTTCACATGCCTTAGCAGATTTTTTGTCTCGCTTAGATTCCGGTGAAGCTCCGGTCGGTATAGATGACACAACACCGGCAATTTATGTTTCTGAACCAACTAATGATGCCATCTACATATTATGATCAGATCTTAACCTTCCTCATTGATGGATGCCTTCCATCTCAGACTTCTACGGCAATACGCAGGAAAATTGCAGTTTTTAGCCACCGATTTCAGCTGATTGCTGGGGAAATATACTATATAGATCACACTAGAGTTTTACTTTGTTGTATTCCACCACATGAAGTTAACTCAGTCATTAATTTGGCTCACTCAATTCCTTCCGATGGCCATTTTGCTGCAGACTTAACACACCGAAAAATTCTGCAAAGTGGTCTCTGGTGGCCTACTATGTACAGGGATGTATCACAGTTTGTCAAACAATGTGATAATTGTCAGAGATCTGGACAGCCCCTGCAACGTCATCTTTTTCCTCTACAACCTCTCTTACCATTAGAACCTTTTCAGAAGTGGGGTCTAGATTTCATTGGCCCTATTACACCACCAGCAATCCTCAGTAATAATTGTTATATTTTGACATGTACTGATTATGCTACCAGATGGGCAGAAGCCTGGGCTTTACGGTCTGCCATAGCTGTTGCGGTAGCTAAGTGTCTGCTAACCGATGTCTTTCCACGTTTTGGTTTACCACTGGAACTTGTTACATATCAAGGCACTCATTTTGTAAACAATTTAATGAAAGTACTCACACATTCGTTTCAGGTCACACATAAATTTAGTTCACCATATTATCCTCGTGCAAATGGTTTGGCTGAGAGTACAAACAAAACCTTGTTGAATATGCTTCAGAAACTCATTTTAGAAGCACCGGAAAGATGGGATCAACTGTTACCTGCAGTATTATGGGCATACCGTACTACCTACAAGATAACAACAGGATTAACCCCTTTCAAACTAGCTTATGGATTAGAAGCAATAGCACCGATGGAGATAATTATACCAAGTTTACGAGTAGCAATCACTCAGAAACTGCTACCTGAAGAATCACTGTTATTTCGGTTGGATACGCTCAGAGAATTAGACGAGCATCGATGGCACAATTTTTTGACTATGTAGGAAGTACAGCTAAGACAAGATGGAACACATGATCAATATCTAAAGACTCCAATTTTTTCGGTGGGACAACTTGTACTCTTTTACAATGCAAAGTCGAATCGCTCTGCTGGCAAATTCAAGTTACGATGGTTTGGTCCCTACCGGATTTCTGAACAAGTGGGCCCAGCAACTTTTCGATTGACTATGTTGACCGGAATCCCTCTTCCGAAAGTCATCAATGGTTCGAAGTTGCGGCCGTATCAACACATATCTAACCCGCACTGAAACGTTTTGCGATTGGCCGCGTCTTTTGGCGTTCTCTTTTCTTTCATTTTCTTTCCTTTTATTTTGTGTGCTTAATAAAATAAGTCTTTAAATATCCACGTTTTGATACCTAATTATGTCCACAGTCGCCCTGCCCTTGCCAGCTACTCACGCATGCACACCGAAGTTAAGAATTATAATTTCAATACCGCGCGATGATTAGTCATCCTTGATTGCTCTCCATTGCAATGCATCTACTTAACGTTTTCTGTTAGCCGAAAATTGCTATTGTGTCTGTGTGATTTGTGCTCTGTGTGCTTACTCTGTGCTATGTGTGCTTGTGCTTACTGTCTTCGTGTGCGCCATGGAAGCTTTGGCTAACTACGCCGCCTTCCGTGATGGACTCCCTGCAGACGTAGGAGAGTTCCTGTGCATTCGTGGGCTATCCAACTTCGCTGAACTCCTTGGCATTCAGTGGAGTCCCACCCATTCTTTGCCCAAATCATCTCCGCCATCGCCAACACACCTGCCACCGAGCAGAGTTGGCCGATCACCTCCCTCCCATCCCGTACACTTATCATCTTCCAAGCTTTTGCAGAAGCCTTTAGACTCCCTTCGCAAGGTCGAGAAAATGGCCCGAGTCTGCCAGTCGCTAGAATGGTAGAGTTATTTCCTAGGTATTCATCAAACGAGTATGCGATTCTCTACCGACCGGAACCGGAAAGATCAGCCCTCCAATTCTTAGTAGCCATTCTCAACCTACAAAAACGCACCTATGGAATATCCCGCCCCTTCTACTCCGCCATAGGATTAGTTGCTCAAGAACCAGTCAACTTCGCGTCATTCTTCTTCCACCGCATTCACCGAGAGTGCGTATCCATTATTAAACAGGTGAACAAAGGAGGCATGCCAAGGTCCAGATTGCCGCACATCCTGTCATTCCTTTTTTCGGCGATACTTGCAGCACAACCACCACCCCGAGGGCCTGTTCTGTGACATGAAGAATCTGTACAACTATGGGACAATGAGGAAGAAGATGAAGAGGAGCTAAACCAACTATTCCGCAGAAAGAGGATCAGAATCAGTTCTTCTGAGAGTGAAGCACAAGGAACTGCCGAAGGAAACAAAGATGACGACAAAGAAGAAGAAAAACATGACGAAGAAACATTCCACGACACCACAACATCGATGCAGCATGAATCCTCTGCACAGTCATCTTCCCGGGAGCAACAACAGGAAAATCATACTGAAGCTGACACAACCTCTACAGAAGAATGTTGAAAGTTTTTCAAGCTCAAGAGTGTGGGAACATGCCCCAAATTGAACCTTCCACATCATCCACAATCAAAGGAGGCTGATTTCCACGAGTTGGAGGCATCAAATCATGCCCATAATGGAAAGAATTTGATTAGAGAAGATTTAGCTCACCTCTTGATGTGATTGGACCTCACTTTTGACATGTATATGCTTTTGATTGGTTAAAGAGGTTAGTATGAGGTCTTTAAAACCTCTAATGAGTTGTATTATGACTTAGAGTCGTGGAAATACGTGCCCAAGCTGCCCCCTTGCTTAAGCACACCCCCTACTAGCTGTTCTCTGCATATTTTGCATAAATTTCACTTTTACACACTCTATCTATCTAGATGTTTTTGGCAGACCCCCCGATCTTGTAATTGTTGTTTCTCCTTCATCCGGAATCCATTTGCAATGATTTTTGTCTTGTTGGAAAGCTTATCAGTTCTACTTTGTCTGATATATGTCTCAAGTTCAGTGCCTGCACATGTGCAGAGAAATGTCCAGAATAGTGTCTATCTAGTTAGCTCATACTCTGTGAAGAGATCAAGTTATCTGTTTTGTTGCAGCTGGTTGAGGCATCATCCAGTATTGAAACGGAGTGATTTTACTCTCATTTGAAAGCTCTTAAAGTCTAGTTTATGCTTGCAAAGTTTCGTTTTCAATCTCTGCATATACTAAGAGAAACTCAGAAAATACAGAGCCTATGTCTGAAACATTTCAGGATCCTAGGAGGGTTCATTTGCTTTTGTTGTGCACATAGGAGTGTTTATCCTTCAACAAAGAATCATCCCAACAACATTTTGAAAGGGAACAGCAAGCAGATGAAGAACAAGTTGCTAAAGAAGCGTTAGAAAGGATGCTTAAGGCAGTTGAATCCACAACCGCAGACACTGCACAACAAAACGTAGATAAGATAACATCTCAAACTTCCCTTCTCACTCCCCCACCGGAACCACCAATCGACCCCATTATCCCCATCCAACCCATCCAACCCAATGAAACCACTGATTCTTCATCCTCATCCCTCAACTACTCTCCACCGAACTTCCAACAACTGCTCACCGCCTCCTCATCCCAACCACGACCTCAGCTGCCACTTCCTTCGATTCCCGTAATTTCTGAATTGGCCAACATGGATCAATTGCTCATTAACCTATCACAGCAACTGCCAATCCAAATGAAAGAAGCAACAGATAACATCCGGAATGAGCTATAACACAAGGTGGACATTCTAGAAGCAGACATCACGCCCCTGCAAGAAGAGATAGATGCGGTCAAAGCCGAAAACCATCAACTCAACGCACAAATTGCCCATCTCCAAGCTCAACTTGCAGAACAACAGACGATTGCCAATCAGAGAGATGCGGCCGTGGCGGAGCTCACAAAGAAAGAAGAGTCATTACAGATTGCAAATGCAGAAACCAGTAAAATGAAGCAGGATATACAGGACAAGGAAGATGCAAGGATCGCGTTAGGTAATCTATTGGAAGAGACCAGAGTGCAACTCAATGAACTGGTGCAGCAAAGTCAAGAACAGCAGAGGCAGGCTAAAAGAACAGAAGAAGAACTTCAGAGAACCAATGAAAATTTAGCAGATGTCAACAATATGCTCAAACACTACTTAACCAAGGAAGCGCAGACACAGAAGCTAATTGCAGATCTCAGACACGAAAAAGAATCATATACAAGAACAGTAAACTTTCATATTCAAGAAATCGAAAGAAGAGAGAATCAACTGGAAAATCAGAAGGAAAGAGTACAGAAGATGGAACAACAGATTGCCGAAATGAAGACATCCAGAGATGTGGCATTGACAAACGAGTTTTATTTACAGGAGGCTTTTCTGCAGACTCAAGCAGAGATTTTGCTCAATGAAGTCATAGCCCTAAGTTCGGTACGAATAGATGCACAGTTAATAGAACCGGACACCTTAAAACAGTTATTAGAAACTCTAAAGAAAAAGATCGCCCGAACCTTTAGATTAGATAGGAATATGTACTTAGAAGGAATTATAGATGAGCAGTAGTCTTTTGTAAAACCTGCAGGTTCGAGTCCACCGTGCGTGCCAGTGTTAGTCGGCCGCCAGATTGGAAGATTGTATAACTGAAATCTTGCTTCACACGTGCAAAAGGTTGTTACGCAGGCACGATGTATTCTTTTATATAAAGCAATGAAAAGAAAGATGTGCGAGAGTGAGATGATTCATGGAATCACCAGACTGTTCGTCTGGGGGATTGCCTGAACGCTGCTATAGCACTGTTGTCTAATTTCTGTGTACTCTGATTGTACTATGTGTATCTGTGTTTTGTTACATATCGATCTCTGTTGAGGTTGCGAGTTCTATTTACATCTAATAGATCGTGGACTGTTGTCTGAGTAAGTTGTTTGTGAATCTCTATTGGGTTTTTGTGTGAGTCCGCGCATTGTGTGTTACCCCTTCTTGGAATGTTCTGCCAGTGGTTGGTGAAGTCTGAGCAACTGTGTAAGCCTTCTGGTATTCAGATCTGTATTGTGTTGTCTGCAGTGTTGGAATCTATCTTCATATGGTAAAGAGAAGTACAGTAAGGGTCTTTCTAAGTTGCGCATTGAGTCTTCAGTACTGTGTGTTTGAACTATCGAGTTCCCTGTGTCTACGGTGTTGTCTGATTGTTTATATCCATTCGGTGAAGGTTGACGATTACTCTTGTTTCTGGTATTTTCAGTAAGTTTATGTGTAGATGCAACATAGCATCTTAGCGTATTCGGTACATGTGGTTGAGCTAAGACTGTGACGGTAATGTCTAAGTACAACAATTTTTTATAGAGCTCTCAACATCAGTATAGTGCTGGGTGTGAGCAGTGAGTTTGGCAACTAAGTACAGGGCCTCTGTCTAACAGACCCCTACCACTCCCAAGAACCCACTTAGGTGCTTAAATGCGTTTCTGATAGTTAGTCTCGCGTTTAAGCGTTAAACAACCTCCTTGATGATCCAACTCTAGATGTGCTTGCTTGTATGTGGTCTTCATCTCCATTTACGTGCATATGTGATTTGGCTTTTTCACATCTTCTTACTTCTTCTTCAGATGCCTCAATACTATAATCTTGATCTATGTACCAACTCTTTTGTTCGTCAAATGTCACATCTCTAGACACCATAAATTTTTTGGTTAGAGGACTCCATAGCCTATAACCCATCTGCTTTTCATCATATCTGATGAACATATATTTTTCAGCCTCTAGTTTGAGCTTATGTCTAAGTTGTGATGGTACATAAGCATAGGCAATTGATCCAAACACCTTACAATGATCCAACGTTGGTTTCTTACCCCACCAGGCTTCGTAGGGAGTCATTCCATTTAGAGTTGTACACGGAAGTCTATTCACGAGATATGTAGCTGTATTTACAACTTCAATCCAAAGATAATTTGGACAATTCTTCTCCTTTAGCATAGCTCTTGCAAACTCAACCAGATTTGTGTTTCTCCTCTTAGCCACCCCATTCCGCTTAGGTGTGTACTTGCAGGTTATTTCTCTTTTGGTTCTTGCATTCCAAAGATAATCATTGAATTCTTGGGAGAAGCATTCTCCCCCTCCATCGTACCTTAGCCTCTTGAGCTCCCGACCTATAACCCTTTCTGCATATGCATGAAAATGTTTGAAGGCTCCAAACACTTCTGATCTTTCCTTCAAAACATAAAGAGTTATCCATCTTTTAGCCATCAATGAAAAGAACATAATACCTAGATCTGCTAATTGATCCTTCTTTTGTTGGTCCCCATATGTCTGTATGGATGAGCTCTAGTAATCCATCATGCTTGAATCCTTTCTTCTGAAATGGTAATCTATGTACCTTTCCCATTCGGCATGCTTCACATTTATAAACCATGTGTTGGTTTTGTACATTTGGTAATCCTAATATAGACTGAATTTCCACCATAGTTTTTATTACTTTTTCATTAAAGTGACCTAATCTCTTATGCTAGAGATCTAGTTTTGTAATCACTTCATCACCATGCATGAATAGGGCTTGACCAATATTCCCTTACGCTTTCAAGGTAAAGAGTCTACCTTCCTTCTGTCGGAGAATTCCTCTCCTATTCGCAGTGGAAGGTGTAGAAGACCTTCTCAGCATTGAGACCTTTGCCAATAGCTGAACCTTCAAATGAAAACTGGTACCAAGTGAAAAATGCAATGACCTTGAAACTTTGGTCACTCAAACTAGACACTTATAGCTTTTAAATGAGCTATCCAACACTCAATTTGGAGTAGTTTTGGGTTGTCAACTCTTTGCCTCAAAACAGGCTACTTGTCCACTCATTTAAACTGAAAACTAGACTTCACTAAAACCTGAATAAATCATAGAGCATAAAGAATTTGATAAAACTGTTCTAGATAGATAAAGTACTCAAGATAAGCTTTCCAAATAATGTTTAAACTCTAAAATTGGATACATATGTTGAGAGATATGACTCAAGTAGACTACCTAGAAATTGGTATGCGACTGTACATAGTCTATGAGAGTGAAGAGAACGAAATGACTCAAACCAAATGAACTAGCTACAAAGGGACTTCCACGCCTTCTTCCTCTATCTTTGAGTGTCCTCCCTTGCCTCTTTTATAGCCAAGTGACCAAAAACTCTCATGATGATTTTGAGAGCTCTTCTCCAGAACTCTTCCACTACTTTGAGTAGCCACTCCTCTTCCAGTTCAACTTTTTTGGATTGATTCTCTTTTGATCTCCACTACTTGCTGAAGTAAATGCTTCTATTTTTTATTTTTGTATTTTCCTTCCATTTGAAGAAAATTCTTTTTGCAAAAATATGTACGACTTTACTTCTTTATTTTTAACACTCATCCTCAAGCTCACATGTGAGCTTGCACCTTCAGCCATATCCTGCAAGTTGATTTCATCCTTGAACCTCTTTAGCTTAGAAGTATCTAAGGACTTTGTTAACATGTCTGCAACCTGTTCATTAGTTCCAATGAACTTTATATCCACATCATTGCTCAAAACTTTTTCTCAAACATAATGATAATGCACTTCTATGTGCTTACTTTGTGCATGAAACATTGGATTGTTTGTCAAGTGAATGCTTGACATGTTGTCAACATAAATTGGAATGGTCTCCACTTGCACATCAAGATCAGCCAAGAGCTTCTTAATCCACATAGCTTCACAAGTTGCAAAGGCTAATCCTCTATATTCAGCTTCTGTAGATGATAGTGCAATAATAGCTTGCTTCTTCGAGCTCCATGTGATAGGCACAACTCTTGTTATGATGAAGACAAACAAAAGGTAACTCTACCATATGATCTTGATTCTGATTGTCATCAATTAGGAAGCAAGCACGATACACAAGTCTAGGATCCAAGAAGTGATACAGATGATCACCAAGATGAAAGGGAAAAGGATTACAAACTATGGAAGTCAAGAGGCAAAGCTAAGATGGAGGAGTCTGGAGGACAATTAAGAAAGCATTGTATGGATTGAAACAAGCTCCTAGAGCTTGGAATTATAGGTTGGTTACATACCATCAAAATCAAGGGTTCAAACCTAGCAGCTCAGATCCTTCTTTATTCATTAAAATGGATCACAATGAGGTTATATATCTATGTGTATATGTGGATGATATTATTATGATAGGTGATGATCTAAATGGCATTCACAGGATCAAGAGATAGATGCAAGAGGAGTTCAAAGAATGTGACTTAGACCTACTTCTCAAGTTCAGAATGGAGAACACAAAGCTTGCAGGTACACCTTTGGAATTGAACCATAAACTAAGTGTTTATGAAGGTGAATAGATTGATGATCCTAAAGAGTATCAAGGCATAGTTGGTAGCTTGATATATGCTTCTCACATCAGACCAAACATATCATATAGTGTTGGAGTGCTTAGTTATTTCATGCACTCACCTAGAGGGCCACACATGGATGCTGCAAGAGAGTACTGAAGTACCTCAAAGAGACACTCAATGAAGAATTTGCATATTCAAAATTGGTGTCACGGAGTTCCAAGAAGCATCCAAGAGTTGCTTTATCTTCAACTGAAGTAGAATATAGAGGTCTAAATATTGCAAGTCAACAAGCGATATGGTTCAAGGAGTTGTACACAAATTTGGGACTTGTAGTTTGAAACCTAACTTACTTGGAGATAATGTAAGTTCCATGCATTTGGCTGCAAATCCAATTTTTCATGCAAGGACAAAGCACGTAGAAGTCCATTATGACTTTGTAAGAGAGAAGTCTGGCAATGGAGATTGGCATTTCATTTTTTCTACTAAGAAGCAAATAGCAGACATGATGACAAAGGCACTTGATGGGATAAAGCTTTGTAGATTCAAAGCTATGGCCGGTATTCAACTTATCAAAGAATGAAGACAAGCAAACTTTAGCTTGAGTGGGAGCTGTTGGAGCAAGAAGATTGCATTATCCTTGAGGTGGATATGCTCTACATCAAATCCATCATTTGAATGATGCCCCATATACTCCTTGAAGAGTTTTTTATTTTCATTCCTTTATTGTAATGATAGTTTGATCATAGGAACACCTTCTTATGTAATTTCTAGACTATTTATTTTGTAAAAGGAAAGAGTAAAAGGCCTAAAACCCATGGGTTAGAAGTGGTTGGGACTGATTCTCGATCAATCAATCAAAAAGTAGATGTGATTTCAACTTACTTATTTCCTAGATTGTAGGGAAAAATGCCAATCAATCTAAACTAACAAACCCACCTAATTTCAAATTCAAATTCATGGAGAAAAGGCATGGCCATATCCTCACAAGTCTATTAAAGACTCCACAACATTTTTACATTAAGAATATTGTTGATTTGAAACAATACATATGCTCTTTGATCATTGCTTGGTGCCATTTCTATTCTTCGCTCCTTCTTCCTTAGATTCAGTCAACTTGCAAAGAGTTCTACTCTCTCTACAGAGCTTTGAATCCAGTGCTTAAGCATTCATTGGAAAGGTATTACTATCTAGTTTATGTGTCAAATCATTTGGTTCATTAATTTCAAAGAAATTTAAGTTTCTCAATCTTAGGGTCATTCTCTACAACTCCTTGAAAACTCGGAATGACACATGTTAAGTGTTAAGATGATTGCTCCTTCTATAGTTATTATAAATTAGAGATTTTATGCATTATAGCAAACCAACCCTATGTATGAAACTCCCTTAAGAGTAATTTTTCCAATTGTTATTGTGATGGCTACTCTTAGTGTTTGAAGTCACAACTTCCATCCATTTTTAGAAGGTTTTTGTGAGCTAATGAAGGTGCAAGTTATCTGTTTTGCATCAATTTTTTCTTATTGATGTTCTGAATTACTTATTGGGTTTTATTGCACTAACCAAAAGCCTACAAGTTCTACTTGACATATCCAAAGAGAAGGTTTGGTCCTATGCTATTTTGCTAGACCAACTTCATGAGTTGAAAACTCAATTTTTCAAGCCTCTCCAAGCTTCCCCAACTTTCTTTCAGTGGTATGAGAGTTAGATCAAGATGGGTGATGGCTTTCCCTTAATGATTGAGAATATTGATAGACACAACTATGCAGCTTCACAAATCAGAGTGGATGCCTATACGCAAGGTATAAATGTTTATGGAATTATAGCAGGTGATGAAGATTTGCCTATTCCAAGATCCAAAGGAGGACCTTCTTAAGAGGAAATAGGTAAGCTCACACTTTGGTGTACAAGGGATGCTTAAGCAAGATCATACATACTCAACTCCATCTTTGATTTTCTATTACCACGTATTAGAGGATGCAAGACATCTCAAGCGACTTTGAATGCCCTAGAGACTTTCTTTTCTTCTAGTACAAAAGCAAGGAAGAACCATCTTTATTCTGAGCTCAATCAAATGAGAAAGAGTCCAAAGTAAACCATCACTAAGTTTGTTACAAAGGTCAAGGAGGTTGCAAGTCAATTGGCATCCATTGGAGAGCTCATTGAAGAAGAGGCCATCATAAGGAAAATTCTCAATGGGATTAGAGGTGATAAGCAATGGAAATTTTTCACCACGGCTTATGATCTCATCATGTATGTGCAAAATCTAGAATTCAACATCTTTCTTGGACAACTCTTCAATCAGGAGACCAACAATAGCATAAAGGAAGGTAATTCCTATCATGGTAATTCAACTACTTCTCTATATGTAGATACGAAGGACAAGAAGTTGAAAGGTAAGAAGAAGGAAGAAGATGAAGAGGAGACTTCCCAAGCCAACTTTGCAATCAAGAGCAAGTGGAAAGGGAAGAAGAAAGGCCAAAGCATGACAAAGCCAAAGTTCAGAATGTTCAACCTTGTGCCATCTGTGATAAGACCAACCACACCACTTAGAATTGATGGTTCAATGGGAAGACCCAAAAAGGAAGTGGAAGAGCTGGATGTGGCAACTATAGAGACAGAGGTGGACACAACTTCAACAATAACAATAGAGGGCATAATAGAAGGGACTACAACAATTATTCTGAAGATCGACAATATGAAGACGCATTGCTCTTGATGAATCTAAGCCACAAGGAAGGTAAAGACTTTGAACATTTATTCTACATTGATTCAGGATGTTCAAATCATGTTGCACGCAACATAGCTCTCTTATCTGATTTGTAAAATCCAAAGCATAGACATGAAGTTCAAACAAGGGATGATACAAAGCATACTGTGGAGAAGATTGATAATGTCAAAGCTTCCAATGGTAGGACAAATATTTTGAGCAAGGTACTCTATGTTCCCACTATTACAAAAAACCTAATAAGTGTAGGCCAAATAGTTGAGAAAGGCTAGCAAGTTAGGTTCACCCAACATGGAGCTTTTGTGGAAGATCCATGTCAAGGATTCAAGAAGATAGTGTGAGAAGCATGGTAGGAGCTTTACTTTTGAAGTAGGATAAACAAAAAACATAGCTCTATTCAACTTTGGGTCTCAAACCCTAAGTGAGCTTGAAGTGTGACATAAGAGGCTAGCTCATGTGGATGAAAGAACTGTCACGAGGAAGGAGATAAGGAAGAGAGCTTACACACACACTCTCACAATTAAAGAGAAGCACACACTCAGATTGAGGCAAGGAAGAATGATCTTCTTCTTCTTCTTCTTCTTCTATTACATAAAAAGGAATGTACAAGAATGACTTGAAAACAAGAATACAACTACTGCAATATATAAAGACCAATACATAAGGAGAAAACCTGATGTCCATGAATGAGTGAGCTGGCAAGAAACAAATGTGCCATCACTCTCGGTAGATAAATCTAATAAAGCTTAATGAAGTGTTCTTGACATATACCAGAATGACCACTATACATGTCAGAGAAATGAAAGAACTGATACGTGTCATCCTGGATCATCACATGTTGAGTTTGATATCTCAACACTCCCCCTCAAGCTCAATACCATGTCCTCTAATCCAAGCATCTTTCGAAACTTCTTTAGCTTCTCTGCTCCAAGTGCTTTAGTGAAAATATCAGCAACTTGCTCATCTGTTCTCACATAAACAAGATCTATATCACCTGCTAATACCTTCTCTCTAACGAAGTGATAATGTACCTCAATATGCTTTGTTCTAGCATGAAAAATAGGGTTCCGTGCTAACTGCATGTTACTAAGATTATCACAATAGATGGTGATAGGATTTTGCACTTCCACACCTAAATCTGCAACTAGCATCTCTAGCCATGATGCCTCACATGCTGCCATTGCAACACCTCTATACTCAGCCTCTATACTCAACAAAGCAACAGTGGGTTGCTTCTTGCTGCTCCATGTAATAGCTACACCTATAAGTGAGAATAGAAAGCCACTAGTAGATCTTCTATCTGGAGTTCCACCAGCCCAATCTGCATCGGTGTATCCATGAACCTGCAAATCTACACCAGCTTGATAAAACAATGCATAATCCAAAGTAGCACTCACATAACATAGAGTGCACCTTAGAGCATCCAAATGTGGCTTCTTGGGAACCTGCATAAATTGACTTTCAAGTCCAACAGTGTAGCTTAGATCAGGCCTCCTAATTGTGAGATATATGAACTTCCCATAGTTTTCCTGTACATAGTAGCTTTTTCAATGCTTCACCTGATGTAGTACCTAACTTCAGATTCAGATCTAATGGCATAGAAATCAGCTTACAATCATCCATGCCATACTTTTGCAGCATATTCAAGGCATGTTGCCTTTGCGACATCCATATACATGTTTCTATATGTATAAACTCAATGCCCAAGAAATAGCACAACACACCAAGAACTTTTATGTCAAATTCCTTCATAAGAAGTTGCTTTACCTCTTTGATGCTTTCTGCATTATCACCACCTAAAATCAAGTCATCAACATAGATAGCCATAATTGTGATGCCATCATCACCCTCCCTTGCATATAGTGAATGATCTGCATCACACATAGAAAATCCAATGGTGGTCGAGTAATCAGCAATCCTTGCATGCCATGCATGAGGTGCTTCCTTCAGCCCATACAAAGCCTTTTGCAACCTCCAAACATATTCTGGATGCTTTGAAGCTTCATATCCTTGTGGTTGGTCCATGTATACTTCTTCCAGTAAGTCACCATGTAGAAAAGCATTCTTCACATCCATCTGATGCAATGTCCATCCTTTTGTTGTAGCTAATGCAACAAGTGTTCTGACAATAGACATTTTAGCTATAAGGCTGAATGTTTCCTCATAATCGATGCCATAATTTTGTGCATATCCTTTTGCTACCAAACATGCTTTATACCTGCTTATGCTACCATCAGCATTATGCTTTACCTTCTAAACCCACTTGCAACCTATGGGTTTCTTTCCTTGTGGCAATGGATCCAACTTCCATGTATCATTTCCATAAAGTACAGCCATCTCCTCATCCATAGCTTTTTTCCAATCTGCATTTGCAATCGCATCTTCAAAGAAGAAGGTTCATCATCTTGTATTACTTTTGTCATGTAGGCACAATGATGAGGCATGTAACTATCATATGTCAATCGTTGCATTGAATTCTGTATCCTCCCAGATCTTCTTGGTCCTGGGTCACTTCTCCTTGTATCATCTGCATGTGCCTTTCTTACTCTTGGAGTCTTCACAAAGGGCAATCCGAGTTCCTCATCAAGATTCTTTTATGAACCACTTGGATCTCCATCAATGCCTTCAAAACGTGCACATGTTTTATGACCAGCAAAAAGCTTTTCTTTAACTTTCTTGGATGTATTTGATGAATTTGCTGGATTGAAATTTCCACGCAATCTTTCACTCCATGGATTTGAGTTGGAACTATTGCTTGGTGATGCATCTGGTCCGCTCAAAACTTGAGATTCTACATGTAGCTCAAGCGTAAGCACCACCTCCTTTACTTGTCAATCCGCGGAGACGTGAGGACCGGTATGAAGACCACGAGCAAGTGAAGGCACAAGTGCGTGAGTGAAAGCACACAAACATGCACACACATTGTGTACTTGAGCCGCAATGACTCAAGGACTTGTACCAATGAGACTATACCTCGATTGCCATACAAGTGCATATAGTGGAGTTCTTTTCACACATTTAATTATCAATCCTAAGGAGTGACTTACCAAGTGTATGAAGACATGTGCACACGTGATAGAAAATGAAGTGAGTTAGCTATTCAAGCATGAGAAAAGACTAATACTACCCACACCTACGGAAAAACTGGAAGTGTTGCCGCAAGCCTCTTTTCAGCAGTTTTGGTTTTTTGAGGTTTTCTCCCAGCCCAGAACTCCGAACATAGTCAATAGGGTACTCGTTTCGAATCTCTCGACGAGACGAATCCAACGGTGGTGGTTTCACTCAATTCTGACCACTCTGCTGCAAGTTATGGCAGAAACAGTGAATTACGGGAACTACTAACACCCGCGTTTTTGCTTCTCCTAGCTTACGCACGCACTACAGCCACCCAAAACAAGGGGGAAGGGGTAGACAACAGTCCTACACCTGCATTTCAAGCATCACACACACATACATGAGCAAAATGAAGATCAGAATCAGCAAGGAAGAGGCAAACTCGAAAATTCAGAAGTGCTCTTCTTCACAATGACAAGAAGTCCTTTACAATGAGTCACTTTTGACTTATATACTAGTGCCCTAAGTTTGGTCCTTTCACACAAGAGACCGGCACTTTATTCTCTAAAAGACTAATTTCCTACTATTGTACATGGGTATATCACTAATCTTTTGTGGGGATGCATCTAGAGGACTCCTCTAGTGCATTTACAACGGAAAAAATATATACAAGAATGGTTATGATACAGAAGTTGTGTGTCCAAATCGGAAAAATTTTGGGGCCCGTCTTTTTTCTCTGCTTTGTGCGCTCTTTAGCTCTGCAACACTCTCCCCCTCTTCGTCTCTGTCGTCCCTTGACAGACTTTGCTTCGCGAACGCGTCCCTTGGGCTGTGTTGCCTGATTCTTGATCTTGCTTTTCTCCGCACGCTCCCCTTGGTCAGTATTGTCTGCAGTTAAACAGACATGCAGATTCAATGGCCTTCTTGATTCAAGCTCTACTACTCGAGAGCCTGATGTAGTTGTCTTGCCTGTTGACTCGGGTTGCCACGCACGCCACCAGTGACTAGGAATGTGATGTTCTTAGTCACCCTCTTCAACTTTTCAGCCTCTACCCCTTTCTTACTTTTGGTCCTACTCTGATGTTTGAAAAGTCCATGACTCGGGACCCTGGGGTTTAGCTTTGTAGCCTGGTGCGTGCCCCTGCGGGGCTCTGTGCAGAGATGGTTGTTGCGCCCCTGCGGGGCTTCCTGCAGAGATATGTTCTTTTTCTCTTCTTAATGAATAGTTCTGGACTTTGATTTTCTTCTTCTTTTCTTCTTGCTTGATTGTCCCTCTACACGTCCCTCCTCCTGAACTCTGTCGTCCTCGACAGGCTTTCTGAGGCGACGCGAGTATGTTTGAATGGCGGTTTGCTCTCGTTGGTTCAGCAGATTTGCATGACATATCATGAATTCCTTCCATTGCTGTGACTTAACTCCGTCTTCTGGCGCCTGTCGATGATCAGCAAAAAAGCTTGTTTCATAGGCCACCAGCCTTGCATTTAAATTGGAAGTCATTTTTACAAAAATCTCCGAATCTATTTCAAAGAAGCCGGTAAAGAATGCTTCTTCGAAGGTCTGCATATAAGTCGATGGCAAAAACATAAGTCGGGAATAGTATGCCATAATGGTGAGTCGGCTCGGAATGGTTGATAGATCAAAAATGAGGGCTTCCGACCCTTGTGTAATGCCAATGAAATTCAAAAATGTGTACTTCGCATGCTGGAAAACCTTTAACACTGTAATGAGCATGCTAAATATTTTATTTGTCATCTTGACTGCTAAGTCCGGCACTGTGGCATATTTGGCAATCCAGAATTCCATTGTCTTTACCATATATTCTTCGGTAGGTAGGTAATTGTGTGGCTGACTAGGTAGTAACGGGTAATTTAGCCACTGATTATTGATGGAGCCTTGACGCTGTGCTTCCCAAAATTGCGTCCAAGAGCGTCTGCGGGGTACAGGACAAAATGATGGATTTACCTGAAGCGCATATGGTGATGCTTCCCACTGTACCCGCAAAGTCGGATTCTTCTCCAAAATTTTCCTTCGCCATATGGGATCCGCCTTCTCGAATTCCTCTTGAGTATACTTGAAAGTGTCATGCTGGAATTGAAGGTTGTGGTCCGGATCTTTATTCGTTGTAGTCTTTATATACACGCGTGTTAGCTCAATAAATGGTCAGTTTTGGTGCACTAATATGTTTGTATTTGGCAGAAGAAGATGTTTGATTATAGGTATTTGAAGAGTGATCAAATGTTTGAAGGGAAGTATTTGCAACTACATGATGCCATCATGATCAGAATGGATCGGGAACTTGGTACTGCTGTTGGAAATGCAGTGATTGACATGTATGCCAAATGTGGCTTAGTTGATAAAGCAAAGGAGGTCTTTGATAAGCTATCAGCAAGAAATATTATATTATGGACCACATTGATTGCTGGCTTGAAAGCATGTACCATACTTGGAGGTTGGAGCTACATGTAAGGGTGGGGAACTACATGCTCAAGCTGCAAGAAGCAGTCTATTCAAACAAGACACTACTTTACAAAGAACGCTAGTTGAGATGTTATGCGCACTTGGGAGCAGCTTTTCTTCCTCAAACTCGCTGGACCTGATAGAGCATCGCTAGTTGATGATGTTGCAGTAGATGAACAAGGCAACATTTATGTAACTGATGCTTTGGGAGGGCTCATATGGAAAGTGACTTCAGATGGTTCCAGCCTTGAAGTTCTGACAGCAGAGGGGGCGTTTGCTGTGAAGCCCAAACATTGGCTCATAAGCTTTGTAACAGTGAATGGAATTGTTTATCACCCAAATGGTTTCTTACTTGTCATGCATACAGCAGGTGACTGCATATTCAAGGTCTCTTTAGATGGTAAAATTGTTCAAAAAGTGGTTATGGAGGGGACCTTTTGTGGGGATGGAATTGCCCTTGTTTCGCCTACGAAGTTAGCAGTTTCTGGTCTCTGGACTGGGGCTAAGCTTGTAGAGACTCATGATATGTGGTCAAGTGCCAATATAACTCACTTCTATGCTGGCCCACGCCATAGGCTTGCTACATCAGTCACTGTGAAGGATGGAGATGTGTTTATAAATTACATGGTTGGACAGGGTATTCCCTATTACTTAACGATTGGGCAAGCTGCCTTTACACCTGTCTCTTCTTGAATGGTGTGGCAGATATGATCTTGGAGATTGTCGTCTTCGGAGAAAATTAGCTTGTTTCCATCAAGCGGAGAACCATTTGGGGGGGGGGGCACGAACAGATAAAAAAGGGGTTTTTTTTTCCACGTTAGGGGGGGTAGCTCTCTCGCTCTCTCTCTTGTTTTTTGTACAGGCATCGAGAGGAGGGGAGGCTGCCGCCATTATCGGGAGGGGCTGGCGTTGTTAGCAGGGAAGAACAGAAAAGGGGGGCATCAGGAGGTTTCCAGCCACGATTGAGGAAGATGGGAGCGCACATGTGATAGGGTGGAGGAAACTATTGCAGAAGGAACACGGAGGAGCTCGTGAAGGGAGAAGATTTGTCCAGTTCTGGGTACCGAGGGGCGTGGAAATCCGAGCTTGAAGGGGCGGCAGCTGGGCATGCTCTGAGCAGATCGTGGACCCCGTCTAGGAAAGACTCACAGGGCTACGGAGGGATGAAGGTCAAAAATTTGGAGGCCTGAAGTTGTATCGATTCGATAGAGTGGGGGATAATGAGTCCATGCAGTTATAACGGAGACGAGCGGAGCTAGGATCAACTCTCTGGATCGAGAAAGAGGAGTGCTGGGGAGCTCTGCTTGTTTTTGGTTATCTATCGAGGTACATAGAAGGAAGGGAGGAACTCGCGGTGTTTTTTTTGGCAGCCAGCTGCAGAAGCGAAGGAGCTGGAACTTAAGTCTGCAGAAGCTATCTGCTGTTGAAATCCCTGACACAATCAAATGCAGAGGGTCGAGAGAGTCAACTGTTTGTCGTTGTCTGACTCTCATGGTTTTGAAGTACCCAATGAATGAATATGAAGTTCTGATGGGCAACACAGGTGGAATCCCCTATTGGTCAAGTTGTAGCCACTATAGAAATGATAGGATTCCGAGCAAACTCTCTAGTATTTGTTTGCACAGACATATGATAGCTAAGACGGAATGATATTAATTTGAAGAGCCTGAGGAGGCGATTCATGGTCCAAGAAGTGGAGGTTGTTTATCCCAAGGGGAATTTCTTGTGGAAAAGAGAGGTGCTTCGAAGGAAGGCTTCATCTTCCTCTTGGATAGCAGAGATTAGAAGGGAGAACATCCAATCGACAAGGGAATAAAAAGGAGCGAGCAACCTTGGACTTGGGTTTCTTCTTCAAAGGGTAGATGAGGGCTTCCTGTTAACGTAAAGAGCCAGACCTGTTGCTGCCCCGAAAAAATCGGTCCAAGGAGAGGTCGTCTATCCTCAGCCGCAGGAAGGAATTCTCTCTCATGTGAGAAAGGACGACAGAAGGATCGATCTCTGAGTTTGTGGCAGCAGCTGTGTCATCTTAGCCAGAGAAAGAGCAAGCGGGAAGTGAAGGTTTTCTTGGGACATCATTCTCAAGGAGTTTTTGAGGGAAAGGAGAGCTTGTCTCAAGCTAGGAGGAGGCACCATATGGATTGCAGCTGGAAGGTTATAAGAGAAGTAACTCTGAATTTGAAGAAGGAAAAGAGTCAAGACAAGTGATGGATAAGGATGGAACAAGGATGATGGATAATCTAGCTTCGTCCTGCTTCTGAGTTTCATATGATGAATAACTAATAGTATATTTGGAGTTCCTTGATTGTCTTAATCATCTGTGACATGAATGGCAGATACTAGCAATGATGATATGTTATCCATGCTTCTGATCACCATGAAGCATCGTAATCAGGTGGTTGATGTTTCTTCAGCAAGAGTCTCTATTTAGGTAATTACAGGAAGGAAATGAGTTTTCATATTTGACTCTTTGTGCCCTCAATGGCAAGGAAAGAGTAAACGAAGCAAATCTATTTGCTATTCCCGATTGAAAAGAATTTGAAGAGATAAATACAAAGGTATTCTGATTTTGTACTGCAAAAGAGTTGCATAGGTATGTATGAATTTTGGAAGATGTTTTGGTGTACCAACATCAATACCTCATCCATGTATGCTGTTGAAGAAATGATTCGGAGCAATTTGACTTTGCAAGCATGAAGATTTCGATGCAGATGAAACCATGATTTGATTGCTATGCTGCTCAGTTTCAGGGATTTGTTTTCCTGATGTATCGGTCCGATGGTGATGCTGTCCTGAATGAGTTCACACAACCAGAATCCAACATCAACGACAATTAAACATTTTGTAAGTATCAAATGAGACTTTGAGTACGGGGTTAAAAGCTCATTCAATGGGAAAGCATTCGAGAAGTAGAGTTGGGGGAAAAAGGGGAGATGCGAAGGCTGTATGCAATCATCATTGGGATATGCGAGCATAAATGCACAATGGAAGCCAACACATAAGGGCTGCAAGCTGGTCTGTGCTATGGGAAGAAATGGGCTGGAATCAATCGATGGGAAAGAGCTACATTCATCAGGGAGTTGGAAGAATGAAGCTGAGAAACACATGGAGCAACAGTTCGAATGTCAGTACCCTTGCGTATTGTAGATCGTATTTGTTTTATTGTGTCTGTCGGACTGTATTATGGAGGATTAGATCGATCTTGATTTGAAGGATTGACTGTTATCTCATGTTTATGTGGTCCTGTATGCTTGAAATATTTCAGGGTTGTCCACTTACATGTCTACATAGTGTCTGTTTCTTGCCAATTCGAAAGAATAGAAGGGATGTTTGGAGTTTGTGAGGTATGAATCTGACCAGGCTTGGAACCTCCATGCTCGTGTAACTCAGTGGTTGAGTCCGACCCCTGGCCGTTGTAGGCACCCTTGACCTTGGCACAGTGGATGAATATGGTTTGAGGATTGTCCACTTGCTTTTGGGCATCGTAGTGATTGGCCTTTGGGATAGTGTTCTAGTCTCCGGCTGTTGGGTAAGTCATAAACTTGCATCCTTGTTGGACTTGAGTGAGAGAGAGAGAGAGAGATCACTTGGTAGCTGTTCACTAGAGCTTAATGCATTTTTGATGTCCCGTGTGCGAGAGAGTGGGTATATGTGTGGAGATAGGAAGTGTAAGTGAAGTAGTATGAGGTAGTGGGATGAGAGTGCAAGGTTATTACTTAGAATTAAATTTGTGGATTTTGAGCAAACCAAGTGGATCAATTGCAAGGGTTTGAGCCAAATAAAGGCTTCCACAACCATTTTTTCCGTGGCCGTTAGAGCCTGTTCATTTGGTGCGTTTGCCGGGAACATAGGCGCTAGTGCATAGCCATAAGAAGAACCCATTGCGAGATAATTGTGGGTTCCAAATAATCCAAGTGGACCAATTCCACGGGTTTGAGCAAAATAAGGACTTGAATAAGCATCTTTTTCGTGGGCATTAGGACTTAACAACGCGCGTCTGTTCTTTAAGTAGACCATATGGTACATTGAAGGGCTTCAAAATTTGATCTAGCTGTTTATTGTCTATTCGAGCTTCTTTCATTATTTGTATTATTTGATCTTCAAAATCAGCAGTGAGCTGGGACACCAGTAGTGCCCTTTCTGGTCTGCTCAACTCTGCAATGTCGCGTGTGTTAGGTTATAGTGGAACCTCCTTTTCCGCCCTTATTGGAGAATGATACAAGGGAGGAGAGAGAGGACGTACCTCTTCCTCCACAGTAGCCGTGGTTTCTGGAGGAACTACTGGTGTCCCTTGTTTCTCTTTTAGCTCAATCTGCTCCTGCAGCCGTTTAATGATGTCATCTTTATTCTTGAGCTCCTCTTCAGCCTTGGTAAGTTTTTCTTGATGTTTGATTAATTCCTGTGCCACGATATGCATGTGATCTGTGTCTTCCTTGCACTGTCGGAAATAATCTTTCTCGGCTTTTTTCCATTTCTTTCGTAGAGCTGCAGTATCATTCATGTATTTCTGTTCCCATTCTGCAACTGTCTCTTGCTCCTGTTTGAGCTGATCTGCCAACTTGGTCAACTTTGCTTCCATGTCTTCTATGTCCTCATTTGTTTTGTCAAGATCTGTCGATGGTTGATCACTGAGGAGAGCTGTCATTAGCTCTTTGTTTCTGTCCCTTAGTTGGTCTGCTTCTTCCATGCTCACCTTGAGCTGTGACTCGAGTACTTTGCTACGAGTCTGTATTCTTGTTTTCTCTTTTTCCGTTGCTTCCAGTTTCTTCGTCAGCTCCAACACTTGCTCTTTAAGGTGGGCATTCTCCGTTTCTAATGTTTTGCATTGTGTTTTGGTTGTTTTTATCTTCTCCTTTTTCTTCAACACCTGAGCTTCTACTTTAGATAAGGTCTTTGCCAAATGCATACCTTCTTTCTGAAGCTTTTGTTTGTCGAGCATGGCCTGGTCGTAATCTTCATCAGCATCAAGCATCAGTTGTTGAGTGTCGAGTGCCGTGCGGATCATATCCTGCACCACCGGCTTGAGCTGAGCTATATCCACATTCAACCATGTCTTTGTTATGTCCGGTGTTTCTCCTGTTTGTACATCTTGTCCCTGTGCTACATGGACCAATTCTTTGTGTGGTTGTCGGACCTGTAGTTGTATATTAACTTCTGCTTCATTTTCGACCGTTTTACGAACTTTCGTGGCACTCCCTTGAAATGTTACATCCAGAGGGGACGGTTCTGCCACAACCCTTAGTGGTGTGAAGGGTTCTTCGTCTTCTTTTTCTTCTTCTTGAGGCTTGTCCTCAGATATCATTGCATGCACCTCATTATCATTTGGGTCCTCCTCTATGTGGGTGATGGAGGCATCTTTTTGTTGCATGGATTGTTGTCCTTCTTCTTCTGTCTTCTTCGTGGTTGTACCCTGGTTTGCCAGCGATGATTGATCTTTTTCTTTGTTGTCAGCTTGGGCTTCGTCATAATTGACTTCATTTAATTCGGCCCACTGGCCATCATCTTTCGATTCACTTTTAATATCTACATCCAATAATGATGTAGTTTGCTTCTCTTGGGCGTCGGATCCTGAACTTGAATTGTCTAGCCCAATCTCCCGATATCGGTGTACCTTAGTAAGTTTTCTTTTGGGTTTTTGAACTGTTGCAGCCTGTTGATAATGATGACCTTGCACTGGTAGATTGATTTGCCCTTCTGTATACTTGTGAGTCTCCTCCAGTGCTTGAGTTAAATCTTCTTCCGTAATTTTCCTGGGTCCTTGAGTGGTGGTGGTAGGCAGCACATGTACTCTCTTTGGTTGTGGTGCTTCTTCTTCTTTCTGCGGAACTTCTCTAGGCCGCTTTGTACCTCTCATGGTTCCTCTCATCCTCGGTTGCGAACTTGTTTCTGTTTCTTCTGCTTGCTTAGTCCCTTTCTTTTGTTTTGGTACTGTAGCACTCTTGACATACTGAGCCAGCTCCATTGAAGATGGCATCTCCCTCAAGTACTCTCGCATGCCCAATGCATGGTAAATCATGATTGTGAGGGCAGTGGTTCCATTAAGGAATTTTTTATTTTCCCATTTCTTCTTGGCCTCGAACAATCTTTCCTGCACATATGGTGTGAGATTTACCTGATTGCCGATCTGTTTTGTGGCATGAGACAACAATTGGACAATAATTTTTTGAGGGGCCGTGTATCTGTTCATGCTCGGGAAGCAAAAGTGTTGATGAATCAACCTGACTTCCTCTTCAATATCCACTCTATTAATGTCGACAAAGGTTCTAGTATTTGCTCCACGAATTTCTTCCTTGGCCGTGTTGACACCATCTTTCTCCCATTCAAAAGCTTCTTTGATTAAGTCGTGGGAGAACTGAATGACTACCCATTCGCCATTCTTATCCATCACATTGGCTTCTGGCACCAATGGATCATGTAGCGCTGGTCTCAAAGTGTTCATGACTTGGGTACATCGTTGGAAGTCCGGCTTGTAGATGGGTAGCTTGAAATACTTGTGAATTCCTGCTTTCTTCAGGATATCGATTGTAGATGGCATGCCATGTAAAATCTTGAAGTCCTGGGACATGATCGGAAAGTGGTGATCCGTGTCCATGATCTTTATGTTGGCCAAAAAGAGATACTCTTCCACAGGCTGTTCATCTCTGAACCAATGTCCTTTAGCTTTCGTAAGACATTGGGGAGGAAATTCTTGGACCTCCTCTTGGATTGTAGCTTCAGAGTCTTCAGAAGCCATCTGCACTTAATATAGAGCATGAATTAGTATCCATATTTTGTCCAGAAATCCTCCGCCATGTGTTGATTAATAATTTGATATTGCTCCGAGTGTATGGTGCCGTCCCTTTCCCGTGGGTGTGAGAAGGGTAATACCTGAATTTTTCATATATTTTTATATTTTTCGCTGAAGAGAAAACATAAAAGTTAGTCCATAGCCGAAGCGTAGTTTATGTACATAGTATGTCCATTCCTATCGGTTTAAAGTTAAGATCTAGTCTCACTTTGGAGATCGTGCACCACTAATTTGATAATGTACATCCTGTGCCGAATGCTTGGCCTTGTAATGTGGCCCTATCATGCATACTTTGGGTGCATCAGACACAACATGAGTGCAGTCGGGTGCTTTATCTCCTCGATCTCTTGCTCCTTGTGGTAGCTTTGGTTTCCAGATCCATTTTGAGAACATTGAGAGAGGTCGCTGGGTTTTCTCTATTCGTGCAGCTGCTCGTGTTCCATTTGTCTTATCCCTTGTCCGATTGAATTTGGCCTTTCTTGGCGATCCTCTCTGATGATTCACATGTGTTGTTGACTTTTGCCTCGTCTGCTGTGGTGTTTCCTCTTTGGTCTTCACATTCTGTTTAGCTGCTTGTATGACCTTTTTGGGAATCCATATCTGATGTCGAGATCCTTGAGCTTCAAGCAAGGGCTTGGGAATCCATACTTGTACTGGTTCTTTTCGTTTGTAGTTCTTTGTAGTTGATTTGGTGATGTCCGTTTCCTTCTTCAAAGCGCTTGTAGACAGTTTTTGACTCTGTACCTGCTCCTTTCGTACCCACATATATTTGGATGGTGGTCTGTTCGAGTATCTGCTTGTTAGTTCCCAATAGTGCGAACTTTGGATACTTTGAGCCTGTTTAGGAGAGGGCGTCTCCTCGATGGTTGGCTGATCTTCATTCACTTCGGGTAGCTTCGACGCTACAGGGGATGTCGGAATGATTAAAGTTTCAGTTTCTATGCATTTGCTTTCTGAGGGTTGAGCACAGTCGCTACTATCTTTCGTTGCTTCTTGAACTTCCTCTGATCTTTGTATTGACATGGCTTGGTTACATGGTTTCTCTTCAAGCAAGCTGAAAACCTCCTTATGCCCTATCGTGGCTGAAATGTATCCTTGAGCCAGATGGATACATGCTTCTGTTTCAATGATCCAGTCTTGTCCTAGAATGAAGTCTTCCATTAAATCGTTATCCTCACATACTAGGACTCTTTGTTCCATGGAGGAATTTCCTATGTGGAGGGACACATTAGTTGTTCCAATACAGTCTAGGGTGTGATCTCCAATTCCTATTAGTTTGGCTTTCGTGGGATTCAATTCCAATTGCAATTCGTTCGCTATCCTCCTTCGCATGCAGCTAGGGCCTGCTCCTGAGTCTATCAATGCGTCTATCAATTTATACTCCATCTGACCAATCCCTAGGTTTAGGTAAGGTTGTGTTTTACATATACCCGTGGCGTCACCCTTTTTGACCTGGTAGTTTGCCATAGGGATGGGCTCTTCGCCGTGGATATAGCGTTCATCTCTTTGCCTGATCCACTCCTTGCGTTTTCTAATGCGTTCTAGTGCTTCTTGTCGGGCTTCCTCTCGAATTCGTTCTTCTTCCATCTTCCTATTTTGAGCTCCCAACAGTCTAGCTAGCATTTCATCGGTCAGAGGCTCCATGAATCGTTTCACTCGGCATCCACTGATGTAATTGGGAAGAATGTCTCCGTCTAGTGTGGCGAGATTGACTGCACCACTAGTGGAGATTCGATTTATGATCAGGGGACCATATCCGCGTTTTTGGAGCTTCTTTGCGTGCTATTTTAGGGTGTATACTAGGACTAAGTCGCCTTCTTTTAGTCCCTTATCTTTAATATGTGAGTCATAGTATGCCTTTTGTCTCCGTTTAGCGGCATAGATGCCTGCTACCGCTTGCAATCTAGTCTCATGCAGCTTTTCAATTTGATCTAATTGCTGAGACAATTCATGACCGTTCCACTCATTTTGCTGGGCTACTTTTAATGTAGGCACTAAGAAGTCAATTGGCAAAATTGCATTCTGCCCATACACTAGGTTGAAAGGTGTAGTTCCAATGGCCGTTTTATATGCCACTCGGAAGGCCCAAATTGCGTGATGCAATTGTTTGTCCCAATCTGACCTTCCATTATTGACGATCTTTGTCAAAACAGTACATAGTACTTTGTTGGAACTTTCAGCCTGTCCGTTGGCTTGAGGATGGTATGGGGCTGATTTTTTGTGGATCACTAGAAATTCATTCATTAGCGATTCAATGACTTCGTTTAGGAAATGAGTTCCTCGGTCACTCACTATCTCGATCGGTAGTCCAAATCGTGTGAAAATGTGTTCAAAGAGAAATTTTGCTGTGGTTTGAGCATCATTTTTTCGAGTGGCTTTTGCTTCTACCCACTTTGTCAAGTAGTCGGTGGCTACTATGATGTATTCAGCATGTGATCCTTTTGCAGGTGGGTTGATAGGTCCTATGAAGTCAATTCCCCACTTGGTGAATGCTCTCGCACAAACCATGGGTCTTAAAGGCATGTCATCTCTTCTAATGGGATGTTTTGCTTTCTGGCACGTTTCACAGCTTCTCACATATGTCTCTGCGTCCATATGTAGAGTTGGCCACCACAAGCCTGCAAAGAGAATCATCTTGACCGTTCTATCTGCTGAAAAATGTCCTCCCGCAGCTCCTGCATGTGCCATGTCTAATATGGGAAGGTATTCTCCTTCATGCACGCATAATCTGAGTTGATTGTCTTTTCCTCTTCGAAACAGTTGTTTCCCCATTATCACATAATCCTTGCTCATTTCTTCTAAGGATCGCTTTCTTGCTAGACTAGCTCCTATTTCGTGCTCTTTCGTTTTGAGGATTTGCACTAATGACTTACTCCAATTAGGCGCTATGGTAGAAAAGGGTAAGGACACGTGATCCTCTGAGCTAATTTCTTTGCATTCCACACAATTACTTACATGCTCGTGAACGTCCTTGGACATATCAGGCCAATATACGCCTAGTCTTTTCAATTCTCGTATTGTTCCATGCATTCCTTGATGGGTTTTCCACTTGTTGATGTGTGCCTGGTTAATCAGTTGTTTTTGTTCATCCTCCTCGACACATCTCAATAACACTCCGTTAGGTTCCTTATAATATACGCTTCCAGCTACAATGTGTAAATTCCTTGTTTGAAGAATTTCTTTTTTGCTATTTCTGTTAATTGGATGTTGAGGGCCATGCGTAAGTATAGGGGTCAATTTTGCTGCCCACTTCGGACATACTTCCAGATTAAACAGATAAGCATCTGGTAAATCATCCGGTACTCCGCTAGGTGGCTCTCCGTGTTTTAACCTAGAAAGGTGGTCTGCTCTCACATGTGTGTTTCCTTTTTTGACTACTACCTCAAAGTCAAACTCCATTAGTAATAAGAACCATCGTACCAATCTCCCTGTGTTGCAAGGCTTATTGACTAGATACAACAAAGCTTGATGGTCTATGAAGAATTTGAACTTGTTGGCTAAGAGGTAATGTCTAAACTTCTTCACTGCGTAGACCATTCCTAAGCCTTCTCTTTCTGTAGTCGTGTAATTTCTTTCGGCTTGGTTTAATTGTCTACTCGCATAAGCGATTGGATGGTCAAGCTTTCCTTCATCCGCCGGTTGAGCTAGGATACATCCAATTGCATAGTTCGAAGCATCAACATGAATATGAAAAGGCTTGTTCCAGTTGGGTGATTTTAGAATTGGAGCTGTACTCAGCCTCTTTTTAAGCTCGTTGAATGCCTTCTCACACTCGTCTGTCCAAGTGAACTGAGTCAATAGACCGTATAAGGGCTTAGCTATTATGGCATACATGTGAATAAACCTACGGTAATATCCACAATGTCCCATAAAGGCTTGTACTTCTTTCGCATTCTTGGGTTTTGGTAAGTCCAATATGACTTTAATCTTATCCTCATCTGTAGATATCCCATTTCTTGAGACTATGTGTCCTAGTATTTTTCCTTGTCTTACCATGAAGACACATTTTTCTGGGTTTAAGCAGACTCTATACTGCCTACATTTGTTGAATATTTTCCGCAGTTCCGGTATGTGATCTGGTCGTTGATTTGAGTATGTGCACAGATCATCTACGTATACTTCCATGCTTTTTCTCAGAAATTCTTTGAAAACATGACACATCAGTCGTTGGAAGGTGGCTGGCGCATTTGTGAGCCCGAAAGGCATCACTCTAAATGCATAGATTCCCCATTCAGTCGCGAATGCGGTTTTATGCTGGTCCTCAGTTGCAATGGCTACTTGGTTGTAACCAGAGAATCCATCCAAGAAGCTATAGACTTCCTTGCCGGCAACTCTTTCCAAAAGATGGTCTGTGATGGGTAAAGGAAAACTATCTCGTATAGTTGCTGCATTTACTTTTTTCAAGTTGATACACACCCTTAGCTTTCCGTTTTTCTTGGGCACTACTACTAGTGGCGATACCCATTCTGTGTGTTCAATCTCATAAATGAATCCTGCCGCTAGTAATTTGTCAATTTCTTCCTTTATTTTCGCTGCATAGACTTCATTATACGTGTAAGGGCGTTGTTTAGAAGGTTTTGCATCTGCTGTCATGGGAATTCGATGAGCGCATATGCTAGGTTCTACACCCTTCAGGTCTTTGTATGTCCAAGCAAATACATCTCGGTATTCCCGGATAAGGTGTATGAGTTCCTCTTCTTCCTCTTCAGATACGTCTTTACCAATATACGTGCACCTTTCTTCTCCTTCTTCAATTGTCACAATAATTTTTTTTGTTTGTTCCTTGTTGTCATACGCCTCTCCGTCTCGTGCTTCTCGTTTAGGCATTTGGGTTGCTATTTTTCTTTCTTCCACTTCGTATCTTTTAAAATGTTCTGGAACTTCGAAGTGGTCTGGTTCAGGTTCCACTTTACTTGTGTCCTCTCTATGCTCGTGTATTCTTGGGATGGTGTCAATTGCTAAGACTTTTGTCGGTCTTTCTTTTGATTCCTTTTGCATGATTTCTAAATATTGTTCTTCAGAGTCAAACTCCTGTTCCATTTCTATGCTTTCGTACTCTTCTTTCCACTCTTCTTCTACAATTTCTCCTGCTTCTACCTCTTGGAGGACAACCATGTAGAGGTTCACGTCATATCCTTCCTCGTCTATACAGTCGTTCATCGTCAAGACTTCCTCATTCACACAAACGTCTAATGTGGCTAGGATTTCCATCCAGCCATGTGGTTCGAAGAGTTCATCTGAAAAAATTTGAGGCATATAGTCGGGGTCTTCTATTGATCGATAATTAGGGTGCCCTATTGGCCACGTTTGTTTTTTACACTCCTCCTTCTTGGCTTCTTTGCACATCCACAACTGGACATCCTCGTGCATCCAAGATTGGTCACTTGATCCAGCGCTGTGAATGGATAGGTCATCTTCCTCTTTGTGGACTGGATTCCATTGTAATGGAGGGACATCCCGATAAGCGAATGTGTGCAGGTTTATCTTGGTAGTGTTTCCTTGATGTTGGAGATATATTGAATCTTTGCCCCAATCTTGTACTACTCGCATCTGTCGCATGAATGGTCGTCCTAATATCATTTCATAATTGTTTGCTTTTTCGAACTTACATATGGCCAATGTGTGTTCAAATTCCACTCCACACGTGGTTAACTTAATTCCTTCCAATATTCCTAGGGGTCTCTCCACATGACCGTCTGCTAATTGGAGCTTCATACGGGTGGGTCGTAAGGCTGGTTTTCCCCACTTTTCCCAAATTTCCTTAGTTACAATTCCTACTCCGGCTCCTGTGTCTAAAATGGCTTTGGTCATGTACCCATTGTAGATGACAGGTAAACAAGTATTCCCTTCATCTCCTTCACTGAATTCTCCCACTTTGTCAACTGGAACTTGTATTGTGGACTTATTTCCCAGTTCCTTTTCTTTCATTTCTCCTTTCTCTACTGGTGGCTCTATTTGATTTGCTAGCTGTCTCCATAGATGTGGTCTAAGTTGAAGCAACTCTTCCACCGTCAATTTGCATTGCACCTTTGTTTTCTTAAGTTCTGTTAGGTTGTGTAAACTCTCTTCTGAATTTCCTTTTTCTTTCCCATGCACTGTGGGTGCTCGTATTATTATAGACTCTCTTTCATATTCTCCCATGTAGTTAGGCAGCGTTGAAATGCTCATGGTTTCCTCTCTTCCTTTATCAAACCTTGACACTTCCTCATATGCTTCCTCCAGGTTGTGATCATGGTGACTATCTTCTCCAACTATTTCCTCAAAAGGAGGTGGACTAATTCCATCCTTTTTCCATTGCTCTTCTCTAATTCTTTTCCACAAGTCTTTGGACCAATCTTCCTCTAGGTCGGGTATTATGGATACCTGTTCTTCTTGAGATTTCATTCGTTCATTTTGATCATCTTCCCAACTAGGTTCCTTATCCTTAGGTTGGATGCACTCTTCATATAATTCCTGTGCGATCCTTGTTTCAGGCAACATTGGGATGGTCTTTTCTAGAGTCGCCTGTGCTACTTCTATGAGTTTTTTGCATATCGCCAGTCTTTCTTTCTCTAATTCCCCTTGAGGGTAGAGTCTTTCATGTTGCTCTAGGTTTGGTCCCATTGTGATTCTAGCTTGGTATGCTTTTAACCACATGTCCAATTCTTCTGGTTTTGGGTCAGCTAGAATTGATCCTGACTTCTTTTCCTCTGAGCTAATTGGTGGTGTTTCAGGGGTCTCCTTGTGCGTTTTTTGTTCATTATGCTTTCTAGAACCCTTCGTTTGTTTTTTGCTGTCTTGGCTCTTGTTTTTTGCCCATTTTTCTTTGAGCTTTTCTCGTCTTTCTTTCCATTTTTGTACTTTGGTGTTTTGGGAATTCTCACATGAGTTCTCCGAATCCTCAACTACCTGAATGTTAGATTCTACTGTTGTGTTGTTCTCTGCTTCTTCTTCCGGTTGTTTTTCCTTTTGTTGTTTCGCTTGAGCTCTAGTAATAGCTTTTAGTGGTACAGTATATTCCTTATCACTTCCAGATTCTTCTAAGACCTCAATTACGTTGATTGGCGCGGTGCCTTGAGTTTTCATGGGGTTCTTAGGGCAATCTCTAAAAAGATGTTCTTTCCCACAATCACTACAATATCCTTCCCAAATCCTGGGTGGTGGAAGGTTGTAAGGTCGAGGACACTCCCGAATGAAGTGATCCCCTCCGCATCTATAACACGGTCCTCTCTGCACTGGTGGTCTAATGGGAGGTCTCAACGGTTGTTGTGTTTTGGGCATTGTATACATTAAAGTTGCAGTTTCCGCTCCATAAGTTTGATCAAATCCTTCATATCCATAATAGGCCGCGTCATATGTTGGTTCATATTCCATCATGTTGGCTTCATATGGATAGTACTCTCCTGGTGGAGGTTCATACCCTTGGTTGGTTGATTCTACATTGGTCGCTATTGAGGCTGGTATTATGGCTCTTTCCAAGTTTTCTTCCGGTTGAGTATACTTCACAGGTACAACTTGTTGAGGTTGTGACAATTGGGGTCCCAACACTGGTTGTGGTGGTGGATACGACGCTTGCTCGTATTGTCTTGGAGCTCCTACCGGATACGGGTTGTATCTAGGCATCTCCCTACCAAGCTCTCTAGGTGGGTATCCATAAGGTCGGTATTGGGGTGGATTGACAGGTCGTGATTGCCTATTAAAGGGACAGTTCTCAGTTGTGTGATTGGTATATTTTTGCTCGATGTGGCAGTAGGAAGAAATCCCTTGTTGTTGCTGTCTGTTGTATGGATACGTCGGTTGTGCACCGGCTCCTACTCTGGCACACAAGTGTGTGGGATGTTCTCCTCCACATAAGTTACACCTCCTCAACATAGGCACTCTTTGAGTTGGATGTTGGTAGGCTCTCTGTCCTTGGGCTCCTAGTTTCTTTGCTAATAGTTCCGCTAGCTCTTCCACATTACTAGAATTGGACGTAACCGTACTTCTTGAGTCTTCTGATTTAGTGAGGTCGGTAGTACCTTTGAGGTCCTCAGCAAGGTTATCTTCCAGGTCGATGCACTCTTGAAGACACTCACTCAATGTTTGCAGCCTCTTCACATACACTAGGGTTCTTAGGGTCCCGTTAGAGAGTCCATCCAGGAATAATGAAATCATCTTTTGTTGAGTCGGTCTCTCAGCCATTGGGCATCTATCCACGTATTGGTTGAATCTTCGGGCAGCAGTCTTCACAGTTTCATTAGGGTTTTGTTTAAAGCTATGGATCAAAGATGCAGAATTGTGCTTAATCCCTCTCTTTGTAAATTCTCCAATGAATTCTTGAAAGAATTGCTCCATGTTTCCAAATTGATTGGGAACTAGAGGTTGGAACCAAGTTAGAGCTGTTCCTGTGAGGGTGAGTCCAAAAGACTCATACTGCACAAAGAAGTCCTCTACTTGTTCTGCTCTTAGAACTTGTTTAAATTCGGCAATATGATCGTATGGCTCCCCTAATCCATCATAGTGGTTTCTCATACACTTAGCTACTTGGATTGGTCTCAATCTCCTCATTGGTTCAAGCGGTCTGGGCATTACAGGGAAGACTGGGGCAGCTGGTCGTAATGGAGGCATTCCTGGCTGCCCTCCCACAGGTGGTCGTGGTCTGACCGGTGGTCGGAAATGGTTCCCCATCCCCGTGTGGGTCTGATTGTGTGTGTGCACTCCTGGAGTTGCAAACTGTACATGAGTACGGTTGGGCACACTTCTTTGACTGGTCTGTCCTGATGTGGTATGTTCTGTCTCTTGTTGATTTCCAAAAGGATTCTGCGAGGTAGTTGCCTGCTCCCTCTGAGGAAATACGGGCGCACCCATATATCTCAGCCGAGCCCTGTCTAGGACACCTACAGGCCAATATCTTCTTTGATTCTTATCTAGGTAAGTGAGTCTAGTTTCGTCATCAGGGTCTTTCAACTCATAGAATGTCATGGGGCTCTCTCCTATTCCTTGAACAAGTACGTCAGTTTGAAGCAATAAGTCTGCTCCGTGAATCATGTAGACTTCCAATAAGTAGTCGTCTTGAGGTATCAAGTCTCCTCTCAAGACCCGTGATACTTGTGACCTGCCTCTGGGGGTGGTCACGAACTCTTCAGAGATGTCGGGATCCATGAACTCTCCTCTTTCGTTGATCCTCTCAGGAAATTCAGTTACTATGTAGATGTGACCCATTTTGTCAATGTAAGCACCTCCCTCGTATTTGACAGCTGGTCGTGGTATGATGGCGACATTTTGGGCAGTTGCCATCCTGGCGACAGACCTGTTTAAGCCATCCAGGTAGATTGGAATCTCCTGGGCATTAGTGGACACATATTGTAAGGAGGTACGGTAGTCTCCTTCAACAGTAGTCATGAAGTTTCCTGTTGGTGTAGGTCCTTGCATGTCTTCTGAAGCCATAAGTAACTCCTCCTCCGAGTCACTGGAAGTTTCTAAGTAGACTGAGTGATGACTAGCCTGGGTTGTACTTCCTACTGAGGATATGACACTCCTTCTACTACCTAGAACTTTTCCAGACCTCAAGTTCATTCACTCTCTGAGGCCTCTCTTTATGCTGCTTAGACTTACTTGGGACAGCTCTACCAATGATTCAGTTTGTTTGCCAAAAGAAGGGTTCAATTCTGGGCGATACCACACTTGGCGATACTGCTCTCGGCGATACGATACCAGAGCTCCAAACGATACGATACCAGACACCCAAACGATACGATATCAGTCTGGTGTCGCGATACTGTCCAGATGAACAGACGATACGATACCAGATATAGTGTCGCGATACTTCACGGGGAAATACCACGATACGATACCGGCAAAGTAGACGTTACGATACTAGGGATTTGAGGCGATACGATCTCAATGTGGTGTTGCGATACGATCCTGGACAGGAGACGATACGATACCACCGCAGTAAGTGCGATCGCGATACTACTCTTGGCGATACGATACCACTATGGTGTCGCGATACCAAGACGAGCGATCAGACGATACGACACTCGAGAGGGCACGATCGCGATACTAAAGTAGTGTCGCGATACCAGGGTAGTGTCGCGATACCACTGTATCAAACGATACGATACCACTCGGTAAAGTGAGGTCGCGATACTAGAAACTTAGGCGATACGACACCACAATGGTGTCGCGACACCAAGTATTAGTATCGGACGATACGATACCAGAGATCGAGTGCGATCGCGATACCAACTCAGTGTCGCGATACCGGAATGGTGTCGCGATACCACGGTAGGTATCCAACGATACGACACTGATGGCGAGTGTCGCGATACAAGGGAATTTTGGTATCGCGATACCAAAACTCGACCGATCGCGATACTCAAGCCAAAAGTAAGATTTTTCCCAAACTTTTTTACCCCCTTACTCTCCTCACTCTCCTCTTCCTTCCTAGTCCTCTGTATCACACAATAAGATGAAAAAGATATCAGTTTTCCCCCCCCCCCCGCGATACTGCGCAGATTCTTAATCACTTGTTTGATCATTTTTACAGTGTTTTTGACAGATAATTTGAGAGAATGTTTACCTTGGTATTGTCTTGATTGCAATGTGAGCTCAAAACCTAGCTCTTACTGCCTGAATGCCACGATACCAGGTCCACGATACTGGTCGCTGCTCGCAACGATACCAGAACACTGTGAAGTGTCAAATGAGCCAAATTTTTTTGGTTTTTATACTTTTTTGACTGAACTTAAAATTTTTTGGGATTTTTGATGATTCTCTGAGAATTTTGGCCTACTCCTACTCCTCTTTTCCTCACTCTTCCTCTCCTTCTAACCTAACCCTAACTCCTCCTTCTCTTCCCTCCTCCTACACTTAAACCTAAAACTTATCACACACACCTCAAGGATGAGAAGTGACAAGTGCTGAAAAGGAATACTACTCGCCAATGGACAAATTCACCTCTACAAGTACGATTCGATCACACTTGCTCTCTAACTATCACGAAGGCACCTTGGTGGAGTGCGTCCCCGGCAACGGCACCAAAAACGTGTGTACTTGAGCCGCAATGACTCAAGGACTTGTACCAATGAGACTATACCTCGATTGCCATACAAGTGCATATAGTGGAGTTCTTTTCACACATTTAATTATCAATCCTAAGGAGTGACTTACCAAGTGTATGAAGACATGTGCACACGTGATAGAAAATGAAGTGAGTTAGCTATTCAAGCATGAGAAAAGACTAATACTACCCACACCTACGGAAAAACTGGAAGTGTTGCCGCAAGCCTCTTTTCAGCAGTTTTGGTTTTTTGAGGTTTTCTCCCAGCTCAGAACTCCGAACATAGTCAATAGGGTACTCGTTTCGAAGCTCTCGACGAGACGAATCCAACGGTGGTGGTTTCACTCAATTCTGACCACTCTGCTGCAAGTTATGGCAGAAACAGTGAATTACGGGAATTACTAACACCCGCGTTTTTGCTTCTCCTAGCTTACGCACGCACTACAGCCACCCAAAACAAGGGGGAAGGGGTAGACAACAGTCCTACACCTGCATTTCAAGCATCACACACACATACATGAGCAAAATGAAGATCAGAATCAGCAAGGAAGAGGCAAACTCGAAAATTCAGAAGTGCTCTTCTTCACAATGACAAGAAGTCCTTTACAATGAGTCACTTTTGACTTATATACTAGTGCCCTAAGTTTGGTCCTTTCACACAAGAGACCGGCACTTTATTCTCTAAAAGACTAATTTCCTACTATTGTACATGGGTATATCACTAATCTTTTGTGGGGATGCATTTAGAGGACTCCTCTAGTGCATTTACAACGGAAAAAATATATACAAGAATGGTTATGATACAGAAGTTGTGTGTCCAAATCGGAAAAATTTTGGGGCCCGTCTTTTTTCTCTGCTTTGTGCGCTCTTTAGCTCTGCAACACACATACACACACACGCGCACAAAGTCAGATCAAAGAGAGGAACAATGGAAAGCTTAGATTGCAAAAGAGTTCTCTTGAAAAAGTTCTATTCTCTAACAAGCCAACCCCAAAAATGAGCTCTCTAGCTCTTTTTATAGTTTTTTGACTAGTTTTGGCCCTGTCCAGACCTAGTGTCTGGCCTAGTTAAAAATTAGGTTCCAGGGCTTATTTGAGGGCTCAAACGAAGTCTAAAAATTATGAAAATTGGTACGATGGTACTTCTAATACTCCTCAAGCTCGAGGACTCCTCGGCTTGAACAAAATGGAGTTACTAAAAATAGATAATGGTATTTACAATGGTTTTTAGTGATGAAAATCACTATTTTTGTAGGGGATTCTTCTGAAAATTTGACATACACTTCTTGGAGCTCCCTACTTGCTCCCTTTCCTTGTTTGTCCACCTTTTGATGTGCTTCCATACTTTGTCCTTGACTTTGAGCTTCAACACTCCCCCCCCTCTCGAGTCTGTCGTCCCTGACAGACCCTTGTTGGAAGGGCTGTTCCATGTAGTGCTTTGAGAGGTGGTGTCCATCCGTTGTATGAGCTGGTTCCTTGGATTCCAGCAAGAATGTGTCGTTGTGAGCTTTCAAAACTGCAAGTTGCTCAAAAGAGGTTGTCAAGAGTGATTTGGAGCAACTACTGGCTTCAATTTGCTTCCGAGATATGGATGTTGTTCCCATAACGTCCGCTAGCTCTTCCAAAGATGATGTTGAGAGCAGTCATGCCAACTACTCATAACCCATAATGAATGATGGGTAAGTGTGTTCGTGCCTAGGTTGAAAAAAGTATGTGCCTTGTGCACGGCCTTGTAATGTAGCCCTACGCATGCTTACTTGGAAAATGCATTGGAAGAAGCATGGTGCAAAAATTGCGGGTCTTGAGCTAAGTGCTCAAGGGTATGCTGACGAAGAGGTTTCCTAAACTATCATGGTTATGGTGTTTCCAGAGTAAAGATACTTACCATGGAGAAGGTTGATGGATGTTTGTCTCTTCGTGTTGTACACTCGGCCTTTGGGATGGAACATTGGTGATGAATGTCCATGTTGATTGTCCACTGATGAGATCTTTTGAGTGGTTGTTGGAAGGTGTATTTTTGAAGAGTATTTTTGATGAAGAAAATTAGTAAAAAGTCAAAAAAATTGTAAAATATTTATGCAATGATTGTAAAAATAAGGAAGAGTCTTCCTTATGTGGTTGAGGATCTTATGTAATTTTTGTAGAATTTTTAGAAACTCTTAGATAGCATTTTTTTAGAAAATTAGAGAAAAAGACCTAATTTCAAGTGTGAAAAGGGACACTTGAAAATGTATATAAGTCAATTTTCTCTATTTTGGAGAGGTTGGTTAGCCATTTGCTCAAGCTATCAATAGAGAAGAAAGAGTTTCTGCAAAATCGTGTTTTCTCCTGTTGAGTGTATTTCTTTTGATGTGTGAGCTTGTCTCTTGCTTAATCATGGAGATTTGTGAGTCATATTTGTGTATTACTGAGTAAGTTGTATGAAGAGAGAGACCTATTGCTGTAAATGAGTGGAAAGGACTGCAGGAAGTTCCAAAATTGTGAAAATCGTCTGTTGGTACAGAATCGCGATTGTCTCGTCTTGGTGATACAGGTGATATTTTTCAGTTTTGAGTTCATATTTGTATTCTGCTAATGAAATGGCATGGTTTTGACATAAAGAACATGGAAAATGATGGAGATTTGCCTTAGTTATGGTAAACTCAAGATTTTCTCTTCATCTTCAATTTCTCTCAGCAATCCAGCCATCAATCTCTTATTTCCTTGAATCTATTATCTTGAAGGGGCTGTGGTCTTGTGGATATTCCTAGGATTGACAAAATAAAGATGATTTGTTGATTCTTTGTTACTTCATGATTGGAGAGGACAACTTGGAGTCCAAAACAAAACATTTTTTTGGCGCCGTTGCCGGGGAACATTCCAAGAACTTCTTTGAAGTTGGACCTTTGCTGGATCTTCAGTTGATGATGGTAAACAAGGTAAAGCTCATCAATAAGGAAAAGTGCACATGAATAGGTAGATATCATTGTTTGTCTTTAGGGAAGAAGAAAGCAATGGATGTCTTGTAGAAGTGGAAGTGCTGAAATTTTTGTAGATTGATAGTTGCTCATCATTTTGGTAAAGTAAAAGTGCAGGTGTGTGGAGGATTTGAGCCAAGAAGCTGAAGATGGAGGTAACTTGAATCTATTCTTGCATATCTAGATTTCTTTTTGCCCAAGTACTAGACACCATGGGTGATCTTGGGAAGATAACATGGTGATATTAAGGAAAGGACAGTTAAAGTAGCTAGATGTAAGAATGAGGGATTCAGTTGTTGACCAAATCTGAGCATTAAATCTTGAGTTGTGCTGCATTTTGAAAAAAATCATATGATTGAGTTTATCTTTACAAAAATTGATTGCCTTTCATAACACTTTTTCATTGGAGAACCTTTCTTTGGTACTTTAGTGATAGCTAAGGACATAGAAACTCATAACCAATCAAGAACCATAGGATCAGTTGATTTCCAAAACCAGAAACCCTAAGTAAAGTGTTCACCTTTATTTTTAGGGCAAAAATACCAAACAAATTCACAAAACTCATCAAAAATAATCAAACAAATTTCTTTTCTTGATAAGAAGTTGAAGTGAGGTGTTGTGGATAGGGGTGATTGTGAAAAACTGGAAAAGAAAGCAAAAAATGATCAAAAAACCAGAAAACTGAAAAACACGATTCTCTGCACAGAATCGCGACTTTCTGAAAAAAGTAATTGATTTTGAAATAACATTGTAAGTGAAGGTTGAATTGAAGTGGTTGAAGGGTTTTGAAGGTAATCAAGAAGAAAAAGCTACTCAAAGTGGCATAAAATCAAAAATAGAGAAAAACACGATTTTCTGCACAAAGTCGCGATTTTCTGAGGGAGATTGTGATTTTGGTGCAAAAATTCAGGAGTAAACTCAATTACAAAGAAAAGAAGAAATTGAAGCAAAACAAAGAGAAAGAAAGCTTAAAAAATAAAAAAATTATCAAAAAAACCAGAAAATTAGAAAACACGATTCTCTGAACAGAATCGCGATTTTCTGTAAAAAGTGTTGTTTTGAAATGACTTTTCAGGTGACTCATGAATTGAAGTGTGAAGAATATTGAGAGAAGGCAAGGACATAGAATACTCAAAATTTGCACAAGAAAAAATCTACAGAAAAAACACGATTCTCTACACAAAATCGCGATTTTCTGTAAAGAAAATTTTTTGGAAAATATGGTATATTTGGGTACTTGACACAAGAAAGTGTAGAGGGAGTCATTAAGATTGAGTAAGTGAAGCTAAACAAGTGAAAGAGTGAGGAAAAGTAGAAATCACACAAAATCGCGATTTTCTGAACACTATAAAAACCTGAAATTCAAAGAAAAATTCATTTGAGTGAGAGTGAGGGAGAGAGAGAGTGTGCAGAATCGAGCAAAATCGCGACTTTCAGCTACAAGCAAGCTTTGGAGATTTTTTCAACTTGGCAAGCAAGGTAAAAAGTCTAGTAGCATTTTGAGTACATATTTTTTGCATAAAAGTGAGTAAATAACACAAAAAAGTAGGAAAATAGTAAAATCACGAAATCGCGATTTCCTGTTTTTTATTGGTTTTCAGTAAGAAAAAATGTTTTTCAAAAAATTTCTTCATTGCATGTTAAAATTTTGATAAGGCGATTCTATAGGTTAAAAAATATTGAAAAAAGCAAAAAGTTGAAAATCTGTCAAATTTTGGACAAAATCGCGATTCTGAGTTTTACTCAAAATCGCGATTCTGTGAATAAGTGCCAACAACATCGCGATTCCCAGAACGCGATTTTCATAAGAAAATCGTGTTTTTAACAATCTGTGAGCAATCACGATTGTCTGGGAACAAAATCGTGGAAAAACACGATTTTGACACAAAATCGTGGAAAACACGATTCTGTGAACAAAATCGCAAAAAACACGATTTTGACACAAAATCGCAAAAAACACGATTCTGTGAACAAAATCGCAAAAAACACGATTCTGTGAACAAAATCGCAAAAAACACGATTTTGACACAAAATCGCAAAAAACACGATTTTGACACAAAATCGCAAAAAACACGATTCTGTGAACAAAATCGCAAAAAACACGATTTTGACACAAAATCGCAAAAAAAAAACACGATTCTGCAAAAAACACGATTCTGTGAACAAAATCGGGAAAAACACGATTTTGACACAAAATCGTGGAAAAACACGATTTTGACACAAAATCGCAAAAAATACAATTTTCAACAGAAAATCGTGAAAAACACGATTTTGACACAACATCGTGGAAAAACTCGATTTTGACAGAAAATCGTGAAAAACTCGATTTTCAACAGAAAATCGTGAAAAACTCGATTTTCAACAGAAAATCGTGAAAAACTCGATTTTCAACAGAAAATCGTGAAAAACTCGATTTTCAACAGAAAATCGTGAAAAACTCGATTTTCAACAGAAAATCGTGAAAAACACGATTTTCAACAGAAAATCGTGAAAAACTCACAAGTAGACAGAAAATCGTGAAAAACACGATTTTCATCAAAAAATCGTGAAAAAACCTCAAATGCATTATAAAATCGTGAAAAAACACGATTTTCATCTGAAAATCGTGGAAAAACACTACTGGCAGTAGAAAATCGTGAAAAACCCTAATTTCATTTAGAAAGTAGTGAAAAACACAAAACATAGGAAGAAAATTAAAACACACACAATTTTGGACAGAAAATTGTGGAAAACCAATACATTGGTTAGGAAACTGTGACAAACACTCCTTTGAGTATTAGAAATTTGTCAAGAATAGTTGAATGATACTAAGATCTGGAAATAAAATAAATTCAATTCCTAAACAAGACCTAACAAGGAAGGAAAAAGAGCCAGGAAGTAATAAAAGATCAGAAAGAAGTTTAAGCCAAGAAAATAACATGGAAAACCTAAATGAAACAAATGAGTCAATAGAAACTGGGGATTTTAGAAACATCCTTAAATACATGTATACAAATAGGTTTGGAACCTATGTATACCAAGATGGAATGCATAAATTCCTAATTAGACTGAGAAATTCAGAAATCCCCCTGAATATAACTCCAGTAGCCCAATTCAAAGATGGAAGATATGAAGACAGGCAAGGATGTGTATACATCTTCTCTCAAGATCCAGAAAATTCAAATGATCTAGGGCAATGTGCTGACAAAGGACCTTGGGAACATAACATGGGACAACCAGACATACCTAGACCAAATGAAAACTACACTAATAATGAGCAAAATTATGGGAGAAGGACACATGCTTCACCAAATCCCTTTGACAGAGAACCAGAAGGAAACAATGACTTCCCAATAAGAAGAAGACCTCATTGGCAACCTCAGGGTAGGATGCTTAGACCATACCAAGTAGCCAAATGCATGAAGAACCAATATGAAGGGTATTCAGATCCTCATGCTCATGCTGCAGAATTTAGACAACTGATTAGAGCAGAGGAGGTAGAAGATTATAAGGTACAATTTGAAGCATTTGGTCTAACCCTAACAGGGCCAGCCTTATCATGGTTCATTCCTTTGAGAAAAGAAATGTACCTAGACATTGAATCTTTCTTAGAAGCTTTCATTGGTGAATTCTCTAAGACTGGAATCAAACATAGTACAGCCACATTGATACACAGCTTCAAACAACAAAAGGAGGAAAATGTTAGGGAAGCAGCCAGAAGGTTTAAACAGTACATTGATAGATGCCCAAGAGAAGAAGTACCTTCCATGGCAAAACAAGTATCCTTATTCATTGAGGGATTGAGAAGTGCCCAATTAAGGACCCTAGTGTACTATAGGAGATGTCCTGATTTAGCAGCCTGTGTTAAGGAAGCAATAGATTTGGAGGACAACAGAGGTCAAGATTTGTTAGCATTTGATCAACCCAGATCTTATGAAGACAAAATTCCTCCAGCAGAAGAGTTGGCTCAGGCTATTGCTAAAGCCCTAGAGGTAAGCACTAAAACTAATCTGATAAACTCTAGGATGAACACAAACAAGAAATGTTATATTTGTGGAGAAAATCATCTGGCACAACAATGCCCTTATCAGAAACCACAACACTTACAAGATAGGAAGACACTCAAGTATTGTACACTAGAGAGAAAATGGACAAACCATACCAGGGAGGATTGCTTCTATAACAAACAACCTGTCAAGGAAAGAGACTATATGGCTCAAAGGGAATCAGGTTATACCGAGCAACCAAGACCAGTATTGGGACAACAACCTCCCATTCCAACCAATGTGGTACCAGTCAAATATACACCCATTGATGAAGGAAATTCAAGATTCAGATCACCTTATAAGGAAGAGTATCAATGGAGTGAGGGACATCAGGAAGAATGGGAAGATTATGAAATAAGGGAACCTGAGCTTAAAGCCCTAGATCTGGGAAATGGAAAAATTGAAATGGACACAGCAACATTCATGTACATTACTAACAACTACATGTCCAATCAAAAACCTCAATTCAAAGGGGGACCAAAGATAACATGTTATAGGTGTGGGGGAGAGCATTTCATTAGAGATTGTCCACAACCTCCAACATTCAGGATAGAGGGAGCATATTGTAAGGATTGTGGTAGAGAACATCTGATCAAGGACTGTCCAAAAAATCCCCAAAAACAACAGAACACACCTAATAACATACCTTTAAAAACAGTCAAAATTATGGAACAAGAGGAATTGAGTGACAATGATCAAATTGAACTCAATGTTATAACAAGGGCACAAGCCAAACAACAAGGAATAATTAAAGAACAAAATGAGGGTTCCACATCAAAAGGGAAGAAAAATAGACAAAGAGGGAAATGGGAAAAGAAAAGGAAAGTGGGCAAAAGTCTGGAAGAAGACAGTCAGGAACAAACAAATTCAAAACATACTTCTCATCAAAAGACCCAGAATCTGTCTGAAGTAGGAAATTCTCAGAGCCTAGACACCCTAATCAAAGCCTATAAAGGAAGGATTCAAGAGGGACCAAGCCCTGCAGATCATGCAATGGCTTATCCCATACCAGATTTAGAGCATGAAAGGATGCTAAAATGCAAACAAATTATCCAGGAAACACAACTCAGGTTAGGGGAAGAAGACAGCTCTCGGAGAACATTTGATCAGCATGAGAAAACAAAAACCAAGGAAGATGATAAAGAAGGCAATCCACACATAACATTCCAAATGAGTTTAGGTGAACATTGTAGTATTACATGTCATACAACATGGGAAAATTTGTTGAAACAAAATCCTCACCTACAAAACAAGATGAACAAGGAAGAAACAATATCTGGAAACCTTCATTCACCAACACAAGAATTAGAGGAACTATGGTATATTCCTATTGACAAAATAGGAGGGTATTGTGAAGGAGAAGAAGGGAATTCAACCTTAAAACTACAATATGAAAAACATTCAGCAAAAGCCATTTTGGATAGTGGATCAGGAGTGGCTATAATGACTAAACAAACCTGGGAGAAATGGGGAAGAAAGGAATTATTACCCACTAAAATGAGATTACAACTTGCAGATGGACATATAGAAAAGCCCCTAGGAATTTGGGAAAAAGTGATTGTGGACATATGTGGCATAGAAATAGAGCATACTTTTGCTATAGTAGAATTTCCACAATCCACATCTTATGAAATTATCCTAGGAAGACCCTTCATGAGACAAATGCAAATTGTACAAGATTGGGGTAATGATTGTTTATATCTTCAGAACCAGGGGAGAATAACAAGAGTAAACTTAAGAAATGGCCACTATTGTGACATATCTCCTAGAGAATGGTATAAAATACATCAAAATCAACCAGAAAGTGAAGAATCAGAGAGGGAGGATCAGGAAGAAGGTGAATCAGCAGTTTGGAAGTGTAACATATTAAGAAATATCACAAATAGGAAAAGGAAGTTAAGAAGAGAAGATTGTGTGGAAGAAAGAGAAATACAAGATGAAAATTATGTGCCTCAACAATTCAAAGATGAAGAGTTTGAGCCTTATGGATGGAATCAAATCTTAGCCACTATGGATTTGGCCAGTGAGGAATATGTGGGAATGGAATTTCAAAATGAGGAAGGATTTGACATCTTCCACATTGGCATACACATGATAGGAGTATCACAAAGAGAAGAGGATCAAAATCAAGAAATGATATTAACAGAAGGAAAATCACAATATTTGGAAACAGTAAAAGCTGAGGATGCAATCAAAGACAAAATCTCAGGCAAATACAAGGAACATAAACACAAAGAAATAGAAAGAGACCAGGAAAAAGAAAAGAAAGAGAAAGAGATAAACAGAGATCAATACTTTGATGTACCAGCAAACTTTAAAACTTATGAAGTAGAAGATAGACTACTTCTGAAAATGAAACCAAAAAGAGAGAAGAAGAAAGGGGAAGCATATGATAACGAAGAACAAACAAAGAAAATTGTAATTACACAGGAAGAAGGAGAAGAGAGACAAATAGTAATAGCTGATGACATGACAGCACAAGAAGAAGAAGCATTAAGGAACCTAGCAAAGAACTATAGGGATGTATTTGCTTACAGTTATAAAGATTTGAAAGGAATTGATCCAAAAATTTGTGAGCATAAGATTCCTATGACACCTGATGCAAAACCAAGCAAACAGAGACATTATACATTTAATGACAAATACTCTGCCAAAATAAAGGAAGAAATTGACAAGTTGTTGGCTGCTAATTTCATTTATGAAATAGAGTACACTGAATGGATATCGCCTATAGTTGTGGTGCCAAAAAAGAATGGGAAACTTAGGGTATGCATTAACTTGAAGAAGGTAAATGCAGCAACTATAAGGGATAGTTATCCACTGCCAATAACAGATCATCTTCTTGAGAGAGTTGCAGGAAAGGAAGTCTATAGTTTTCTAGATGGCTTCTCAGGATACAATCAAGTACCTATAGCTTTAGAGGACCAACATAAGACTGCCTTTTCTACAGAATGGGGGGTTTATGCTTTTAGGGTTATGCCCTTTGGATTGACCAATGCCCCAGCAACTTTTCAAAGGTTGATGTGTCATATTTTCAAAGAATTCCTGAGAAATGTGATGGAAATCTATGTAGATGACTTATGCACTTTTTCTTTAAAAAGACAAGATCATTTACAAGATTTAGAAAGAATATTCAGGAAGTGCAGGACATATAGAGTATGCCTAAATCCAGAAAAGTGTGTATTCTATGTCAGACAAGGAAGAATGTTGGGTCACATAGTGTCAAAAAATGGAATTTCTACTGATGAGAAGAAAATAAAAGCCATAATAGAGCTTCCTAGACCAACAAATGTGAAGGAACTCCAAACTTTTATGGGACATTGTGGGTACTACAGAAAATTTGTATACAAATTTGCTGATATAGCCAAGCCCTTATATGCCCTCATCACAAAGTTTGAGTGGACTGAAGAATGTGACCAAGCATTTGAAACATTAAAAACTTGTTTGGTGACAGCACCAATCTTGAAAACACCTCAGTGGGATAAAATCTTTCATGTACATGTTGATGCTTCAAATTATGCTCTGGGATGTGTGTTAGCACAACCTATAGAAGGAAGCAAACTAGATTTTCCAGTAGCATATGCAAGTAGACAATTAAACATTGCAGAAAAAAATTACACAACTACTGAGAGAGAAGGGTTGGGAATGATTTTTGCTGTCAAAAAATACAGACATTATCTATTGGCCAACAAGTTTAAATTCTTTGTGGATCACCAAGCTCTACTCTATTTAGTAAATAAACCATGTCATACAGGAAGAATAGTAAGATGGTTTCTTTTACTAATGGAATTTGAGTTTGAGGTGGTGGTTAGACAAGGAAAAACACACTTGAGAGCAGATCATTTATCAAGAATTCAGTCAAAAGAACCCAGTTCACCTATAGATGATGATTTGCCAGATACATACTTATTCAAGGTGGAAAGTGTTCCTGAATGGTCGATGTCATTAATTCCCTTGCTAACCATGGGACCTTGTAGGTCATTAGCAAATAATACACATCTGGTGTTACAAAGCAGGAATTTCATGTTGTTAGCTGGACATTTGTATCACCTCAATCAGTCCGGTATACTGGAATATTGTACTCCAGAAGAAGAGCAACATGAATATGTAAGAAAAGCTCATTGCTGGAATCCATGTACTCATGCTTCTACAATTGTTACTCTTAGTAACCTTAATAGGATGGGAGTACATTGGCCAAATAAGATTCAAGATGTGGAGAGATATATTGATAATTGTCAAAAATGTCAACCATGGCAGAAAGCAGAATTAATAACTCTATATTGGTTTCAGAAAAACCCTGAATGGAGTGAAAACATTGTTGAGAAGTTGAAGAGAAAGGAGAAAGGGGAACGAGTAATAGCTGGTGCTGATTCAAGAAATCTACAAGTAATCTCAGAGGAATATCAACTCATAGGAGAGCAATTATACAAGAGAGGAATGGATGGATATCTGAGAATCTGTGTTCCAGAAGAAAGGTATTTAGAGATGTTGGAAATGGCACACTCAGGAGTAGCTGGAGGACATTTCTCAAGTGATAGAACAGCCAAACTCATCTTATATTCTGGCTTTTGGTGGCCAACCCTATTTCCTGATGCTAGAACTTATGTGAAAAGATGTGATGTCTGTCAAAGGGTAAGCCAACCAAACAAAAGAGATAACATGCCATTAATTCCTTTAATTTCAGCCAGAGCTTTTAGTAAATGGGGATTGGACTTTATTGGACCCATACATCCTCCAGCCAGACAATCTCATGCAGAATACATACTAGTAGCTACAGATTATTTGACAAAATGGGCTGAGGCCAAAGCTACTAAAAGAAATGATGCTCACACCACTGCTAGATTTTTGTATGAAAATATTATCACTAGGTTTGGACTACCAATTGAATTGGTAAGTGATAGGGGGACTCATTTTTTGAATCAGATCATAGAAAACATGACTAATTATTTCATGATTAGTCACAATAAGTCAGCCCCATATCACCCACAAGCCAATGGGTTAGCAGAAAGTACTAATAAAGTACTCTGCAATGTATTGACCAAATTAGTCAACACAAATAGAAATGACTGGGATTATCAACTGAATCATGTTCTTTGGGCTTATAGAGTGGCATACAAAACAGCTTTAGGGACCACACCATTTAATTTGGTGTATGGCCAGAATGCAGTTTTACCCATGGAATTTCTTATTCCAACACTGAAGGTAGGTAGCCAATACAATTGGACAGGACATGAATTATCTGAGAGAGTCATAGACTTAGAAAAACTGGGAGCATCGAGACTCCAAGCAGTGATGAGTATATACACAAACAAGAAAAGACAAAAAGCTTATCATGATGTTCACATAAAAGACAAAGATCTACAAGAAGGAGACCTGGTCTTAGCTTACACAATCAAAGAACATCAGAAAAAGTTTCAGAAAAAAGGTCATGGGCCATATATCATACATCAGATAAGCAAAAGTGGAGCTATTCAGTTAGCCAATATTGATGGGGAAATCATGCCAAATTTCATAAGTGGATGTAGAGTGAAGAGGTATGAGTGCCCATTAACTACTGAGGAATGGAGAAGGTTGCAAAAGGCCCAAAATAGGAAAAAAGAAGAGGAAAGTATTAGAAAGGAGGCTCAACTAGAAGCCAAAGAGAGAATTAGAAAAATGAAACAAGTGTGCTCATGTGAAAACACTCTAAAGCAAAAAGAACATTTGCCTTTGATTATGATGAATTACCAGAATGAAAACATAAGGGTTTTGATAGATTCGGGAGCTCAAGTGAATCTAATTAGCTCAGCCTTGATCAATAAGTTTAATCTTAAGAGAGCTGAAAGCAGAATTCTGATCAAAACTCTGGGAGGGAAAAGAATTCAAAGCATATCTTCACTTTCTATTAAAGTTAAATTTAATAATGAATATATGGAGATAGATTGTGAAGAGTGGCCAGACCATTTAATGACTGAAAAGCTGATTTTAGGGCAACCATGGCTTAAACAAGGTAAAGTCATCTTAAATTTTGAAAAAATGAAGCTTAATTTGACCATCGAGGACAAAAAGTTTTTAATGTTCTTTCTGAGTAATGAAGAGCAGGTAGTTCATATGGATGTTCATGACCCACATCTCGAAGGATTTGCTTTCTCAATGAAGGACAGGAACATTTTGACAATACAAAGTGATCAAGCTTCATACACTCAAGATCAGAAAAAGACTAAAGACGTAAAAGTTGATGAGGAGACAAAACAGAGAAGACTATTATTGCCAAAGTTGCAATATCAACAAAACAGAACAAAAAGAATATGGAAACAGGTCATGCACAATTATGGCTTACCAAAACAGGAAATTAAAACAAAATGGATATGGAAGCCAAAAAATGTCAAAAAATGTTCATCCACAGAGCATGGATATTTCCATAACAGAAGGACAGATGGAGTAAAATATTACTGGGTAAAAAAATCAGAATTGGGTCAATGGAAGAGGAATAATCCACTGTGGACCTATTTTTGGAATTTTGAAAAGGACAAAAAAATATTTCTTTCTTTCCCCTTAGAAGAAAATTAGGAGGGGAAGGAAAGAAGACGAAAAAAAAAAAAAAAAAAAAAATATATATATATATATATATATATATATTTTATTTTCTTGATTTTCTTTCTAAAAATAAAAGAACACAAAGCAAGATATAGGGAGGGAAAGAGTAATTTATTATGGAAAAAAAAGTTGTTTTGTCTTATTGATTTTTAATTTTTTGTGATCATTTTTCTTTTTTACCATTACTTTTTCAAGTTTCTTCATTAATCATCTTTTCTAGCATCATCCTTTTAATTCAAGAATTGTTTTTTGAGTAAAGAAGTGACAATTGGAGAGAGCACAATAGATGTCTTGCTACACCTGTGTTGCTCACTTAAAATTGAGTCTCTTGAAAAAAAGCAAAAATTGCTGGGAACTTGTCTTTCATATTTTTTATATGTCAGTAACATTCCAGAATAATATAGTATTTTCTTATGAAATCTTGTGACTCATGTGGGTGGAGTATTTTCTTTTCTGTTATATATAAATACAGGATGGTGAATACAAAAGAGTTGGCAATCCACGACTTCAAAGCTGATTCAGTGACTTTGTCTAGAGGACACTGGTTTTTGGACAGTGATGCAGCTGAAGAACAAGTGGATTTAGAATCCGATGAAGACCAAGAAATCCCAGAAGCTGAAAAAATAGCAAAAGAACTTAAAGAAATTCTGGGAGTGATAGGACAGCATATATTCACAGTTGCAGTGGGAGGATATAAGTACACCATGCTGTGCCAAGAATTCTACAGGTTTCAAAAAACTTCTGTCAACCTCAAAAGATGGAAAGCTGTGGGATTGCACAAGCTCTTAGAAGAACCAATTTTCTTTATTGACTTTGAAAGAGTAGCACAAGTGATGGGAAGCTTAGAGGAAGTGGGAAAAGGCAATGATGCCTACTTCAGATGTAAAGTGAAGAATAAAGACAATCAGGAGGCAGGGATAGTCATCAAAGCAGAACATATCAGAGCCGCCTTACAGTTCTATCCCATGGGCACTAAACTGGACCAAAGTTTTGTCAAGAAAAATAAGGAGACTTACACGGGGTATGTAAAGTTCACTGACTTCAAGGGAAAAGAAAATGAAGAATATGCTATAAGAATGTTCTTGCAGTTCTTTTGTTTTCCGAAATTACCAAGGTACACCATGCCTCATAAGTCAGTAACTCTATTAATGTTCAATAACAAAGATAGAACCAAGCCATTTGGGGTGATGGATGTCTCACCTTACATCCATGAACAGCTGAAGGAAGCAGCAAAGCATTGGGAGCAGAAAAAATTCATGAATGGAGCCCAGTTTTTGACAAAAATCATTTATCATGTTCTAGGTATGGAAGAACAGTTAAAGTTAGCTCCTGAGGCACAGTACTTCAGAAATTTGATGTCAGGAATCAAAAGTCCCCCAAAGAAGGCACTTGGAAGAGAATCAGAAGGACAAACTCGCATGAGGGGAACAGGAATGAAGAGAAAAGTAATATCTGAGGAAGTGATTCCAGTAAAGAAAAGAAAGTTGGACCCCAGAAAAGTAGAGTTAGAACAGGCGGAAGAAACAAGAGAGGAACAGGTGGCAGCACAGAAAAAGGTGCAATCCTCCAGTGAACCTCATCCTCCGCAGACAAGCAAAGAACAACTTTACACTTATCTCACTCAAGGAAACAGCAAAAGAGCCATATACGAGGCACAATATCAAAAAAATGTTGGAAGATTTTTCATGTAAAGCTACCGATTGGATCCAAGAAGAGGTGGAACATTATGAAGCATTGCATGAAGAAATGATGGCAGCAGAAACTGAAGAGATATTTGTAAAGAAGGAGGTAGAATTGCTGGCATACTTCAAGGAGTTACAAGGACCTCCAGAGGCCAGAACTACGGTGATAGTGAAAAAGAAGATGCCAAGGAAACCTGTTCAAAAGAAGAAGATGATAAAGAAAGGGAAAGGAAAGATGGCAGAGGAACCGGTGATAAAAGAAATGAGACAGGTAATTACCAAAGAAACACAAAAGCTAACCTCAGAGATGGAAGTGTCAAAGCCTATAGAACAAGAAGTGGGAGGATCTTCACGATTCTCATCTGATTCAGACAGCGACATTGAGAGTTTTTTGCTAAAAAGTTTAAATCTGTCAATACCCAACACTCCCAATATAGCTGTACAGGCTGTGGAAAAAGTGAAGACACCTGAGGATTCAAGTAAGAAACCTCAAGAGAAGCAGACACAGGAGGAAATAGTTCCACAGATGAGTGCTGAAGAAAAAAGGAGGCAGTTAAAAGGAAAGGCAAGGATGACAGAAGAGGAAGACCAGAAGAGAAATGAAGATAGTTCTGGAATAATGAATGTTGACAAAAATTCAATATGGACCAACCCATCACAGACACAGTTCAAATTAAATGAAAGATTGACTGCAAGTTTGGAGGAACTAGCAAAGAAAGTATTCGGCAGTGTACTTAGCTCAAATAATCAGCAGAAGGATGCATTCAAAGAACAGGAAAGTAAGGAGTTAGAATCAGAAAAGAATGCTCAGGAGGTCTTTGGACAAGTAATAGAGGAAGGAATTGTTCAAAGTATAAAAGATGTGTTGCAGGATATAAAAAGCAGTGAGGGATTTACATCTAAGAATGATCAAGAACAGGAAGTGGAAGCAGATTTTATGGATATGGAGGAGCAAGATCAGGAATGCATAAAAGAGAAAAGTAATGACCAGGTTGCTGGTACAAAAGAAATTGAATCAGTTGAAGTTCAGGAAAAGCAGGAACAGGAAGACCAACTCAGGAAAGTTCAACAAATTCTTGTTGAAAAGGACTCAAATAAAAGTCAGGAAACCCTAACACAAGAGAAGGAGATACTAATTAAGGGAGACCAGCTCTTCACTGAGAAGCAACAAGTAGTGGAAGAAAAGAAGCCATTAGAAGAGAAGAAAGTTTCAGATTTCTCAGAGCAAAAGAGTGCAAATGACAGAGCACTAGTTTATGAAGAGGATGATAACAATCAGGATACAGAGAACTATGATCTCAGTAATGAAGAACAAGACATGCAGGACATAGAAGATGAAACAGCAGCAGAAGAAGATGAGGAGAATAAAGAAGATAAGCAAATTGAAGTTAGACAGACAGAAATAGAAGTAGGGTTGGAAAGAATACCCAAAAATATAAGATCAGCTTGTCAAATGATTATGAGCAACATTGAACAATTCAGACCATCTAGCAGGAATATGATCATATCAGGAATGGTGGCTGAATCAGAATTTGAAAAAGGCAGTTTAATTATCAAAGAACACAAGAAAGAAAAAGAGCAGATGACAGAGCAATTAAGGTTAATAAAGGAAAGGAATGAAGAATATCTCAATAGAATCATTGCTTTGGAAGAAGCAGAGGTTCAGAAGCAGAACAGGATCCAATATTTGGAAGAAAAGAGTGTAAAGTTATCAGAACAGAATGCCAAAATGGATATGGAATTAAAAACCATTGGAGGAAGATACAGAACTTTACAAACATCTTATCAAATTCTGACTAGAGCACATGAAGAGATTAATAAAGTGTTGTTAGAAGAAGGTCAACTACAAGGTGGAAGCAAATCTGTTCAATTGACAGAGGAAGAAAAGGAAGAGCTGCATAAAGAAATTCAAAGACTTCAAACAGAATTAAAAGAGGCCAAAGAAATGGAGAAACAGGCAAACACTCATGCTGCCACATCAATGAGAGGATATCATCAATTACATTTGGAGGTAGAGAAGGAAAGAAGTGAATGGCAAGCAAAGATGGAGGAAGAAAGAAATGAGTGGAGGAAGGAAAAGGAGTTATGGGAAGCTCAGAACAAAAGTTCAATGATGACTATAGAAGAACTACAGAAACAGTTGGAGAAATCAAAAGTTCCAGAAGAAATTCAAGATCAAGTACAGGCAGAAGATACAGACAACAGGGAATATGAAACAGGGGATTTTGACAGGGAACAAGAGAACAAGGAGTCAGCAGCCAAAGAAACAAAGGAAGAATATTCTGAAGATTTTGTACAGAAGTTATTGACCAATAGAGAGTCAAGAATGGAATTTATCAGGAAAATGCATGATGAGTATGAAGATCAAATAGTTACCTTTGCTCTGAATAAAGGCATTAATCCAGATCAGCATCATTGGGCTGCAGATGGATTGGGAATACCTTTCTGTATGATTTTGGAGAGTATAAAGAATTATCAATTAGCCAGAGTAGGGCTATCTCCGAACAAATACCTTGAGTATGAAGAAGATATTAATGTCACGAAGGAGTTATTTGAAAGAGCAAATCCTAAATGGAGGAATAAGTGGTTGGATGCCAATAAGGAATGCAGGAAAATTTGGAAAGAGGCACCTTTGAATTTAAAGATCAACCCAGCCTATTGTCCAGTTGCCAGAAGAAGAGAATGGACTGTTTTTTGGGAAAGGAGGAAAACAGGACAGATTCCAGCAAAATGGCTGAATTTTCCAAAAATAGCAGGTCCAAAGGCAGGCACTTGGCCTACAAAAAACTACATGGTGAATACTGCTGAGTCAGTTTTAACAACATATAAAGATGTTAATGATCCAGCCTGTATATTACTTGTCAGAATAATGAGATTGATTCTAGCCTGTATCGAGACCTACACTGATACAGATATCAGAATTTTGAACTACATAGGCTTTAATTCACCAACAGATGCTCTTTTGTTTGATTTAAGTGAGACACCAGACAGGATCTGCTTAATGGCCTACTACAGCAGAATTATATTTTTGGGTAGTCATTACTTACAGATTTTTGAGGATGCTTTCGATTATGGGTTTTTTGAGAGGGAGTCAGAGATTTTTGGAAACCTATCAGTTGTTACAAAAGCAAGACTTACTGCCTATGAAGTTGCTTACACCGAATATTTAAAGAAGGATGTCATAGATAAGCCTGAAGCTGCAGTGCAATGGAGGAAAGCTTTATTCGAAATGGTCAATAATTTGAATGTCACAGAAAGGAAGAGCCATGACTTGGTGTCACAAGTGTATCAAAGGAAGAAGAAATAAAGCTGAGCTCACATAAAGAAAATCTTTCGTCAGGAGCCGAAAGGCTTAGGAGGGGAAGGATGTTGGAAGGTGTATTTTTGAAGAGTATTTTTGATGAAGAAAATTAGTAAAAAGTCAAAAAAATTGTAAAATATTTATGCAATGATTGTAAAAATAAGGAAGAGTCTTCCTTATGTGGTTGAGGATCTTATGTAATTTTTGTAGAATTTTTAGAAACTCTTAGATAGCATTTTTTTAGAAAATTAGAGAAAAAGACCTAATTTCAAGTGTGAAAAGGGACACTTGAAAATGTATATAAGTCAATTTTCTCTATTTTGGAGAGGTTGGTTAGCCATTTGCTCAAGCTATCAATAGAGAAGAAAGAGTTTCTGCAAAATCGTGTTTTCTCCTGTTGAGTGTATTTCTTTTGATGTGTGAGCTTGTCTCTTGCTTAATCATGGAGATTTGTGAGTCATATTTGTGTATTACTGAGTAAGTTGTATGAAGAGAGAGACCTATTGCTGTAAATGAGTGGAAAGGACTGCAGGAAGTTCCAAAATTGTGAAAATCGTCTGTTGGTACAGAATCGCGATTGTCTCGTCTTGGTGATACAGGTGATATTTTTCAGTTTTGAGTTCATATTTGTATTCTGCTAATGAAATGGCATGGTCAATAATTTGAATGTCACAGAAAGGAAGAGCCATGACTTGGTGTCACAAGTGTATCAAAGGAAGAAGAAATAAAGCTGAGCTCACATAAAGAAAATCTTTCGTCAGGAGCCGAAAGGCTTAGGAGGGGAAGGATGTTGGAAGGTGTATTTTTGAAGAGTATTTTTGATGAAGAAAATTAGTAAAAAGTCAAAAAAATTGTAAAATATTTATGCAATGATTGTAAAAATAAGGAAGAGTCTTCCTTATGTGGTTGAGGATCTTATGTAATTTTTGTAGAATTTTTAGAAACTCTTAGATAGCATTTTTTTAGAAAATTAGAGAAAAAGACCTAATTTCAAGTGTGAAAAGGGACACTTGAAAATGTATATAAGTCAATTTTCTCTATTTTGGAGAGGTTGGTTAGCCATTTGCTCAAGCTATCAATAGAGAAGAAAGAGTTTCTGCAAAATCGTGTTTTCTCCTGTTGAGTGTATTTCTTTTGATGTGTGAGCTTGTCTCTTGCTTAATCATGGAGATTTGTGAGTCATATTTGTGTATTACTGAGTAAGTTGTATGAAGAGAGAGACCTATTGCTGTAAATGAGTGGAAAGGACTGCAGGAAGTTCCAAAATTGTGAAAATCGTCTGTTGGTACAGAATCGCGATTGTCTCGTCTTGGTGATACAGGTGATATTTTTCAGTTTTGAGTTCATATTTGTATTCTGCTAATGAAATGGCATGGTTTTGACATAAAGAACATGGAAAATGATGGAGATTTGCCTTAGTTATGGTAAACTCAAGATTTTCTCTTCATCTTCAATTTCTCTCAGCAATCCAGCCATCAATCTCTTATTTCCTTGAATCTATTATCTTGAAGGGGCTGTGGTCTTGTGGATATTCCTAGGATTGACAAAATAAAGATGATTTGTTGATTCTTTGTTACTTCATGATTGGAGAGGACAACTTGGAGTCCAAAACAAAACAGTGGTGGATCTCCTCTCCTCTTTTCAAAGCAACATTTGTCAAATACTGAGAATTGAATTTCTTTATATTCCTTGGCAAGCAACATCGGGTAACTACACCAAGCTGAGTTTCACATATTCTCTTTAGCTCACCATATGCAGGAGTCTTCTCCTCTAGAACTACCCTTTGCAGATATCTCCTTGGATGCTCTGGTACATGAAGTAGTTAAGCATCACTCAAGTTGCGGACCTTCAAGCTCTTCATTCCTACCATGGTAAGAGAAAATCATAGTTGTAGATGCCATGTTCATGCCAAATGCTTGTCATCTACCAGATAAGGCAGCAATAATCTCACTGCTGGCCGAGACACACTTCTATCCAAATTGATAAATGCCTAGTAATCAATAGTTCCACCTTCAACTAAGCATGACTCATTCCTGTTTCATAAGCCAAACCTGGGAACAAGCTCTCTCCCGCTTTTCTTTCTCCCTTTTTTTTTTTTTTTGAGGAAAAGGATATCACAAAACAAGAACACAAAAGTTAGTATCAATAGAAATATTTGACATATGTCACTGTGCTCTTGTGCTTGGGATTCTCAAGTGTGTCTATGCACGGCCGTGTAATGTGGCCCTATATTAATGCATACTTTGGAAATGCATGACCTGAATGGTGCAAAAGACAGGGTTGTGCCAGGAGCACATGGTTGTTGCTCGTTCGAGGCTTTCGATGTTATTTGTGGAGGTTGATGCCGACCTTGGTGGAGGTATCCATTGAGTCTCGAACTGATGTAATCCTCCTTATTGGAGTCCATTTTAGAACATCATTTGGCACTGTAGAGGTCACTTCAGGCGTCTTTCTCTTTGGATCCTTTCTGAACTGTGGTATCCAGTGTGGTTGACGCTTTGGTTCGGTGGAGGCTACTTGCACTTTTGGCTTCCAAACCCATATCCTTTTTGCATGTCTTCCTACTAATGTTGAAGAGCTGATTTGATCTTCCTTTGGTCTCTGTATGTGGTTCTTACCCTTTTCTCTTTTTGGCTTCTTTGTTGAAACCTTTTGCATGTGGGAGAACAAAGGTTGTTGTGGATGTAGGAGCTTCTTAGGTACCCACATCTGTAATTGCCCTTGTTGAGCTGCAGCTAACTTCTTAGGCACCCAAACTTGTTGGATACCTTGTGATTGAGCTTGTCTGAGCTGCTTCCTTCGTCTTCTGGCCTGGTTGGTTTGCATGGATGGAATTTGTGGGGGCAAGGTTGGTGGTTGCTCTCCTTTGCATACCCATATCTGCTTCATGCTCGGAACTGCTTTTGTATCGAATGGTGTCTTTCGATTTGATGTAGCAGTTGTCGTGAACGGTTGTGTTTGCTTGTGTGGTGGACTCACTACTGTGGCTACTTGATTCTTTGGAGAAGAAGAAAGATCCACCCACCTTCGAACCTGGTCTTCCACGATTGACTCCTTCTGCATCATAGAGCTTTTGACACATACAACATCTTCTTTCACATGATTAGTCTTGGAAGAACTAAGAGAGTGTGTGGTGCCATGATTTAGGAGCATGCAGTTCTCTAATTCTAATGTAATGCATTGTTCATGTACCCAAACTTGAAGAATTTGACTTCTTAGGTTTAAGTTAACTGCATGGTCATAGATCCAATCTTGACCCAAGACAAGTGGTTCTGTAAGGTTCTCATCTTGACATACTAGCGCTTTGACTTTCATTGGAACATCTTGAAGGTAGATGGGAAGTTCCACCTCGCCCAAACAAGGGGTTTCCACACCTCCCAATCCTATGAGATAAGCTTCTATGGGATTGATGTTCAACCCCAAGTCTTGGCAGTAGGAAAGTCTAACTGCACTACTTGCTGCACCTGAGTCAATCAATGCTTTCACCGTCCTTGCACCCTTCCCTTGTCCTATCTCTATGGTCACAAAGGGTTTTCGATCAATGACCTGAGAAGTCGCTATGCCTGACTTTTGACACATATCCATGTGATATTTTGGGGCTTTTGAGTTGACTTCTAGGCCTAATCGCCTTAACTTATTTCGCCTAATACGCTCTCTGGCCTCTACCTGTGCTTCTTCTCTCACTCTTAACTCTTCATCTTTTCGCTTCTTAGCAGTGTTGAGTCTCATTAGCATATCCTCAGTAAGAGGTTCTTGATATAGCTTGACTCTACAGCCACTAATATAGTTTGGCAAGATATCTCCTTCTAGAGTGGCCAACTGAACTGCACCACTAGTGGAAATTCTATTAATGATCATGGGTCCGTATCCTCTTTTTTCCAACTTACGGGCATGTTGTTTTAGTGTGTATACCAACACTAGATCTCCCTCTTTCAATCTCTTATCCTTGATGTGTGCATCAAAGTATGCCTTTTGCCTCTTCTTTGCAGCGTAGATGCCTGCTGCCGCTCGTAGCCTCGTCTCACCCAAGCGTTCGAAATCAAAGATCCTAGAGGACAATTCATGTCCATTCCACTCATACTCTTGTGCTACTTTTAAGGCAGGAATTAAGAAATCTAATGGTAGCACAGCGTTCTGTCCGAAGACCATCTGAAATGGGGTGGCGTTGAGTACCGTTTTGTAGGCAACTCGATAAGCCCAAACAACATGATGAAGTTGTTTGTCCCAATCAGAGCGTTTATTATTTACCAGTTTTGTCAATACGTTACAGAGGATCTTATTGGTACTCTCGGCTTGTCCGTTGGCTTGTGGGTGATAGGGGGCAGATTTCTTATGTATCACCAAGAATTCTTGGAGAAGATTTTCAATGACTTCATTCAAGAAGTGTGTGCCTCTATCGCTCACCAACTCTATTGGTAGTCCATATCTCGTGAACACATTCTCGAATAAGAACTTAGCCGTAGTCTGAGCATCATTCTTTGTTGTGGCTTTGACTTCTACCCACTTTGTAAGGTAATCTGTGGCTACAATGATGTACTCTGCATGGGAGTTTCTAGCTGGGGGGTTAACAGGACCTATGAAGTCTATGCCCCACTTCGAAAATGCACGTCCTCCCATCATTGGCCTCAAGGGCATCTCGTCTTTTCTCACTGGATATTGTGCACGTTGGCATGTGTCACATTTCTTCACATAGGTATGTGCGTCCATATGAAGAGTGGGCCACCAAAGTCCTGAGAATAGAATGGTCTTGATCACTCGGTCAGGACCAAAATGTCCACCTACAGCACCGCTGTGTGCAGTCTCTAAGACCTTTAAATAGTCTGATTCATGAACGCATAGTCTTAAGTAACCATCTTTGCCTCTTCGGTATAGGTTGTCCCCTACTAAGGCATAGCCTTGAGCCTCTTGCTCCATGCTTCGTCTTCTTGCTAGACTAGCCTCTTTGGGTAATCTTCCCGATCTCATAAACTCTACCAATGGAGCACTCCAATCTGGAATTAATGACACTTGATAAAGGGTCGCATGCTCCACTGGGGGTCTCTCTCTGCACCTTGGACAATTCTTAATCCACTCATGTATTTCTTTGTCCATGCTAGGCCAATACACTCCTAAACGCTTTAGATTCTGCAATGTTCGTTGTTTAGAATAGTGATTTCCTAGCATTCCTTCATGGGCTTGTTGCAACCAACTACTATGTTCATCATCCTCCACACAACAAGCTAATACACCCTCAGTATCTTGTTTGTACATGCTTCCTGCTAATATGTGATATTTTTGTGATTTTACAATTTCTTCTTGTGATGTTTTCACATTCTTATTTGCAGGGCCAAAGGTTAGGACTGGTACCAACTTATTTGCCCATTTAGGAACGACTTCTAAATTGAACAGATAAGCATCGGGTAATTCGTCAGACACTCCTTGCGATGACTCTCCTGAAGTGATGCGAGAAAGGTGATCTGCCCGAAGGTGGGTTCTACCTTTCCTGACAACAACTTCAAAGTCATATTCCATTAGTAAGAGGAACCATCTTACTAAGCGTCCAGTATTGCAAGGTTTATTGACCAAATATAACAAAGCTTGATGATCAGTGAAAAACTTGAACTTGTTGGCCAATAAATAGTGTCTAAACTTCTTCACAGCATATACCATGCCTAAGCCCTCTCGCTCAGTTGTGGTATAGTTCCATTCAGCTGCAGTGAGCTGTCTACTAGCATATGCTATGGGCAAATCTAAGTTTCCTTCACTTGTGGGTTGTGCTAGCACACATCCTATGGCATGATTGGATGCATCCACATGGACATGGAATGGTTTATTCCAATCAGGAGTGGTGAGTATTGGTGCCGTGCACAAACGTTTCTTCAGTTCGTTGAAAGAATTCTCGCATTCGCCGTTCCACTCAAAATTAGACAACAAGGCATAAAGGGGTCTAGCTATGATCGCGTACATGTGGATAAACCTACGGTAGTATCCACAATGGCCCATAAAGGCTTGTACCTCTTTAATATTCCTTGGCCTTGGTAGCTCCGCTATGGCTCGTACCTTATCTTCATCTGTTGAGATTCCATTCTTAGAAACAATATGACCTAAGATTTTACCTTGACGCACCATAAACACACACTTTTCTGGGTTCAGACACACTCGATATTCTCTACACTTGTTGAAGATTTGTCTGAGCTCAGGGATGTGAAACCTTCTTTCTTGGGAATGAGCACATAAATCATCCACATACACTTCTAAGCTCTTTCGCAAGAACTCTTTGAAGACATGACACATGAGCCTTTGGAATGTTGCAGGTGCATTGGTGAGCCCAAATGGCATCACACGAAATGCAAAGATTCCCCACTCTGTAGCAAAAGCTGTTTTGTGTTGATCTTCTGGGGCAATGGCTACTTGATTGTAACCTGAAAATCCATCAAGGAAGCTATAAACTTCCTTGCCTGCAACACGCTCCAATAGGTGTTCTGTGATTGGAAGTGGATAACTATCTCTAATCGTAGCGGCATTAACTTTTTTAAGGTTAATACACACTCGCAACTTCCCGTTCTTCTTGGGTACCACAACAATGGGGGACACCCATTCGGTATGCTCAATCTCATAGATGAATCCAACTTCAATCAACCTATCAATTTCTTCTTTTATTTTGGCTGCATAGGTATCATTATATGTGTAGGGCTTCTGTTTGGTGGGCTTAGCATCAGCAGTCATGGGGATAGTATGAGAGCAAATTCTTGGATCTACCCCTTTCAAGTCTCTATAGTGCCATGCAAACACATCCCTATATTCCCTTAATAGAGCTATGAGCTCCATTTCTTCTCTTGCACTTAGGTCATCTCCTATATATGTGCATCTCTCTTCGTTCTCTTCAATGGTCACTACAATCTTCTTGGTCTTTTCTTTATTATCATATGATTCTCCTATGATGGCCTCTCTCTTAGGCATTCGTACCAAAATTTTGCGGTCGTCAACTTCATATTTCTTGAAGTTTTCTGGTACTTCAAACAATGATTCCTCCTCTTCTTGTTTCACTGCTTTTCTTTTCTTTTTCTTTTGACTACTCTCACTTCCATCCTTTGAGTTTACTGTTTTAATACTTGTGAGAGGTTCTTCTTCTTTCTGGGTGAACACTCCTATATCTTCTAGATAGTGCTGCTCTGAGTTAAAGCAACTATCCATCACAATAGACTCCAGATCATCGTCATTCTCTTCTTCTTCTATGACATCACTAAGGTCACATTCTTCTAGCAAGGGTTGACACATGAACACTGAGATATCATAACCCTCCTCATCACAATGAGGTGTCCACTGTTCCTCATTGACAGCAATGTCCATGGTGGCTAAGATTTCTGGCCAGCCATGAGGCTCAAACTCCTCATCTGGAAAGATCATCGGTGTGTAGGCTGGGTCTCTAACTGGTCTATCTCCTAGCGAAGTTCCTTCTTCTCTTGCCTTTAAACGTTTTTCCTCTTCCTTTGCGACCTTGCACATCCACAAATGAGTATCTTCATGCAGCCATGATGGATCAAGTGAACTTTCAGAATGCACAGAGATGGAATCTTCTTTCGCTTTGTGGATAGAATTCCACTATAGGGGTGGTACATCTCTGAAGGTGTAATCCTTCAAATTGACCTTGGTGGTGACCCCTAAGTGCTGTAAGTACAAGGAGTTAGTTCCCCAATCCTGTACTATTTGCAATTGTCGTAGGAAGGGTCTTCCTAGGATCATCTCATAGACCTTATTTTTCTCAAAGTCACATATAGCAAATGTGTGCTCAAACTCTACACCACAAGTGGTTAGAGTGATCCCTTCTAGCAATCCTAGAGGTCTTTCAAAATGACCATCAGCCATTTGAAGCTTCATTCTAGTTGGTCTTAATGTGGGCTTGCCCCATTGCTTCCACAAGGAGGTGGTCGCAATAGCAACACCAGCACCTGAATCTATGATTGCTTTGGTTGTGTAACCTTGGTAGGTGATTGGAAGATAAGTATTACCTTCTTCACCCTCACACATGTCCCCTATTTTGTCTAGAGGTATCTCTGGTACCCTTTGCTTGGAGCTTGCTTTTGGCATGTTGGAATCAAGTTCTGGAACCTGATCCTTCACATGATTCCAAAGCTCAGGTTTTGCTTTGAGCAGCTCTTCTACAGTGAGGTGACATTGAACCTTAGTGTTCTTCACAACATCAGTATTCCTTGGAACCACTGAGTCTTCATTTCTTACCAGTATTGTGGGAGCTCTAATCTGGAGGGATTCAGATTCCCATGGGCCTGGAAATTGAGGTAGTTCTTCTAAGGTATTAGATTCAAAATCTAATCTTTCGTCTTCTTGTTGTTCTGCTTCATCTCCATAAATAGATGGAATGTCTTGGGGAAATTGATCATGAAGATCATCAATCTCAGGAATAGGAGGGGAATTACCCTTCTCCTTGGCCCATTTCTCTTCTTGTATTTCCCGCAAGAATTCTTGAGAGTACTGTTGAATTGAAGGAGGTATTCCTGGATCCGTGGAATTAGGAACATAAGCTCCCATTGGTGGTGAGCTTCCTCTTTCAATAACTGGTTGAGCCTGTGGAGGTAAAGAAACTTGTGGTTTGTTTATCAACTGCTCTAATCGTTCTAGTAAGCCCTGGAAATGCAAATCCCCTTTGACAGAGTTTGTCTGATTGAACTTTTGACTAGTCTCAAGTATAGCTTGAGCTTGTTCTACCATTTTCATGCAAATTTTCATTCGTTCAATCTCTAAGTCCGCTCTAGGGTAACTCTTGTCTAGGTTTGCAGCTGTAGGCCCTTCTTGAAGTCGAGCCTGGTAGGCCTTGAACATCATGTCCAAGCCTTCTGGGGTTGGATCTGCAAGAACAGACCCTGGTTGCGGTCTATTTACAATGGGTGGTGGGGTGGGATGAGGTGGAGTGGATGGAGTTTCGGCATGCAAGGGGCTTTGAGATGCAATGTCTTCTATTTTTGTTTTCGCTTCTTTTAAGCTTTCTTCTAGTTCCGATAACTTTTTATTCCACTTGCGATTGGCCTTCTCTCTGGTATCCTTCCATGTTCTTGTTTTCCTCTTACTAGGCTCTCCCGATTCACTCGACTCTGATTGTTCTACTGGTTTATCTTGTTTTAAGGCTTGTGCTCTAGTGACAGCTTGTATAGGAGCCACATTGCTACTACTTGAACTTGAATCTGCCACTAAGCCTACCACATTAATGGGTGTAATCTTGGGTGCACTGGAGGGGTTTCTTGGACAATCTCTGGGGAGATGGTCTTTGCCGCAATCAGGACAAAAAGCCTGTATTGTGATAGCCTGTCCTTGACTCGGAGATGGTGGGTGGGGACAGTCACGAATGAAATGGTCACCTTGACATCTGAAACAAGATCCTCTAGGGGCTTGTGGTCTCATTTGTCTCAACTGGGGCCTAGGGTTAGGATTTGTGTACATGACATTGAAGTATTCTGGCTCCCAATTTTGCTCCATAGGTGGTACCTCATATTGATACGAGTAAATCTCACTATGTTCAGGTGACTCTGTGTAATAAGCATGTGGACTACCTTCATGGGAGTAGTCTGAACAATGAGCATGAGAGTCATTATCTGGTATCAATGGGGCTAGTGGCACCAATGCTCTATTTGGATTTTCTTCTCCCACAGCATATTTGACTGGAATCACGTTGGCAAGCGCTGGTGGTTGGTTTCCCAAGACTAGTTGTGGCCTATATGGTGCCTGATTTTGCTGTTGTGGTCTATAATATGGCTGTTGGTATTGGTTCTGATACCTACCTTGTGGGTAAGGTTGTTGATAATTTTGTCTAACAGCCTGCCTATTGTAGGGACAATCTTGAGCCGTATGGTTTGTGTACTTCCTTCCAATAGTACAATAGGGAGCATTCCTTTCTCTAATATTTTGGTTTTGCGTTGGGCATACGTTAGCCATGTGGTCACCTCCGCAAGTATAGCACCGATTCAATGGGGTGACTCTCTGTGTTTGTCTATTTTGGACTCCCAGCTTCTTGGCAACTTGCTCAGCTATCTCTTCTATTTCTGTGGAGATCTTTGAAGTATGACTAGTAGAACTATCCGAATCTTTGTAGAGTTTGGACAATCCTAACTCCTCACCCAAGTTATCTTCTATGTCGATGCACGTCCGCACACACTCTTCTATAGATCTAGGCTCTTTCAAGTACACATATGATCTTAACTTTGTGCTCAGTAAGCCATCTAAGAACAAAGCCACTTGTTTAGCTGGTGTGGGTAACTCTGGAGTAGGGCATCTTTCTAGGTACTGTCTGAACCTTCTACCTGCTAGTCGCACTGTTTCTTGGGGTGTCTGCTTGAAACTGTGGATCAGGGACGATGTGTTATGCCTGATACCACTCTTGGAAAATTCTACAATGAATTTGTCTAGCAGTTGACCTATATCGCGATAGTTACGACTACTCAATGGTTGAAACCAAGCCAAGGCAGTGCCCTTAAGAGTCAAACCAAATGCCTCGTATTGGGTGAATAAATCCTCAACCTGTTCAGCTCTTAACACTTGTTTGAACTCGGCCACATGATCATAAGGATCTCCTGACCCGTCAAAATAATTCTTCATTGCCTTGATCACTTGAGTGGGTCTAAGGGTTCTTGGGTGCTCTCGGGGTCTAGGCAATGGAAAATCATGTTCATCTCTTTGTTGCCTATGTGCTTGATGTCTTCTTTCAGGTCTTTCATTTTCAAATCCTGATCTATTCCTGCCTACGGTGTGTGCAAAACTTACCTCAGGTCTCTCTCTAGCTCTTTCTCTCTAAGCTTCATGAGCGTGGGAAGATCCTACTCCTTGGAGGCCATGGGAAACATTGGATCTTGGTGGGGGGAAAATCAATTCATTCTTCCAAGTATATGCATGTCTATCATGTTCTGTTACCAAGAATATCTTCTCTGATGTGTTATCCAGGTAGACAACTTTGCCTGGTATCTCAGGATCTTTGAGTTCATAGATGATAACTATGCCCAATTGGCTAGGTTGATCTGGCTTGAATCTCCAAAAGGCTTCCTCTGTTTCTCTATTCAGAAATAGTTCTATGCTTTTGTTATCTTGAGGGATCCAGTCTGGAGTGATCACTCGGGTCAAAACTGACTTACCTCTAGGAGTCTGGGGTCCTTGTCCTACATTTCCTTGTTCTAGGTCTCCTATTTCATTCTCAGGAATGACATTTCCAAACTCATCAATCCTATCTGGTAGGTTGGTGACCACATACATGGTTCCTTCCTTATCAATGTATGAACCCTCTTCAAACTTGACCACCGGGTGTTCAAGTCCAAAGGATTGATCTGGATTTTTGAGTTGGACCACTGATCGCCTCAGACCATCCTCATAGATGCGAGCACCTAATTGGTTGGTCCGAATATATTCCAACTGTGTCTTATAGGGACCTTCTGGTGTTTGTAGATGGGCAGTCCCTGAGCCACCTGCAGGTTTTCCCATACTAAAAGACATTTCTGAATCACTTGTGTCTGAACTTAGTAAAAGATGACCACTTAGTTGTTGTGCCCAAGACTTGGATGTATGGTTGACACTAGCCTCAGAAGATCTAATGCTTTGTTTATCCTTGCCTAAGTATCTACCAGATCTCAGGTTCATAAGCTTTAGTCAAGAGTCCAAATTTTCCCCTTCGTATGGTTCAAAATTCTTTGGAGTCCCCTTGGTTCCCTAGTCCCACTTGAGGGTCAACTTCAAATTATCTTATCTCAAAATCAACGCGTTATTCTTGAAAAAAACAGTTGAGGTCATGTAGGATTTGAAACGAGCTTTCCAACGAGCTATAGAGCTCAAAAAATGGACTTTGGATGAAAAAGTTATGCCAATTCAGGCTCCTGGGGGTCAAAACAGGCAAACAGGACCTTTGGAGAAAATCGCGATTTTGTGAACTTTCAGAGAATCGTGATTTTGTGAACTTTCAGAGAATCGCGATTTTGTGAACTTTCAGAGAATCGCGATTTTGTGAACTTTCAGAGAATCGCGATTTTGTGAACTCAGAAAATCGCGATGTTGAGCACAAAATCGTGTTTCTGAAAGTCGCGATGTTGAGCACAAAATCATGTTTTTGAAAATTGTGATGTTGAGCACAAAATCGTGTTTTTGAAAATCGCGATTTTGACTCAGAGAATCGTGATTTACAAAATCGTGTTTTTTCACAAAATCGTGTTTTCTCAGAATCGTGTTTTTGGCATGAAAATCGCGATGTTGAGCACAAAATCGTGTTTTTGAAAATCGCGATTTTGAGCGACAATTCGTGTTTTCACAGAATCGCCTTTTTCACAAAAACGTGTTTTTGGTTAAAAATCGTGATTTGTGAGAATCGCGATTTTGAGCCCACTGAAAATCGTATTTTCTCAAAATCGTGTTTTTGACAAGAAAATCGCGATGTTGAGCACAAAATCGTGTTTTTGAAAATCGCGATTTTGACTCAGAGAATCGTGATTCACAAAATCGTGTTTTTTCACAAAATCGTGTTTTTGGCATGAAAATCGCGATGTTGAATACAAAATCATGTTTCTGAAAATCGCGATTTTGAGCGACAATTCGTGTTTTCACAGAATCGCCTTTTTCACAAGATCGTGTTTTTGGCATGAAAATCGCGATGTTGAGTACAAAATCGTGTTTCTGAAAATCGCGATTTTGAGCGACAATTCGTGTTTTCACAGAATCGCCTTTTTCACAAGATCGTGTTTTTGGCTGAAAATCGTGATTTGTGAGAATCGCGATTTTGAGCCCTCTGAAAATCGTGTTTTTAGAAAATCGTGTTTCTTTTGATATGAAAATCGCGATGTTGAGCACAAAATCGTGTTTTTGAAAATCGCGATTTTGACTCAAAGAATCGTGATTCACAAAATCGTGTTTTTTCACAAAATCGTGTTTTTTCACAAAATCGTGTTTTTGGCATGAAAATCGCGATGTTGAGTACAAAATCGTGTTTCTGAAAATCGCGATTTTGAGCGACAATTCGTGTTTTCACAGAATTGCCTTTTTCACAAGATCGTGTTTTTGGCTGAAAATCGTGATTTGTGAGAATCGCGATTTTGAGCCCGCTGAAAAATCGTGTTTTTAGAAAATCGTGTTTCTTTTGATATGAAAATCGCGATTTTGAGCACAATCACAGAATCGCGATTCTGAGAATGACCCCAGAATCGTGATTTTTTCAGCCAACTTTTAGGCGGGAAAACAGAAAATCGTGATTTTTCAAAAAATTTGAATTTTCAAAGAATCGCGATTTTCATCACAGAATCGCGTTTTTTGGCGGGAAATTCAAATTTCTGAGCGCCGGCTATGGCGAGCTCCGTATGAGCAGAAAATCATGAAAAAAAAAACACAGCGCTTGCTCTCCCTTGCTTCTCCTAACTCCTTCCCACACAATAATGCATGAAAAATGGTATGAAGATGGTGAAAATGCACTAAAAAACAAGAATTTTCTATGAAGAAGAAGATGGAAGAAGGTGGAGATGATGATGATGATGAAGATGAAGAGGAAAAACAGAAAATGAACTGAAATGACAGTTTTTTTTTACCTTCCAACGTCGCAAATCTACGATCTCACCATCACAACGCTCGTCCTCGAAGCTCTCTCCCCGGCAACGGCGCCAAAATTTGGTGTAGCTCAAGCGTAAGCACCACCTCCTTTACTTGTCAATCCGCGGAGACGTGAGGACCGGTATGAAGACCACGAGCAAGTGAAGGCACAAGTGCGTGAGTGAAAGCACACAAACATGCACACACATACACACACACGCGCACAAAGTCAGATCAAAGAGAGGAACAATGGAAAGCTTAGATTGCAAAAGAGTTCTCTTGAAAAAGTTCTATTCTCTAACAAGCCAACCCCAAAAATGAGCTCTCTAGCTCTTTTTATAGTTTTTTGACTAGTTTTGGCCCTGTCCAGACCTAGTGTCCGGCCTAGTTAAAAATTAGGTTCCAGGGCTTATTTGAGGGCTCAAACGAAGTCTAAAAATTATGAAAATTGGTACGATGGTACTTCTAATACTCCTCAAGCTCGAGGACTCCTCGGCTTGAACAAAATGGAGTTACTAAAAATAGATAATGGTATTTACAATGGTTTTTAGTGATGAAAATCACTATTTTTGTAGGGGATTCTTCTGAAAATTTGACATACACTTCTTGGAGCTCCCTACTTGCTCCCTTTCCTTGTGTGTCCACCTTTTGATGTGCTTCCATACTTTGCCTTGACTTTGAGCTTCAACACTACACTTGATTTTTCAACATTTTCTTTTTCATTTGGTTCAAGATTCAATCCTTCTTTGGCATCTGTAAAGATGCTTGACATTTCATCAAATACCACATCTCTACTCACCTTCACTTTTTGTGTGAGTGGGTTATAACATTTATATCCCTTTTGCTCAAGGGAATATCCAATGAAGACACACTTTTTTGCTTTTGGATCAAGCTTCATCCTCAATTCATCTAGAACATGTACATATGCAATACAGCCAAAAACTTTAAGATGTGATAAGTTTGGCTTTTTACCTGTAAACTTCTCTTCAGGTGTAACTTGATGTACAACAGAAGTCAGAGTTCTATTCATGATGTATACAACATTATGAACAGCTTCTGCCCAATAACAATGAGGCATATTCTTCTCAGCCATCAAGGCTCTTACTATTTCTATAATATGTCTACTTTTGCGTCAGCAACACCATTCTGTTGTGGTGTATACCTGCATGAAAACTGATGCCGAATTCCATGATTTTTTTGAAAATTGCTGAGCTCATTTGACATGTATTCACTTGCACCATCAGATCTTAATGTTTGAATATACTTTCCTATCTGCTTTTCCACCATATCTTTAAAAATATGGAAGTGAGTGAACACCTCACTCTTCTCTTTCATGAAATATACCCACACTTCTTGTGTATGGTCATCAATGAAAGTAACATAAAACCTACAACTGCCCATAGATGTGGTCTTTGCAGGACCCGAAACATCCATATGTACTATTTCTAGTATGTTCTCACTAACATGCTTGTCATGTGGAAATGATGCTCTTGGCTGTTTTCCAAATTGACATGCTACACATACCTTTTGCATCTTTGCAACCTTGAAATTTGGTAGTCCATGGACAATCTCCTTTGACTGCATCAATTTCAGCCTTTGCAAGTTTGAATGTCCAAACCGTTTGTGCCAGATCTCTATATCAATAATGATTCATGCACATTTTTTGCAAACATGGCTGGATTATTTGAGGAATTTTCACATTTAAGGTGAACATACTACCAACTTTGTTTCCTTTGGCAATCAATCTTCCATCCCGTTTGTATTCTTCTACATATAACCCGTCAGCATTGAACCTGACTTGTAATCCCTGGTCAACCATTTTTCCAACAGAAACCAGATTCTTTGTTATCCTTGGAACATGCAGCACATTAGCAAGATGTTTTACCTTCCCGTCCTCCATAGATAATGTTATGTTTCCTGTATGCTTAATAGGGTGTGATGTGTTATCACCTATTTCAAAATATCAAGGAACTGGACATTTCTGCAAAGTACTAAACCATTCCGCATGACAGGTCATGTGATTTGAAGCACTTGAATCAACATACCAGACATTATCATTCGATTTTGAAACATGATCAGACATCGTATTCATCATGTGATGTTGAACCATAAACAACTTCTCAGAATCATCTACACTCGTGGATGCATAGTTGTTTTGCTTCCTTCTGTTATTTTGATTCTTCAACCTGCAATCACATTCAAAGTGTCCAGGTTTACCACAATTCCAACATCCTTTACTATCATTACCTGAATCATCTCTTTGGAAACTTTTGTGACCTCTTTGGCTCCCCCTGCCTCGAAATTGTCCTCTTCCTCTTGCATGATTCTATTGTTGACCTTGATCTTGGTTATTGTTTCTTCTCCCACTTCGGAAACCTCTACCTCTGCCTTTGCCTCTTCCTCTGCCAAAGTAGAATATTTGGTCAGAACTGGGCTTTCCTTGGGAGTTTGAATCCTAACCAAGATTCTTTTATTCAATAATCAGCATGGATACCAAATCAAAAAAAATTGGACTATTTTCTCTCATCTGTATAGAAGTTCTGAATTGCTTATATGCAGCTCCTAAACCTTGATTCCATTCCTCATATGCTCTTAACTGGTGCGTAGTTCCATTCCTCTCTGGTAACTGTGGAGCATTTTTGTTCTCTCCTTCGTTGTACTTCTAGTAACCTTTTCCCATCAGGAAATTTTTCATTCTGAATCTCCAAGCATGGAAGTTGTTCTTGTCTAGCTTATCGCTCATAAGCTGACTCATTCCATCTACGTTTGCCATTTCTACAAAAATTCATAACACTGCAAGCCACTACAAGCAGCACTTCTGTTTGAACACTATCGCACTATGACGTGACAGTTTAATCTCAGAAAAACACAGTTTTTGTGTACCAAAAATACATGGAATCGCTTGAAATTCTGGATTTAGAATATGTGAGTGTTGCTGAACAAGACACAAGTTACAGTTTTGCAAAATGACTTGGTTTTTTTGTGCACCCCACCTTATGAGATCGAAATAGAGGTCGAGATGGCTCCAACACACTGATCTGACAAAAACAAGTGACCCTAAAGGGATAACTCTCAGAAATATTTTGAGGTCTTGTACCTTCGTGCCAATTTCCATAGCAATCTAAGGTCGTTTGTGAATTGCGCTTTCTCCACGCCTTCTCACATACTCTTCACTGTCGGCCTTCTCTACGAGCTCTCTACAGCCAAAGTGGCTCTGATACCATGTCACGAGGAAGGAGATAAGGAAGAGAGCTCATACACACACTCTCACAATCAAAGAGAAGCACACACTCATATTGAGGCAAGGAAGAATGATCTTCTTCTTCTTCTATTTCATAAAAAGGAATGTACAAGAATGACCTAAAAATAAGAATACAACTAGTGCAATATATAAAGACTAGTACATAAGGAAAAAACATAATGTCTGCAAATGAGTGAGCTGGCAAGAAACAAATTTGCCATCACTCTTGGTAGATAAATCTAATAAAGCTCAATGAAGTGTCCCTGACATATACCTGCATGACCACTATACATGTTAGAGAAATGAAAGAAGTGATAAGTGTCATCGTGTATCATCACATGTTGAGCTTGATATCTCAACAAGAACCTTGAAAGATATGTGCAGGGATCAAAGTGTTCCTGGATTACCGAACATATCAAAGCAACACATGATCAATAGATGTGATGCATGTCAGATTGGGAAGGCACAAAGACAAATTCAACCACAAAGGCTATATCCATAACAAATTATTGGACTTAATACATACAGATGTATGGGGGCCAAGTCAAGAACCTTCATTGGAAGGATCAACGTATTATGTGTCATTTATTGATGACCATAGTAGATGAACTATTTTGTACTTTATCAAACGTAAGAATGAAGTGTTTGATTGCTTCAAAAAATATCTAGCACATATGGAGAATCATACAGGTAGATCACTCAAGAAGCTCAAAGCTGATGAAGGGTGAGAATACTTCTCCAAAGAGTTGGATGAGTTTTTGGAGAATAAAGGTATCAAAAGGGAAGTAACTACTAGGTACTCTACTCAATTGAATGGAATTAGAGAGAGAAGAAACAAGACATTGGTTGGATCAGCCAGAACAATACTTGAAGAGAAGAGGTTGCCACATTATCTATGGGTAGGGGCTATTTTAAATGTTGTGTACCTTTTCAATAGACTACCATCCAAATCACTTCAAGGTATGACTCCTTATGAAGCATGGCATGGAAGAAAAGCTAGTCTTGGACATTGCAAGGTGTTTGGTTGTTTATCTTATGTTCATGTACCATCACAAATAAGAGGTAAGCTAGATGAAAGGGCAACAAAGGCACTGTTAATTGGGTATGACTCAACTCAGATGGGTTACAGGTTCTATAATTCTTCAACCAAGCAATTCACTACAAGTAGAGATGTTGTGTTTGAAGAACATAGGTCTTGGTAGGATGAATACTAACAAAAGGTAACTCTACCATATGATCTTGATTTTGATTCTCATCAATTAGGAAGCAAGCATGATACATAGGTCCACGATCCAAGAAGTGATACAGATGATGACCAAAATGAAAGGGAAAAGGATTACAAACTATGGAAGTCAAGAGGCAAAGAAAAGATGTAGGAGTGTGGAGAATGCTCTAAGAAAGCTCCTAGAAGTTCAACAAGAGAGAAGAAACAACCAGAAAGGTATGGATATGATTCCACATTTGTTACAAAGAATTCAATCTACTTGGCAAAGGACTCAATTTCAGAGGAACCCTCAACTTATGAAGAGGCAAAGGGAAACCCTAATTGGGACAAGGACATGAAAGAAGAAATAGATGCATTGAAAGCGATGGACACTTGGGATTTGGTTCCACACCCAATCAAAAGGTAATTGGTTACAAATGGGTATATGAAGTTAAAAGAAACTTAGATGGATCAGTTTGCAGGTATAAGGCAAGATTAGGTGCCAAAGGATGCTCACAAATGCATGGTATAGACTATGAGGAAACATTCTCACCATTTGCAAATTTGACTACAATCAGAACATTGATGAGTGTAGATGTTGCAAGAAATTGGAGACTCATCCAAGTTGATGTGAAAAATACATTCCTAAAGGGTTGGATAAGTGAAGAGGTATACATGTCACAACCACCAAATTTTGAAAACCTTAATCATACATCTTATGTTTGCAGAGTTAATAAAGCATTGTATGGATTGAAACAAGCTCCTAGAGCTTGGAATTATAGGTTGGTTACATACCTTCAAGATCAAGGGTTTAAACCTAGCAACTCAGATCCTTCTTTATTCATCAAAATGGATCACAATGAGGTTATCTATCTATGTGTATATGTGGATGATATTATTATGATAGGTGATAATTCGAATGTCATTCAAAGGATCAAGAGAGAGATGCAAGAGGAGCTCAAAATCAGTGGCTTAGACCTACTTCTCAAGTTGGGAATGGAGAACATAAAGCTTGTAGGTACACCTTTGGAATTGAACCATAAACTAAGTGTTTATGAAGGTGAGCAGATTGATGATCCTAAATCAAAGCTTAGTTGGTAGGTTGATATGCACTACTCAACAATACAAGACATATCATATAGTGTTGGAGCGTTTAGTCAGTTCATGCACTCACCTAGAAGGTCACACATGGATGTTGCAAAGAGAGTACTTGAGTACCTCAAACAGACACTTAATCAAGCATTTGCAGGCTCAAAATTGGTATCATGGAGTTCCAACAAGCAACCAACAATTGCTTTATCTTCAATTGAAGTAGAGTATAGAGGTCTAACTATTGCAAGTCAAGAAGCAATATGGCACAAGGAGTTGTACTCATATTTGGGACTTATAAGTTCCAAACATCTGTAAGTTCCATGCATTTGGCTGCAAATCCAATTTATCATGCAAGGACAAAGCACAAAGAAAATCCATTACCACTTTGCAAGAGAGAAGCCTGGAAAAGGAGATTGAAATTTCATTCATTTGTATTGAGAAGCAAATAGCAGACATGATGACAAAGGCACTTGATGGGATAAGGCTTTGTAGATTCAAAGATATGGCATGTATTCAACCTATCAAAGAATGAAGACTCAAGCATACTTTAACTTGAGGGGGAGTAGTTGGAACAGCAAGATTGCATTATGCTTGAGGTGGATATGCTCTACATCGAATCCATCATTTGAATGATGCCACATATACTACTTGAAGAGTTTTTTATTTGCATTCATTTATTGTATTGAGATTTTCATCATAGGATCACCTTCTTATGTAATTTCCAAAGTATTTATTTTGTAAAATGAAAGAGTAAAAGACCTAAAAGCCACGAGTTAGAAGTGGCTATTCTCAATCAATAAATAAAAAATTAGATGTGATTTCAACTTTCTTTTTTCCTAGATTGTAGGAAAATATGGCAATCAATCTAAGCTAACAAACTTGCTTGATTTCGAATTCAAATTTAGGGAGAAAAGGCATGGCCATATCTTCAAGAGTCTACACAAAGACTCCACATCATTTATACATTCAGAAGATTGTTTATTTGAAGCAATACATATACTCTTTGATTATTGCATAGTGCCATATCTATTCTTTGCTCCTTCTTCCTCAGATGAAGTCAATGTGCAGAGAGTGTTGTTCTCTCTCTAAATAGCTTTGAATCTATTTTTAAAACATTCATTGGAAAGATATTACCTTCTAGTTTATGTATACAAATTTTCAAATCATTTGGCTCATTGTTTTCAGAGACATTCAAATTTTTCAATCTCGGGGTCATTCTCTACAACTCCTTGAAAAGTCAAGATGACACTAGTTAAGTGTTAAGGTGATTGCTCCTTCTATAGTTGTTATAAATTAGATGCATTATAGAAAACCAAACCTATGTATGACACTCCCTTAAGAGGAATGTTTCCAATTGCTACTATGCTAGATGCTCTCAATGTTTGAAGTAACAACTTCCATCCATTTTTAGAAGGTGTTTGTGAGCTAGTCAAGGTGCAAGTTATCTGTTTTGCATCAACTTGTTCTTGTTGATGTTTCAAAGTACCTATTGGTTTTTATTGCACTAACCACAAACCCTACAAGGCTTACTTGACATATCCAAAGAGCTAGGTCTGTTCCTATGGTGGTTTGTTGGACCAAGTGCACCACTCAACAACTCAAATTTTCAAGCCTCTCCAAGATTCTCCAACTTTCTTTCAATCAAGAGGGAAGGTCAAGATGCAAGAATGTGGAGAATGCTACAAACACAATTCTAGATAATCAACAAGGGAAAGATGGCAACATGAAAGTTATGGTTATGATTCTACCTTTTTAACCAAAGAATCATTTACTTGGCCAAAAATCAATTTTAGAAGAACCCTCAACCTATGAAGAAGCAAAATGTAACCTTAATTTGGAATAAGCCGGGAAGGAAGAAATTGAAGCTCTCACAAGACGGTGGATACATGTGAACTAGTTCCTATGCAAACCAACACAAAGATAATAGGTTGTAGATGGGTCCACAAATTGAAAAGAAATTCAAATGGATCAATTTGCAAGTACAAATCTAGGTTGGTTGCTAAGGGATTTGCTCAAACGCACGGTATAAACTATGAGGAGACTTTCTCACCAGTATCCAAGATGACCATCATCATAACCTTTCTTAGTGTAGCATAAGTAATTGGAAGCTAATTCAACTTGATGTGAAAAATGCTTTCCTCAATGGGTGGATCAATGAGGAGGTGTATAGCTCACAACCTCCAAGATTTGAAAACCATAATTATCCTAGTTATAATTGTAAACTTAAGAGAGCAATATGTGGTTTAAAACAAGCCCCTAGAGCTTGGAACCATAGATTGGTGACTTATTTACAAGATCAAGGATTCAAATCAAGCAAGGCAAACTCTTCATTGTTCATCAAAAGTGTTCATGATGAGGTTATCTATTTATGTGTCTATGTAGATGACATAATTATGACATGTTATGATGTGATTGGGATAGACAAAATCAAGAAGCATATGCAAGTGGAATTCAAGATCAGTGATCTTTGAGAACTTATGGTCTTTTTAGGGATGCAAGAAATACTTTTTAGTGGAATTCAAGATCAGTGATCTTGGAGAATGTTTTAGGTGTTTTTCGAATTCTCATATTGAATTTCAAGAGTATATCCTGAATATACCTCCTTTGAGTCAAGAATAGGGATGTACTTGACTCAAAGAAGGTATATTAAGGGTCTAATCTCGAAATTCAAGATGGAGAATGCTAAATCTACAGGAACACTTATGGAGATGAATCATAAACTTAGTGTTTATGAAGGTGAATAGATTGAAGATATAAAAGATTATCAAAGTCTTGTAGGATAGTTTGATCTATGCTACACATACAAGGGCATACATCTGATATAGTGTTGGAGTGATCAATCGATTCATGCACTCTCCAAGAAAGCTGCACATGGATGTAGCTAAGAGAGTACTCAAATATCTAAAGGGTACAATAGATGAAGGTATATTCTACTCTTACACATCTAATTTGGATCTGATGCTATATTCAGATGGACAATCACTTGATATCATCACCTTGCTTGTTGCGTATTGAATATTGGACCATTGGAAAGATATTGGTGTCTACTTGATTGTGTCAAATTTTCATAGCATTTGGATTCTTTCTATTGTGTGCTAGAGAAAATTCACTGCCTCGAGGTCTGTGTCTGTTATTTCATCAAAGTACCAATGTTATCAGGATCTTTCTCACATGCACACATAGGTTACAAATGTAGAAAACACACACAAAAATGGACATGCCAAGAGATGAGGTAGAACACAGTACTGGGTGCAATCTCCCCATGCACTCTGTTTCGACAGTCCATAGAGTGCATGTATTTATAGGAATTTTGGATTATGTGGAAATAGTGGTTACATGAGAGCGGCTTCAAAAAACACACATGAAAGTAAAAGTTGGTAACTTTTGTGGGAAGCCTTTGCTTTCAATGTAAAAAATTGTGGTCTACAATGAGCCTTATTCTAACCACTACTTTTCTTAGTGTTTCTAACAATAGAATCTTCTATGCAGGTTTATTTACAAACTAAATTATAAGTAAGATCATTGATGTCCACCCTAAAGTCCGATTATTGATGTCCATCCTTTCATGCCTTTCATGCTCCTCACGAACCTTCAGCTGCTATATCAAACATACCAAACATATTAATACATTAATAAATTAACACTCCAACAATGCCTTGTTCAACACATTCCATAATTTATAACATGCCCATCAATTGAAAAAGCAACTTACCTCAGTTGATAAAATAAAAATAAACATGGATGGCCAGCCACATGTTCCATCACTGAACGAAAATAAGCATGTTCCATGTAAAAAAAAACATGCATGGAAATGTTCATGGAGAAACTACATTAATGTCTTTGTGTATGATATGCAAAAATTAAGTGGTCATAATGAGGTGTTAATTGTGTTTTATGTTCCTTTAAATGGTTTAAGTAAACTAATATGGAAAGAGTCATGTATATTCCAATGAGATGGTATATCTAATCTAAATGAATTATCATTAATTTTTTGTATAATGCAAAATGGTCCATAATAGCCTGGTGCAAGTTTAATTTTAGGATGCTGCAAAATATTTTTGAGACGTCTTTTAATGATACACAACCACACAAGATCATTTTCCTTGAATTCCTTAGCTAATCATTTTGTATTGATATTACGTGTGATTCACTCTTCACTTTTCCTAATGTGCTCGTGAACATCGTGAAATATAGAAATGTGATCTTGAGCACTAGAATCAGCCATCGGAATGCCGGTTTGGGTGAGTGACATGGGAGTGAGAATCTTTTTGCCATAAACAATTTCAAAAGGTGCACGACCAGTAGTGGTGTGTGTGGTGTTATTGTAAGCAAATTGAAGCAATGGAAACTTTTCATCCCAGTTAGTGGGACTATCTAATGAATAACAACACAATAAGTCAAGAATAGTACTATTTGTAGCCTCACTTTGTCCATTACTTTGGGATGAAATGCAAAGCTAACATCTATTTTAGAACCAAAATATTGAAATAAGGCAACCCAAAAATGATTACAAAATCTAACATCAGGATCATATAACATTACTTTAGGAAATCCATGATGTGGGAAAATGCATTTAATGAATAACTTTGCAGCCTGAGGTGCAGACAAAGTTTTTCTACATGGAATGAAATATGCATATTTACTAAACCTATCAACTATTGTCCAAATCATATCATTATGTGATGAAGTGATGGGAAGACCTGTGATAAAATCCATAGAAATTTGTTCCCATGGTTCATTCGGAATGGGAAGTGGCATTAATAATCCAAATGGTTTACCATGATGACATTTTACACGCTGACATACAATGCATTGAGAAACATAATATGCAATATCTTTTTCCATGTGTGGCCAAAAGAAGAAATCTTTGCAGGCAGAAATGGTGCTTTGTATGCCTCTATGACCCATGTAAGATGGTTCATGCATTTCTTTGATGACAAAATCTTTGAAAGCTTGGGTTATGCATAATCTATGTTGAAAATAAAGAAAACCATTATGAAATGTATAATGTTCATTAGATAAAGATGCACCATTGTTGAAATCATGCCATGCATGTGAGAAATACAAATCAGATGCATAAGTGGAAACCATTTCTTGAAAAGAAGAAATTTGGATGGTAGAAATATTATGCAAAACAACAGAATGTGAAGGAAATCGGCTAAGAGCATCAACTACAACATTAGCTTTACCAAGCTGATATTGGATCATGGGTTGGAAATTTTGAATGAATGATGCCCATTTAAGATGCCGATAAGAGATTAAGGGATGATTTAATAAATGCTTAAAAGCCTATTGATCGGTTTTGATTAAGACCTCAGATCCCATAAGATAGTGTTTCCTAATTCACAAAGCATGGACAACCGCTAACAATTCTTTATCATATGTACTATAATTCTTTTCTGAGGGCTTAAGCTTTCTACTCTCAAATGCAATGGGATGATCATTTTGCATAAAACAGCACCTATTCCTGAACCACTAGCATCAGTAACAACATGAAAAGGTTATGAAAAATTAGGTAACTATAAAGCAGGTGCATGTGAAAGTGCATGTTTGATTTTTTCAAAGGATTGTTGTTGGGTAAGTCCCCATGAAAATTTTATTTTCTTTTTCAATATCAAGGTAAAAGGCAATGCTAAATAAGAAAAATTTCGAACAAACTTCCTATAGAAATTAGCCAACCCAATAAAAGAATGAACATCATTGATTGATTGTGGTGTAGGCCATTCTACTATAACTTTAATCTTTTTTGGATCCACATGCACACCTTCACCTGAAATAATATATCCTAGATATTCTAGCTTACGTTGAAAGAAGTAACTCTTTTCAGGATTAGCGTAAAGTGTGTTCGCTCATAGTAAATGAAAAACTGTTTTAAGATGCTTCTCATGCTCACTATCATTCTTACTGTAAACAAATATATCATCAAAAAATACAAGAACAAAAGCTTGATAATCAAGAAAAATGTTGTTCATCATTCATGCAAATGTAGCAAGGGAATTAGTAAGTCCAAAGGGCATTACCATAAATTCATAATGGTCAGTTTGAGTTCTAAATGCAATCTTAAAAATATCAATTTGCATCATACGAATATGATGGTATCCCGATTTTAGATCAATTTTACTAAAGAAACTGGCTCCTCGTAATTTATCTAAAAGATCATCTATTCATGGAATAGGGTATCTATTATTTATTGTGATCTTGTTAAGGGCTCTATAATCTATGCACATTCGATAAGTTTTATTCTTCTTCTCTACTAAGAGAACAGGTGCTCCAAATGGGGAAGAACTAGGCCTTATAATTCCTTTTTGTAGTAGTTCTTTTACTTGGTTTTCTATTTCCTTTTGCTGTAGTGGGCCATGTTTATAAGGTGCTTTATGAGGAGGAGAGCTACCAGGGACGAAGTCTATGCTATGGTCAAAGGATCCTCGAGATGGTGGTAGTTCAGAGGGATACTCAAACATAAAACAATCCTTATAAGTAGTCATGAAAGGTTTATGTGCATCACGAAGTGTATGAGTATAATCATTGATGACATTGACAAAAACAATGCATGAATTGAATCCTTTCCTAAATGCACATGTTACTTGAGTATGACTAATCAATGGAAATGGCTGGAAATCATGCCGTGCAGACAAAGTAATGATTTGACCTTTAAATTCAAAGTTAAAGGTATGTGTATGGTAGTCAATGTGTGGGTTATATTGATGACGAAAAGGCATACCTAGTATAACATCGTAAGGTTGCAAAGGTGCAATTAAAAATGTTCGTGAATCAACATATGGGCCTATGCTAATTGTAACATCTTGCACTTCTCATGTTATATTATAACAATTACCTTGAAATGAAGCTTTTACTTTATACAAGGAAGGAAATTTTTTTAATTTAAGTTCTTGTACTAATAAATGTGAACATGTGAATTACCATCGTCATGTAAAATTTTAACGAGTTTGTTATTTATAGTACCTTGCATGCAAAGTAGAGAATGAAGAGAGATATTGTTAGCCAAGGTACTTAAGCCCTTCTCCAATGATTCCTCTGTCCAAAGAGGAGGAATTTCTTCATTACGGGCCTCCATGCTATGTAATTGAGCTGCAGCTAGTTTCATGTTCTGAGGTCACAATCGGCACTTCGTTTTTGTATGTCCATGTTTACCACAATTCGAGCAGGTAATTTGTGGTCACTGCTGTTGAGCATCCATCGCTGAAGTTTGTAGGGTAGGTGGTTTGGTAGGTTGGAGAGATGAAGTAATAGGTGCAGTTGAGTAGTTGGATTGCGGTGGACGAGGAAAACTACAATAAGATGGGGCATTAAAATTACATTTCATGGGAAGATTTGGTTTAACAAAAAGTGGTCGTTGACACGGTTGTTGTAGACGGATTGACTTGGTTATGGACTGGAATTCTGTCTCTGCATCATGACGAAAGATATAGCCTTGTTGAGGGTTGTACTTCGTAGGGTGTGAAGCTTAGCTTGGATTCCCACCTCCAAACCATCTTCATATTTCCATTGCAAGCTATCCTTCGGTACATCTTCAAGCATTCAAACCAATATTTTTTGCCAGAACCGCTCCATGTAGGTAGTAAGCGTATCACCCTCCTTCCATGTAAGGGTCGTCCATGCATGTCGAACATGTAAATGGTATTCAGGAGGAACAAAAGAATCCTTCACTTTATCTTGGAAAGCCTTCCACATTGTTGGATGCTTTGTACTGTGTCGTAGGACATTCCACCAGAGTTGAGCTTTTCCTACTAAATAGTTAGTGGAAAATTTGACTTTTTCACTTTCAGCATATGTTTCATTAGTTTAAAAATCATCAAACAATGACAACCATGAAAGGAATAGAGATCCATCCTTATGGCCATCAAATCGTAAAAACTGGTAATTCTTAACAGCAATCTTGGAATATGTGCCATCCGATTGGGCAGAGACAATAGCTTTGACCACCATCCTAAGGTTATCTTCATCAGTTTGTATCTTCTAGAGTAATTCATTGTGTTGTCAGATCTCGTTCTGAGTGCCTCAAATTTTGTGCCGCAGGAGCTCAAGTTATTGCTCGAGTGTTACCTCGGGTAGAGGTGACTCATCGAAATCCTCCATGGTGTTTGTAGGGTCCATGAGGATGTAGAGAACAAAACCCTCTTGCTAGATATGTAAAAACAATTTTTGAGATTGTTTGAGTTAAAATGTAAAAGGAAGGGTTGTTCTTGGGAATTGAAAAAGTAAGAAAGAGATGGAAGTTGTATTACATATAAGAAAAGAGAACTAGAGTGACAACACAAAGAGATAGTGTAGTAGTAAAACACTTCCCTTGTGTGAGTGAGGTTGTGGGTTCAAATCCTCCCACCTTGGTGAATATGAAACTCCTTATTGCCACTCATAAGTTAAAATTGGTTCACGCATAGCCAATGGCTACCAACGATCGCCAAGGGAGCCTTGGGTGCCAAAGTTATGCCTTAGTTATGCCTTAAGTTATGCTTAAGAAATGCTTAAGTTCTATTCCTTAGTTGATGCCTTAGAGTAAGCCGAAGCAGTAAACGTCGATGTAAACATAGGTTCTAGAACTAGAACAGAAACAAAAACCAAAACAAAAAACTGAAACAGGATCTAGAACTGGAAATGGAAACCAAAATGAAAACCAGAACCAGAATCGGAATTGGAATCAGATTGCGAGCAGAGAACAGTGAAACAGAGATCAATCGCCAAAATGAATAGAAACAGACCCCTCTATAGTGACGCATGCAAGGCTCTGATACCACTGTTATCAGGATCTTGCTCACACACACATAGAGGTTACAGATGTAGAAAACACACAGAAAAATGGACATGCCAAGAGACGAGACATAACGTAGTACTGGGTGCAATCTCCCCCCATGCACTCTGTTTCGACAGTCCACAGAGCGCATGTATTTATAGGATTTTTTTATTATGTTGAAATAGTGGTTACATGAGAGTGGCTTCAAAACGCATGCGTGAAAGTAAAAGTTGGTAACTTTTGTGGAAAGCCTTTGCTTTCAATATGAGAAATTGCAGTCTACAATGACCCTTATTCTAACCACTACTTTTCTAACTATTTCTAACAATAAAATCTTCTATGCGGGTTTATTTGCAAACTAAATTATAAGTCACATTATTGATGTCTGCCCTAAAGTTGGATTGTTGATGTGCACCCTTTCACGCTTTTCATGCCCTCAAGAACCTTCAGTTGCTATATCAAAAACACCAAAACACATTAATACATTAATAAATTAACACTCCAACAATGCCTTGTTCAACACATTCCATAATTTATAACAACCAAACATCTAATTCTATTGTAGACATGCACTGCTCATCAGAAGATGGATCAAAACTACAAACAGTAGTAAACACCCATTCGTCATCTTGCACAAGATTAGCAAAAAGGCATACAGTTTCATTCGCAATAGGCCAAACCTTGATAGAACAGATGCTCCTAGATGAAGGGGTGGATCCTCACTTCATTAATACACTCAAATTGTTAACAGAGTCACCGGGATTTCAAGAGGCCAATCACATAATGTACACATACACACACATGTACATATGTGCACATAGATGCACACTCATACACATACACACACATGTACACACATACACAAAGGAACACATACATACATGCACATACACATACACATACACATACACACATATAAATACACACTTAGACACACACACATACACATATACACACACATATAAATACACACTTAGACACACACACATACACATATACACACACATATAGTCACATGCATAGATATACACACATGCATACAGAAACATATGCATAGACATGCATACATAAACACACATGCCTATGCATGCATGCATACATACACACATGCATACACACATATGCATACACATGCAAACATACACACACATATAGTCATGTGCATACATATACACACATGCATACACACATATGCATACACATGCATACATACACACACATGCAGATGCATGCATACATACACACATATACTCATACACACACATATGCATACACATGCAAACATACACACATATACATACACATACACACACATACACACATGCATACACATGCATAAACACACATACACATACACATACACATACACATACACATACACATACACATACACATACACATACACATACACATACACATACACATACACATACACATACACATACACATACACATACACATACACATACACATACACATACACATACCCATACACATACGCATACGCATACGCATACGCATACGCATACACATACCCATACCCATACCCATACACATACGCATACGCATACGCATACGCATACACATACACATACACATACACATACACATACACATACACATATGCATACACATACACATACACATACACATACACATACACATACGCATACACATACACATACACATACGCATACACATACGCATACACATACACATACACATACACATACACATACACATACACATACACATACACATACACATACACATACACATACACATACACATACACATACGCATACACATACACATACACATACACATACACATACACATACACATACACATACACATACACACACATACACATACACATACACATACACATACACATACACATACACATACACATACGCATACACATACGCATACGCATACACATACACATACACATACGCATACACATACACATACACATACACATACACATACACATATTATACACATACACATACACATACACATACACATACCCATACCCATACGCATACGCATACGCATACCCATACCCATACGCATACGCATACGCATAGGCATACGCATACGCATACGCATACGCATACGCATACGCATACGCATACGCATACGCATACGCATACGCATACACATACGCATACGCATACGCATACGCATACGCATACGCATACGCATACGCATACGCATACGCATACGCATACGCATACGCATACGCATACGCATACGCATACGCATACGCATACGCATACGCATACGCATACGCATACGCATACGCATACGCATACGCATACGCATACGCATACGCATACGCATACGCACACACAGACACAGACGCAGACACAGACACAGACACAGACACATACACATACACATACACATACACATACACATACACATACACACACATGCATACACATACACATACACATACACATGCACATACACACACATAGAAACACGTGCATACACATATATGCACACACACATAGACACCGCACATGCATACACATGCATATGCATACATACATACACACATGCACATATACACACACACATACACTCACATACACATGCATAGACACACATACACATACACATACAGACACATATACATACAAACAAATACACACACATATACACACATGTACCTACACACACATAGACACACACACACATCTTTTCTATCATATGTTTGTACTGGAGGATGATCAAGAGTTGGCAATGGATAATCTCTAGCCATTTCAGTTTGTTAACCAGGAGGTAGAGGATTTCAAGGAACCTCGACTTGTAATTGATAAACGACATGTTTGTGATGTGTACAAGGAATATTAGCATTACTAGTAGGAGAATCATCATCATAATCAGCAAATAAATATTCTTGTATATTTAGTATAATTTTATCTTGTATATGATTTTAAAATATAATAATGACATTAATTTAAGGAATCAATACATACCCAAGCATTATCATGTTGATTACATGGTGGTGCACGCTCAAAAATACCATAATCTACTTGATTTTCAATACATCACAATCATGGTCGTCGATATGTGCCATAACAAAGATTATACCACCATATAGTTTGCTCTTAATAGTAAAATCATAAGTCATATCGAACGACACATGTGAAGTTGTTGCATGGGTAGGAGATGGTGGGGTACCCTCTGATTGATCAAAATATGATTATAACATAACAATTAAAAACATATATCAATCATGTATGTGTCTCCCTCTAATTGATCAACATCTGATTTTGTAGAAAAAAAAAGGTTACTATTTTTAATTATGGTGCCTCCATGAGGGACAAGGCCCACACCTCTCACATGCATCACATTGTTTGGTCCAATCATTCGCCCCCTTGAAAATTGTGAGCCATGAGAGGTCAAAATCAAGTATCCTCTGAGTCATGATATGTCCTCGAGGATGATGGAATTGACACCTTCATGGGCTTCTTGAAGAACTGCCCTTGTTTCTCGAGGGAGTAATCACCAACGCAGCGTTCAATCATGGCCTTGCTTACTCCAACAATTTTCTTGTATCTTTGATCTCTGCATCTTAGGTTCTTTTTTTGCAGCCAACCTAGGGGTATTTCTTCAATGGGAAGCTGAGATGTATCCTTATTCTTCAACAACTTCCACTCTTCTATATTTCCCCCATGCTCCTCCTACACTAGGCTTTTCCTTCGTTTGTCATGTAGGGGCTCTCCTAACCCTAAAATTTCCACACTAGTCTCCTTTATCCCCGTTTGGTGATACTGTACTAAAAATTGTAGTATAACATGGAGGAGACTTGATACCCATCAAGCTTAGTAGTTCCTCATATTCAAAGATGTCATTTAACCCTAGAGAATCTAGATCTATTTCTTTGGATCTACCAATGAGATGGCAGTGCCCATCCTTGCATGGCAGGCCATGTTCCTATGTGCAACAACTATTTGAGCACATCTTGGTTGTGGACCCACATTAAATTGCACCCCCAGTAATGGATCAGCTTAGCATACCGAATCCAAGGTCACTCCAAGAGTAGAGGGAATCTGCATGGTGAGAGAGGAAGCCTAAGGACTACAAAGTTTGGTGTGAACTCGGATCCTCGCACAGTTAGGACCACTCTTTCAACTATTCCAACAAGCTTTATCTTACTCTAATTTTCCATGGTCATTGTGAACAATGCATCTTTAGATGGCTAGAGTCCTAATTTGTGTGTTGTCACTTTAGGCATGAGGTTAATACTTGATCCGCCATCAATTGACTCTTGTTATCTCATGACTGATGATATTTATAGCTCCTTATGGATTGAAATAGTCGGTTAATGTGGCTTGTATCATAAAACATGTATCATGGCCACTACTCATTGATGTTGATGCACCCAAGAAAACTACAAGGTTCAACATCTTGCTTCAAAATCGAGTGTCCATTCTCCACAAACCATAGAGGCTTACCTACCGACATGTGTTTTTCAATATGTTACTTATGAAGAGAGGAGTTGTGGTGTTGAGAGCAGTATGGGCACCCAAGGACTGACTAGACAAGGAAGCTAGCGGAGAGAGTCAGAGCGAGGTGAAGGATTGAGTAGACAAAGCAGTCAACGCAAATCTGGCAGATAGGCCGTTCAAATTTTTCCAAATTAACATCTTTATAACAGTGATTCTTATCACTAACAATCATTGTAAATACCATTTCATATTTTTGTAGCTCCATTTTGTGCAAGCCAAGGAGTCCTTGAGCTTGAGGAGCTTTAGAAGTATCTACCTGTCAGTTTTCACATTTTTTAGACTTCGTTTGAACCTCCAAATAGGGTAGAGAACCTAATTTTTAACTAGGCCGGACACTAGGTCTGGACAAGGCCAAAACCTAGTCAAAAACTATAAATAGAGCTAGAGAGCTCATTTTTGAGGTTAGCTTGTAATTGAAATGAACTTGTAAGAGCTTTTTGAAAGTAATCCAAGAACTCCATTGCTTCTCACTCTTTGTCTTGCCGTGTGTGCGCGTGTGTGTGTATGTGTGTGCATGCTTGTGTGCTTCTCACTCACGCACTTGTGCCTCCACTTGCTCGAGGTCTTCATACCATCCTCATGTCTTCCCGGATTGACATTAAAGGAGGTGCTACTCATCACTGAGCTACACCAAATTTTGGCGCCGTTGCCGGGGATCGAGCTTTGAGGACGAGCGTGTGATGGTAAGACGTAGATTTGAGACGTTGGCGTTGTAGGTAATTTCTTCACTCTTCTTATTTCTCTTTTTCTTACCTCACCACCATCATCACCATCATCATCATCACCATATCCGATCTCCATCTCCATCATCGCAAAAATTTCAGTTTTTTTACTATATCCCCTTCCTCCTTTCATTTTCCTCATTTCACTTGTGAGAGAGAGTGAGAGAGCGAACTGTTGTGTGCTATTTTCTGCATGCTTTTGGAGTTTCTTGCAGGTTTCAGCATCATCATCCCCTCCAGCACGTCGCGCAGGTACGGAAATGTGCAGAACTGTCTCGCAGTCGCCGACTTCTGTCGATCGCGATTGATAGAAATTTTCACCTTTTGGTAAATTTGAGTGCACCACAGTGGACTAGAGACCCTACACACCACATTTCCACAAAAATTTTTGAAAATTTGCAAAATTTCAATCCATCGCGATTGACAGCTCTGTCCGTCGTGATTGACAGCCTGTCCGTCGCGATCGATTGCCTATCCGTCGCGATCGACACCCATCCGTCGCGATTGACTGCCTGTCCGTCGCGATCGACACCCATCCGTTGCGATTGACTGCCTGTCCGTCGCGATCGACACCCATCCGTCGCGATTGATTGCCTGTCTGTCACGATCGACACCCATCCGTCGCGATTGAGTCCTGTCCATCGCGATCGACTACCTGTCCATCGCGATTGAGTCCTGTCCATCGCGATTGACTGCCCTGTCCATCGCAATTGATTACCTGTCCATCGCGATTGAGTCCTGTCCATCGCGATTGACTGCCCTGTCCATCGTGATTGACAGCCAATTTTAGCCAATTTTTTAGGGTTTCTAATTTGAAGATTTTGGCTAATTTTGGGCATGAACATTTTACTCTAGAGCACATAAGGATGCCATAGGAAAACAACTTGGGGAAAACCTGTTGCACAGTGATCCTGTTTGAACCCTGTCTTAACCCTAGAACCCTGAACGGTCATAACTTTTTCATACGAAATCCATTTTTTGAGCTCTAAGGCTTGTTGGAAAGCTTGTGGCATATACGAAATCCATTTTTTGAGCTCTAAGGCTTGTTGGAAAGCTTGTGGCATTTTTTCAGCTAGGGTATTTTGAAGTTGACCATACCCAGGGGGATCAAAGTCAGGGGTCTTAAGAATTGTTTTCCTAAAAATCACTATGCAAATTAGTATTTGTGCTACAGGAATGAGAATCATTGGTTCTGTCTTTGGAATTTAAATCTTAAAGCTAACTTTGGAATTCTTACAGATCTATTGAGAGCATCGAAAGGCGTTCTAAGCAAGTGTAAGTGCAAGCTTGGGAACACACTTCCTGGGCATTTAAGGGCAACCAAGCAGGAAACAAAAGGTTGGAAACTTTCAACCCCCTCTGTCAATTCCTAGCTTAGGCTAAGAACGACTAGTGATAGGAGTAAGTCAGGGCAACGATAGGCATCAATCAAGTTGAAGACTACCTATGCACTCAAGTTCAAGATTAAACATAATCTCTTCGTGATGCGATAACCTTAAAGGAAAGAATCTAACGTGGAACGATCAACTTACAGTGCGAAAAATTAACTCAAATATTCCTGACGACGTGATTTCTGACTAGAGCATTGTCACTCTAGCACAATGGTGAGTACCAACGTGAGGAGATACACCTCATAAATGTCAATCCGTGGAGACGTGAGGACCGGTATGAAGACCGCGAGCAAGTGATGGCACAAGTGCGTGAGTGAAAGCACACAAGCATGCACACACATACACACACACGCGCACAAGGTAAGAGCAAAGAGTGGAACAATGGAAAGCTTCGATTACCAAAGAGCTCTCTTACAAAACTGAAATCTACAACAAGCCAACCTCAAAAATGAGCTCTCCAGTCCTTTTTATAGTTTTTGAGTGGTTTTGGCCCTGTCCAGACCTAGTGTCCGGCCTAGTTAAAAAATAGGTTCCAGGGCTTATTTGGGGGCTCAAACGGAGTCTAAAAATCATGAAAATTGGTAGGATGGTAGATCTAATACTCCTCAAGCTCGAGGAATCCTCGGCTTGAACAAAATGGAGTTACAAAAATGGAAAATGGTATTTACAATGGTTTTTAGTGATAAAAATCACTATTTTTGTAGGGATTTCTTCTGAAAATTTGACATGTGCTTCTTGGAGCTCCCTACTTGCTCCTTCTTCGTGTGTGTCCACTTCCTTGATGCGCTTCCATGCTTTGTCCTTGACCTTAAGCTTCAACACTCCCCCCCCTCTTGAGTCTGTCGTCCCTGACATACCCTTGTTGTATTGGTCGTTCCATGTAGTACGTTGAGAGGTAGCGTCCTTTGCGTCCAACAGGGGCGATCCTTCTTCCCAATGTATCCTGGTTGTTTGTCTGGTTCTTCACTTTTCCACTGTTATCTCTTGCAGTTTGTAGTCCCTTTGTACGTACTTCTGCCTTGTATTCCATCTGGGTGGTGCATTTGTGAGTTTTCCAAAACTGCTAGCTGCTCAAAGGATGTGGTCAATGTTGATTGGGAGCAACTCTCGGTGGTGGATGGCGTCCTTGCTCTTGTTGTTGTCATCTTGATGTCGTCTTTTCATAGTTTTCATGCCAAGTATTTGTAACCCATAATGAATGGTGGGTAAGTGCATTAGTGCATGGGTTGAACCAAATATGTACCTTGTGCATGGCCTTGTAATGTGGCCCTACATATGCGTACTTGGAAAATGCATGGCAAGGAGTATGGTGCAAGAGATTGGGTCTTGAGCTAAGTGCTCAAGGGTATGCTGACGAAGAGGTTTCCTAATCTATCATGGTTATAGTGTTGTTGAAACATACACGTCTTACCATGGTGAAGGGTCTGTTGGTCTTCATCTCTTCGTGTTGTGGTTCCCTCATGATGTTTGATCGTCGGCTTGTCCTTTTTGTTGAGGGATGTCCTTGCTGGAAGTTCGCTGATGAGCACTTTCCAGCACATAGTCTCCTTTTTTTTTTTTTTTTTTTTTTTTTTGGGAACAATGGCATCAAACAAGAAGAAAGAGGTTAGTATCAATAACATATTTTTCATGTGAAAATTGTGTCCATGTGCCTGGGATTTCTCAATTGTGTCTATGCACGGCCATGTAAGGTGGCCCTATATTGATGCATACTTTGGAAATGCATGACCTGAATGGTGCAAACGACTTGGTTATGCCAAAGGCACATGGTTGCTGCTGGTCGAGGCTTTTGATGTTACTTGTATACTTGATGAATTCTTTGTTTGGAGGTGTCGATTGGATCGCGAAATGATGTAATCCTCCTAATGGGAACCCATTTCCGAATAGTATTTGGCCCTGTAGAGATCACCTCAGGCCAGTTCTTCTTTGGATGCTTTCCAAGCTTTGGTATCCAGTGTGGTTGACCCCTTGGTTTTGTGGATGTTGCTTGTGCTTTTGGCTGCCAAACCCATATCCTGGGTGAGTGCCTGCTTATTTTTGTAGAAGGGTTAAGTTTATCTTCTTTGGGTCTTTGTGCTCTGTTCTTATCCTTTGTTTTCCTTGGCTTCTTTGTTGAGACCTTTTGCATGGTGGGGAGCATAGGCCGTTGCGTATGTAAGAGCTTCTTGGGTACCCACATCTGTAATCGCCCGTGTTGAGCTGTAGCTAATTTTTTAGGCACCCAAATTTGTACCTTATTGTGGTCGGCCTTCATCGATTGTTTCGGTACCCAAAGTAGTTGGATTTCTCGTGTTTGAGCCTGTCGTAGGTGCTTGGTCCTTCTGTTGTCATGGTCGATGTGGTTGGGTGGGAGTCTTTGAGGCAACGTCGATGGTTGCACTCCTTTCTTTACCCAGATCTGTGTCATGCCCAACACTTCTTTCTTCTTGAGGGCTCTTTGTCTATTTGATAGACTGGCTGTCTTGCACTGTTTTGCTTGCTTCTGAGGTTGAGCTCCTGTGGATGCTTTGCTCTTTAAAAAACCAAAAGAAGGTTCATCTTGACTTTGCGACTGTCCTTCCGTGCTTGCGTCCGTCTGGATCATAGAGCTTTTGACATCTACAACATCTTGTTCAAGAAGATTAGCCTTAGAGGAACAAAGAGAGTGTGTGGTGTCAGTTTCAGTGGGCATGTGATTCTCCAATTCTAATGTAATGCATTGATTATATACCCACACTTGAAGAAGTTGACTTCTTAGGTTCAAGTTGACAGCATGGTCGTAAATCCAATCTTGACCCAAGACAAGTGGTTCTGTGAGGTCCTCATCATGACACACTAGCATTTTGACTTTTATTGGAACATCTTGAAGGTAGATGGGAAGTTCCACCTCGCCCAAACAGGGTGTTTCCACGCCTCCTAATCCTATGAGATAGGCTTCTATGGGCTTGATGTCCAAATGCAAGTCTTGGCAGTAGGAAAGTCTAACTGCACTAGTTGCTGCTCCTGAGTCAACCAATGCTCTCACAGTCCTTACACTCTTTCCTTGTCCTACCTCTATAGTCACAAAGGGCCGTCGATCAATTATGTGAGAAGTAATTATGCCTGATTTTTGGCACATGTCCATGTGATATTTGGGAGCTTTTGTGTTGACATCTAGGCCTAGCCGCCGTAGCTTATTTCTTTTGATGCGCTCTCTTGCCTCTGCTTGTGCTTCTTCTCTAACCCTTAACTCCTCTTCTTTTCGCTTCTTAGCAGTGTTGAGTCTCGTGAGCATTTCCTCTGTAAGAGGTTCCTGATATAACTTGACTCGGCATCCACTAATATAGTTTGGTAGGATATCACCTTCTAAAGTGGCCAATTGCACTGCACCGCTAGTGGAGAGTCTATTAATGATCATGGGTCCATATCCTCGTTTCTCCAATTTGCGGGCATGTTGCTTTAGCGTGTAAACCAGCACTAGATCACCTTCCTTCAATCCTTTGTCCTTTACATGGGCATCAAAGTATGCCTTTTGCCTTTTCTTTGCAGCATAAATTCCTGCTGCTGCGCGTAGCCTCGTCTCACCTAAGCGTTCTAGATCAAAGATCCTGGAAGACAACTCATGTCCATTCCACTCATGCTCTTGTGCTACCTTCAAGGCTGGGATTAGGAAGTCCAATGGTAGCACGGCATTCTGTCCAAAGACCATCTGAAATGGGGTAGCATTGAGTACCGTTTTGTAGGCAACTCGGTATGCCCAAACAGCATGATGAAGCTGTTTGTCCCAATCAGAGCGTTTATTATTTACAAGTTTCGTCAATACGTTACATAGGATCTTATTCGTGCTCTCGGCCTGTCCGTTGGCTTGTGGGTGATAAGGTGCAGACTTCTTGTGTATCACCATGAATTCTTGAAGGAGATTTTCAATGACCTCATTCAAGAAGTGCGTACCTCTATCACTAACCAACTCTATTGGTAACCCATATCTAGTGAACACATTTTCGAATAAGAACTTAGCCGTCGTTTGAGCATCATTCTTTGTCGTGGCTTTTACTTCCACCCACTTTGTAAGGTAATCTGTGGCTACAATAATGTATTCTGCATGGGAGTTTCTAGCTGGGGGTTTAATAGGACCAACAAAGTCTATACCCCACTTTGAAAATGCACGTCCTCCCATCATTGGCCTTAAAGGCATCTCGTCTTTTCTTATCGGATATTGGGCACGTTGGCATGTGTCACATTTCTTCACATAAGTATGTGCATCCATATGAAGAGTGGGCCACCAAAGTCCTAAGAATAAAATGGTCTTAATTACTCTGTCAGGCCCAAAGTGTCCACCTGCAGCACCGCTGTGTGCAGTTTCTAAGACTTTCAAATAGTCTGATTCATGAATGCACAGTCTTAGGTAACCATCCTTGCCTCTTCGATATAGGTTGTCTCCTACTAAGGCATAGTCTTGAGCCTCTTGCTCCATACTCCGTTTTCTTGCAAGACTAGCCTGATTGGGTAATGTTCCCGATCTCATGAACGCAACCAATGGAGCACTCCAATCTGGGATTAATGACACATGATAAAGAGTGGCATACTCCACTGGGGTTCTCTTCTGGCACACTGGACAATTCTGGATCCACTCCTGTATTTCTTTGTCCATGCTAGGCCAATACACTCCTAAACGTTTTAGATTCTGCAATGTTCGTTGTTTAGAGTAGTGATTTCCTAGCAGTCCCTCATGGGCTTGTTGCATCCAACTAGTATGTTCGTCGTCCTCCACACAACAAGCTAATACGCCCTCAGTATCTTGCTTATACATACTTCCGGCCAATATTTGATACTTTTGTGATTTCACAATTTCTTCTTTGCTTGTTTTCACATTTTTATTTGCAGGTCCGAAGGTTAGGACTGGCACCAACTTATTTGCCCATTTAGGAACAACTTCCAAATTGAACAGATAAGCATCGGGCAATTCATCAAACACTCCTAGCGGTGGCTCTCCTGAAGTGATGCGAGAAAGATGGTCTGCCCTAAGATGGGTTCTACCTTTCCTAACAACAACTTCAAAGTCGTATTCCATTAGTAAGAGGAACCATCTTACTAAGCGGCCTGTATTGCAAGGTTTATTGACCAAATATAGTAAAGCTTGATGATCAGTGAAAAACTTGAACTTATTGGCCAATAGATAGTGTCTAAACTTCTTCACGGCATATACCATACCTAAGCCTTCTCTCTCCGTTGTGGTATAATTTCGTTCAGCTGCATTTAATTGCCTACTAGCATATGCTATCGGCAAATCTAGGTTTCCTTCACCTGTGGGTTGTGCTAGCACACATCCTATTGCATGATTGGAGGCATCTACATGGACATGAAAGGGTTTGCTCCAATCCGGAGTAGTCAATATTGGTGCTGTGCACAAACGTCTTTTCAGCTCGTTGAAGGAATTCTCGCATTCCTCGTTCCACTCAAAATTTGTTAGCAACCCGTAAAGAGGTTTAGCTATGATGGCATACATGTGGATAAACCTACGGTAATATCCACAATGGCCCATAAAGGCCTGTACCTCTTTAACATTTCTTGGTCTTGGCAACTCTGCTATCACTCTTACCTTGTCTTCATCTGTTGAAATTCCATTCTTAGAAACAATGTGACCTAAGATTTTACCTTGTCGTACCATGAACACACACTTCTCTGGGTTCAGACAAACTCGATAATCTCTACACTTGTTGAAGATTTGTCTGAGCTCAGGGATGTGGTAACTTCTCTGTTGGGAATGCGCACATAAATCATCCACATATACTTCTAAGCTCTTTCGTAGGAACTCTTTGAAGACATGACACATGAGCCTTTGGAATGTTGCAGGTGCATTGGTGAGCCCAAATGGCATCACGCGAAATGCAAAGATTCCCCATTCTGTGGCAAAGGCCGTTTTGTGTTGATCTTCGGGGGCAATGGCTACTTGGTTGTAACCTGAAAATCCATCAAGGAAGCTATAAACTTCCTTGCCTGCAACACGCTCCAATAGATGTTCGGTGATTGGAAGTGGATAACTTACCTTGTCTTCATCTGTTGAAATTCCATTCTTAGAAACAATGTGACCTAAGATTTTACCTTGTCGTACCATGAACACACACTTCTCTGGGTTCAGACAAACTCGATAATCTCTACACTTGTTGAAGATTTGTCTGAGCTCACGGATGTGGTAACTTCTCTGTTGGGAATGCGCACATAAATCATCCACATATACTTCTAAGCTCTTTCGTAGGAACTCTTTGAAGACATGACACATGAGCCTTTGGAATGTTGCAGGTGCATTGGTGAGCCCAAATGGCATCACGCGAAATGCAAAGATTCCCCATTCTGTGGCAAAGGCCGTTTTGTGTTGATCTTCGGGGGCAATGGCTACTTGGTTGTAACCTGAAAATCCATCAAGGAAGCTATAAACTTCCTTGCCTGCAACACGCTCCAATAGATGTTCGGTGATTGGAAGTGGATAACTATCTCTGATCGTAGCGGCATTAACTTTTTTAAGGTTAATGCACACTCGCAATTTCCCATTCTTCTTGGGTACTACTACAATGGGGGACACCCATTCAGTGTGCTCAATCTCATAGATGAATCCAGCTTCAATCAGCCTGTCAATTTCCTCCTTTATTTTGGCTGCATAATTGTCATTATATGTGTAGGGCTTTTGTTTAGTGGGCTTGGCATCAGCGGTCATTGGAATCGTATGAGAGCAAATCTTTGGATCTACTCCTTTCAAGTCTATATAGTGCCATGCGAACACGTCCCTATATTCCCTTAATAGAGCTACAAGCTCTGCTTCTTCTTTTGCACTTAGGTCGTCTCCTATGTACGTACATCGCTCTTCGTTCCCTTCAATGGTTACTACAATTTTTTTGGTCTTTTCTTTATTGTCATATGCTTCTCCTATAATGGCCTCTCTCTTAGGCATCCGTACCAAAATTTTTCGGTCTTCCACTTCATATTTCTTGAAATTTTCTGGTACTTCAAACAATGATTCTTCCTCTTCTTGTTTCACTGCTTTTCTTTTCTTTTTCTTTTGACCTCCTTCACTTCCTTCCTTTGAATTTATAGTTTTAATACTTGTGAGGGGTTCTTCTTCTTTTTGGGTTAACACTCCTATGTCTTCTAAATAGTGTTCCTCTGAGTCAAAGTAAGTATCCATCACAATGGATTCTAGATCATCGTCATTCTCTTCTTCTTCTATGAACTCACTAGGATCACACTCTTCCAACAGGGGTTGACACATGAACACTGAAATATCATAACCCTCCTCATCACAATGAGGTGTCCATTGTTCTTCATTGACTGCTATGTCCATGGTAGCTAAGATTTCTGCCCAACCATGAGGCTCAAATTCCTCATCTGGAAATATCATCGATGTATAGGTTGGGTCTTTTATTGGTCTATCTCCTGGGGAAGTTCCTTCTTCTCTCGCTTTTAGGCGCTTTTCCTCTTCCTCTGCGACCTTGCACATCCACAAGTGAGTATCTTCATGCAGCCAGGATGGATCAGGTGAACTTCCAGAATGCACGGAGATAGAATCTTCTTTCGCTTTGTGGATAGGATTCCACTGTAGGGGTGGTACATCTCTGAAGGTGTAATCCTTCAAATTGACCTTGGTGGTGACCCCTAAGTGCTGTAAGTACAAGGAGTTGGTTCCCCAATCCTGTACTATTTGCAATTGTCGTAGGAAGGGTCTTCCTAGGATCATCTCGTAGACATTATTTTTCTCAAAGTCACATATAGCAAATGTATGTTCAAACTCTACACCACAAGTGGTTAGAGTTATCCCTTCGAGCAATCCTAGAGGTCTTTCAAAATGACCATCTGCCATTTGAAGCTTCATTCTTGTTGGTCTTAATGTGGGTTTGCCCCATTGCTTCCACAGGGAGGTGGTCGCAATAGCAACACCAGCACCTGAATCTACAATTGCTTTGGTTGTGTAACCTTGATAGGTGATCGGAAGATAAGTATTACCTTCTTCACCTTCGCTCATATCTCCTATCTTGTCGAGAGGTATCTCTGGAACTTTTTGCTTAGAGCTTACTTTTGGTATATTGGATTCAAGTTCTGGAACCTGATCCTTCACATGATTCCATAGCTCCGGTTTTGCCTTGAGCAGCTCCTCTACAGTGAGATGACATTGGACCTTAGTGTTCTTCACAACATCAGTGTTTCTTGGAATCACTGAGTCTTCATTTCTTACCAATATTGTGGGGGCTCTGATCTGGAGAGATTCAGATTCCCAGGGACCTGTGTAATGAGGCAACTCTTGTAAAGAATTAGATTCAAAATCTAATCTTTCATCTTCTTGTTGCTCAGCTTGGTCTCCATAGATAGACGGAATGTCTTGGGGAAATTGATCATGTAAATCATCAATCTCAGGAATAGGAGGGGAGTTACCCTTCTCCTTGGCCCATTTCTCTTCCTGTATTTCCCGCAAGAACTCTTGAGAGTATTGTTGAATTGAAGGAGGTATTCCAGCATCCGTGGAATTAGGAACATAAGCTCCCATTGGTGGTGAGCTTCCTCTTTCAATAACTGGTTGAGCCTGTGGAGGTAAAGAAATTTGTGGTTTGTTTACCAACTGCTCTAATCTTTCTAGTAAGCCTTGGAAATGCAAATCCGGTTTGACAGAGTTTGTCTGATTGAACTTTTGACTAGTCTCAAGTATAGCTTGAGCTTGTTCTACCATTTTCATGCACATTTTCATCCGTTCAATCTCTAAATCTGCTCTAGGGTAACTCTTGTCTAGGTTTGCAGCTGTTGGCCCTTCTTGAAGACGAGTCTGGTAGGCCTTGAACATCATGTCCAAACCTTCTGGGGTTGGATCTGCAAGAACAGACCCTGGTTGTGGATTACTTACAATGGGTGTTGGGGTGGAATGAGGTGGAGTGGATGGAGCTTCGGCATGCGAGGGGCTTTGAGACGCGATGTCTTCTATTTTTGTTTTGGTATCCCTTAGGCTTTCTTCTAGCTCGGATAGTTTTTTGTTCCACTTGCGATTAGCCTTCTCTCTGGTATCCTTCCATGTTCTTGGTTTCCTCTTACTAGGTTCTCCTGCCTCACTTGACTCCGATTGCTCAGATGGTTTTGCTTGTTGTGCAGCCCGTGCCCTAGTAACTGCCTGTACAGGAGCCACATTATTGCTACTTGAACTTGAATCTGCCACTAAGCCTACCACATTGATGGGTGTAACCTTGGGGACACTAGAGGGATTCCTGGGACACTCTCTAGGAAGATGTTCCTTGCCGCACTCAGGACAAAAGCCTTGTATTGTGATGTTCTGTCCTAGTCCCAGAGCTGGTTGGTGGGGACGTTCACGAATGAAATGGTCGCCCTGACATCTAAAGCATGGTCCTCTAGGGGCTTGTGGTCTTTCCTGTCTCAATTGGGGCCTAGGATTTGGATTCGTATACATGACATTGGAGTATTCTGGCTCCCAATTTTGTTCTATAGGTGGTGTCCCGTATTGATACTGAGAAGTCTCACTTTGCTCAGGTGACTCTATATAATAAGCCTGTGGACTATCTTCATGGAAGTAGTCTGAACCATGAGCGTGAGAATCATTTTCTGAGACCAATGGGGTTAGTGGCACCAATGCTCTATTATGGTTCTCCTCCGCCATCGTATATTTAACTGGGATCACATTGGCAGGAGCTGGTGGTTGGTTTCCAAGGACTGGTTGTGGCCTATATGGTGCCTGATATTGCTGCTGGTATTGAGGTTGATATTGTTGTGGTCTATAATATGGTTGTTGGTACTGATTCTAATACCTACCCTGCTGGTAAGGTTGCTGATAATTTTGTCTAACAGCCTGCCTGTTATAGGGACAATCTTGGGTCGTATGATTTGTATATTTCCTCTCAATGGTGCAATATAGAGCATTAGGGTTTCCTTGGGGTTGAGTCGTCAATGGACAAACATTATCCATGTGATCTCCTCCACATGTATAACATCGCTTCACTGAGGTGACCCTTGGCATTTGTCTACTTTGAACTCCTAGCTTTTTGGCCACTTGCTCAGCTATCTCATCTATCTCAGTGGAGGCTCTAGAGGTATGACTTGTAGAACTATCAGAGTCCTTATAGAGTTTGGATAGTCCTAACTCCTCACCCAAGTTATCTTCTATGTCAATGCACATCCGTATACACTCTTCTATGGATCTAGGCTCTTTCAAGTATACATATGACCTTAATTTTGTGCTCAACAGGCCATCTAAAAACAGTGCCACCTGTTTGGCTGATGTGGGTAATTCTGGTACAGGGCATCTTTCCAAGTACTGCCTAAATCTTCTTCCTGCGAGTCGTACTGTTTCTTGGGGTGTCTGCTTGAAGCTGTGGATCAAGGATGATGTGTTATGCCTGATACCACTCTTGGAAAATTCTACAATGAATTCTTCTAGCAGCTGACCTATCTCTCTATAGTTGCGACTGTTTAGAGGTTGAAACCAAGCTAAGGCAGTACCCTTAAGAGTCAACCCAAATGCCTCGAACTGGGTGAATAAGTCTTCAACCTGTTCAGCTCTTTGAACTCTGCCACATGATCATAAGGATCTCCAAATCCATCAAAGTAGTTCTTCATCGTCTTAACCACTTGAGAGGGTCTAAGGGTTCTTGAGTGCTCTTGTGGTCTAGGCAATGGGAAATCATGATCGTCTCTTTGATGTCTATGAACTCTATGTCTCTCCCTTTCAAGTCTTTCCGTTCCATATCCTGATCTGTCTCTGCCTACAGTGTCTGCAAAGCTTACCTCCGGTCTCTCTCTAGTTCTTTCCCTCTGGGTTTCATGAGCCTTGGATGATCCGGCTCCCTGGAGGCCCTGGGAAACATTAGATCTTGGTGGAGGGAAGATTGATTCACCTTGCCAGGTGTAAGCATGTCTGTCATGATCTGATACCAAGAATAATTTCTGAGATGTGTGATCTAGGTAGACAACTTTCCCTGGTATCTCTGGATCCTTGAATTCGTAGATGGTGACTACTGGGCTGGGTTGATCCGGCCTAAATCTCCAAAAGGCTTCCTCCGTTTCTCTATTCACGAATAGTTCTATGCTTTTATTATCTTGAGGAATCCATTCTGGAGTGAGCACTCTGGTTAAGACTGACTTACCTCTAGGGGTCTTGGGTTCTCCTCCTAGGTCTCCTTGCTCTAGGTCTCCTATCTCATTCTCAGGAATGATATTTCCAAACTCATCTGTCCTATCTGGTAAGTTGGTAACCACATACATGGTTCCTTCCTTATCAATGTAAGCACCCTCTTCAAACTTGACCACTGGGTGTTCAAGTCCAAAGAGTTGGTCAGGATTTTTGAGTTGAACCACTGATCGTCTTAGACCATCCTCATAGATGCGAGCACCTAACTGGTTGGTCCGGATATATTCCAATTGGGTCTTATAGGGACCTTCTGGTGTCTGTAAATAGGCAATGCCTGAGCTACGTGTGGGTCTTTCCATGCTAAAAGACATTTCCGAGTCACTGGTTTCTGAACTTCGTGTATAAGGATAACCACTAAGCTGTTGAGCCCAAGACTTGGATGTATGGTTGACACTAGCCTCAGATGACCTAATGCTTTGTCTATCCTTGCCTAAGTGTCTGCCAGATCTCAGGTTCATAAGCCTTGGCTTCTAGTCCCAAAGTTCTCTTATATTGCTCAAAATCCTTTGGAACACCTTGATTTTCTAGTTCCCCTGAGGGTCAACTTCAAAATACCCTATCTAATAATCCTGGTATTAATATTAACAAACCCAAGATCACTCCGAACGGATTTCGTATGAGAAAGTTATGCCAGTTCAGGGTTTTGGGGGTTAAAACAGGGAAACAGGGTCTCTCAGGAATTGCTTCAAATCAGGCGATACATGACATTTGTAGGGCACGATACTTGGTACTTGAGGAACTCGATACACGATACTTGATCTTTGAACCGACGATACACGATATTTCAAGGAAAACGATACTTGATACTTCCCCTAAACGATACACGACCTCCAGCCCCAAACGATACACAACCTCCAAGCCAAACGATACACGATCTCTCACAAAACGATCGCTGGACAAAACGATATCTGAGCAAACGATCGCTGGACAAAACGATCTTTGACAAAACGATACTCGATACTTAGCTCAAAACGATACTCGATCGCTGGCAAGTATCGCGATCTCTGAGACGCGATACACGATACTTGGACCAAAACGATACACGACACCTGAATCCAGACGATACACGATACTTCCCCAAACGATCTTTGGACCAGACGATCTCTGATTCTGAAGCGATACTCGATACTTGGCTCAAAATGATACACGATCTCTCACGAAACGATCGCTAAACCAAACGATATCTGAGGAACGATCGCTGACTAGACGATCTTTGACAAAACGATCGCTGGCTGAGTATCGCTGACAAAACGATCGTTGACTCAAAACGATACACGATACTTGTCAGGTATCGCGATCGCTGAACCAAATGATAGACGATCTTTGATAAACGATCTTTGATAAACGATCGCTGATAAACGATCGCTGGAGAACGATCGCTGGCAAACGATCTTTGACCGAAACAATCAACGATCTCTGGGAAATATCGCGATACTCAACCACAGGAGCAAAACGATACTTGTGAAGTATCGCGATACTCGACCGCGGGAGCAAAACGATACTTGACCCTTTGCCAAGATTTTTACAAGATTTTTTTTTAAGTTTAATCACACACAGAGGTTTTACAAGGTCTCCTACCCTCTCCACGATCTCTGTATCGCACAAAACACACTTCTCAATCCCTAACAGTGCCAAACGATACTTCGCACAGATCGTTTCACTCTCGCAATTGATTTACTGAGAAATTTTGATCAAAAGGGCAGGTTTGCTTACCTTGGTAACTCCTATAATCTCTTTGTCACTTCCCCTTGTACTGTTCAACCCCAGCTTGCCCTGCAACTCACTCACGATCGCTGGCGCAGGTCTCACGATACTCGGCAGTTTCCCCCACGATACTTGGCGTAGGTTTTGCTAATTCAACTATTTTAGTACTGATTCTTCAGCGCCTCTGTTCTGCACCCTCTCTAAGCTTCTTGCTTACAACCACAAGTAAAAACAAGGTGAATGTACTCTAAAAAATGAAGAAAAACTGAGAATGTGAAGGTGGGTGGAGATGGTGATAATGGTGAAGATGAAGAAGAAGGAAAATTCAAAAACTGAACTGAAAATGATAATTTTTTTACCTTCCAACATCGCTACTCTACGTCTTACCGTCACACGCTCGTCCTCCAAGCTCTCTCCCCGGCAACGGCGCCAAATTTGGTGTCACTCTAGCACAATGGTGAGTACCAACGTGAGGAGATACACCTCATAAATGTCAATCCGTGGAGACGTGAGGACCGGTATGAAGACCGCGAGCAAGTGATGGCACAAGTGCGTGAGTGAAAGCACACAAGCATGCACACACATACACACACACGCGCACAAGGTAAGAGCAAAGAGTGGAACAATGGAAAGCTTCGATTACCAAAGAGCTCTCTTACAAAACTGAAATCTACAACAAGCCAACCTCAAAAGTGAGCTCTCCAGTCCTTTTTATAGTTTTTGAGTGGTTTTGGCCCTGTCTAGACCTAGTGTCCGGCCTAGTTAAAAAATAGGTTCCAGGGCTTATTTGGGGGCTCAAACGGAGTCTAAAAATCATGAAAATTGGTAGGATGGTAGATCTAATACTCCTCAAGCTCGAGGACTCCTCGGCTTGAACAAAATGGAGTTACAAAAATGGAAAATGGTATTTACAATGGTTTTTAGTGATAAAAATCACTATTTTTGTAGGGATTTCTTCTGAAAATTTGACATGTGCTTCTTGGAGCTCCCTACTTGCTCCTTCTTCCTGTGTGTCCACTTCCTTGATGCGCTTCCATGCTTTGTCCTTGACCTTAACCTTCAACAAGCATAAACATGATAATCAACTAAAAAAGAATCAAGTGACTGATACAAAAGAACTCAGAAACGAGGTTGTGCTTGGGCAAAATTGGGCTATTCAATTAGGCTTATGAACCTTAGATCAGGGTGACATCTAGGGAGAGATAGACAAAGTCTTAGGTCTTCAGAGGCTAGTGTCAACCACACTGCTAGGTCTTGGGCCCAGCAGTTGAGCCACCACTCATACTACCCTAGCTTTGAGACTAGTGAATCAGAGATGTCTCAAGGCATGGACCGACCTACGGGAAGTTCAGGAGTGCCATACTTGCACAGGGTAGAAGGCCCGTACAAGACGCAGCTGGAATACCTTAGCACCAACCGATTAGGTGCTAGCATCTATGAGGACGGCCTAGAAAGATCTGTGGTCCAGATTAAAAACCCTGACCAATCCATAGGATTAGAGCACCCAGCTGTCAAGTTTGAAAACGGAGCATACTTGGACAAAGAAGGAACCAATACGTAGTCACCAGTCACCCAGATAGGACGGACGAATTTGGAAATGTGATCCCAGAAGCGGACTTAGGTGACCTAGAGCAAGGAAACATGGGTACAGAACCTAGAACCCCTCGAGGCAAATCGGTTTTCACTAGGATTATCACACCAGAGTGGATTCCCGAGGATAATAAGAGCATAGATTTGCTCCTCAATCGAGAGACTGACAAAGCCTTTTGGAGGTATAAATCTGATCGGCCAATTGATATAGGAACAATCATGATCTATGAGTTTAAGGATCCTGATAGCCCAGGCAGAGTGATCTACTTGGATCACGCTTCAGAGAGGATCTTTGTGGTTACAGAACATGATAGACATGCTTACAGTTGGAAGGGTGAATTCGTTTTCCCCCAACCAAGATCGAATGTATCCTATGGTCACCCTGGAGCTGGAACATCCCAAGCTCATGGAATTCAAAGAGACAGAAGTAGAGATAGACCAGAAGTAAGCTTTGCCAACCCAGGGGGCAGAGAAAGAACAAGAATGGAAACAAATAGAGTAGAACCTGAGATACTTAGAGCTCACAGGAATCAAAGAAATGCGGATGAGTTCCCTCTACCACGACCTAGAGAGCACACAAGGACTTTGAGACCGACTCAGCTAGTTAAGTCCATGAAGAACTACTTCGATGGCACTGGAGATCCATACGATCATGTGGCTGAGTTTAGGCAAGTCTTGAGAGCTGAACAAGTGGAGGATCTATTCACGCAGTACAATGCCTTTGGTTTAACCCTTAGGAACACTACCCTGACATGGTTTCAGCCACTAAATGAGAGGCAGTTCAGGAGCATAGACCAACTCCTAGAGGCTTTCATTATTGAATTCTCTAAGAGTGGCATAAGACATAATACCTCCTCGCTGATTCACAGCTTCAAGCAAACCCCTCAAGAGACCGTGAGACTTGCAGGAAGAAGATTTAGGCAATATCTCGAAAGATGCCCTGTCCCTGAGCTACCCACACCAGCTAAGCAAGTGGCTTTATTCTTGGATGGATTGCTAAGTACCAAATTGAGATCATATGTGTATCTGAAGGACCCTAGGACTATAGAAGAGTGTGTACGCATGTGCATTGACATCGAGGATAACCTAGGGGAGGAGTTAGAGCTTTCCAAGATATACAAAGATTCAGATAGTGCCTCTAGCCTCTCTTCCACGCAATCCACATCAATTGAGGAACTTGCAGAGAAAGTAGCTCAGAAATTAGGTGTCACTAGCAAACAGATCCCAAGGTATGCCCCTGTGAAAAGATGCTATACTTGTGGTGGTGACCACATGGCGAATGTCTGTCCCATTATGGCTCAACCCCAAGTTAATCCTAGTAGCCAGTACTGCACCATAGAACGAAGGTACACCAATCACACCGTGCAAGACTGCCCATACAATAAGCAAGCGGTTAGGCAACCCTACCCTCAGCCATACCCTCAACAAGGCAGATACCAGAGTCAATACCCACCACAACAGTATACTAGGCCTCAACAAAATTATCAACCACAATATCAAGCCCAACAAAGGCCTCAGCCCGTGTTAGCACAACAAACCCCTGCCCCAGCTAATGTAATTCCGGTAAAGTATGCAGCGGTAGAAGAAAATTTGAATAGAGCTATAGTCTCGGTAACCCAATTGCTTTCTGAAAGTGACCCGAGTGACCATAGTTTCGATTCTACACATGTTGATAGTCCCAAGGCCTACTACATGCAGTCTCCTAAACATGGTGAGTCTTACTATAGTGAAGAGCCAAATGAACCTAGTTGGGAGTCAGATTACACAAACGTCATGTATGCAAACCCCAACCCTAGGCCTCAGCCTAGGCAAGTAAGACCCCCATTCCCTAAAGGACCATGCTACAGATGTCAGGGAGATCATCTCATTCGTGATTGTCCCTTGCCTCCACCTCCACAACCCCAATCAGTGACGATCCAGGGCTATTGTCAGGAATGTGGAAAGGAGCATCTCTTACGAGATTGTCCAAAGAATCCCAGCCATATGCCAAAAATAACTCCCATTAATGTTATTGGGTTAGTTGTAGACTCCACAGGAAGTGTGATGTCCACTACACCAGTGCAAGTGATCACTAGAGCTCAAGCATTGCAGAAAAATCAAGGGGTAGGCCAACAAAAGAGCCCAGATGTTAGTGAAACAGAGAGCATGACAAAGAAAAGGACTAGAGCTTAGAAGGATAGTCGTGAAAGAATGAAAAGACAATGGGCAAAAAAGATGAGTGAACTCGAGGAAAGCCTCAGAGAAACAAAGGCCAGGATAACTGAACTCACATCTCAAACTCCCTCTCACACTACCCCACCTCCACCATTCCCAACTCCATCCGACCCGCCACCTTCCAACCCGCCTCACCTACTTCCACCACCCCCAAGAGTAGGATCAGTCCTAGCAGATCCCACTCCCGAAGACCTTAATATGATGCTTAAAGCATATCAGGCCAGAATCCAAGAAGGGCCAAACGTAACTGATCATGAAAAGTGTTACCCAAGAGCAGAACTAGAGCTAGAACGAACCAAAATTTGTGCTAAGATGGTGGAATTGGCTCAGACCATGTTTGAAGCCAGTCGCCTATTTAACATCTCTAGTTCAGCGAAGACACAGTTGCACTTTGATGGACTGCTAGAAAGAATAGAGAAGCTGATTGCACAATCAGAAAAGGAACCTGCCTCTCAACACAAGGACAAGGCAAGTGAAAGAGTAAGCATTCCTGCTCAGGAAGCCTATGTGCCTAACTCTACGGAGCCAGACACATCATCTTCTATGAATCGGTTCACACCAAAATTCCTACGCGAGATTCAAGAAGACAAATGGGCTAAAGAAAGTGAAGTCCCTCCTCCCATTGAACTTGTGGATGATGCACATGACCAATTCCCACAAGACATCCCATCCATTGATGAGGAGCAGGAGAGCACCCACTCTCAGGAAAGACTAGACTTTGAGTCTAATTCTTTACAAGAATTACCCCACTTCACAAGCCCATGGGAAGCTAAGTCTACTTGTATGAGAGCACCCACGGTCATGGTACGGAATGAGGACTCACTCATACCCAGGAACACAGAGGTAGTGAAAAACACTAAAGTACAATGCAACCTCACCTTAGAAGAGCTACTCAAAGTAAGGCCAGAGCTATGGAAACATGTAGCCAAACAAGTACCAGAGATATCAAAACCTCGTTCCTAGGTAGGATCACATAGGACAGTGCCAGAGATACCCTTGGATAAGATAGGAGATATGTGTGAAGGTGAAGAAGGGAACACCTATCTTCCCATTACCTACCAGGAGTACACCACCAAGGCAATTTTGGACTCAGGTGCAGGAGTTGCAATTGCCACCACTTCCCTATGGAAGCGTTGGGGCAAGCCAGCACTCAGGCCCACGAGGATGAAATTGCAAATGGCCGATGGTCATATTGAGAGACCCTTAGGATTGCTAGAAGGAATAACTCTCACCACCTGTGGTGTCGAGTTTGAGCATACATTTGCTATATGTGACTTCAGCAAAAATCATGCCTATGAGATGATCTTGGGAAGACCCTTTATGCGACAGTTGCAAGTGGTACAGGACTGGGGAACCAACTCCTTGTACCTACAACACTTAGGTGTTACGACCAAAGTGAATCTCAAAGATTACTCTCATAGAGATGTCCCTCCCATCCAATGGAATCCCATCCATAGAGCCAAAGATGATACATAATCGATGCATTCCATAGGGTCAGGATCCTCATGGATGCATGAAGACACCCACTTATGGATGTGCAAAGTAGCAGTAGAAGAAGAGAAGAGAGAAAAAGCCAGAGGGGTAGGTGCAAAAGAAACACATAGATCAATTCAAGACCCAGCCTATGCGCCTGTAGTTTTTCCTGACGAAGAATTTGAAGCCCACGGCTGGGCAGAAATCCTAGCAACAATGGATGTAGCCATCAATGAAGAACAATGGACACCTCACTGTGATGAAGATGGCTATGACATTTCAGTCTTCTCCATAGAGCCAATCATGGGAGAGGCGGTGTTAGAAGAGTGCGAACCTAACCCTGATGCATTTGAGGATGCAAGTGACTCCGATCTAGAGTCAATCATTATGGACCCACCTTTTGCATCAGATGAAGAATACTTCTATGAAGTAGAATTTCAACCCCAGAGGCACGGAGAGCTTACAAAAGACATAAGGCTAGCCACACATGTAACCCCTAAGGAAGAAGGAAAGAAAAGGAAGAAGAAAGAAGTCACACAAGAAGAGGAGGAATCTTTGTTTGAGGTCCTAGAAAATTTTAAGAAGTATGAGATAGATGACAGGAGAGTCATGATCAGAATGCCTAAACGAGAGGCACAATCAGGAGAGGCCTATGATAACAAAGAAACCACAAAGAAAATTGCCCCTGATGGAAGAAGAAGAGCAAGAATTGATAGCCTTGCTAAGAGAATACAGAGATGTGTTCGCTTGGAGTTACAAGGACTTGAAAGGTGTGGACCCTGACATATGCTCACACACCATCCCCATGACCTCAGATGCCAAACCCTCTAAGCAAAAGCCCTATACATATAACGATAATTACGCTGCCAAGATCAAAGAGGAGATAGATAGACTGGTTGAAGCTGGATTTATCTATGAAATTGAGCACACTAAGTGGGTATCCCCCATTGTAGTGGTGCCCAAGAAGAATGGCAAGCTGCGTGTATGCATTAACTTGAAGAAGGTCAATGCAGCCACAATTCGAGATAACTATCTGCTTCCGATCACAGAACATCTCTTAGAAAGAGTAGCAGGCAAGGAAGTGTACAGCTTCCTTGATGGATTTTCGGGCTACAATCAAGTAGCCATAGCTCCAGTAGATCAGCAGAAGACGGCTTTTGCCACGGAATGGGGCATTTTTGCCTTTAGAGTAATGCCATTTGGGCTTACCAACGCACCAGCTACCTTCCAGAGGCTGATGTGCCATGTATTTAAAGAGTTCCTGAGGAAGAACTTGGAAGTCTATGTTGATGATCTTTGTGCTCATTCCAACATTAGACAAACTCATATTCCTGAAGTCAGACAAATCTTTGACAAATGTAGAGAATATCAAGTCTGCCTGAACCCCGAAAAGTGCGTTTTTATGGTCAGGCAAGGCAAGATTCTAGGACACATAGTGTCAAAGAATGGCATATCCACTGATGAAGAGAAAGTGAGAGCCATAGCAGAGTTACCTAGGCCAAAGAATGTCAAGGAAGTACAAGCTTTCATGGGGCATTGTGGTTATTACCGACGGTTTATACACATGTATGCCATCATAGCAAAGCCCATGTACGGACTTCTGACTAACTTTGAGTGGACAAATGAATGTGAGAATTCCTTCAATGAGCTTAAACGGCGATTATGTTCAGCACCAATCTTAACCACACCAGATTGGAATAAGCCTTTCCATGTTCATGTGAATGCATCCAATTATGCTATTGGGTGTGTACTCGCGCAACCTACTGGTGAAGGTAATATGGATCTTCCAATTGCCTATGCTAGTAGACAATTGAATGCAGCTGAACGAAATTATACAACCACCAAACGAGAAGGATTAGGCATGGTATATGCAGTTAAAAAGTTTAGACATTATTTGCTTGCAAACAAGTTTAAATTTTTTACTGACCACCAAGCATTGTTATATCTCGTGAACAAGCCATGTAATACAGGAAGATTAGTAAGATGGTTTCTCTTGCTAATGGAATATGATTTTGAGGTTGTGGTAAGGAAAGGGAAGACTCATTTGAGAGCAGATCACCTTTCTAGGCTCACATCGGGAGAAGCCCCACAAGGAGTGTCAGATGACCTTCCTGATGCTTACTTGTTTAATTTGGAAGTGGTGCCGCAGTGGGCTAAGCCATTGGTACCAGTGTTGACATATGGACCTAACCACCCAGTAATAAACACACAGGATAGAGAGGTAGTAAAAGCCCAAAAGTATCACATCATGGCAGGAAGTATGTACAAGCACACAGATCAAGGGATCTTGGCTTGTTGTGTGGAAGAGGATGAGTACGTTAAATGGTTGCAATTAGCACATGTAGGTGCATTAGAGCAACACTACTCAAAACAACGAACCCTACAGACACTAAGGAGACTCGGAGTGCATTGGCCAACTATGGAAGCTGATATCCAAAAGTTGTGCAAGGAATGCCCAATCTGTTGCACTAAACCACCTATGGAACATGCCACTCTTTATCAAGTGTCCATAGTGCCGGATTGGAGTGAACCACTAGTATCTTTTCTGAGGACAAAAACATTCCCTCCAGACATGACTCTGGCTAGCACCAAGCACTTACTAACCCCCTAACCTCTCCCGGACCTCACGTTAATGTTGTAACAGGGGACACAGTGTCATTTTTGTGTCCATTGCAATGTTAACATTTATTCATATATTCTCACAGAACCAGCTGTGAAGTTTTCAACATGGCTGAGGCGGCAGGAACTAGCTCTCAAACAGAAACAAGCCAGCAAGTGGTGGACTTAGACAGTTTACCCGTTTTGCCTGAGACAAATGAAAGACCAGAAGAATTGCGGGCCATCAAAATCATACCTATTGCGGACCCTCCCAGTGGCCATACCATGCCCGTAGGAAAAACTTCCCACTGGTTTAGTGAAGTGGCAGGACCCTTGGGTGAGGGAATGTACCTATGGGAATCAGAGTTGGACTTCAATGGGAAGCAAGGCAAATACCATTTCTTTACAAGAGAATTCGAGAAGTTACAAAATGCAGAAGGTCTACGTTCGATATGGGAGAAGGCAGGATTGGATGCATATTTCAGTGCACGGCTCCCAAAGCCTGACTTCATGCGATGCTACTATCTCATCAACACCTTGACTCCAAACCAGAACCCAAAAGGTGCAAGCTCATTTGTGATTCCATCTCTGACAAAGGGGAATGAGCTCAAGAGGTTCAGGCTATCAAACAACTTGGTGAGAGAGGCTCTAGATATGCGCGGAATGCATATTCCTATAGAGAAGGAAACCCTAGTACCGGATTACATGAAGAATCGAGGTCTCACCAAACTCAAGGACATGGTGTCCATGACGCCTAATATTGCAATACACCTTTGCATGTGCATGCAACACTTTGCTTTTCCTGCACAAGATAGATTCACCATGCCGCCCAAAAAGATTTGGTTTAGTTTGTATCTGGCAGAGACACAAAGCCTCACCATCAACTTACCCCATTGGATAATTGATCAGATACACCTAGCTCACAAACGATGGCCGCGGAAACAGGTTTTATATGGTTGCTGTGCTGTGACGAGAATCATTTATAGGTGTTTGGCTTATGACATCCCTATTCAACGGGCCCTAATGTGGAATCGTGTAGAGCAGTTTAGAGGCAGGACATCCACTAGACCCCCTTCTAAGAAGATGAGAGGCACTGTCCAAGTCCCATGTGCTCAACCACGTGGAGCCACCCTAACACCAGACGTCACCCGTCCACCCCGAAGAGTCCGACCATTCACACTCCGACTTCCAAGACGCAGCACCGATGGTTCTACCTTGATATTCCCTCCCATCCCAACCGATCTTGAATTTCCCAGTGGTGCACCTTTGGAAGAACTCACGAATGAAGATTTCGAACAATTATTACAAGATGTAGAGCTGGAGGCAGAAGAGGCACAACAAGTGGAGAATGTGCAAACACAGGCAACGACCTCCCATACAGCTCAACTACAAAGGTTATACGACACAATCAAAGCAGTACAAGAAAGGCATCAACTCTCTCTTGTGTCAGGTCAAGCTTTGATGCAAGAAATGCTATCAGATGATGGGGTGGATCAACATTTCATTGACACCCTCAAATTAGTGTCAGAATCTTTAGGAGTTCCGGAGGCTGTCCACACTGCAGTCCGCCAGTCCATGAGGTATGACACACGCAGAGTTGATACATTACCATGCGCAGGTAAGACTATCAGGATACCCGTCAAAGAACAAGAAGTACCCATTGAAACCACAGCTACCCCCACCACCACCATTGACCTCTCTACTGAAACCTTCGTTCAGACATCACCCATCTCACCCCAACATCCCCAATCACCACCTTCTCCACCCCCACCACCACCTCCCACCATGGAAGAAATGACAGTCATCACCTCTACCTTCACTTATAAACCATCCTCATTCACATCATTCTCATTTTGAGAACCCACCTCACAAGACACCCTCTTCTCTTTCATCACCAATCCCTTGTACACTTCAACCCTTCTACCCTCCGAACCCATAATTGGCCATCCCATAATTCCAAGTGTGGTTGGAAACCCGGCACCCACCGAAGGCACCCTGTGTTTCCCAGCCTATTCCCCAATACGGGTACCTCCATTCCATAACCCTCACTTCCCATCTGGCTCCTACACCTCTTTCAACCTGACCTCACCACCCCAATACCCGTCCTTTGTGGAGCAGTTCATCCGCTCTCCAATGTTTCAGAGGCACATTTCCCCGCTGTTCGCTGCCCTCCAGGCAGAATCTCAACGTCTACAAGCTAGAGTCACCACTCTTGAAGCTGATTACCAAACGCTCCTAACCGAGCATACCACCTTACAGCAGGCTCACTCCGAATTGGAATCAAAGACATCAACAGTAGATGATCAAGCAGTCAAGGAACTAGAAACAGTGCTCCAAGCGCAAATGATATCTAATGCTACACTCAGACGCAACCTTGGGCTATTAAGGAAGCATATGGCAGCAGCACTAGAAGAGAACAAGAGACTTCAACAACAAAACCAAGACAACTTTGAAGCGGCTATGGAAGGAACTGCAGGAGCAACCATTAGCCCTACCAAGTATAGAGCAGTCCCATCGGAAGACATTCGCATCTTACTTGAGGAGCATGCAAATTTCTTGGAGTCATATGAAAAGTTAGAGACTGAATGTGCAGACCTAAAGAAACAGATAGCCAGTGCCCCCACAGCTCAATAGGAGCCGGTAATCTTGCAACACTCCACAGAAGAAGTAGAGACCCTCCGGAAACAGGTGGCAGAACTCCAAGCATGCCTCTTACCATATGAAAGGCCACCCTCACCCACTGAAGAACCAGAACCTGAAACAGTAGTGGAAATCCCCGTCGATGACAGCTATGAAGAGCCGTACGAGCCAATGCCAACACCCGGTGGTCGGACTACAGAGGAAGGACAGGACACTTTAGAAATTCAAGTTCCAGATTGGGTAAAAAGGGTTGAGAAAGTGGGTAAGACACATGATGATCGCGTTGCCGTGCAAATGCAATCTCTCACAAATCTGGAAGAAACTGTCCTTCGGTCTTCTTACTTTTAGAACCTATCCCACCAACGGCTAATCACAACATCAGAGTCGCAATACATGCCTTATTTTGACTTGCTACATGATTATAATGCCGAAGTTAAAAGACATACAGGGAAGGAGCCCACATTTGCCACTCAATTTGAGCCAGAGGACTTACCGACAGATGCGCGTGCGGGCTCGATTTTCCAGCCTAATTGGCGTGCACGTCTACTAACCGATTACCCTGAGATGATGAGCACTTGGGCAACCATGCCACTGTATATCAAGTATAATCCATGCTATTGCCCAATGGTACGTCGCAGATCTTGGCAAGCATTTGCGATCAAGGTACACAACAATAAAACTGCTCGGCTTGGGTTAACTATCCATATTTTGCTCCACCTCGAGGGACCCCAACCGTAGCCTACATGATATCAACAATTCGGCACTGGTCTACACGTCTAAATAATGTACCCGACATAGCAGCGAAAATGTGTATGAAGATATTCGAGCTCATGACCATTGTCTTCAAAGCCTTTCGGAATGTACAAGCTCCATACATCTCTGCCCCTAGATTCTCTCAAGGTAACAAGGATTTAGTCTACGACATGAGCCAGACTCCCTCGGTTACTATAATCTTTGCCTGGCATGCACGAATAAAGTACTTACCCGCATGCTTCAAGCAGACATTTGAGGAAATGTTCTCTACGGGATTCTGGGAATATCATTTAGAAATTTTCATTCCCAGACCCACACATTTGCTACATCTATTCGCAGTAGAACAAGCGATCCATGCAGATCAGTTACGTCTGCCACATCCGGACATTCCAGGACCAATTGATTGGGATCGTATGATGACAGACTTGGCCAGAGGACTACGCATACAAGAACATCAGCTTGCCACTGAGGTTGTGGAATATTACATCCAACACTCCCAGCAACAAGGGTCTGTCAGGGACGACAGACGCGAGAGAGGGGGGGGGGTGTTGAGAGCAGTATGGGCACCCAAGGACTGACTAGACAAGGAAGCCAGCGGAGAGAGTCAGAGCGAGGTGAAGGATTGAGTAGACAAAGCAGTCGACGCAAATCTGGCAGATAGGCCCTTCAAATTTTTCCAAATTAACATCTTTATAGCAGTGATTCTTATCACTAACAATCATTGTAAATACCATTTCATATTTTTGTAGCTCCATTTTGTGCAAGACAAGGATTCCTTGAGCTTGAGGAGCTTTAGAAGTATCTACCTGTCAGTTTTCACATTTTTTAGACTTCGTTTGAACCTCCAAATAGGGTAGAGAACCTAATTTTTAACTAGGCCGGACACTAGGTCTGGACAAGGCCAAAACCTAGTCAAAAACTATAAATAGAGCTAGAGAGCTCATTTTTGAGGTTAGCTTGTAATTGAAATGAACTTGTAAGAGCTTTTTGAAAGTAATCCAAGAACTCCATTGCTTCTCACTCTTTGTCTTGCCGTGTGTGCGCGTGTGTGTGTATGTGTGTGCATGCTTGTGTGCTTCTCACTCACGCACTTGTGCCTCCACTTGCTCGAGGTCTTCATACCATCCTCATGTCTTCCCGGATTGACATTAAAGGAGGTGCTACTCATCACTGAGCTACACGTGGTTATGTTCATTGCTAGCTCCAGAAGATTCTTCTTGATGTCCTATTAAGCCATCTTGAAGGCATCATTTATACTTCACTCCGGACCTTGTTCTTTGTCCTTCTCATTGCACATATCAGAAGCTTGGTCATAACTCTCTATTAGGGTTTGTTGACATGTTCCTGCCTTTGGAGCTTCCTCTTGTGGGTTAGATGCCATCACCCTTTGACTTTGCAATTTGTGCAGGTTGGTTTCTTTGTTCTCTGCTGCTCTACTTTCTTCCTCCAGTGATCATTGGGCTCTAGTGCACACCCTTATTAGTGATATCATTCGTAGTTGTATAACACTAGAAATGGGTTATCCAAATGCTGTGAACTGTGTGGGAATCGACTCAGTAGAAACATGGAAAGAATTATTTACCTAGATGGAGGAAGCGTGCTTCAGACAATCCTTGGTATAATGATCACACAAGTTCAAGAAATTTGTGATTGGTGGCATATTTTTCAATAGAGAGCACCTACTTCCGAAGTGTCCATACTCACCACATCTATAGCACATGATCAAAAGCCTTGGTCAGTTTCTCATTCCACTAGTTTCATGAGTAGGGCCATTTTGCATGCCAAAGTTGGATGGAGTTAGAATACTGGCACTCTCGAAGCGTTCCCAAGGATGGAGCTATGTGTGGTAGCCATGGGATGTGTCATTGGAATGGAGCTCTAGAAGTTCATGGTTTGTTCCCACAATATGTTGGGGGGGGGGGTTCCCATCCCTTTCAGGTAGTGGCATCCCTAGAGCTTCATGCCCCATCTTCCCACATAGTTAACAAATGATCTTCTTTGGACATTCTGCCTGTGGATGTCCCTGCTGATGGTATATTGTGCACTAGAGGGTATCTTCTGCTTCTCTTTACCTGAGCTCTTCAATCTCTTGTCGAAGCCTTGCGATCATATTCTCCTTGGCATTTGCAAACTTCTATTGCACCTAGAAGTCATTTGACTCTCTTTTGAATTGTATTGGAGAGTCATCCATCTTCCTCCTAGAGAAGGAACCTCATTGAAGTGAACTCAAGCTGCATTTGGCACCAAAATTTTATGGAGTTTATGTCTGGTGCTGATGAGGATTGCTTTCTCCAACCATTTCTTAATGAGAAAGTCACTTGGTGCTCCCGACAACTTGGTCATCAAGGCCTTCTTTTGGGTCATCAACTCAGGGAAGCATTTCCCCTTCTTAAGGTGGAGGTATATCGTGTGGATGTCCTTGTTGATGGTATCTCATGCACTAGAGGGTAGCTTTTGCTTCTCTTTACCTGAGCTCTTCAATCTCTTATCGGAGCCTTGTAATCATATTCTCCTTGGCATTAGCGAGCTTCTACTGCACCTAGAAGTCCTATGACTCTCTTTTGAATTGTATTGGAGATTCATACCATCATCTTCCTAGAGAAGGAACCTCATTGAAGTGAACTCAAGCTTTCTCAATGTGGGTTTCCATGGACATGAATTCTCTTAGTGAAGCATTTGGTAGTAAAAGTTTATGGAGTTTATGTCTAGTGCTAATGGGGATTTCTTTCTCCAACCATTTCTTAATGAGATGGAGGTCCTCCAACTCATCAAGAACCTATTTGGTGGAGTTCCCAAGTTGAAATGCCAATGAAAATTCTTCCTTCATGGTTTGCCACATAACAAAATGATCCTCTTTGAACTCGCTAAACCATTTTTCACCCAATCAGTCAAGAGTCACTGAAAAATTAGCCATGATTGCATCTATTTGGCCCTCTAGGCCATGACTTTTGCAAAATGCTAAGAAAATTTGTACATGGTCATGTGGGTCTTTGCTAGATGCTCCCCAAAAGATTGGGAAGTTGATTCTGATTTAGAACAAGGAAGAAGCAAGGTCTCTTTGGACCATTTTAGAATCTATGTGAGATCGCTTGGGAGGAGAAAGTTGCGACTTCTTTTCTTGACTACTTTGGGCTAGTGTGTTTCTACGGCTAGTGGTACTATGGTTAATGGCTCTATTAGGAGTGCATACATGACTATGAGAAGTATGATAAGACCAAATTATGGTCTTAGAACATAACAATGCTCTATGGTGAACAAAATCAATGAGCCCCTAGGTCCCACCAGGCATGTAAGAATTATACAGTGTGTACTTGTGCATTAGGTTCTTTTATACTCAGTTATTAGGGGTAATGAGGACTATTCTAGACGTCATTGGTCACATAATTTAACAGAAAGATAGTCGGTGGTCACTTAAGCTAATAGACAAACAGTGAAAGATTTCTATGAGATGTTATGTCGCAAGTACATCGGAAGGAGAAGTCAACATGGTTTCAACCCAGAACTTAAGAAAATAAGATATTGGAACTGTCATGACACATGATTTTTTTGGAGAAGAGGCAAAAGAATTATTAAGGAAAATTGATGTATTACAATGAACTCAAGATATAGCAAATACAACATAGAACAACGCTAGCACCACCACTTGGTGCATTGACTACTTCGATTTTCCTAGGAACTTCTACGCAAACCTTGCAACCAAACAATGAACAGTAGTCAAATTAAGAGTTAGGATATTCTTTGGCTTGCCTCCATTCAACAACTATATGAGTTATTATCAATGATCCTGATAGTAACTCATATAGTTATCTATCAACAATAACTATATGAGTTATTATCAATGATCCTAATATCTAAAGTCCTTTATGGATAATATTTTTAGTCTTTTATACTCTTTGTAGATTCTTTTTAGTTATTGATACAAGACATTGAGAAAAATGGACAAAAGCAATGCTCTCTGTAAACAAATAGTCATAATCCAAGATGGATGCTTTCTTGTCTAAAGCTATAAATAGAAGTTTCTTCTTTGCAAGAAGCAAAATCATCATATCTTCATGTACACTTGTACTTGATCATGCCAGTGGTTTGGATTCTAATATGGGCATAAGCATGAATATCACAAGTGATCACATGTCTCATGTTTAAAATGCATCTAACAACATGAAAAAAGATCATGATGTAATCAATGGCCACTTTTGAATCTATGGGCCTATCGGCCTAGGTCCATGGAAAAATAAAAAGGTTAGTAAATGTCAGTATTGTGAGGGTTCAGGAAAAGTAATATACCCAAGGGGATTCTATAAGTTGTATATTGTCTGCATTGCATGATCAAGCCAATAATAAGTGACCATAAAGTTGTAGTGCATGCTTGTATTATTAAGCAAATATTAGTATTGAAGGCAAGGGACCTTTTGAGCATGGAGATCAGAAAGTCTTATCTATTAAAAACTAATTCTATGATCCAAGTGTCCGACCAATTTGGAGAGGTCTAAATTTGAACACCATTTTTCACTTGAATGAATGTCCAAAGATCTTGAGACTATAATTAAGAAAAGACAAGGAATCCACTTAGCTTAGTGGTTAAGTCTTAAGGGGTGCAAGGAGGAGGTCCTGGGTTCAAGTCTTGCAAGGTGAAAGGTTTTGCCCAAAAACTCTATAAGCGAGAGCATTGTGGAGTGCTCTTTCTAATGGGAACGTTTTGAGATAAAGAGTGGTGGATAATCAATCCACAAAAGAGTGGCATGGATTGATGTAGAACAGAGTCGTTCTCAAATAAAGTCACTTTTCTAAAGAGTGGTTCTCAAGTAAAGTTGCTCTTTTAAAATGTGGCTTATAATCAAAGAGATTAAGTCCTGAATAGCTATATATACAAGGCTTGGGTGGGAGGAGGGCAAACATTCATTGGTTAGCTTGCAAGGTGGAAACTCTATTGCATTGGTATTAGGTATTTTATGGTGATCTTGGTGTGAGCATCATCTTCTTAGAGTAGGATTTTGGATATTCTAGTAGAGTAAAAGCTTCAATTTTCTTAGCCTATACTCAATCTTCTACTCTCAATTGCCTCATTCTCTCGTGTGTAGCTAGTGGAGGAGTTGCCTTGGAACTTTTCATTGTTAGTTCATGAAAAAAAAGGAGCTATATGTGTCCCTATTCAGAAAAAAAGGAGCTTACATACCTTTTTTTCTGAATAGGGAGCTGTTGGCATACAAGTCATAAGAAGAGCATACGGGCACAACAAGAGCAGTCATGCACAATACGGCAACAAGGCCCAAACATTTTTTTCCATAAAATATTTCCAACTCAAGATGTTGGCATACAAGTCATAAGAAGAGCATACAGGCACAACGGAGTAGTCATGCACAATACGGCAACAAGGCCCAATCATTTTTTTCCATAAACTATTTCCAACTCAAGTGATTTTCATCACTACACACACACACACACACACTATAAATCCCATTTTTGGTAGAATAGAATCCATTTTGTTCAAGCCGAGGAGTCCTCGAGCTTGAGGAGTATTAGAATTAGCTTCATACCAATTTTCATAATTTTTAGACTCCATTTGAGCCCTCAAATAGGCTCTAGAACCTAATTTTTAACTAGGCCAGACACTAGGTCTAGACAAGGCCAAAGCTAGTCAAAAAACTATAAAAAGAGATAGAGAGCTCATTTTTGGGATTAGATTGTTAGTGATTTGAGCTTATGTAAGAGACTTTTTGACTAATGCAAAGAACTCCATTGTTCCTCTCCTTGTTCTTGCCTTGTGTGTGCGTGTGTGTATGTGTGTGCATGTTTGTGTGCTTCTCACACATGCAGTTGTGCCATCACTTGCTCATAGTCTTCATACTAGTCCTCACGTCTCCACGGATTGACAATTATGAGGTGGATCTCCTCACGTTGGTACTTGCCATTGTGCTAGAGTGACACCAAATTTGGCGCCGTTGCCGGGGAGAGAGCTTCGAGCACGAGCATGTGATGGTAAGACATAGAGTTGAGACATTGGAGTCATAGGTAATATCCTTACTTTTCCCTAATTTTTCTTCTAGAAGTATCTGAAATAAATTGCCTGTCAATTGAAGGTAAAAATTTGAGCTAAACTTGGAATTTTTACAAGATCATAGAGAGCTTTTGGAGAAATCAAAGCAAGTGCCATTGTGTGCAAGCTTGGGAACGCGCTTCCTAGGCAGACAAGTGTAGCAAGGAGAAACGACTTGAGGTTGGAACATCTCTCAACCCCCTCAGCCCATTCTTAGCTTAGGCTAAGTGCAAGTAGTTGTCTTGATTGACTAGGGGTATGATAGGAATACTCAAGTTCTAAGAGCCTCTAATTTTTCAAGTCTAAGAATAGGTTAAATTGCAGTCAAGGGACAACTTAAGGGAAAAGAACCTAAACTAAGTGTACAAAGAACATCAAGTACGACACACTTAAGTGTTCCTGATGATGCTTAATTAAAGACAAGAAAACACATACAAAGGAACTCAAAAGGAATAAGTGATTGGTATCAAAGAATAAGCAACGTGGTTGTACAAGGATCATTGGGTTAATTGGAAGGGCATATGAACCTTAGATCAAGAAGATACCTAGGGAGAGACCGTCAAAGTATTAGATCATCCGAGGCTAGTGTTAACCATACTGCTAGATCTTGGGCCCAACAGTTGAGTGATTACCCCTTTGCTCTAGACTCAGAAACTAGTGACTTTGAGATGTCTTAATGGAGAGACATGTGGGTAGCTCAGGAGTGACATACCTAGAAAAACCAGAAGGTCCCTACAAGGCTCAACTGGAGTATATCCAGACCAACCACTTAGGTGCTCGTATCTATGAGGATGGTCTGAGAAGACTTGTTGTCCAAATTAAAAACCCGGATCAGCCCATTGGACTAGACCACCCTGTAGTCAAGTCCAAAAATGGTTCCTACATTGATAAAGAAGGAACAATGTATGTGGTCACTAGCCAACCAGAAAGAACAGATGAATTTGGCAACATAATCTCAGAACCTGAAATAGGTGACATAGAGCAAGGGAACTTAGGGAAAGAGCCAAAAACCCCTCAAGGCAAGTCGTTTCTGACTAGAATAATCACTCCACAGTGGGTTCCCCAAGACAATAGGAGCATAGATTTTCTTGTGAATCGAGAGATAGATGAGGCTTTTTGGAGGTATAAGCCGGAGAAGCCTAAGGAAGTGGGAGCACTTACCATCTATGAATTCAAAGATCCTGATAGCCCAGGCAAAGTGACCTACTTGGATGATGCATCGGAGAGGATCTTTGTGGTCTTAGAGCATGGAAGACACACATACACGTGGAAGGGTGAATTTGTTTTTCCCCAACCTCGATCCACTGTGTCTTATGGTCACGAAGGAGCTAGAACATCTCAGGCTCATGGGACTCAAAGAGAAAGGAGTAGAGATAGACCCGAGATGAGCTTTGCTAACCCACTGGGAAGAAAAAGAACGAGGACTGAGATGGATAGGATGGATAGGGAGAGACAGAGGGACCCAAGGAATCTAAGAAATGCAGACGAATTCCCTCTGCGAAGGCCTAGAGAACACACTAGAACCTTAAGGCCCACACAATTAGTAAAATCCATGAAGAATTGCTTCGATGGCACAGGAGACCCATATGACCACGTAACAGAGTTTACGCAAGTTTTGAGAGCTGAGCAAGTAGACGACTTGTTCACTCAATACAATGCTTTTGGCCTAACTCTCAAAAACACTGCCTTGACTTGGTTTCAACTGCTTCACCAAGGTCAGTTCAGAAATATAGATCAACTTCTTGAAGCATTCATCACTGAGTTTTCTAAGAGTGGTATTCGACATAACACATCCTCCCTGATATACAGCTTCAAGCAAACACCTCAAGAGACAGTGAGGCTCGAAGGAAGGAGGTTTAGGCAATATCTAGAAAGATGCCCTATTCCAGAGTTACCCACTCCAGCCAAATAAGTGGCCTTATTTCTAGACAGATTGTTAAGTACCAAACTGAGATCATACGTGTACTTGAAGGATCCTAGATCCATAGAAGAGTGTGTACGCATGTGCTTAGACATTGAGGATAATCTAGGGGAGGAATTAGAGCTCTCAAAGATCTATAAAGATTCAGATAGTTCTACTAGCCTCGCTTCCTCACAATCCACATCAATTGAGGATCTAGCAGAAAAGGTAGCTCAGAAATTAGGCGTCTCTAGCAAACAGATTCCTAGATTTGCTCTAGGAAAACGATGCTACACCTGTGGAGGAGACCATATGGCTAGTGTGTGCCCTATCATGGCTCAAACCCAAGTTAATCCTAACAGCCAGTACTGCACCATAGAAAAGAGATACACCAATCACACTGCACAAGACTGCCCATATAACAAACAAGCTGTTAGACAAAATTATCCTCATTCATATCCACAACAAGGAAAATACCAGAATCAGTACCCACAACAGCAGTATGGTAGGCCCTAGCAACCCTATCAACCACCCTATCAAGGGCAGCAAAGACCTCAACCAGTCCTAGTGCAGCAACCCCCTCCTCCTGCCAATGTGATCCTAGTGAAGTATGCAGCTGTAGAAGAAAATCTAAATAGAGATTTAGTGCCAGTGACACCATCACTTTCAGAAAGTGACCCAAGTGATCATAGTTTTGAATCTACCCATATTGAGATCCCACAGGCTTACTACATGCAGTCACCGGAGCATAGTGAGTCATACTACTATGAAAAACCAAGTGAATCTAGTTGGGAGCCAGAATATGCGAATCTCATCTACGCAAACCCCAACTCTAGACCTCATCCTAGACAGATAAGACCTCCATTTCCTAGAGGGCCATGCTTCCAATGTCCGGGAGATCACCTCATTTGTGATTGCCCTCTACCAACACCTACTCAAACTCAATCCATGACAATTCAAGGCTTTTGTCCTGATTCTGGGAAGGAGCACTTGTTACGAGAGTGTCCCAAGAACCCCAACAATATGCCAAAAATTGCCCTTATCAATGTTATTGGGTTAGTGGTAGACTCCACAAAAAGTGTGACATCCATGGCCCCGGTGCAAGTCATCACAAGAGCTCAGGCACTTAAGCAAAACCAAGACTTAGGCCAGAGAAAGAATTCGAAGGTTAGCAAGATTGAGAGTCAGAATAAGAAGAGGACAAGAGCTTGGAGAGAAAGTCGTGAACGTATGAAAAAGCAATGGGCAAAGAAGATGAGAAAACTCGAGGAAAGTCTATGAGAAACCAAAGCCAAAATCATAGAAATCAAATCTCAAATGCACTCTCACACATCACCCCCATTACCATCCCCATCACCTTTTGTTCCCCAACCTTCTAATCCACCACATGCAACCCACCCACCACCCAGAGTAGGGTCAGTCCTAGCCGATCCCACTCTAGAGGACATAGATATGATGCTTAGAGCATATCAGGCCAGAATCGAGGAAGGACCAAATGTAACAGATCATGAAAAGTGTTACCCTAGAGCGGACCTAGAGCTCGAACGAACAAAACTTTGTGCCAAGATGGTGGAATTGGCTCAAGCCATTTTTGAGGCCAGTCGCCTCTTCAATGACTCTAGCTCCACTAGAACACCATTGCATTTTGATGGTCTATTAGATAGATTGGAGAGGTTAATTGCAAAGTCTGGAAAAGAAGCCACCTCCCACGCTAAGGAGAGGGCAAGTGATAGAATAAGCATTCCTCTCAAGAAGCTTGTGTGCCTAACTCCACTGAACCAGACACCTCTTCTTCTATGAATTGGTACTCACCAAAATTCTTGCAAGAGATTCAAGAAGAGAAATGGGCTAAAGAGAGTGAAGTTCCTCCTCCCATTGAACTTGTGGATGACACACACGATCAATTCCCACAAGACCTTCCTTCCATTTATGGATAGCATGAGAGTGCCCAATCTCAAGAGAGATTCGACTTCAAGTAATTCTTTATAGGATCTACCCCATTTCACAGGCCCATGGGAAGCAAAGTCTACTTGTATGAGAGCACCCACAGTCATGATAAGAAATGAAGACTCAATCATACCTAGGAACACAGAGGTAGTGAATAATACTAAAGTGCAGAACAATCTCACTTTAGAAGAGCTACTCAAGGTTAAGCCTGAATTGTGGAAACATGTAGCCAAGCAAGTGCCAAATGTAGCAAAACCTCGTTCCCAGGTAGGTTCTCACAAGACAGTGCCAGAAATACCCTTGGACAAGATAGGGGACATGAGCAAAGGAGAAGAAGGAAACACCTATCTCCCTATCACTCATCAGGGTTACACAACCAAGGCAATTTAGGACTCACGCGTAGGAGTTGCAATCGCTACCACTTCCCTATGGAAGTGTTTGGGCAAGCCAACACTCAGGCCAACAAGAATGAAGTTGCAACTGGTCGATGGTCACATTGAGAGACCTTCAGGACTACTAGAAGGGATAACTCTCACCACTTGTGGTGTAGAGTTTGAACATACTTTTGCTATATGTGACTTTAGCAAAAATCAAGCCTACAAGATGATTCTAGGAAGACTATTCTTGAGACAATTGCAAGTAGTACAAGATTGGGGAACCAATGCCTTGTATTTGCAACACTTGGATATCATGACCAAAGTGAATCTCAAAGATTTCTCTCATAGAGACGTGCCCCCCATTCAATGGAATCCCATCCATAGAGCCACATATGATACAAAGTCAGTGCATTCCATAGGATGAGGATCCTCTTGGATGCATGAAGACACTCACTTATGGATGTGTAAAGTGGCCGAAGAGGAAGAGAAAATGGAAAAGGCTAGAGAGGTAGGTGCAAAGGAAACGCATAGACCAATACAAGACCCAGCCTATGCACCTATAGTATTTCCCGATGAAGAGTTTGAGCCTCATGGTTTGGCAAAAATCTTAGCAACTATGGATGTAGCCATCAATGAAGAGCAATGGACACCCCACTGTGATGAGGATGGCTATGACATTTCAATCTTCACAATAGAGCCAATCATGTGTGATCCAATTATTGAAGAATGTGAACCTAACACTGATGCGTTCGAGGATGTAAGTGACTCTGATCTAGAGTCAATCATTATGGACCCACCCTTTGCATCAGATGAGGAATATTTTTATGAAGTAGAAGCTCACCCTCAGAGACACGAAGAAATTATGAATGAGGTGAGATTAACCACACAAATGACCACTAAGAACGAAGGCAAGAAGAGGAAGAAGAGAGAAGTCACACTACAGGAAGAAGAATCTTTGTTTGAGGTCCCTGAAAAATTCAAGAAATATGAAATAGAAGATAGGAGAGTCATGATAAGAATGCTTAAATGTGAAGTAGTCATAGGAGAGGCCTATGATAACAAAGAAACTACAAAGAAAATCATAGTGACCATAAAGGAAGGTGAAGAGTGATGCACATACATAGGACACAACCTAAGTGAAGATGAGGAGCAAGAGTTGATAGCCTTACTACAAGAATATAGAGATGTGTTTGCGTGGAGTTACAAGGACCTGAAAGGGGTAGACCCTGACATATGCTCACATACAATCCCCATGACCTCACATGCAAAACCCTCTAAGCAAAATCCATACGCATACAATGACAACTATGCTGCCAAGATCAAAGAAGAGATAGATCGCTTGGTGGAAGCTAGATTTATCTATGAAATCAAGCACACTGAATGGGTATCCCCCATTGTAGTGGTGCCCAAAAAGAATGGAAAACTATGTGTATGCATTAACTTGAAGAAGGTTAATGCAGCCACTATAAGAGATAGTTATCTGCTTCCTATCACTAAGCATCTATTAGAAAGGGTAGCAGGCAAGGAAGTGTACAGCTTCCTGGATGGGTTCTCTAGTTACAATCAAGTAGCGATTGCACCAGAAGATCAGCATAAGATGGCTTTTGCCACAGAGTGGGGCATATTTGCTTTTTGGGTAATGCCATTTGGGCTTACCAATGCTCCTGCAACCTTCCAAAGATTGATGTGCCATGTATTTAAAAAATTCTTGAGGAAGAATTTGGAAGTCTATGTTGATGATCTTTGTGCTCATTCCAACATTAGACAGACCCATATACCTGAACTCAAGCAAATCTTTGACAAATGTAGAGAATATCAAGTCTGCTTGAACCTAGAAAAGTGTGTTTTCATGGTCAAGCAAGGCAAGATTCTAGGACACATAGTGTCAAAGAACGACATATCCATTGACGAAGAGAAAGTGAGAGCTATCACATAACTACCTAGGCCAAAGAATTTCAAGGAAGTACAAGCTTTCATGGGACATTGTGGTTATGACCGACGTTTCATACAACATGTATGCCATCATTGCAAAGCCTCTGCACGGACTTTTGACCAATTTTGAGTGGACTGATAAATGTGAGAAATCTTTCAATGAGCTTAAACGGAAATTGTGTTCAACACCAATCTTGACTACACCAGAGCCATTCCATGTCCATGTGGATGCATGCAATTATGCTATTAGGTGTGTACTTGCACAACCAACTGGTGAAGGTAATATGGATCTTCCAATTGCCTATGCTAGTAAATAGTTGAATGTAGCTGAACTAAACTATACCACCACCGAAGGAGAAGGGTTAGGCATGGTATATGCAGTTAAAAGGTTTAGACACTACTTGCTTGCAAATAAGTTTAAATTTTTTACTGATCATCAAGCTCTACTATACTTGGTAAACAAGCCATGCAATACAAGTAGATTACTAAGATGGTTCCTCTTAATGGAATATGACTTTGAGGTAGTGGTGAGAAAAGACAAATCTCACTTAAGAGCAGATCATCTCTCAAGACTCACATCCGTAGAGGCCCCACAAGTATTATCAGATGACCTTCCTGATGCGTACTTATTTAATTTGGAAGTTGTACCACTGTGGGCCAAGACCTTGATGCCCGTACTGACATATGGGCCTAAACATCTAGTAGTAAACACTCAAGATAGGGAGGTAGTAAAAGCCCAAAAGTACCATATCATGGCAGGGAGTATGTACAAGTAGATAGATCAAGGAATATTATCTTGTTGTGTGGAGGAGGATGAGTATGCGAAGTGGTTGCAATTAGCACATGTGGGTGCATTGGAGCAACACTACTCGAGGCAAAGAACTTTACAGACACTAAAGAGACTCGGAGTGCACTAGCCAACTATGGAAGCAGATGTCCATACGATGTGCAAGGAGTGCCCAATCTTCCATACTAAACCACCAGTGGAACATGCCAATCTTTATCGAGTGTCTTTAGTGCCAAATTGAAGTGAACCATTAGTCACCTTCTTGAGAACGAAAACATTTCCTCAAGAGATGACATTGGCCAGGAAAAGGAGCTTAGAATAAGAAGCTTTAGACTATACTCTCATTGGCGATAATCTATACAGACGAGGAAAAGATGGGTACCTTAGATTATGTGTCCACGAGAGCGAGTATCTGAAGATCTTGGAAACTGATCACCAAGGTGTAGCAGGAGGACATTTTGGAGTAGATCAGGTGATCAAGGCAATACAATTTGGAGGTCTTTGGTGGCCAACCCTTTACATGGATGCACATACCTATGTGAAGAGGTGTGATGTGTGTTAGAAAACTCAATATCCTAAACGCAAAGATGAGATGCCATTGAAACCTATGATGGATGGACATGCATTCTCTAAATGGGGAATAGACTTTGTTGGTCCTATCAACCCCCCAACTAAGGGTTCCCATGCTGAATACATTATTGTGGCCTCTGACTATCTAACCAAATGGGTAGAAGTAAAAGCTACAACGAAGAATGATGCCCAGACGACAGCTAAGTTCTTATTCGAGAATGTGTTCACCAGATACGGATTGCCAATAGAGTTAGTGAGTGATAGAGGCACACACTTCTTGAATGATGTCATTGAGAACCTTCTCCATGAATTCTTGGTAATACATAAGAAGTTGGCTCCCTATCATCCACAAGCTAATGGACAAGCTTAGAGCACCAATAAGATTCTATGCAATGTATTGACAGAACTGGTTAATAATAAATGCTTTGATTCGGACAAACAGTTACACCATGTTGTCTGGGCATATAGAGTTGCCTATAAAACGGTGCTCCAAGCCACACCATTTCAGATGGTATTCGGCCAAAATGCAGTGCTCCCATTGGGCTTTTTGATACCTACATTGAAAGTAGCACAAGAACATGATTGGATAGGCCATGAGCTTTCCTCTTGAATCTTAGATCTTGAACGATTAGGTGAAACAAGGTTGAGAGCGGAAGCAGGAATTTATGCAGCTAAGAAAAGACAAAAGGCATATTTTGACGCACATGTGAAGGATAAAGGCTTGAAAGCAGGAGACCTAGTCTTAGTCTACACTTTGAAGCAACATGCTCAAAAGTTGGAGAAGAGAGGCTATGGACCAATGATTATGAATAGGATCTCCACAAGTGGAACAGTTCAACTAGCCACTCTAGAAGGTAATATCCTACCAAGTTACATCAGTGGATGCAGAGTCAAGTTATATCAAAAACCCCTCACGGAGGAGATGTTAAATTGACTCAATACTGCTAAGATACGCAAGGAAGAAGAAATACGAAGACGAAGGTGCAAAAGGCAATGAGGAGTTCCCTTCTTTTCCAAAAAGGATCCCAGGAAGCAAGCAGGACAACACATGACACAAAAGAAGGAGATAATCAGGAAGCATGATCAACAATTGGTGCAAAGTAAAGTACCTTAGGGCATGAAGCAGATCTGGATACGTAAGGGTGAACAACCCTCTGATTTGGAGACAGGATCCCAAAGATGCACCAAACGAGCTACAGTGTCAAGGATTAAAATAAAGGAGTATCCTAGGCATCAATCTAGACAAAGCATTTCTATTTGGGTTCCAAAGTGGTCAACGAAGGCTAGACAGATTTGGGTGCCCAAGACCTACTTACGATCTCAAATAGATTCACCTCCATTCACAAGATTGAATCAACACTCACAAGCACCCTTGGCACAAATCCCAGGGCAACCATCTACACTCCACACCACTAAATCTTCAGTCACACCTAGGGATATAAGGAGGTGGGTACCCAAAAGGTCCAAAATCCAACACCATCCAGTCCACAAACCTTCACATGTCATCACCACTAAAAGCTACGATTCCACAATCCAAGTTTGGAGACTTAAACCCCATATCAAACCCCCTGACCCACCTTTGTAAATCGATCCACTCTGTTGTAGGTGCATTCTGAGTACATTGCCCATCCAAAAGTATGCATCTAGGGTGAACACTAACCAAAATTCATACACATCACAAACACTTCACCCACTAATCCCTAACCACTTGCAATGTCATGTTAGTATTGTGGAGGGAACACCATAACATCCTGTTTCCTATGAAATGATAATGTGCCTCTCTTCTTCTAGCAGATAAGCATCAACAACTACAAGCAATCTCATGGCAGAAGCAACAGGCTCGAGCTCACAGACAGGAGTAAGTACTGCAGGGATTAATGTGGAGAGTCTACCTATTGATGTGCCACCAACTAAACGACATGTAGAGCTGCGACACCTCCAGCAAATACCTATACTAGACTGTAGCTCAATGATGAGTAGCACCTCCTTTAATGTCAATCCGGGAAGACGTGAGGATGGTATGAAGACCTCGAGCAAGTGACGGCACAAGTGCGTGAGTGAGAAGCACACAAGCATGCACACACATACACACACACGCGCACACAAGGCAAGACAAAGAGTGAGAATCAATGGAGCTTTTTAGATTACTTTCAAAATGCTCTTACAAGTTCGTTTCAATTACAATCTAACCTCAAAAATGAGCTCTCTAGCTCTTTTTATAGTTTTTGACTAGCTTTTGGCCCTGTCCAGACCTAGTGTCCGGCCTAGTTAAAAATTAGGTTCCAGGGCTTATTTGGGGGCTCAAACGAGATCTAAAAAATACGAAAATTGGTACGCAACTACTTCTAAGGCTCCTCAAGCTCAAGGACTCCTTGGCTTGCACAAAATGGAGCTACAAAAATGTGAAATGATATTTACAATGATTGTTAGTGATAAAAATCACTGTTGTTGTAGGGATTTCTTCTAGTGATCTGCCATACATATCTTCGAGCTCCCTACTTGCTCTTCCTCCCTGCATGTCCATCTCTTGATTTGCATTAATGTCTTGAAAAAATATTGGCCTACTTGCCAGATCTTCTTTGACTGCCCTGTTTGCTTGTGCTGTCCCTTCGCTCTGACTCCCTTCTTTGACTTTCATGTCTTGTACGTCCTGGTGTACCAAGGCTACTGCCAACACCCCCCCCACTCTCGCGTCTGTCGCCCCTGACAGACCCTTGTCTAGCTGCTTTTTGGACGTAGTATTGTACAACATCAGCGGCGAGGTGGTGTTCTTCTAACCTGAGTCCCCTTGCTAGATCTGTCAGCAATGCATCCCAATTGACTAGCCCTGGGACATCTGGATGTGGCACCCGTAACTGCTCTGAGTGAATGGTTCGCTCCACAGCAAATAAATGGAGGAGATGTGAGGGTCTGGGTACAAATATTTCTGAGTGGTATTCCCAGAACCCTGTTATGAACATCTCTTCGAATGTTTGTTTAAAGCAGGCTGGGAGGTATTTTATTCTGGCGTGCCAAGCGTATATCACCTCTATAGAAGGAGTGGTGCTCATGTCATAAACTAAATCTTGGTTTCCTGTAAGGAATCCGACGCCTGAGAAGTGTGGGTCCTTGATATTCTTGAATGTCCTGAATGTAATAAGCATTAACTCAAAAATTTTCATGCACATCTGGGCCATTACATCAGGGGTATTCCTTAATCGGATGCTCCAGTGCCGTATAGTGGAAATCATGTAATTGACGGTGGGAGGCCCTTGAGGGGGTGCTAGATAGACGTAGTTTAACCATTTGGCGCATCCCTTGATATTCTTGACTGCAATGGTGAACTCTGGCCATGTGCGTCTGCGGAGTATAGGAACATAACAAGGGTTATATTTAATAAAAAGAGGCATATTCGTCCAGGTGCGAACCATCTCCGGGTAGGTTTCGAGGAGTCGGATCCTCCAAGTGGGTTGATGAATGGATCCTTTTTTGGCGCTCTCTGGGATATCATCTGGCCCAAATTGTGTAGCAAACGTTGGAGGTTTGCCACATCTATGTTGGATTTCTGCATTGTAGTCCGCCAGGAGTATACAATATGGCACGTATTGATCATCATTGGTTCTGATCCATCTATGGTGGGACATGCTGCGGAAGTATTCTGATTTAATAATGGTGTCCTCTATCTTTGCCATAGATTGGATCTGAACTGCCACTCGATCTTCATGAGTTGATGCCGTTTTCTCTAGTGTTTGGAGCCACTCAGGTACTTCGATTTCTAACGTATCCATTCCTTCTGCGGTTTGCTCACCACCTGGCATTGGCATAGGAACGTAAGGTTCCTCATACGTCTCATCTACCTCGATGGGTACCAAATCCTCGGGTTCTGGTTCGACAACTGGAGAGGGTTGCCTTTCATGTGTGAGTAATCTTGCCTGTAATTCGGCCACCTGCTCTTTCAATGCCTTGACTTCCTCTGAAGTCGTGGTCGTTTCTGTGACTTTGGGTGCTGTCTGTTGCTCTTGGAGTTGATTGCGCAGCGCATCACGTTCCCTTTCCAAGTCATCATGAGCTTCTAATAGATCCGCATAGCTGTCCAAGATGGTCTTCATTGTCTCTGAGGGCACAGCTTTAAACTGCTCTGGATCAATTTCGTGTGGAGAGCCTTCCATTGCTGCTTCTAGATTTGCTTCATTCTGCTGCTGCAGTCTCTTGTTTTCCTCAAGGGCAGCCGCCATGTGTTTTCTGAGAAGTGCCAGGTTACGCCAGACTTTGAGATTATCGGCTTGGTATACCTCGAGCAAAGCTTCTAGTTGTTTGGCACCTGATTCGGTCGATGGTTGGGGTGCCGCCAATAATGTTTGGTGAGCCTGCTCAAGCGTCGTGTAGCGTTGATTCAGTTCTGCATTTTCTGTTTGTAGAATGTGAAATTGTCTTTGTAAGTTTTGATGGTGCGTTTCCAGTTGCTGATACCGGTTGTCCAGAGCTTTGTACTCATTCTGGAGCTGGTATACACATTGGTTTAATGCTAAAAATATGTTATTTACATTAAATAATGCTGGGAGGGGTGAAGATGCAGGGGGAATGGGGGCGGGAATGGGAGAGGTGAATGATGTGGATGTAAGCGGAGATGTGGGTGGAGGGGGTATGGGTGATGAAGGTGGCATGGGGGGAGGAAGCGGTGCTGTGGCTGGTGATGTTTCCATCGTGTCAACTGTTTGCGTGACGGTGTAGATGGGAATCGTGGGTGGAGTGGATGTGACATCGGTGAACAGGGTGGTGAAGGTGGGCATGGTGACTCCCCCGTATTGGATTCCCGGAGAGAGTGGGATGCCCATGACGATGGTAGTGGTAGTGGATGTGGTAGTGTTAGTGTCCTGTGGTGTAGTGAATTGTGTAGTGTGAGGTGGGGATGGTGGTGACAACGGAGCTTCCTGATATTCTTCTGCTTGTGCTGCCTCGCCTGGTGCTGATGTATTGATGTGAATTTGCTTCCCGGACCTCCTGGGACGAACGGGAACTCTTTTTTCAAACCTATGGATGTAGGCCATTGCCTCATGAATGGCCTCGTCCAGTCCTACAGCGTCGGCATGAAGGTTCATGGACTCAATGAACAACTCGTCCACACCTTCCTCAGCTAGCAAGTCGTTCATGAGTCTTTTGCCCTGTTCTAGAGACATCTGATGCTGTTCCTGAACCAGTCGCATGGTTCGATATAGTCTCTTGATTTGTGCCGAATATGCTGGGGCACTTGCTAACTCGGAGAGTTCGTCATATTCTTGATGTTGTTCTTCGTCGGCTTCTTCTTCGTCTCCTCCTGCCTCTTGTTCATCTACATCGACTTCTACAACTTGTGGTTGGGTGGGGGCCGATGTTGTTTGGGGTCGCGGTTCCTGAGCTCGTGCTGCTTCGGCTTCGAGGTTAGAGTCATAGATTAATCTGGCAATTTCTTCATCCGTGAGGTCCTCAAGAGTAAATCCCTGCGGAAATTCCAAATCGGATGGAATGGGTGGAAACACCAGATTAGGCCCCTCGGTGCTTGGTCTTGGTAACCGGATTGTGAATGGCCTAACTCCTCGTGTCTGGGGAGGAGTGATTTCTGGTGTAGCGGTAGCTCCCCTGGGTTGAGCACAGGGTAGTTGGACTCCCCCCCTCATCTTCTTTGATGGGGGACCTGCTGCTGATAGTCTTCTCTGGAATTCTTGGACTCGGGACCATACGAGTGCCCGCTGAACAGGCACGTCATAAGCCAAGCATCTATAGATTATTCTGGTCAGAGCACAACACCCGTGGAGCACATTCTTCTGTTTCTTGTTCCACCTTTGATGCGCTAGGTGGATCTGATCTATGATCCAGTGTGGCACATTGATGGGCAGGCTTTCGGTTTCTGCTAGATATAAACTGAACCATATATTTTTCGGGGGCATTGTGAAGCGTTCTTGGGCGGGAAAAGCAAAATGTTGCATGATGGTTCGCAGGTGAAGCGCAATGGTAGGTGTCATCGCAACCATGTCCTTCAGCTTATTAAGATCTTTGTGCTTCATTCAACCTGGAACCATGGTTTCCTTTTCTGTTGGGATGTGCATGCCATACATACCCAATGCTTCTCTTACCAGATTGAGGGTCAACTTGAATCTTTTAAGCTCATTACCCGGCAGCAGTGATGGCAACACAAAGGTGCTGTCGCCGCCCTTGGCTCTGCTTGGCGTGATGGTACTGATCAGATAAGAACATCGTAAAAAATCCGGCTTTGGTAAGTGAGTCCTGAAATAACTTTCCACACCTGCTTTGACCCAAACTGATCTCATGACTTCGGCATTTTGATAGCTTTCAAACTCGCGTGCGAAAAAGTGGTATCGACCCCATTTGCCATTGAATTCCAATTCTGCTTCCTAGAAATAGGTTCCATCGCCCAGTGGTCCAGCAACATCACTGAACCAATGCGCATGCTTACCTACTTGAGAAGTATGCCCTTGAGGAGGATCCTGGATGGGGAGCACATGCACTGCTTGAAGCTCTTGCGGTCTTGCGGTGAGACGTGGCTCAAGGAGAAGTGTTTCTATGTCCACAATCTGGGCACCAGATCCGGCTTGAGAACTGGTACCTGCTTCTGCCATGGCCCTGTTTGCTGGTTGGTTCTGTGAGAATACAGAACCAAGTGTTAACATCGTAATGGACAGAATAAATTTGTGTTGTCCCCGTTACAACATTAACATGAGGTGGATGGTGAGTTAGTGGTTAGTAAGTGCATGAAGACAGTGTGTGTAGTTAGTGCTTGTGTTGTCCTAGGAGACTACTGCAGTTAGTAAGCGGGCATGAATTTACAAATTGAGGTCGGGGGGTTTATTACAGGCCCTAGGCTGCCAAATGCAGTGAATGGGCTTTGTTTTCGGTTTCGGAGAGTCTCTACAGAGCCTTCTCGGTGTCGTGGTTTGAAAACGAGGCCTTTTTGGGACCCATTTACAATTGATTACATGTACGCTCTTGGGTTTTGGTGTGTACATGAGTGTCGAGAACGAGTGAAATTTGGCAGTATGCGTCGCTGCGTTATGCTGTTTACGTTGTGGCCTCAGCGTAGCAACTTGTGCCATCAAGCAAGCCTTAGGCACCCAAATTTGTCTTGATTGTGGGCTTGCCTTCATCGACTTCTTGGGCACCCAAATAGATTTTACTTTAGCAGAAGAATTTCTGAAAGACTTCTTATTAGCGTTGTGTTGTTGGTCACTAATAAGAGGCTTTGCCCCTGTAGTTGACGGTGGTGCAATCGGTCGTTCGCCTTTCCGCACCCACACCTGGTTTATTTTCTGGGCCATTCTGCTACGCAGGTACTTTTGATCTCGGACATAGGTAGTACTCTGCTTCTTCTGCCTTTGATCCACCTTGGGTTGCTGCCTCCTTCTAGCCTTTGGAAAAGAAGGGAGTTCCGTTGCATTCCTGACTTCTTTTTTGCGAATATCATTCCTCTGCAACACATAGTTTTGGACAAGAACAGCATGGTCATCTTCATGTGTACCCCTGGAAGGACCAGGAGTCTGTGCCTTTCCTAGTTCCTTGAGTGCTCTATTGTCTAATTCTACTGTAACTCGACTATGATTGATCCAAACCTGGAGAAGTCCGCTTCTTAGGTTTAAATTGACTGCTTGGTCATAAATCCAATCTTGACCCAAGACAAGAGGTTCAGTGAGGTCCTCATCCTGACACACTAGTACTTTAACTGTCATTGCTTCATCATGAATGTAGAGGGGAAGTTCCACCTCGCCCATACAAGGGGTCTCCACGCCTCCCAATCCTATAAGATATGCTTCCACAGGATTGACAGTTAACTGTAACTCTTGACAGTAAGACATTCTAACAGCACTAGTGGCTGCACCTGAGTCAATCAAGGCTCTTACAGTCCTTGCACTTTTTCCTTGTTCTATATCTAGGGTTACGAAAGGACGTCGATCAGTTATCCTAGGTGAGCTGGTTCCTGCGACTTCACACATTGCCATATGATATCCTTGATCTGCATAGTCATTTGTCCTAGGCTGCTCTCTACCTTGCCTTCGTAATTTCATCCTTCTGATGCGTTCTAAAGCTTCTGCTTGAGCTTCTTCTCTAACTCGCTTTTCTTCCTCTTTGCGTTTCTTAGCAGTGTTGAGTCGGCTGAGCATTTCCTCCGTGAGTGGTTCCTGATACAACTTGACTCTACAACCGCTAATATAGTTTGGGAGAACATCACCCTCTAACGTGGCTAGTTGTACTGCTCCGCTCGTGGAGATCCTATTGATGATCATAGGTCCGTAGCCTCTCTTTTCTAGCTTCCTCGCGTGTTGTTTGAGTGTATAGACTAGGACTAGATCTCCTGCTTTCAAGCCTTTATCCTTCACATGGGCATCGAAATATGCCTTCTGTCTCTTCTTGGCGGCATATATTCCTGCAGCGGCTCTTAGTCTTGTTTCCCCTAATCGTTCAAGGTCAAAGATCCTAGAGGAGAGCTCATGACCCGTCCATTCGTGCTCTTGTGCTACTCTCAATGTAGGGATTAGGAAGTCCAAGGGTAGCACAGCGTTTTGGCCGAATACCATCTGAAAGGGGGTGGCTTGGAGTACCGTTTTGTAGGCAACTCGGTATGCCCAAACAGCATGGTGTAGCTGTTTGTCCCAATCAGAGCGTTTAGTGTTTACTAATTTCGTCAGTACATTGCATAGAATCTTATTAGTGCTCTCAGCTTGTCCATTAGCTTGAGGGTGATAAGGGGCAGACTTCTTGTGTATTACCAAGAATTCTTGGAGTAGATTTTCAATCACTTCGTTCAAGAAATGAGTGCCTCTATCACTTACAAGCTCTATAGGTAGCCCGTATCTTGTGAATACATTCTCAAACAAGAATTTGGCAGTTGTTTGAGCATCATTCTTGGTTGTAGCTTTTACCTCTACCCACTTAGTGAGATAATCTGTTGCCACAATGATGTATTCCGCATGAGAACCCTTAGCTGGGGGATTAATAGGACCTACGAAGTCTATTCCCCACTTAGAGAATGCACGTCCACCCATCATAGGTTTCAGTGGCATCTCATCTTTGCGTATAGGATATTGAGTCCTCTGACAGACATCACACCGTTTCACATAGGTATGTGCATCCATGTGAAGGGTAGGCCACCAGAAGCCCGCAAACAATATTGCCTTGATCACCCGATCTGGTCCAAAGTGTCCTCCTGCTACACCTTGATGAGCAGTTTCTAAGATCTTAAGATACTCACTTTCATGGACACATAGCCTCAGGTAACCATCTTTACCACGCTTATATAGATTATCACCAACGAGTGAATAATCTTGGGCTTCTTGTTCTAAACTCCTTTTTCTAGCTAGAGTCATGTCTAGAGGGAATGTGTTTGTCCTCAGGAATGATACTAGTGGTTCGCTCCAATCTGGCACAATGGATACTTGATAGAGAGTGGCATGTTCCACAGGTGGTTTAGTGCAACAGATTGGGCATTCCTTGCACAACTTTTGGACATCCGCTTCCATAGTTGGCCAGTGCACTCCGAATCTCTTTAGAGTCTGTAAAGTTCGTTGTTTTGAATGGTGTTGCTCTAATGCACCTACATGTGCTAATTGCAACCATTTAGCGTACTCATCCTCTTCTACGCAACAAGCCAAGATCCCTTGATCTGTGTGCTTGTACATGCTTCCGGCCATGATGTGATACTTTTGGGCTTTTACAACCTCTCTATTCCGTGTGTTTACCACTGGATGGTTAGGCCCGTAGGTCAATACTGGTACTATTGGCTTGGCCCACTGCGGTACCACTTCCAAATTAAACAAGTAAGCATCAGGAAGGTCATCTGACACTCCTTGTGGGGCTTCTCCCGATGTGAGCCTAGAGAGATGATCGGCTCTCAAATGAGTCCTACCTTTCCTTACCACAACCTCAAAATCGTATTCCATTAGCAAGAGAAACCATCTCACTAATCTTCCTGTATTGCATGGCTTGTTTACAAGATATAACAATGCCTGATGATCAGTAAAAAATTTAAACTTATTTGCAAGCAAATAGTGTCTAAATTTCTTAACTGCATATACCATGCCTAATCCTTCGCGCTCTGTAGTGGTGTAATTCCGTTCAGCCGCATTCAATTGTCTACTGGCATAGGCAATTGGAAGATCCATATTACCTTCACCAGTAGGTTGTGCAAGTACACATCCAATAGCATAATTGGATGCATCCACGTGAACATGGAATGGCTTATTCCAATCTGGTGTGGTCAAGATTGGTGCTGAACATAATCTTCGTTTAAGCTCTTGGAAGGAATTCTCACATTCATCCGTCCACTCAAAGTTAGTCAGAAGTCCGTACATGGGCTTTGCAATGACAGCATACATGTGTATAAATCGTCGATAATAACCGCAATGCCCCATGAAAGCTTGTACTTCCTTGACATTCTTTGGCCTAGGTAACTCCGCTATGGCTCTCACTTTTTCTTCGTCAGTAGATATGCCATTCTTTGACACTATATGTCCTAGGATCTTGCCTTGCCTGACCATAAAAACACACTTTTCTGGGTTCAGGCAGACTTGGTATTCTCTACATTTGTCAAAGATTTGTCTGAGTTCAGGAATATGGGTTTGTCTAACATTTGAATGAGCACAGAGATCATCCACATAGACTTCTAAACTCTTCCTCAGGAACTCCTTAAACACATGGCACATCAGCCTCTGGAAGGTAGCTGGTGCATTGGTAAGCCCAAATGGCATTACTCTAAAAGCAAAAATGCCCCATTCTGTGGCAAAGGCTGTCTTATGCTGATCCTCTGGAGCTATGGCTACTTGATTGTAGCCCGAAAATCCATCAAGGAAGCTATACACTTCCTTGCCTGCCACTCTTTCTAAGAGATGTTCTGTGATGGGAAGCGGATAGTTATCTCGAATCGTGGCGGCATTAACCTTTTTCAAGTTAATGCACACACGCAGTTTGCCATTCTTCTTGGGCACCACTACGATGGGGGATACCCATTCAGTGTGCTCAATTTCATAGATAAATCCGGCTTCGACCAGTCTGTCTATCTCTTCTTTGATCTTAGCAGCGTAATTATCGTTATATGTATAAGGCTTTTGCTTAGAGGGTTTGGCATCTGAGGTCATGGGGATGGTGTGTGAGCATATGTCAGGGTCAACACCTTTCAAATCCTTGTAACTCCAAGCGAATACATCTCTGTATTCTCTTAGCAAGGCTATCAATTCGTACTCTTCTTCTTCTGTTAGGTCATGACCTATATACGTGCACCTCTCCTCTCCTTCTTCTATGGCCACTACTATTTTCTTGGTGGTTTCTTTGTTATCATAGGCCTCTCCTGATTGTGCCTCTCGTTTAGGCATTCTTATCATGACTCTTCTGTCATCTATCTCATACTTCTTAAAATTTTCTGGGACCTCAAACAAAGATTCTTCCTCCTCTGGTGTGACTTCCTTCTTCTTTCGTTTCTTTCCTTCTTCCCTTGGGGTCATATGCGTTGCTAATCTTACATCATTTGTAACCTCTCCATGCCTCTGGGGTTGAAATTCTATTTCATGGAAGTATTCTTCATCTGATGCAAATGGTGGGTCCATAATGATTGACTCTAGATCGGAGTCACTTGCCTCCTCAAATGCATCAGGGCTAGGTTCACATTCTTCTAGAACTGCCTCTCCCATGATTGGCTCTATGGAGAAGACTGAAATGTCATAGCCATCCTCATCACAGTGAGGTGTCCATTGTTCTTCATTGATGGCTACGTCCATGGTTGCTAAAATTTCCGCCCAGCCATGGGGTTCAAACTCCTCATCTGGAAAGACTATAGGTGCATAGGCTGGGTCTTGAATGGGTCTATGAGTTTCGTTCGCACCTACCTCTCTGGCTTTCTCTCTCTTCTCTTCTTCTACTGCTACCTTGCACATCCATAAGTGAGTATCTTCATGCATCCATGAGGATCCAGACCCTATGGAATGCACCGATTCTGTATCGTCTTTAGCTCTATGGATGGGATTCCATTGGATAGGAGGGACATCTCTATGAGAATAATCCTTGAGATTGACTTTGGTTGTAACACCTAAGTGCTGTAGGTACAAAGAATTGGTCCCCCAATCCTGTACTACTTGCAATTGTCGCATGAACGGTCTTCCCAAAATCATCTCATAGGCATGATTTTTGCTGAAGTCACATATAGCAAAACTATGTTCAAACTCGACACCACAAGTGGTGAGAGTTATTCCTTCTAGCAATCCTAGGGGCCTCTCTATGTGACCATCGGCCATTTGCAATTTCATTCACGTTGGCCTGAGTGCTGGCTTGCCCCAACGCTTCCATAAGGAGGTAGTGGCAATTGCAACTCCTGCACCTGAGTCCAAAATTGCCTTCGTGGTGTAGTCCTGGTAGGTGATGGGAAGATAGGTGTTCCCTTCTTCACCTTCACACATATCCCCTATCTTATCCAAGGGAATTTCTGGCACTGTCCTATGGGATCCTACCCGGGAACGTGGTTTTGCAATTTCAATTACTTGACTAGCTACATATTTCCGCGCTTCTGGTCTATCCTTGGGCAGTTCTTCCAAAGTGAGATTGCGCTGCACTTTGATGTTCTTTACTATCTCCGTGTTCATAGGTATGACTGAATCGTCGCTCCTTACCATGACTGTGGGAGCTCTCATACATGTGGACTTTGCTTCCCATGGGCCTGTGAAGTGGGGTAGCTCCTGTATGGAATTAGACTCAAAGTCCAATCTCTCATGAGATTGAGCACTCTCATGTTCCCCGTAAATTGATGGGATGTCTTGTGGGAATTGGTCGTGTGCATCGTCCACAAGTTCAAAAGGAGGGGCGACCTCACTTTCGTTATCCCATTTGTCTTCTTGAATCTCTCGTAGGAAGTCTGGTGCAAACCGATTCATAGAAGAAGAAGTGTCTGGCTCCGTAGAATTAGGTACATATGCTACCTGGGAAGGAGGGCTTATTCTATCGTTGGCTCTTTCCTCGTTGTCATAGATAGCTGAAGCACAAGCTTCTTGGGGAGGATTACTTATGCTATTACTTTTCCGAACAGGCTCATACGCTCCCTGAGAAGGAATGTAGGCAACCTGTGGAGGTGCTTGAGCTTTCGAGGGAGGCACATCTGCCTTTTGGGGGGGAAGATAAGCTTCTTGGAGAGACACATGGGCTTCCTGAAGAGGCTGGCTTATCCGTTCTCTTGCCCTTTCCTTCCTTTGAGGGGCAGGTTCCTTCTCTGACTGTGCTATTGGCCTCTCTATTCTTTCTAAGGAGGTGAAGTTGTAAGGTTTAGTGGAATTGGCCACATAAACTTCCGATGGGGGATGGTTCATGTTATTGCTTGCTTTCTCTCCCTCTTGATTTTTTTCTTCCTTGGCAGATCTTGCAATTATCCTCTCTAACTTTTCTAGGAATCCATCCAAGTGTAATTGCGTTTTGGCTGAGCCTGAGTAATTGAAAAGGCGACTGGCTTCAAACATAGTCTGAGCCAATGCGACCATTTTCGCGCACAGTTTGGTTCTTTCTATCTCTAGGTCAGCTCTAGGATAGCACTTGTCATGATCCGTGACGTTTGGCCCTTCTTGGATTCTGGCCTGATATGCTTTAAGCATCATGTCTATGTCTTCAAGAGTGGGATCAGCTAACACTGATCCTACCCTAGGAGGTGGTGGAATCGTATGACGTGGTGGGGAAGGTGGTGGGTCAGATGGAGATGGTAGGGGTGGCGGCGGTGTATTGTGAGAGGGGATTTGAGAGGTGATTTCAGTTATCCTAGCTTTGGTTTCTCTTATGCTTTCCTCAAGTTCACTCATCTTTTTAACCCATTGCCTTTTCATTCTTTCCTGACTATCTTTCCATGCTCTAGTCCTTTTCTTTGTTATGCTCTCGGTTTCACTAGCCTCTGAGTTCTTATCCTGGTTTGTCTCTTGGTTTTGCTGCAATGTCTGAGCTCTAGTGACTACCTGCACTGGTGCAGTGGAAGTGACGCTTCCTGAGGAATCTACAACCAAACCAATCACATTGATCGGAGTGATTTTTGGCATGTTATTGGGGTTCTTTGGGCAATCTCGTAAAAGATGCTCTTTTCCACAATCTTGGCAAAAACCTTGGATAGTCACTGACTGGGGTTGTGTAGGTGGGGGTAAGGGACAATCACGGATGAGATGATCTCCTTGGCATCTGTAGCACAGTCCTCTTGGGAATGGAGGTCTTACTTGCCTAGGTTGAGGCCTGGGGTTGGGCTTTGCATACATGACGTTCGTGTAATCTGACTCCCAACTAGGTTCACTTGGTTCCTCACTATAGTAAGACTCACCATGTTCTGGAGACTGCATGTAGTAAGCCTGGGGACTATCGACATGTGTAGAATCAAAGCTATGGTCACTTGGGTCACTTTCCGAGATCAATGGGGTTGCTGGTACTATGGCCCTATTCAGGTTTTCTTCTGCAACAGCATACTTTACTGGAATCACGTTAGCGGGGTTTGGGGGCTGTTGAGCTAGTACCGGTTGGGGTCTCTGTTGGGCCTGATATTGTGGTTGGTAGGTTTGTTGGGGTCTAGCATATTGTGGTGGTGGATTTTGGTTTTGGTATCTGCCTTGTTGGTAGGGTTGCGGGTAGGGTTGCCTAACTGCCTGCTTGTTGTATGGGCAATCTTGTGCGGTGTGATTGGTGTATCTCCGTTCTATGGTGCAGTACTGGCTACTAGGGTTTACTTGGGGTTGAGCCATAATAGGGCAGACATTCGCCATATGGTCACCACCGCATGTATAGCATCTTTTCACAGGGGCAAACCTTGGGATTTGTTTGCTCGATACACCTAATTTCTGAGCTACCTTTTCGGCAAGTTCCTCAATTGATGTGGACTGCGTGGAAGAGTGACTAGATGCACTTTCTGAATCTTTGTAGATTTTGGAAAGCTCTAGTTCTTCCCCTAGGTTATCTTCAATGTCAATGCACATGCGTACACACTCTTCTATAGTCCTAGGGTCCTTCAGATACACATAGGATCTCAATTTCGTACTCAGCAATCCATCAAGGAATAAGGCTACTTGTTTAGCAGATGTGGGTAACTCCGAAATAGGGCACCTTTCCAGATATTGTCTAAATCTTCTTCCGGCCAATCTGACAGTCTCTTGGGGGGTCTGTTTGAAGCTGTGGATCAATGAGGAGGTATTGTGTCTTATGCCGCTCTTAGAGAACTCTACAATGAATGCCTCTAGGAGTTGATCTATGCTCCTGAACTGACGCTCATCTAATGGCTGAAACCATGTAAGTGCCGTGTTCCTAAGGGTTAGACCGAAGGCATTGTACTGCGTGAACAGATCTTCCACTTGTTCAGCTCTCAAGACTTGCTTGAACTCCGCCACATGATCATAGGGATCTCCTGTGCCGTCAAAGTAATTCTTCATGGACTTAACTAGCTGGGTGGGTCTCAAAGTTCTTGTGTGCTCTCTAGGTCTCGGTAGAGGGAATCCATCTACATTTCTTTGATTCCTGTGGGCTCTATGCACCTCAGGTTCTACCCTATTCGTCTCTGTTCTCGTTCTTTCTCTGCCCACTGGGTTGGCAAAACTTACTTCCGGTCTATCTCTACTTCTGTCTCTTTGCGTACCATGAGCTTGGGAAGTTCCAGCCCCCGGGTGACCATAGGATACATTTGATCTTGGTTGGGGGAAAATGAATTCACCCTTCCAAGTGTAGGCATGCCTATCATTTTCTGTCACCACGAAGATCCGTTCCGAAGCATGATCTAAATAGGTCACTCTGCCTGGGCTATCCGGATCCTTAAACTCATAGATCATGATATTTCCTATGTCTGTCGGCTGATTAGACTTATACCTCCAAAAGGCTTCATCAGTTTCTCGATTGAGGAGCAATTCTATGCTCTTGTTGTCTTGGGGGACCCATTCAGGCGTGATAATCCTAGTGAGAACTGATTTACCTCGAGGGGTTCTAGGTTCCGCACCCATGTTCCCTTGTTCCAAGTCACCTAAGTCCGCCTCTGAAATTACATTTCCAAAGTCATCTGTCCTATCAGGGTGACTAGTGACTACATATATAGTTCCTTCCTTGTCCAGGTATGCACCGTTTTCAAACTTGACAGCTGGGTGCTCTAGTCCAATGGATTGATCAGGGTTTTTAATCTGGACCACAGATCTTCCTAAGCCGTCCTCATAGATGCTAGCACCTAGTCGGTTGGTCCTAAGATATTCCAGCTGTGTTTTGTAAGGGCCTTCTACCCTGTACAAATAAGGCACTCCTGAACTTCCCGTGGGTCTGTCCATGCCTTGGGACATTTCTGACTCACTGGTCTCCGAGCTAGGGTAGTATGAGTGGTGGCTCAACTGCTGGGCCCAAGACCTTGCAGTGTGATTGACACTAGCCTCTGAAGACCTAAGGCTTTGTCTCTCTCTTGCTAGGTGTCGTCCTGATCTAAGGTTCATATGCCTAACTGATTAGCCCAATTTTTTTTTCCAGAGTACAACCTCGTTGCCGATCAATTGGTACCAGTCACTTGATTCTTTTTAGTTAATTATTGTGTTTATGGTCTTGTCTGATATCACGTCGTCAGGAACACTTGAATGTTCTTCGTACTTTAGGTTGGTCGTTCCACGTTAGATTCTTTTCCTTTAGGTTATCGACAGTACAGTAACTAAGTTTTTAGCTTGAACTTGAGTTTTTGATAGTCTTCAACTTGATAACTGCCTATCGTCGCCCTGGCTTACTCCTATCACTAGTCGTTCTTAGCTTGAGCTAGGAAATGACAAAGGGAGTTGAGAATATTCCAACCTTACTTGTTGATCCCTTGCTTTATGGTGCTCAAGAACCCGGTTCTCAAGCTTGCAAAGAAATCTTGCTTTGTATGCTCCAAGTTGCTCCCAATGGACCTATAAAAGTCCCACGGTTAGCTCGATGCTTATATTCAAAGGACAAAACCAACCACTTTCATTCATGTGACACAAACACACATCTGCATTGTGACTTTTAGGAAAATAATTCTAAAGACCCCTGACTTTGATCCCCCTGGTATGGTCAACTTCCAACAAGCCCAAGAGCTCAAAAATTGGATTTCGTATGAAAAAGTTAGGACTGTTCAGGGTTTAGGGAGTTAAATCAGAATTCAACACAAGCTAACAGTCAAACAGGAATACTCGAGTAGCTTGTGGCATTAAGTATATCTAATGTCCCCCCTCAATGTCTACCCTATGACGAACTACCTTCTTGGTCCAAAGCCAAGCTTTGGAAAGTGTCGATGAAAATTTCTCTCTCCCAAGAGCCTTGGTGAATATGTCTACTCCATTTTCTTCAGTTCTATAATAGCTTATCTCGATGACCCCATCCTCAATCAGCTCATGCACATAGTGATACTGAGTTTCTATGTGCTTGGTATGTGCATGGAAAATAGGATTCTTGGCTATGGCCATGCAACTTTGGTTGTTACACTTCAACCTTCTAGTCTCTTGTCTTTGTATTCCTATGTGCCATATGATCTTCCTCAACCATACTACTTCACATGCTACAACACATGTTGCTTTCTACTTAGCCAAGTAGAAGAGAATGCTATAGTTGGTTGATCGTTACTCATGTAAGAGAAAAGTCAAAACCCTAAAGAAAAGCAATCTCCAAAAATGTGATTTTTTGGTATCAATATCACCTTTCCAACTCAAATTACAGTATCCAACTAGAGATGATCCTTCTTCATAGATAATACCATAATCAATGGTTCCTTTCACATACCTGAGTATCTGCATGCTTGCCTTACAATGAATTTGGCAAGGCTTGTTAGAGAACTTGCTTACTACTCTAACAACATAAGAGATATTTGGTCTTCTATAGGACAAGTAGATGAGACTTTCAACTGATTTCCTGTATCTTTCCATATCTCTGGTGCCTTCAAAATATGTCTTTCATACTTTTTTGGGAGATGAAAATCTTCACTGGCTCATGTCATACTTCAAGGCCTAAGCATTAATGCATAAGCCCGATATTGTCATTTCAAATTTTGAACTCAGGGCATTTTTTGTTTGTTGAAGAAAAGCATCATCATTTCCTATAATCACAAGGCCATCTACATAGAGAACAAGCACAACTCTCTTCCCTCCCCTCTTTAGAGCATATAAGTTAGCATTAGAAGCACATCTTTTGAAACCTAGATCTAAGAGATACTTATCTATCCACTAGTACCATGCTCTAGGGGCTCTTTTCAGCCCATATAATTCCTTATTTTGCTTACATATCTTTTTTTCTGAATAGGGAGGCTCAAACCCTAATGGTTGAGACACATATAGCTCCTTCTTTAGGTCTCCATATAATTCCTTCTTCAGTGGAGACCTAAAGAAGGAGCTATATGTGTCTCAACCATTAGGGTTTGAGCCTCCTGGTGTCACTCTAGCATAATGGCAAGTACCAACGTGAGAAGATCCACCTCATAATTTTTAATCCCTGGAGATGTGAGGACTAGTATGAAGACTATGAGCAAGTGATGGCACAAGTGCATGAGTGAGAAGCACACAAACATGCACACACATACACACACACGTGCACACAAGGCAAGAACAAGGAGAGGAACAATGGATTTCTTTGCATTAGTCAAAAAGTCTCTTACATAAGCTCAAATCACTAACAATCTAACCCCAAAAATGAGCTCTCTAGATCTTTTTATAGTTTTTTTACTAGCTTTGGCCTTGTCTAGACCTAGTGTCCGGCCTAGTTAAAAATTAGGTCCTAGAGCCTATTTGAGGGCTCAAACGGAGTCTAAAAATTATGAAAATTGGTATGCAGCTAATTCTAATACTCCTCAAGCTCAAGCACTCCTCGGCTTGAACAAAATGGAGTCTATTCTACCAAAAATGGGATTTACAGTGTGTGTAGTGATGAAAATCACTTAGAGTTGGAAATAGTTTATGGAAAAAAATGATTGGGCCTTGTTGCCATATTATGCATGACTGCTCTGTTCTGCCTGTATGCTCTTCTTATGACTTGTATGCCAACATCTTGAGTTGGAAATAGTTTATGGGAAAAAATGATTGGACCTTGTTGCCGTATTGTGCATGACTGCTCCGTTGTGCCTATATGCTCTTCTTATGGCTTGTATGCCAACACTCCCTGCTTCCTAGCATCTGTCACCCCTGATAGACCTATGTTCCATAGGGTGGCCAATATAGTATTGGAGAATGTTGGTGGCCAGCTCATGTTCTCCTAGCCATAATCCTATTGCTAGATCAGCTTGTAATGCATCCCAACTTATTGCACCTGGGACATCTGTTGCAGTGTCGTGGAGTACTCGGAGTACATTGTGTCATGGACACAAAGAAAACCATCTTAAACCTTAGATTCCATATGAATTTCCTATTATCTCATGCTCGGTTAAGATTTTGGAGAAACCAATGCTTCCATTGCGTACGGAATGTGCCAAAACCCTAAGATCGACTATTTACTTGCTTGATTTTGATATTTGGAGGTCCCATTTTGGATTGATGACATGATGATGACATCATGTCATCATCATTTCGTAACCGCCATAGATCACTGCCCTTGAACACCTATAAAAGGAGGGATTCACCACATTCATTCTCAGTCTTGCCAATGCCAGTCTTGGGAGCTCAAGGGGTCGTGATCGCCAAGTAAGTACTCTCCAAGTTCTAGTTCTAGTTCCTGTCTTGTTTCTTGTTCTAGTCCTGTCTAGTCTAGTATCGTGGACATCCTGTCTTGTCCTCTTGTAATCTCATAGTATGAGATCTTGTCAAGTTCTTTCTTGTATCCAGTTCATCTCCCAGAAGGGAGTTCTTGTAGTCGAGACATCTTGTCTCATACTTATGATCTCGGGTTGTGGGATCTCCTATATCATCTCTAGTCCAGTTTTCCATATCTATTGGTCCTGGGTTGTGGGACGTCTTGTATCAGAACCATCTTCTTGTATCGTTCTCCCGACGTGGGTGTTCTTGTAATCATAAGTGTATTTTTGAATCTTGTCTAGTGAAGTGAGAGAGCACAATCTAGTGCTCCTCTGACATTTTGGCAAGACTACCTTAATCAAGACTAGGTACCATGGATTCCTTATGCAAGGAGATCCAATCTACCATAAAGGACTTGATCGAACATGTCCAAGAAATGAAAAGATTGCTATGACAAGATGATCGATCAGTTTCAAGCTATGCATTGAATATCAAGATGTTGTTTCATGGAACTACATATCAAGAAGACTACATGTTTAGCCAGTTTCGAAGTGGCCTCAATCTTGAAGTTAAATATCTCTTGCTATCCATGCCCCAAGCAAATACCTTGGAGGATGTTATCAATCAGGCTGTTCAATGTGAGAATCAATTATTCAAAGAAAGCCAAGTCCATGAGCTAGAAGTGTTGAATAATCATGACACTATTCCTCAAAAATTTGAACCAAAAATTTTTGAAGACCAAGAAGTCATTACGAATGATATGGAGCATACAAATTATGAAGATAACAAGAAGACAAAGGACAAGGAGAACTTCATGTTCAATCAAAGAGGTAAGCATACTCAAGTCTCTCCATCAAAGATCTTGGAAGCACCACAATGTACCACTAAAAGCTCAAAGGACATATCTTGTGACGAACCTAAGGAAGCTCAAGGGAGACCCAGTCCTTCACCAACTTTCAAGATTAAGGATCAGGAAGAATTTGAGGTCATGCATGTATTAGATTCAAGGATCTCTCGAGGAAGATTGGAACGTCTTATTCATTGAAAAATGTATGATATCAGTGATCGTACTTGGGAGCTTATAGAAAATATTCAAAGAGCAAAACTCAAGGTTCATGCATTCCATAAGAAGAATCCAATGAAACCCAAGCTAGAGAACATGGCTGCTCCTCGTGGAACTCGTCGCTTGAGGGGGAGGTGATGTCATGGACACAAAGAAAACCATCTTAAACCTTAGATTCCATATGAATTTCCTGTTATCTCATGCTTGGTTAAGATTTTGGAGAAACCAATGCTTCCATTGCGTCCAAAATGTGCCAAAACCCTAAGATCGGCTGTTTACTTGCTCGATTCTGATATTTGGAGGTCCCATTTTGGATTGATGACATGATGATGACATCATGATGACATCATCATTTTGTAACCGCCATAGATCACTGCCTTTGAACACCTATAATAGGAGGGATTCACCACATTCATTCTCAGTCTTGCCAATGCTAGTCTTGGGAGCTCAAGGGGTCGTGATCACCAAGTAAGTACTTTCAAGTTCTAGTTCAAGTTCTAGTCTTGTCTCTTGCTCCAGTCTTGTCTAGTATTGTATCGTGGACATCTTTTCTTCTCCCATTGTAATCTCGTAGTATGAGATCTTTTCAAGTTATTTCTTGTATCCACTTCATATCCCTCAAGGAAATCCTTGTAACCAAGATATCTTGTTTCCTACCTACGATCCCGGGTTGTGGGATCTCTTGTATCCTCTAGTCTAGTTTTCCATACCTATTGGTCTTGGGTTGTGGGACATCTTGTACCAATCACATATTCTTGTATTTTTCTCTCTACATGGGTGTTCTTGCAATTTGGAGTATAATTCCAAAATCTTGTCTAGTGCAGTCAAAGGACACAATCTAGTGCTCCCCTGACACATTGCTTGTTCACATGCAAAGAGATGAAGCAGGTGTGTGGGCTTAGGTGCAAATATCTCTGAGTGATACTCCCAGAAACTTGATCTGAACATGTCTTCGAATGTCTGTTTATAGCATGTGGGGAGGTATTTGATATGTGCATGCCAAGCGTAAGCCACATGAATGTTGCGGGTGGTGCTCATGTCATACACCAAATCGTAATTTCCATTGGTAAACCCCGGTAGACGTACCTGTGGTGCTTCTCCATTTCTAAAAGTTTTGAGCACAACTTGCATAATATCCAAAATTTTGAGCATCATTTGGGCTACCACATCTGGCATAGGCTTCAGTCGAGGCATCAAATGTCGAATTGTTTCCATCATGTATGCTGTCGATGGGGGTCCCTGTGGTGGCGCTATCTATGGATAATTGAGCCACTCCTTACATTGAGCATTATTCTGTACCTTTATGTTGAATGCTTTCCATGATCTACATCATGGAACTGGGCCATAACATGGATTGTAAAGTAGATGTAAAGGCACATGGTTCCATGTGTGGAGCATTTCAGGATATGCCTCTAGAAGCTTTTGTCGCCATGTCGGTTGATAGATCCTGCCTTTCTGTACTTCAAGAGGAAGGTCTTCTAGTTGGAACTGGGTTGTGAAGGAAGGAATCTTTCTTGTGACTCTCTGTATTTTTGCATTATAATCTTCCAGAATGATATAGTAAGGCCTGTATTGGAGTTCTGATGATATGATGAGACGTCTAGATGATAAGTTCTTGAAGTAACTAGATTGTATTACTGTTTCCTCTATGAATCTCATGGCCTGATTTTGCACCACCGTGCGCTCTTCATGAGAACTCCCAATTTCTTCCACCTGTTTTAACCATGGAGGTTGTGGCACTTCGAAAGTATCCTGACCCTCTTCTGTTTGTCGTCCCCCTAGGATGGGTTGCGGCTCATAGTCCTCTTCAAATGTCTGTTCCACATGAATTTGTACTCTTTCTTCGTCGGTGGGAGCCTCGGGTAGGGAAGGTGGTCTTTCGTATTGTAATAGGTGTTCTTGCAATTCTGTGACCTGTTTTTGGAGATCTTTTAGGACCTCTGAGTCCGTGAGAAGTGAAACAGTGGAGGTGGTGGTTTGAGGGGCAGCTGTCATGTCTTTCTGTCCTTTCTGCTTCAATTGATCTAGTTCCTCTGATAACTAGTCATGTGCCTCAAATAGTATAGCATAATCTTCGAGGATTATCTTTATGTTTTCCAGGATGTTAGTTCCAGGAATGGGGGTAGATGGCTTTTCTGGCATAATTTGAGTAGCTTCAATCATCCTCTTACAAATTCCTAATCTCTTTGTCCAAGTTCCTCCCTTGGATAAAACTTTTCATGTTTCTCAAGGCTTGGTCATGTTGCTATTATGGATTCATATGGTTCTAATAGAATGTCTAAATCTTAGGCTTGGGATAAACTAGAACTGAACATGCTTAGTTCTATGTTTGATTTCTCTAAGGTTGAGTTTCCCTTCAGTTTTGTTCATGTTCTCCTCAGTGTGAGGAGGTGATGGCATAGTATAGAGATGAGAGGGCCTCTGCAAAGACCTGCTTTAGAACTGCCTATTGTTTTACTTGGAAACACTAATAAACTTCTTAAGCTTGCTAATAATGCATAAGTATGGCCATAGTACTTTTAAATAATGATCTCAAAAGTTTGTGTCAAGAAATACTATTTATAGATTATGATCATGAAGAGAAAACCTTCTATATGGAAGAGAGTTCACAACAAAATGTTTAGTGATCTTAACATGCAATGAATTGAGAAAAATAATTTTGCATAGCTTCTAATAGAAAGGTAAGTGAGCTATTATATTTTATAGCTTGAATTCAAAGTACCTAGAATGTGAGAAATATACTTAAGAAGTCACAAGTTTGATCCTAATATTTTAGGAAGAAGACAATTCATATACATAGTCATAGAGATTGATTCATATCTCTTCAAACAGAGCTTCAATGATAAAATCCATGCATACAAAAGTTTACAAGGATGTTAACTTCATGACCCATGTACTGGTTGAGAGATTGAAACCATAGATTCACTTCAATGACTTGAGAAATTAGCAGACTCCAACAATAAAAAGTCAAAAGTAAATAATAGCTTAAGTTGATAATGAAATTTCAAGTATATGTATTGATATGTAAAGTACAATGCTTGTGGGTGTTGAAGGTATTGATATGTAAACATAATAAACACTCTTGAAGTTTCTGAGGGCTCTATCTCTTAGCATGACTTCTCATTGTGTTGGTAGGTGTTGATGATTCTATCAAAGTTTCCAATCAACTTTTCAACTACTTATTTGAAAAGATTCTAAATTCAAATATGATTCATGCTTTTGGCTCCTTTTAGAATCACCTTGAGTTTGATGGAACATTTCTCCTCCTATGCACAACAAGAAGCTTGGACCTTGCCTGAGACCTAGTTGCTCTCAAACCATTAATCACTAAAATTAGTATAGATCTCAATTCCCAAACTTAATTAATAGAACCGCTTAGCCACATAGACTAGATAGTAATGATATAAATCAGTCGAATTGGACACTTATAGACTAGTGAACTTAGTCACATAAGACAGATTAGTTTTCCTATTAGGATTTGGGATAGAACAACAGAGAAAGAAATAGCTCTAACTCACAATACAAGAAAAAATTTACCAAAACTCTTTTGGATCTAGAATCGTTTCTTCATAAGCTTTCTAATAACTACAAGAACCTTGAAAATGGAGCTTCCTATAGAGAAAAAATGAATTCCTAATGGGCTAGTATAGAAATCCAGAACCCTTAGGAAAGGTCAGGATATATATACAAGAGAATATGAAATCTTATGATAGACAATGGCTTAATAGCACATGGACAAGTAGCATGCCAACTTCCTACCATCCACACACACTTAGAATGAGCTTGGATGGTGCTTAAATAGCCATGGGAGCCTTCCATGACTCTTCATATGTTCTACATGTCACTTCGCATGCTCTCTTTGTCTCTTTAGCTACCTTGTGACTTTATCTCTTCAAGGGAGTGTAATTTGGTGGTTCAATGCCTCTTTTTGGATAAGATTGTGCCTTTGAACATGTGCTTTGACTTTCCTACGGTTCAAAAGACTTCAAATGAAGTTAATTAGTGAATAACATATGCTTGAGCTTGCCTTGCTTGCTCCTAGCATGGAACATTGGATTCTTTGCAAGGTAGATACTTGAGATATTATCTCCAAACAATGGAACAATGCCAACATGAATATCCAAATATTTTTGAGAGATTTTTAAACCACATTACCCCTGTTGCTCTAGCACAATGGTGAGCACCACGTTAAGAAGCTCCACCTCCTGAATGTCAATGCGTAGAAGAGATAGGAGTGATATGAAGATCATAAACACAAGAAGTAGTGAGAGTAAAGGTGAGAAGCATGAAGATGCACACACACACACACACAAGGAAGAGACAAGCGAGACACAATAGAAGGTACAAAGTAGAATCTATTGCTCAATAGCACTATACAAGATCAATCTAGCTCTAAGCTCTCCTCAACTCATACCAGATGTTGGCAGCAGTCAGGGAACCGAAGGAGCCACAAGACAAAGAGGGTTGGAACGAAGAGATAGCACAAGCAGACACAGTAGCCAAAGAAGATCCGGCAAGTAGGCCATCTAAATTTTTCAGACATCAAGGAGTTGAGCATACAAGAAGAAAGAGCAAGTAGAGAGCTCAAAGATGTGTATGACAAATCAACAGAGAAAATCCCTACACAAATAGTGATTTTAATCACTAAACACCATTATAAATACCATTTCGTATTTTTATAGCTCCATTTTGTGCAAGCCAAGGAGTCCTTGAGCTTGAGGAGCTTTAGAAGTATCTACCTGCCAATTTTCGTATTTTTTAGATCTCGTTTGAGCCCTCAAATAAGCCCTGGAACCTAATTTTTAACTAGGCCGGACACTAGGTCTGGATAGGGCCAAAGCTAGTCAAAAACTATAAAAGGAGCTAGAGAGCTCATTTTTGAGGTTAGCTTGTAATAGTCTTGAACTTGTATGAGCTTTTTGAAAGTAATCTAAGAACTCCATTGATTCTCACTCTTGTCTTACTGTGTGTGCGCGTGTGTGTGTATGTGTGTGCATGTTAGTGTGCTTCTCACTCACGCACTTGTGCCTTCACTTGCTCGAGGTCTTCATACCATCCTCACGTCTTCCCGGATTGACATTAAAGGAGGTGCTACTCATCACTGAGCTACACCAAATTTTGGCGCCGTTGCCGGGGATCGAGTTTTGAGGACGAGCGTGTGATGGTAAGACGTAGAGTTGAAGCGTTGGAGTTATAGGTATTTTCTTCACTTTTATCCATTTCCTTTTGTTTTCTTCATCACCATCATCACCATCACCACCATCACTACCTCCCACCTCCATCTCCATCATCGCAAAAATTTCAGTTTTTTTGACTATATCTCCTTCCTCCTTTCACTTCCCTCATTTCACTTGTGAGAGAGAGCGAGAGAGCGATATTGTGTGTGCTGTTTTTGCATGTTTCTTGAGCTGTCTTGCAGGTACATGCTGCATCATCTTCTCCAGCACTCCGTGCAGGTACGGAAATCTTGGCAACTGTCTCTGTGTTGCCGATCTCTGTCAATCGCGACTGACAGAAAAAATGCTCCATTTGCCAAACAAAGTACAAAACCATGATCTACAGGCCTAGAGCTTCCCAAAACTGTGTTTAGATTTTTGAAATTCATCAGATTTCTGTCAATCGCGATCGCTCTGTCAATCGCAATCGACAAACCATGACGGACAGACCTGTCAATCACGATTGACTCATCAATCACGACTGACAGCCCACGACGGCTCTGTCAATCGCGACCGACAGAGTCAACGACCGATTGACCACGATTGATGGATCATACGCATGACACGTGTCAATGGCGATCGAGTCATCAATCGCGATTGACTCATCAATCGCGACTGACAGCCCACGACGGCTCTGTCAATCGCGACCGACACAATCAACGATTGTTTGACCACGACGGACAGACCCTCGCGACCGACCTGTCAATCGCAATCGACCCATCAATCGCGATTGACAGAGTCAACGACCCTTTGACCACGATTGATTGACTTTTCGAGCCACATGTCAATCGCGATTGGCTCATCAATCGTGACTGACAGCCACGACGGACCTGTCAATCACGATTGACACATCAATCGCGATTGACCTGTCAATCGCGACTGACAGAACTTGCGAACGCATTAGAAGGGCAAATTTGGCCAATTTTCCAGGGCAAAGAATAGGGGGCTAATTTGGTCAATTTGTGGGACAAACACTCGAGGTTAGCATTGCATGTTGAGGCCGCAACCCAAGTAATTCAAGAATTTCTGCCTGCTTGATTAAACTTTTTTGAACTCTGTTTTAATCCCTGAAGCCTGAACTGATATAACTTCTTCATACGAAATCCGTTTGCTGTGATTCTTGTTTTGTTGGAAAGCTCAGGATTATTAGATAGGGTTTTTTGAAGTTAACCATACCCCGAGGTAGGAAGCCTGAGGGATCCTTGGGATTGTTTTACATAAAGGCAAGAGATAATTTGGTCTGTGAGTTACATGCATGAAAGTGGTCTAGTCTATCATTTGAATTTAAGTCTGGAGCTAATCTTGGAACTGATGCAGGTCTATTGAGAAGCAATTGAGAGCATCCAAGCAAGGGCTTTGTGCAAGCTTGAGAATCAACTTCTCGAGCACTAAAGAACAAGGATCAGCAAGAAAGGTCGGAATATTCTCAACTCCCCTTCGTCAATTCTTAGCTTAGGCTAAGAACGACTAGAGGTAGGAGTAAGTCAGGGTGACGATAGGCAATTATCAAGTTGAAGAATACCCAAACTTTCACGTTCAAGCTAGGACATAATCTTTGTACTGTCGAGAACTTTAAAGGAAAAGAACTTAACGTGGAACGATCAACTTTAAGTGCGGAACTACACTCAAATATACCTTACGACGTGATATCAAACAAGAATTTTAACGCAGTAATCAACTAAAAAGAATCAAGTAACTGATACAAAAGGACTCCGCAACGAGGTTGTACTTGGGCAAATTTGGGTTATTCAATTAGGCTTATGAACCTTAGATCAGGGCGACATCTAGGGAGAGATAGACAAAGCCTTACGTCTTCAGAGGCTAGTGTCAACCACACTGCTAGGTCTTGGGCCCAGCAGTTGAGCCACCACTCATACTACCCTAGCTCTGAGACCAGTGAATCAGAGATGTCTCAAGGCATGGAAAGACCTACGGGAAGTTCAGGAGTGCCATACTTGCACAGGGTAGAAGGCCCATACAAAACGCAGCTGGAATACCTTAGGACCAACCGATTAGGTGCTAGCATCTATGAGGACGGCCTAGGAAGATCCGTGGTCCAGATTAAAAATCCTAACCAATCCATTGGACTAGAACACCCAGCGGTAAAATTTGAAAATGGAGCATACCTTGACAAGGAGGGAACCATATATGTGGTCACCAGTCAACCAGAAAGGACTGATGAATTTGGGAATGTAGTCCCCGAAACGGAATTAGGTGACCTAGAGCAGGGAAACATGGGTGTAGAACCTAGAACCCCCCGAGGCAAATCTGTTCTCACTAGGATTATCACACCAGAGTGGATTTCCTAGGACAATAAGAGCATAGATCTGCTTCTGAACCGAGAGACTGACGAAGCCTTTTGGAGGTATAAATCCGATCGGCCAATTGATATAGGAACAATCATGATCTATGAGTTTAAGGATCCTGATAGCCCAGGCAGAGTGACCTACTTAGATCACGCTTCAGAGAGGATCTTGGTGGTTACAGAAAATGATAGGCATGCTTATACTTGGAAGGGTGAATTCGTTTTCCCCCAACCAAGATCGAACGTGTCCTTTGGTCACCCAGGAGCTGGAACCTCCCACGCTCACGGAACTCAAAGAGACAGACATAGAGAAAGGCCGGAGGTGAGCTTTGCCAACTCAGGGGGCAAAGAAAGAACGAGGACGGAAACAAATAGAGTAGAGCCTGAGGTACTTAGAGCTCACAGGAATCAAAGGAATGCGGATGAGTTCCCTCTACCACGACCTAGAGAGCACACAAGGACTTTGAGACCAACTCAGCTAGTTAAGTCCATGAAGAATTACTTCGATGGCACCAGAGATCCATACGATCATGTGGCCGAGTTCAGGCAAGTCTTGAGAGCTGAACAAGTGGAGGATTTATTCACGCAATATAATGCCTTTGGTCTAACCCTTAGGAACACAGCCCTTACGTGGTTTTAACCATTGAATGAGAGACAGTTCAGGAGCATAGACCAACTCCTAGAGGCTTTCATTATTGAATTCTCTAAGAGTGGCATAAGACATAACACCTCCTCGTTGATTCACAGCTTCAAGCAAACCCCTCAAGAAGCCGTGAGACTTGCAGGAAGAAGATTTAGGCAATACTTAGAAAGATGCCCTATTTCGGAGCTCCCCACACCAGCTAAGCAAGTGGCTTTATTCTTGGATGGATTGCTAAGTACAAAATTAAGATCCTATGTGTACTTGAAGGACCCTAGGACCATAGAAGAGTGTGTACGTATGTGCATCGACATTGAGGATAACCTAGGGGAGGAGTTAGAACTTTCCAAGATTTACAAAGATTCAGATAGTGCCTCTAGCCTCTCTTCCACGCAATCCACATCAATTGAGGAACTTGCAGAGAAAGTAGCTCAGAAATTAGGTGTCACTAGCAAAGAGATCCCAAGGTATGCCCCTGTGAAAAGATGCTATACTTGTGGGGGTGACCATATGGCAAATGTATGTCCCATTATGGCTCAACCCCAAGTAAATCCTAGTAGCCAGTACTGCACCATAGAACGGAGGTACACCAATCACACCGCGCAAGATTGCCCCTACAATAAGCAAGCCGTTAGTCAACCCTACCCTCAGCCATACCCTCAACAGGGAAGATACCAGAACCAGTACCCTCCACAGCCATATGGCAGGCCACAACAACCTTATCAGCAACCCTACCAAAACCAACAAAGGCCTCAGCCTGTGTTAGCACAACAACCCCCTGCCCAAGCTAATGTCATCCCAGTAAAATATGCAGCTGCAGAAGAAAACCTGAATAGAGCTATAGTCCCTGTAACACCATTGCTTTCTGAAAGTGACCCCAGTGACCATAGCTTTGATTCTACACATGTCGATAGTCCCCATGCTTACTACATGCAGTCTCCTGAACATGGTGAGTCCTACTATAGTGAAGAGCCAAATGAACCTAGTTGGGAGTCAGAGTACACACATGTCATGTATGCAAACCCCAACCCTAGACCTCAACCTATGCAAGTAAGACCTCCATTCCCTAGAGGACCATGCTACAGATGTCAAGGAGATCACCTCATTCGTGATTGTCCCTTACCTCCACGTACACAACCCCAGTCAGTGACAATTCAGGGCTTTTGCCAAGAATGTGGAAAGGTGCATCTCTTACGAGACTGCCCTAAGAATCCTAATAATATGCCAAAAATCACTCCTATTAATGTTATAGGGTTAGTGGTGGATTCCACAGGAAGTGTCACTTCCACTGCACCCGTACAGGTAGTCACTAGAGCTCAGGCATTGCAGCAAAACCAAGGGGTAGGCCAGGAAAAGAGTCCAGATGTTAGTGAAACAGAGAGCATGACCAAGAAAAGGACTAGAGCTTGGAGAGATAGTCGTGAAAGAATGAAAAGACAATGGGCAAAAAAGATGAGTGAACTTGAGGAAAGCCTTAGAGAAACAAAGGCCAGGATAACTGAACTCACATCTCAAACTCCCTCTCTCACTATCCCACCACCGCCATTTCCATCTCCATCCGAACCGCCACCTTCCAACCCGCCTCACCTAATCCCACCACCCCCAAGAGTAGGATCAGTCCTAGCAGATCCCACTCCCGAGGACCTTAATATGATGCTTAAAGCATATCAGGCCAGAATCCAAGAAGGGCCAAACGTAACTGATCATGAAAAGTGTTACCCTAGAGCTGAGCTAGAGTGAGAACGAACCAAAATTTGTGCTAAGATGGTGGAATTGGCTCAGACCATGTTTGAAGCTAGTCGCCTCTTTAACATCTCTAGTTCAGCAAAGACACAGTTGCACTTTGATGGACTATTAGAAAGAATAGAGAAGCTAATTGCACAATCAGAAAAGGAACCCGCGTCTCAACCTAAGGGCAAGGCAAGTGAAAGAGCAGGTCTTCTTGCCCAGAAAGCATATGTGTCTGAAACCTATGTGCCTAACTCTACGGAGCCAGACACATCATCTTCTATGAATCGGTTCACACCAGAATTCCTTCGCGAGATTCAAGAAGACAAATGGGCTAAGGAGAGTGAAGTCCCACCTCCTATTGAACTTGTGGATGATGCACATGACCAATTCCCACAAGACATCCCATCCATTTATGAGGAGCAGGAGAGCACCCAATCCCAAGAAAGATTCGACTTTGAGTCTAACTCTCTGCAAGAATTACCCCACTTCACAGGCCCATGGGAAGCTAAGTCTACTTGCATGAGGGCACCCACGGTCATGGTACGAAATGAGGACTCAGTCTTACCTAGGAACACAGAGGTAGTGAAAAACACTAAAGTGCAGTGCAATCTCAAGTTAGAAGAGCTACTCAAGGTTAGACCTGAATTATGGAAACATGTAGCCAAACAAGTACCGGCGATAGCAAAACCTAGTTCCCAGGTAGGATCCTAGAGAACAGTGCCAGAAATACCATTGGACAAGATAGGAGACATGAGTGAAGGTGAAGAGGGAAACACCTATCTTCCCATTACACATCAAGCATACACAACCAAGGCGATTCTCGACTCAGGTGCAGGAGTTGCAATTGCTACCACTTCCCTATGGAAGCGTTGGGGCAAGCCAGCACTCAGGCCAACGAGAATGAAATTGCAGATGGCTGATGGTCACATAGAGAGACCCTTAGGCTTGCTGGAAGGAATAACTCTCACTACATGCGGTGTTGAGTTTGAGCATACTTTCGCCATATGTGATTTCAGCAAGAATCATGCTTATGAGATGATTTTGGGAAGACCCTTTATGCGACAGTTGCAAGTGGTACAGGATTGGGGAACCAACTCCTTGTATTTGCAACACCTAGGTGTCACGACCAAAGTGAATCTCAAAGATTACTCTCATAGAGATGTCCCTCCTATCCAATGGAATCCCATCCATAGAGCCAAAGATGATACAGAATCGGTGCATTCCATAGGGTCAGGATCCTCATGGATGCATGAAGACACCCACTTATGGATGTGCAAAGTAGCAGTAGAAGAAGAGAAGAGAGAAGAAGCCAGAGAGATAGGTGCAAAAGAAACACATAGATCAATTCAAGACCCAGCCTATGCACCTGTAGTCTTTCCTGATGAAGAATTTGAACCCCACGGCTGGGCAGAAATCTTAGCAACAATGGATGTAGCCATCAATGAAGAACAATGGACACCTCACTGTGATGAAGATGGCTATGACATTTCAGTCTTCTCCATAGAGCCAATCATGGGAGAGGCAGTGTTAGAAGAGTGCGAACCTAGCCCTGATGCATTTGAGGACACAAGTGACTCCGATCTAGAGTCCATCATTATGGACCCACCTTTTGCATCAGATGAAGAATACTTCTATGAAGTAGAATTTCAACCCCGGAGGCATGGAGAGCTTACAAATGACGTAAGGCTAGCCACACAAGTGACCCTGAAGGAAGAAGGAAAGAAAAGAAAGAAGAGAGAAGTCAAACCAGAAGAGGAAGAATCTTTGTTTGAGGTCCCGGAAAATTTTAAGAAATATGAGATAGATGACAGGAGAGTCATGATCAGAATGCCTAAACGAGAGGCACAATCAGGGGAGGCCTATGATAACAAAGAAACCACCAAGAAAATAGTAGTGGCCCTAGAAGAAGGAGAGGAGACCTGACAGAAGGAGAAGAGCAAGAATTGATAGCCTTGCTAAGAGAATACAGAGATGTATTCGCTTGGAGTTACAAGGATTTGAAAGGTGTTGATCCAGACATATGCTCACACACTATCCCCATGACCTCGGATGCCAAACCTTCTAAGCAAAAGCCATACACATATAATGATAGTTATGCTGCTAAGATCAAAGAGGAGATAGATAGACTGGTTGAAGCTGGATTCATCTATGAAATTTTAGCACACTGAGTGGGTATCCCCCATCGTAGTGGTGCCCAAGAAAAATGGAAAGCTGCGTGTATGCATTAACTTAAAGAAGGTCAATGCAGCCACAATTCGAGATAACTATCCGCTTCCGATCACAGAGCATCTCTTAGAAAGAGTAGCGGGCAAGGAAGTGTACAGCTTCCTTGATGGGTTCTCGGGCTACAATCAAGTAGCCATAGCTCCAGAAGATCAGCATAAGACGGCTTTTGCCACTGAATGGGGCATATTTGCCTTTAGGGTAATGCCATTTGGGCTTACCAATGCACCAGCAACCTTCCAAAGGCTGATGTGCCATGTATGTAAAGAGTTCCTGAGGAAGAACTTAGAAGTCTATGTTGATGATCTTTGTGCTCATTCCAACATTAGACAAACCCATGTCCCTGAACTCAGACAAATCTTTGACAAATGTAGAGAATATCAAGTCTGCCTAAACCCAGAAAAGTACGTTTATATGGGCAGGCAAGGCAAGATTCTAGGACACATAGTGTCAAAGAATGGCATATCCACTGATGAAGAGAAAGTGAGAGCCATAGCAGAGCTACCTAGGCCAAGGAATGTCAAGGAAGTACAAGCTTTCATGGGGCATTGTGGTTATTACCAACGGTTTATACACATGTATGCCATCATAGCAAAGCCTCTGTATGGACTTTTGACTAACTTTGAGTGGACTGACGAATGTGAGAATTCCTTCCAAGAGCTTAAACGAAGATTGTGTTCAGCACCAATCTTGACTACACCAGGTTGGGACAAGCCATTCCATGTTCATGTGGATGCTTCCAATTATGCTATTGGGTGTGTACTCGCGCAACCTACCGGGGAAGGTAATATGGATCTTCCAATTGCCTATGCTAGTAGACAATTGAATGCAACTGAACGAAATTATACCACTACGGAGAGAGAAGGACTAGGCATGGTATATGCAGTTAAAAAGTTTAGACATTATTTGCTTGCAAATAAGTTTAAATTTTTTACTGACCATCAGGCACTGCTATATCTCGTAAACAAGCCATGCAATACAGGAAGATTAGTGTAGCTCAAGCGTAAGCACCACCTCCTTTACTTGTCAATCCGCAGAGACGTGAGGACCGGTATGAAGACCACGAGCATGTGAAGGCACAAGTGTGTGAGAGAAAGCACACGCAAGCATGCACACACATACACACACACGCACACAAGGTAAGATCAAAGAGAGGAACAATGGAAGGAGTTTGATTACAAAAGAAATCTATTACCAAACTGAAATCTACAAGAAGCTAACCTTAAAAATGAGCTCTCTAGCTCTTTTTATAGTTTTTGGAGTAGTCTTGGCCCTGTCCAGACCTAGTGTCCGGCCTAGTTAAAAATTAGGTTCTAGGGCTTATTTGAAGGCTCAAACGGAGTCTAAAAATTATGAAAATTGGTAGGATGATACTTCTAATGCTCGTCAAGCTCGAGGACTCCTCGGCTTGCACAAAATGGAGCTACAAAAATAGAAAATGGTATTTACAATGGTTTTAGTGATGAAAATCACTAGTTTTGTAGGGGATTCTTCTGAAGAGTTGACATGTACTTCATGGAGCTCCCTACTTGCTCCTTCTTCTTGTGTGTGTCCACCTTTCTGATGTGCTTTCATGCTTGTGCTTGACCTTGAGTTCCAACACTCCCCTCCCTCTCGAGTCTGTCGTCCCTGACAGACCCTTGTTGTAGTGGTTGTTCCATGTAGTGCTTTGAGAGGTAGTATCCATTCTGTGTGAACAAGAGCCATCTATCTTCCAAATTTGGAAGTGTTGGTTGTCTGGTTCTTCATTTGTCACTGCAAGCCTTTGCAAGTCGTAGTCCCTTGGTATGTGCTTCTTTCGTGGATTCCGCATGAATGCATCGTTGTGAGCTTTCAAAGATTGTGAGTTGCTCAAAAGAGGTTATCAAGATTGAGTGGAGCAACTACTAGCTTCGAATTGCTTCCTAGGTATGGATGTTGCCCCCAGGATGTCCTCTAGCGCTTCTAAAAATGATGTTCAGAGTAGTCATGCCAAGTACTCATAACCCATAGTGAATGATGGTTTAGTGTGTCAGTGCATGGGTTGAAAAAATTATGTGCCTTGTGCACGGCCTTGTAATGTAGCCCTATGCATGCTTACTTGGAAAATGCATTGGAAGAAGTATGGTGCAAAAATTTGGGGTCTTGAGCTAAGTGCTCAAGGGTATGCTGATGAAGAGGTTTCCTACTCTATCATGGTTATAATATGGCCCAAGTAGGAGATTCTTACCATAGTGAATGGTTAGTCAATGCGGATCTCTTCGTGTTGTACACCTGTCATTGTGATGGACCATTGGTTGTTCTATCATTATCGATGAATGCCCTGGTTGATGGTCCACGCATGGGAGATTCGTCGAGAACCTGGTCCTGTCCCCTCTCTTCAATGTAGCATTTGCCAAAGACCAAGAATTGAATTTCTTTATATTCCTTGACAAACAACATTGGGTAACTACACTGAGCTTAATTTCACATATTCTCTTTGGCTCACCCTAAGCAGGAGTCTTCTCACCTTCAAGTTCTTCCCTCCTACCATGGTAAGAGGAAACAATAGTTGTGGATGCTATGTTCATGCCAAGTGCTTGCCATCTACCAGATACGACGGCAATAATATCATCTGCAAGCCATTACACACTTCTATCCAACTGATAAATGCCCAATAATCAACGGTTCCACCTTCCACTAAGCATGACTCATTCGTGTTCCATGAGCCAAACCTAGGAACAAGCTTTTTTTTTTTTTTTTTTTTTTTATTACCATGTCACAAGCAAGAAGGTAGATGTTAGTATCAGAAAACATAGTTGACATATGTCAATGTGCTCTTGTGCATGGGACTCTCAAATGTGTCTATGCACAGCCATGTAATGTGGCCCTATAATAATGCATACTTTGGAAATGCATGACCTCAATGGTGCATAAGACAGGGTTGTGCAAGGAGCACATGGTTGTCGCTCGTCGAGGCTTGATGTCACGTGCAGATGTTGATGCCATCTTTGTTGGAGGTATCCATTGCATCTCGAGATGACAACTGATCATTCCTCCTTATAGGGACCCATTTGAGAATGGTCTGTGATTGGGCAGTGATCACCTTTGGTTGCTTCATGTTTGAATGATTTCGTGAGGGTTTGATCCATCGTGGTTGGCTCTTTACTTTGGTGGATGCTACTGGTACTTTCGTCTTCCAAACCCATATCCTTGCAGAAGAGGTTCTTTGATTTTTGTTGGAGCTCTGTGCTTGATTCAGTCCTTTACCTCGCCTTGGTGTCTTTGTTGTGCCGGTTGTTGCCTTGAAGTCCCCCCTTGGATTTTTTCTGAGCTTAGGCTTGCTTGCTTGGGATCCTTGGATTGGAAGTGGTCTTTCTTGAGGATAAGTCATGGTAGGCCTAGACCATAGATTTTGAAGTCTAGTGTGAGGGGACTGATTTTGTGCAAGGGCTTTCTTTGGTACCCATATCATAGTGCGATTTGGTTGGGCTCTAAGTAATTTCTTGGCCACCCAAATTTGCTTGACATTACCAAGAAAATGTGATTTCTGTTTCTGAATGTAAGGGTCTTTTGGGCCTTCTATGTGTTTTTTTTGAGAAAACTCATCTTTACATGGGGAATGCAACAAAGGTTGGTTTTCTATACATTCATCAGGCTTATGCAAGGGGTCAATGGGTAGTGTTGTTGGAGATTGATCTAGAGATTCATCAATACATTTGTCCGTATTACACATTGAATCTCTAGATGTACAAATGGGTGATGCATTGCCATGATTGACCATCAATTTGACATTATTCTCCACACCAATGATACCTGGTATTTCTTGATCATCTCCTTCTTGATCATATGAGTGTAGATCATCCCTGCTTATGATTTCATGAGGGGAATCCAAACTTACAGGAAGAGAGGGTCCTTTCACATCCCCCAAACACTTGGAGTCCTCCATTTCTCCATTCTCTAAGGTTTCCTGTGATTTACTCAAAGAAGGATTAGGTTCAAAAACATGAGTAGAAAGAAAAAAATTTTCATGAAAAGTACACTCTTTGAAAAGATGATTTTGCCCCCAACTATCATAAGGTGGATAGTCATTAGGATTTTCCATAGACATATATGTAGAAGCACGGATAATAGGTGGAGAAGGCACCTCAAATTCTTGATGATTTTGTGTAATGAACCTTTGGGTGCCAATGATCAAGTCTTCATCTATACAATCCATGACAAAGAATGTTTCCAAAAATTGCACATCATCCACCATAACAGGCAACACAACTTTACCCATGCATTCATAATGTTCCCCATCCATGAGGATAGAAGGATGGGTTGTTGGTTGAATGTTCTCAAAGATAATGGTCACTAGGTCAATATGAATTAAATTCCACTCACAATTAGGATTGATATAAACACCCAACCTTCTATGGTCATATCCTATTCTGATATCCACAAAAGTATTATCATATTCTCTTGTTGCAAATAAGGATCCAACCCCCTTAGACATTTCCCCCGTTTCCTTGACTCCTTGCAATTTTTCTCTAGATGTTTCACACTCATGTGAGATTATTTCATGCACTTCATGTTTATCTCCCTTCTCTTTTCCCATCTTAGCCCCCTTTCTTCTCTCTTTTGCTTTTTTCTTTCCCATGATACAATTTTTCTCCCCCTTGGTATTGCTCAAAAATCCTTTGGAGTCCCCTTGGTTTCCTAGTCCCACATGAGGCCCAACTTCAAATTATCCTATCTGAAAATCAACGCATTATTCTTATAAAAAAAAGTTGAGGTCATGTAGGATTCGAAACGAGCTTTCCAACGAGCTATAGAGCTCAAAAAATGGACTTTGGATGAAAAAGTTATGTCAAATCAGGCTCCTGGGGTCAAAACAGGCCAACAGGACCTTTTGAAAAAACCGCGATTTTGTACCTTGAGAATCGTGTTCACAAAATCGTGTTTTCACAAAATCGTGTTTTGAAAATCGCGATTTTGAGTAGAAAATCGTGTTTTGAAAATCGCGATTTTGATCACAAAATCGTGTTTCTGAAAATCGCGATTTTGATCACAAAATCGTGTTTCTGAAAATCGCGATTTTGATCACAAAATCGTGTTTCTGAAAATCGCGATTTTGATCACAAAATCGTGTTTTAGAGAATCGTGTTTTTTTGACATGAAAATCGCGATGTTGAGCACAAAACGTGTTTCTAAAAATCACGATTTTGAGCACAGAATCGTGTTTTTGAAAATCGCGATTTTGACTCAGAGAATCGTGATTCACAAAATCGTGTTTTTTGCTGAAAATCGTGATTTGTGAGAATCGCGATTTTGAGCCCGCTGAAAATCGTATTTTCTCAGAATCGTGTTTTTGGCATGAAAATCGCGATGTTGAGCACAAAATCGTGTTTTTAGAAAATCGCAATTTTGAGCAAAAAATCGTGATTACACAGAATCGTCTTTTTCACAAAATCGTGTTTTTGGCATGAAAATCACGATTTTGTCATAGAGAATCGTGTTTTTCTTAAATCGTATTTTTCGCTGAAAATCGTGATTGGTGAGAATCGCGATTTTGAGCAGAGAATCGTGTTTTTTGAGAATCGCGATTTTGAGCAGAGAATCGTGTTTTTTTTGAGAAAAAACACAGAATCGCGATTCTTTTCAACCAACTTTTAGGCGGGAAAACTGAAAATCGTGATTTTTCAAAAAATTTTGAATTTTCACAGAATCGCGATTTTCATCACAGAATCGCGTTTTTTGGCGGGAAATTCAAATTTCTGAGCGCCGGCTATGGCGAGCTCCGTATGAGCAGAAAATCATGCAAAAAACATAGCGCTTGCTCTCCCTTGCTTCTCCTAACTCCTTCCCACACAATAATGCATGAAAATTGGTATGAAGATGGTGAAAATGCACTAAAAAACAAGAATTTTCTATGAAGAAGAAGATGGAAGAAGGTGGAGATGATGATGATGATGAAGATGAAGAGGAAAAAACAGAAAATGAAATGAAATGACAGCTTTTTTACCTTCCAACGTCGCAAATCTACGATCTTACCATCACAACGCTCGTCCTCGAAGCTCTCTCCCCGGCAACGGCGCCAAAATTTGGTGTAGCTCAAGCATAAGCACCACCTCCTTTACTTGTCAATCCGCGGAGACGTGAGGACCGGTATGAAGACCACGAGCATGTGAAGGCACAAGTGTGTGAGAGAAAGCACACGCAAGCATGCACACACATACACACACACGCACACAAGGTAAGATCAAAGAGAGGAACAATGGAAGGAGTTTGATTACAAAAGAAATCTATTACCAAACTGAAATCTACAAGAAGCTAACCTTAAAAATGAGCTCTCTAGCTCTTTTTATAGTTTTTGGAGTAGTTTTGGCCCTGTCCAGACCTAGTGTCCGGCCTAGTTAAAAATTAGGTTCTAGGGCTTATTTGAAGGCTCAAACGGAGTCTAAAAATTATGAAAATTGGTAGGATGATACTTCTAATGCTCGTCAAGCTCAAGGACTCCTCGGCTTGCACAAAATGGAGCTACAAAAATAGAAAATGGTATTTACAATGGTTTTAGTGATGAAAATCACTAGTTTTGTAGGGGATTCTTCTGAAGAGTTGACATGTACTTCATGGAGCTCCCTACTTGCTCCTTCTTCTTGTGTGTGTCCACCTTTCTGATGTGCTTTCATGCTTGTGCTTGACCTTGAGTTCAAACAATTAGTAAGATGGTTTCTCTTGCTAATGGAATATGATTTCGAGGTTGTGGTAAGGAAAGGGAAGACTCATTTGAGAGCAGACCATCTCTCTAGACTCACATCTGGAGAAGCCCCACAAGGAGTGTCAGATGACCTTCCTGATGCTTACTTGTTTAATTTGGAAGTGGTGCTGCAGTGGGCTAAACCATTAGTGCCAGTATTGACATACGGGCCTAACCACCCAGTAATAAACACAGAGGATAGAGAGGTAGTAAAAGCCCAAAAATATCACATCATGGCAGGAAGTATGTACAAGCACACAGATCAAGGGATCTTGGCTTGTTGTGTGGAAGAGGATGAGTACGCTAAATGGTTGCAATTAGCACATGTAGGTGCATTAGAGCAACACCATTCAAAGCAACGAACCTTACAGACACTGAGGAGACTTGGAGTGCATTGGCCGACGATGGAAGCTGATGTCCAAAAGCTGTGCAAGGAATGCCCAATCTGTTGCACTAAACCACCTGTGGAACATGCCACTCTTTATCAAGTGTCCATAGTGCCAGATTGGAGTGAACCACTAGTATCCTTCTTGAGGACGAAAACATTCCCTCCAGACATGACTCTGGTTAGGAAAAGGAGTTTAGAACAAGAAGCCCAGGATTATTCACTCATTGGTGATAATCTATACAAGCGTGGTGTTCAGAGCAGTATGGGCACCCAAGGACTGACTAGACAAGGAAGCCAGCGGAGAGAATCAGAGCGAGGTGAAGGATTAAGTAGACAAAGCAGTCGACGCAAATCTGGCAGATAGGTCCTTCAAATTTTTCCAAATCAACATCGTTATAACAGTGATTCTTATCACTAACAATCATTGTAAATACCATTTCATATTTTTGTAGCTCCATTTTGTGCAAGCCAAGGAGTCCTTGAGCTTGAGGAGCCTTAGAAGTGCCTACATATCAATTTTCGTATTTTTTAGACTCCGTTTAAGCCCTCAAATTGGCCCTGGAACCTAATTTTTAACTAGGCCGGACACTAGGTCTGGACAGGGCCAAAACCTAGTCAAAAACTATAAATAGAGCTAGAGAGCTCATTTTTGAGATTATATTGTAATTGAAATGAACTTGTAAGAGCTTTTTGAAAGTAATCTAAGAACTCCATTGCTTCTCACTCTTTGTCTTGCCGTGTGTGTGCGTGTGTGTATGTGTGTGCATGCTTGTGTGCTTCTCACTCACGCACTTGTGCCTCCACTTGCTCGAGGTCTTCATACCATCCTCACGTCTTCCCGGATTGACATTAAAGGAGGTGCTACTCATCACTGAGCTACACCAAATTTTGGCGCCGTTGCCGGGGATCGAGCTTTGAGGACGAGCGTGTGATGGTAAGACGTAGATTTGGGACGTTGGCGTTGTAGGTAATTTCTTCACTTTTCCTTTTTTTTTTTCTTTTTTTTTTTCCTTACCTCATCACCATCATCATCATCACCATCTCCCACCTCCATCTCCATCATCGCAAAAATTTTAGTTTTTTACTATATCCCCTTCCTCCTTTCATTTCCCTCATTTCACTTGTGAGAGAGAGCGAGAGAGCGAACTATTGTGTGCTATTTTCTGCATGCTTTTGGAGTTTCTTGCAGGTTTCAGCATCATCATCCCCTCCAACACGTCGCGCAGGTACAGAAATGTGCAGAAATGTCTCGCAGTCTCCGACTTCTGTCGATCGCGATTGACAGAAATTTTCACATTTTTGTAAATCTGAGTGCACCACAGTGGACTAGAGACCCTGCACACCACATTTCCACAAAAATTTTTGAAAAATTTGCAAAATTTCAGTCCGTCGCGATCGACAGCTCTATCCGTCGCGATTGACTACCTGTCCGTCACGATTGACTGCCTGTCCGTCGCGATTGACTGCCTGTCCGTCGCGATTGACTCCTGTCCATCGCGATTGACTCCTGTCCATCGCGATCGACTGCCTGTCCATCGCGATTGACTCCTGTCCGTCGTGATTGACTCCTGTCCATCGCGATCGACTGCCTGTCCGTCGCGATTGACTGCCTATCCGTCGCGATTGACTCCTGTCCATCGCAATCGACTGCCTGTCCATCGCGATTGACTGCCTATCCGTCGCGATTGACTGCCCTGTCCATCGCGATCCACTGCCTGTCCGTCGCGATCCACTCCTGTCCATCGCGATTGACTGCCCTGTCCATCGCGATTGACAACCAATTTTAGCCAATTTTTTAGGGTTTTTAATTTGAAGAGTTTGGCTAATTTTGGGCATGAACATTTTACTCTAGAGCACATAAGGAGGCCATAGGAAGACAACTTGGGAAAAACCTGTTGCACGGTGATCCTGTTTGAACCTTGTCTTAACCCTAGAACCCTGAACGGTCATAACTTTTTCATACGAAATCCATTTTTTGAGCTCTAGGGCTTGTTGGAAAGCTCGTGGCTAGGGTATTTTGAAGTTGACCATACCCAGGGGGATCAAAGTCAAGGGTCTTAAGAATTGTTTTCCTAAAAATCACTATGAAAATTAGTATTTGTGCTACAGGAATGAGAACCATTGGTTCTGTCTTTGGAATTTAAATCTTAAAGCTATCTTTGGAACTCTTACAGATCTATTGAGAGCATCGAAAGGCATTCTAAAGCAAGTGTAAGTGCAAGCTAGGGAACACACTTCCTGGGCATTCAAGGGCAACCAAGCAGGAAACAAAAGGTTGGAAACTTTCAACCCCCTCTGTCAATTCCTAGCTTAGGCTAAGAACGACTAGTGATAGGAGTAAGTCAGGGCAACGATAGGCATCAATCAAGTTGAAGACTACCTATGCACTCAAGTTCAAGATTAAACATAATCTCTTCGTGATGCGATAACCTTAAAGGAAAGAATCTAACGTGGAACGATCAACTTACAGTGCGAAAAATTAACTCAAATATTCCTGACGACGTGATTTCTGACTAGAGCATAAACACGATAATCGACTAAAAAAGAATCAAGTGACTAATACAAAAGAACTCGGCAACGAGGTTGTACTTGGGCAAAATTGGGCTATTCAATTCGGCTTATGAACCTTAGATCAGGGCGACATCTAGGGAGAGATAGACAAAGTCTTAGGTCTTCAGAGGCTAGTGTCAACCACACTGCTAGGTCTTGGGCCCAGCAGTTGAGCCACCACTCATACTACCCTAGCTCTGAGACTAGTGAATCAGAGATGTCTCAAGGCATGGACCGACCTACGGGAAGTTTAGGAGTGCCATACTTGCACAGGGTAGAAGGCCCTTACAAAACGCAGTTGGAATACCTTAGGACCAACCGATTGGGTGCTAGCATCTATGAGGACGGCCTAGGAAGATCTGTGGTACAGATTAAGAATCCTGATCAATCCATTGGATTAGAGCGCCCAGCTGTTAAGTTCAAAAACGGAGCGTACTTAGACAAGGAAGGGACAATATATGTAGTCACCAGTCATCTAGATAGGACTGATGAATTGGGGAATGAGATCCTAGGAATGGACTTAGGTGACCTAGAGTAGGGAAGCATGGGTTAAGAACCAAGGACCCCCCGAGGCAAATCTGTTCTCACTAGGATTATCACACCAGAGTGGATTCCCCAAGATAATAAGAGCATAGATCTGCTTTTGAACCAAGGAACTAACGAAGCCTTTTGGAGGTATAAATCTGATCGACCAATTGATATAGGAACAATCATGATCTATGAGTTTAAGGATCTTGATAGCCCAGGCAGAGTGACCTACTTAGATCACGCTTTAGAGAGGATCTTTGTGGTGACAGAAAATGATAGGCATGCTTACACTTGGAAAGGTGAAATTATTTTCCCCCAACCAAGATCAAATGTGTCCTATGGTCACCCTGGAGCGGGAACATCCCAAGCTCATGGAACTCAAAGAGACAGAAGTAGAGATAGGCCAGAAGTAAGCTTTGCCAACACAGGGGGCAGAGAAAGAACGAGGACGGAAACAGACAGAGTCAAACCTGAGGTACTTAGAGCTCCCAGGAATCAAAGAAATGCGGATGAGTTCCCTCTACCACGACCTAGAGAGCACACAAGGACTCTGAGACCGACTCAGTTAGTCAAGTCCATGAAAATTTACTTCAATGGCACAGGAGACCCATACGATCATGTGGCAGAGTTTAGGCAAGTCTTGAGAGCAGAACAAGTGGAGGACCTATTCACACAATATAATGCCTTTGGTCTAACCCTTAGGAACACAGCCCTCACGTGGTTCCAACCATTGAATGAGAGATAGTTCAGGAGCATAGACCAACTCTTAGAGGCTTTCATTATTGAATTCTCTAAGAGTGGAATAAGACATAATACCTCCTCATTGATTCACAGCTTTAAGCAAACCCCTCAAGAAACTGTGAGACTTGCAGGAAGAAGATTTAGGCAATACTTGGAGAGATGCCCTGTCCCTGAGCTACCCACACCAGCTAAGCAAGTGGCTCTATTCTTGGACGGACTGCTAAGTACCAAATTAAGATCATATGTGTACTTGAAGGACCCTACGACCATAGAAGAGTGTGTACGCATGTGTATTGACATTGAGGATAACCTAGGGGAGGAGTTAGTGCTTTCCAAGATATACAAAGATTCAGATAGTGCCTCTAGCCTCTCTTCCACGCAATCCACATCAATTGAGGAACTTGTAGAGAAAGTAGCTCAGAAATTAGGTGTCACTAGCAAACAGATCCCAAGGTTTGCCCCTGTGAAAAGATGCTATACTTGTGGTGGCGACCACATGGGGAATGTATGTCCCATTATGGCTCAACCCCAAGTAAATCCTAGTAGCCAGTACTGCACCATAGAACGGAGGTAAACCAATCACACCGCACAAGATTGCCCCTACAATAAGCAAACCGTTAGGCAGACGTACCCACAACCATACCCTCAACAAGGAAGATACCAGAGCCAATACCCACCTCAGTAGTATGCGAGGCCTCAACAAACCTACCAACCCTACCAAAACCAACAAAGGCCTCAGCCTGTGCTAGCACAACAACCCCCTGCTGCAGCTAATGTGATTCCGGTAAAGTATGCTGCTGCAGAAGAAAACCTGAATAGAGCTATAGTCCCTGTAACACCAGTGCTTTCAGAAAGTGATCCCACTGACCATAGCTTTGATTCTACACATGTTGATAGTCCCCAGGCTTACTACATGCAATCTCCTGAACATGGTGAGTCCTACTATAGTGAAGAGCCAAATGAACCTAGTTGGGAGTCAGATTACACAAACGTCATGTACGCAAACCCCAACCCTAGACCTCAACCTAGACAAGTAAGACCCCCATTCCCTAGAGGGCCATGCTACAGATCTCAGGGAGATCATCTCATTCGTGATTGTCCCTTGCCTCCACCTACACAACCCCAGTCACTGACGATCCAGGGCTTTTGCCAAGAATGTGAAAAGGAGCATCTCTTATGGGATTGTCCAAAGAATCCCAGCAATATGCCAAAAATCACTCCCATTAATGTTATTGGGTTAGTGGTAGATTCCACAGGAAGTGTCACTTCCACTGCACCAGTACAGGTAGTCACTAGAGCTCAAGCATTGCAGCAAAACCAAGGGGTAGGTCAGGATAAGAGCCCAGATGTTAGTGAAATGGAGAGCATGACAAAGAAGAGGACTAGAGCTTGGAGAGATAGTCGTGAAAGAATGAAAAGGCAATGGGCAAAAAAGATGAGTGAACTCGAGGAAAGCCTCAGAGAAACAAAGGCCAGGATAACTGAACTCACATCTCAAACTCCCTCTCACACTACCCCACCTCCACCATTCCCAACTCCATCCGACCCGCCACCTTCCAACCCGCCTCACCTAATTCCACCACCCCCTAGAGTAGGATCAGTCCTAGCAGATCCCACTCCCGAAGACCTTAATATGATGCTTAAAGCATATCAGGCCAGAATCCAAGAAGGGCCAAACGTAACTGATCATGAAAAGTGTTACCCTAGAGGAGAACTAGAGCTTGAACGAACCAAAATTTGTGCTAAGATGGTGGAGTTGGCTCAGACCATGATTGAAGCCAGTCGCCTATTTAACATCTCTTGTTCAGCGAAGACACAGTTACACTTTGATGGACTGTTAGAAAGAATAGAGAAGCTGATTGCACAATCAGAAAAGGAACCCGCCTCTCAACACAAGGACAAGGCAAGTGAAAGAGTAAGCATTCCTGCTAAGGAAGCCTATGTGCCTGAAGCCTATGTGCCTAACTCTATGGAGCCAGACACATCATCTTCTATGAATCGGTTTACACCAGAACTCCTACGAGAGATTCAAGAAGACAAATGGGCTAAAGAAAGTGAAGTCCCTCCTCCCATTGAACTTGTGGATGACGCACATGACCAATTCCCACAAGACATCCCATCCATTTATGAGGAGCAGGAGAGCACCCAATCTCAGGAAAGATTAGACTTTGAGTCTAACTCTCTACAAGAATTACCCCACTTCACAGGCCCATGGGAAGCTAAGTCTACTTGTATGAGAGCACCCACAGTCATGGTACAGAATGAGGACTCAGTCATACCTAGGAACACAGAGGTAGTGAAAAACACTAAAGTACAATGCAACCTCACCTTAGAAGAGCTACTCAAAGTAAGGCCTGAGCTATGGAAACATGTAGCCAAACAAGTACCAGAGATAGCAAAACCTCGTTCCCAGGTAGGATCCCAGAGAACAGTGCCCGAAATACCATTGGACAAGATAGGAGACATGAGTGAGGGCGAAGAGGGAAACACATATCTTCCTATCACCCATCAAGGATATACCACCCAGGCCATTCTAGACTCAGGCGCAGGTGTGGCAATTGCTACCACTTCCCTATGGAAGCGTTGGGGCAAGCCAGCACTCAGGCCCACGAGGATGAAACTACAAATGGCAGATGGTCACATAGAGAGACCCTTAGGGCTGTTAGAAGGAATCACTCTCACCACATGTGGTGTAGAGTTCGAGCATACATTTGCTATATGTGATTTTAGCAAAAATCAAGCCTATGAAATGATCTTGGGACGACCCTTTATGCGACACTTGCAAGTGGTACAGGACTGGGGAACCAACTCCTTGTACCTGCAACACTTAGGTGTTACGACCAAAGTGGATCTTAAAGATTACTCTCATAGAGATGTCCCTCCTATCCAATGGAATCCCATCCATAGAGCCAAAGATGATACGGAATCGGTGCATTCCATAGGGTCAGGATCCTCATGGATGCATGAAGACACCCACTTATGGATGTGCAAAGTAGCAGTAGAAGAAGAGAAGAGAGAAAAAGCTAGAGAGGTAGGTGCAAAAGAAACACATAGATCAATTCAAGACCCAGCCTATGCACCTGTAGTCTTTCCGGACGAAGAATTTGAACCCCACGGCTGGGCAAAAATCCTAGCAACAATGGATGTAGCCATCAATGAAGAACAATGGACACCTCACTGTGATGAGGATGGCTATGACATTTCAGTTTTCTCCATAGAGCCAATCATGGGAGAGGTAGTGTTAGAAGAATGCGAACCTAGCCCTGATGCATTTGAGGATGCGAGTGACTCCGATCTAGAGTCAATCATTATGGACCCACCTTTTGCATCAGATGCAGAATACTTCTATGAAGTAGAATTTCAACCCCAGAGGCACGGAGAGCTTACAAAAGACGTAAGGCTAGCCACACATGTAACTCCTAAGGAAGAAGGAAAGAAAAGGAAGAAGAAAGAAGTCACACAAGAAGAGGACGAATCTTTGTTTGAGGTCCCAGAAAATTTTAAGAAGTATGAGATAGATGATAGGAGAGTCATGATCAGAATGCCTAAACGAGAGGCACAATCAGGAGAGGCCTATGATAACAAAGAAACCACAAAGAAAATTGTGGTAGCCATGGAAGAGGGAGAAGAGAGATGCACTTACATAGGACATGACCTGACGGAAGAAGAAGAAGAGCAAGAATTGATAGCCTTGCTAAGAGAATACAGAGACGTGTTCGCTTGGAGTTACAAGGACTTGAAAGGTGTGGACCCTGACATATGCTCACACACCATCCCCATGACCTCAGATGCCAAACCCTCTAAGCAAAAGCCATATACATACAATGATAATTACGTTGCCAAGATCAAAGAGGAGATAGATAGACTGGTTGAAGCTGGATTTATCTATGAAATTGAGCACACTGAATGGGTCTCCCCCATTGTAGTGGTGCCCAAAAAGAATGGTAAATTACGTGCATGCATTAACTTAAAGAAGGTCAATGCAGCCACAATCCGAGATAACTATCCGCTTCCCATCACAGAACATCTCTTAGAAAGAGTGGCAGGCAAGGAAGTGTATAGTTTCCTTGATGGATTTTCGGGCTACAATCAAGTAGCCATAGCTCCAGAGGATCAGCATAAGACAGCTTTTGCCACAGAATGGGGCATATTCGCCTTTCGGGTAATGCCATTTGGGCTTACCAATGCACCAGCAACCTTCCAGAGGCTAATGTGCCATGTATTTAAAGAGTTCCTGAGGAAGAATTTAGAAGTCTATGTTGATGATCTTTGTGCTCATTCCAACATTAGACAAACCCATATTCCTGAACTCAGACAAATCTTTGACAAATGTAGAGAATATCAAGTCTGCCTGAACCTAGAAAAGTGTGTTTTTATGGTCAGGCAAGGCAAGATTCTAGGACACATAGTGTCAAAGAATGGCATATCCACTGATGAAGAGAAAGTGAGAGCCATAGCAGAGCTACCTAGGCCAAGGAATGTCAAGGAAGTACAAGCTTTCATGGGACATTGTGGTTACTACCGCCGGTTCATTCACATGTATGCTGTCATTGCAAAGCCCATGTACAGACTTCTGACTAACTTTGAGTGGACTGAGGAATGTGAGAATTCCTTCCAGGAGCTTAAACAAAGATTATGTTCAGCACCAATCTTGACCACACCAGATTGGAACAAGCCATTCCATGTTCACGTGGATGCATCCAATTATGCTATTGGATGTGTACTCGCACAACCTATGGGTGAAGGTAATATGGATCTTCCAATTGCCTATGCTAGTAGACAATTGAATGGAGCTGAACGAAATTATACCACTACTGAGAGAGAAGGCTTAGGCATGGTATATGTAGTTAAGAAATTTAGACACTATTTGCTTGCAAACAAGTTTAAATTTTTTACTGACCACCAAGCATTGTTATATCTCGTGAACAAGCCATGCAATACAGGAAGATTAGTAAGATGGTTTCTCTTACTAATGGAATATGATTTCGAGGTTGTGGTGAGAAAAGGGAGGACTCATTTGAGAGCAGATCATCTCTCTAGGCTCACATCTGGAGAAGCCCCACAAGGAGTATCAGATGATCTTCCTGATGCTTACTTGTTTAATTTGGAAGTAATACCTCAGTGGGCTAAGCCATTAGTGCCAGTATTGACATACGGACCTAACCATCCAGTAATAAACACGCAGGATAGAGAGGTAGTAAAAGCCCAAAAGTATCACATCATGGCAGGAAGTATGTACAAGCACACAGATCAAGGGATCTTGGCTTGTTGTGTAGAAGAGGACGAGTACACTAAATGGTTGCATTTAGCACATGTAGGTGCATTAGAGCAACACTACTCAAAGCAACGAACCTTACAGACACTAAGGAGACTCGGAGTGCATTGGCCGAATATGGAGGCTGATGTCCAAAAGTTGTGCGAGGAATGCCCAACCTGCTACACTAAACCACCTGTGGATCATGCCACTCTTTATCAAGTGTCCATAGTGCCAGATTGGAGTGAACCTCTAGTATCCTTCTTAAGGACGAGAACATTCCCTCCAGACATGACTCTGGCTAGGCAAAGGAGTTTAGAACAAGAAGCCTAGGATTATTCACTCATTGGTGATAATCTATACAAGCCTGGTAAAGATGGTTACCTGAGACTATGTGTCCATGAGAGTGAATATCTCAAAATCTTGGATACTGCTCACCAAGGCGTAGCAGGGGGACACTTTGGACCAGATCGGGTGATCAAGTCAATACTATTTGTGGGCTTTTGGTGGCCAACCCTTCACATGGATGCACATACCTATGTGAAATGGTGTGATGTTTGTCAGCGAACTCAGTATCCTATACGCAAAGATGAGATGCCACTGAAACCTATGATGGGTGGACGTGCATTCTCTAAGTGGGGAATAGACTTCGTAGGTCCTATTAATCCCCCAGCTAAGGGTTCCCATGCAGAATATATCATTGTTGCGACAGACTATCTAACAAAGTGGGTGGAGGTAAAAGCCACGACGAAGAACGATGCTCAAACAACTGCTAAATTCTTGTTTGAGAATGTATTCACAAGATACGGGCTACCTATAGAACTAGTAAGTGATAGAGGCACTCACTTCTTGAACGAAGTGATTGAAAATCTACTCCAAGAATTCTTGGTAGTTCATAAGAAGTCTGCCCCCTACCACCCACAAGCTAATGGACAAGCCGAAAGCACAAACAAGATTCTGTGTAATGTGTTGACCAAGTTAGTGAATAATAAACGCTCTGATTGGGACAAACATCTACACCATGCTGTTTGGGCATACCGAGTCGCCTACAAAACGGTACTCCAAGCCACTCCCTTTCAGATGGTATTTGGTCAAAATGCAGTGCTACCGTTGGACTTCTTAATACCTACATTGAAAGTGGCACAAGAGCATGAATGGACGGGTCACGAACTCTCCTCAAGACTTTTTGACCTTGAACGATTAGGAGAAACCAGACTGAGAGCGGCTGTAGGGATATATGCAGCTAAGAAACGACAGAAGGCATACTTTGATGCCCACGTTAAGGATAAAGGTTTGAAGGCAGGCGATCTAGTACTAGTATACACGTTGAAACAACATGCGAGGAAACTGGAGAAGAGAGGCTACGGAGCCATGATCATTAATAGAATCTCAACGAGTGGGGCGGTACAGCTAGCCACCTTAGAAGGTGATATTCTTCCGAGCTACATAAGCGGATGCAGGGTCAAGGTGTATCAAGAACCTCTCAGAGAGGAAATGCTAAGTCGACTCAATACTGCTAAGAAACGCAAAGAAGAAGAAAAGCGAATTCGAGAAGAAGCCCAAGCAGAAGCCTTAGAGCGCATACGGAGAATGAAATTAAGAAGACAAGGTAGAGAGCAACCCGTGCCAGATGCATATGCAGATCAAGGACATCACGTGGCTATGTGTGAAGTTTCAGGTATCACCTCCCATAGGATAATTGATCGACGTCCTTTTATGACCTTAGATATAAGACAAGGAAAGGGTGCAAGGACTGTAAGAGCCTTGATTGACTTAGGTGCAGCCACTAGTGCTGTTAAATTGTCTTATTGTCAAGAGTTGAAATTAACTGTTAATCCTATATAAGCATATCTCATAGGATTGGGAGGTGTGGAAACCCCTTGCACGGGCGAGGTGGAACTTCCCCTCTATATCCAAGACGAAGTAATGACAGTCAAAGTACTAGTGTGTCAAGATGAGGACCTCACTGAGCCTCTTGTCTTGGGTCAGGACTGGATCTATGATCATGCAGTCAACCTAAACCTAAGAAGCGGACTTCTTCAGGTATGGGTAAATCATAGCCGAATTACAGTTGAATTGGAAAAGGAGGCACTCAAGGAACTAGGTAAAACACAAACTCCTGGTCCTTCCAGGGGTGCACATGAAGTTGACAATGCTATTCTTGTCCAAAAATGTATGATGCAGAAAGAGGATTGTCTCAACGTCGGAGTCAAGGATAAGACGGTACTCCCTTCTTTTCCAAAGGTCAGAAGGATGCAGCAGCCAACGACAGATCAAATACAGAAGAAGCAGAACACTACCTATACTGGAGGCCAAAAAAAGGAGCAAAGTAGATTGTTTCAGCCGATGAAACAAGTATGGAGGCGAAAAGGCGAACACCCTGTTCCGACCAGGCCAACCCCACGGCCAAAACCTCTTATTAGTAATCAACAACACAACACTAATAAGAAGTCCTTCATAAATTCTTCTGCGAAAGTGAAGTCTATTTGGGTACCCAAGAAGTCAATGAAGGCCAGCCCACAATCACAACAAATCTGGGTGCCTAAGACTTGCTTGCGGGCTCAAATAGCTACACCAAGGCCAAACCCTGTACAACATGTTTCACTCACGCGAACATCTGAGGCCCAGTCTTACACATCACACACTAACACATATTCTTCCATGAGCACAAGTAGAATCACTTGTAAATGGGTCCCTAAAAGCCCCATTTTTCAAGTAAATACCCCTATCACACTCTCCAGAGCCTCCACAAAGTCAAAATCAAAACCTATCCATTGCATTTGGCAACCTAAAACTTGTAACAAACCCCCGGATCCCAATTGTAAATCCATGTCCACCCACTAACTACTTCACTCTCACACCACATCATTCCGCTTAGCTCTTAGGTCTACCCAATTCCTAACTACACACACAAGCACCAAGCACTTACTAACCCCCTAACCTCTCCCGGACCTCACGTTAATGTTGTAACAGGGGACACAGTGTCATTTTTGTGTCCATTGCAATGTTAACATTTATTCATATATTCTCACAGAACCAGCTGCGAAGTTTTCAACATGGCTGAGGCGGCAGGAACCAGCTCTCAAACAGAAACAAGCCAGCAAGTGGTGGACTTAGACAGTTTACCCGTTTTGCCTGAGACAAATGAAAGACCAGAAGAATTGCGGGCCATCAAAATCATACCTATTGCGGACCCTCCCAGTGGCCATACCATGCCCGTAGGAAAAACTTCCCACTGGTTTAGTGAAGTGGCAGGACCCTTGGGTGAGGGAACGTACCTATGGGAATCAGAGTTGGACTTCAATGGGAAGCAAGGCAAATACCATTTCTTTACAAGAGAATTCGAGAAGTTACAAAATGCAGAAGGTCTACGTTCGATATGGGAGAAGGCAGGATTGGATGCATATTTCAGTGCACGGCTCCCAAAGCCTGACTTCATGCGATGCTACTATCTCATCAACACCTTGACTCCAAACCAGAACCCAAAAGGTGCAAGCTCATTTGTGATTCCATCTCTGACAAAGGGGAATGAGCTCAAGAGGTTCAGGCTATCAAACAACTTGGTGAGAGAGGCTCTAGATATGCGCGGAATGCGTATTCCTACAGAGAAGGAAACCCTAGTACCGGATTACATGAAGAATCGAAGTCTCACCAAACTCAAGGACATGGTGTCCATGACGCCTAATATTGCAATACACCTTCGCATGTGCATGCAACACTTTGCTTTTCCTGCACAAGATAGATTCACCATGCCGCCCAAAAAGATTTGGTTTAGTTTGTATGCGGCAGAGACACAGAGCCTCACCATCAACTTACCCCACTGGATAATTGATCAGATACACCTAGCTCACAAACGATGGCCGCGGAAACAGGTTCTATATGGTTGCTGTGCTCTGACGAGAATCATTTATAGGTGTTTGGCTTATGACATCCCTATTCAACGGGCCCTAATGTGGAATCGTGTAGAGCAGTTTAGAGGCAGGACATCCACTGGACCCCCTTCTAAGAAGATGAGAGGCACTGTCCAAGTCCCATGTGCTCAACCACGTGGAGCCACCCTAACACCAGATGTCACCCCTCCACCCCGAAGAGTCCGACCATTCACACTCCGACTTCCAAGACGCAGCACCGATGGTTCTACCTTGATATTCCCTCCCATCCCAACCGATCTTGAATTTCCCAGTGGTGCACCTTTGGAAGAACTCACGAATGAAGATTTCGAACAATTATTACAAGATGTAGAGCTGGAGGCATAAGAGGCACAACAAGTGGAGAATGTGCAAACACAGGCAACAACCTCCCAAGTACCTGTCACCACAGTTGAAGTGGATGAAGAGGATGAGGAAGATGAAGAACAGGAGGAAGATGAGGAGGATTATGATCAAGAGCATCAAGATGAGCAACAAGAAGTGCCAGAACTTGTAGGTGCACCAGCATATACAGCTCAACTACAAAGGTTATACGACACAATCAAAGCAGTACAAGAAAGGCACCAACTCTCTCTTGTGTCAGGTCAAGCTTTGATGCAAGAAATGCTATCAGATGATGGGGTGGATCAACATTTCATTGACACCCTCAAATTAGTGTCCGAATCTTTAGGAGTTCCGGAGGCTGTCCACACTGCAGTCCGCCAGTCCGTGAGGTATGACAAACGCAGAGTTGACACATTACCACGCGTAGGTAAGACTATCAGGATACCTGTCACAGAACAAGAAGTACCCATTGAAACCACAGCTACCCCCACCACCACCATTGACCTCTCTGCTGAAACCTTCGTTCAGACATCACCCATCTCACCCCAGCATCCCCAATCACCACCTTCTCCACCCCCTCCACCACCTCCCACCATGGAAGAAACGACAGTCATCACCTCTACCTTCACTTATAAACCATCCTCATTCACATCATTCTCATTTCGAGAACCCACCTCACAAGACACCCTCTTCTCTTTCATCACCAATCCCTTGTACACTTCAACCCTTCTACCCTCCGAACCCATAATTGGCCATCCCATAATTCCAAGTGTGGTTGGAAACCCAACACCCACCGAAGGCACCCTGTGTTTCCCAGCCTATTCCCCAATACGGGTACCTACATTCCATGACCCTCACTTCCCATCTGGCCCCTACACCTCTTTCAACCTGACCTCACCACCCCAATACCCATCCTTTGTGGAGCAGTTCATCCGCTCTCCAATGTTTCAGAGGCACATTTCCCCGCTGTTCGCAACGACATCAATTTACACGAACACCACACTCACTTCACCTACCATACCCACCTACATGGTAGCCCCTGTACACACCACCTTGTCTGACCCAATGGACATTTCACCAACCACAGCACCTCTCCCCACGATTCCACCATCTCCCCCTCCCTTACCCCCCACCTCACCACTCACATCATTGGCACACACAGCATTCACTACACCCCTACCCAATCCCACCTCCCCTGCATTTCAAACTTTTCCCCTTGCATCTCATAATGTAAATAGCACGTTCAATACATTACTTCAGTGTGCACATCAACTACAACAAGAATACCATCAATTGGAAGAAAGCACTGCTGCCCTCCAGGCAGAATCTCAACGTCTGCAAGCTAGAGTCACCACTCTTGAAGCTGATTACCAAACGCTCCTAACCGAGCATACCACCTTACAGCAGGCTCACTTCGAATTGGAATCAAAGACATCAACAGTAGATGATCAAGCAGTCAAGGAACTAGAAACAGTGCTCCAAGCGCAAATGATATCTAATGCTACACTCAGACGCAACCTTGGGCTATTAAGGAAGCATATGGCAGCAGCACTAGAAGAGAACAAGAGACTTCAACAACAAAACCAAGACAACTTTGAAGCAACTATGGAAGGAAGTGCAGGAGCAACCATTAGCCCTACCAAGTATAGAGCAGTCCCATCGGAAGACATTCGCATCTTACTTGAGGAGCATGCAAATTTCTTGGAGTCATATGAAAAGTTAGAGACTGAAATGTGCAGACCTAAAGAAACAGATAGCCAGTGCCCCCACAGCTCAACAGGAGCCGGTAATCTTGCAACACTCTACAGAAGAAGTAGAGACCCTCCGGAAACAGGTGGCAGAACTCCAAGCACGCCTCTTACCATATGAAAGGCCACCCTCGCCCACTGAAGAACCAGAACCTGAAACAGTAGTGGAAATCCCCGTCGATGACAGCTATGAAGAGCCGTACGAGCCAATGCCAACACCCGGTGGTCGGACTACAGAGGAAGGACAGGACACTTTAGAAATTCAAGTTCCAGATTGCGTCAAAAGGGTCGAGAAAGTGGGTAAGACACATGATGATCGCGTTGCTGTGCAAATGCAATCTCTCACAAATCTGGAAGAAACTGTCCTTCGGTCTTCTTACTTTCAGAACCTATCCCACCAACGGTTAATCACAACATCAGAGTCGCAATACATGCCTTATTTTGTCTTGCTACATGATTATAATGCAGAAGTTAAAAGACATACAGGGAAGGAGCCCACATTTGCCACTCAATTTGAGCCAGAGGACTTACCGACAGATGCGCGGGCGGGCTCGATTTTCCAGCCTAATTGGCGTGCACGTCTACTAACCGATTACCCTGAGATGATGAGCACCTGGGCAACCATGCCACTGTATATCAAGTATAATCCATGCTATTGCCCAATGGTACGTCGCAGATCTTGGCAAGCATTTGCGATCAAGGTACGCAACAATAAAGAATGCTTGGCTTGGGTTAACTATCCATATTTTGCTCCACCTCGAGGGACCCCAACCGTAGCCTACATGATATCAACAATTCGGCACTGGTCTACACGTCTAAATAATGTAGCCGACATCGCAGCGAAAATGTGTATGAAGATATTCGAGCTCATGACCATTGTCTTCAAAACCTTTCGGAATGTACAAGCTCCATACATCTCTGCCCCTGGATTCTCCCAAGGTAACAAGGATTTAGTCTACGACATGAGCCAGACTCCCTCGGTCACTATAATCTTTGCCTGGCATGCACGAATAAAGTACTTACCCGCATGCTTCAAGCAGACATTTGAGGAAATGTTCTCTACGGGATTCTGGGAATATCATTCAGAAATTTTCATTCCCAGACCCACACATTTGCTACATCTATTTGCAGTAGAACAAGCGATCCATGCAGATCAGTTACGTCTGCCACATCCGGACATTCCAGGACCAATTGATTGGGATCGTATGATGACAGACTTGGCCAGAGGACTACGCATACAAGAACATCAGCTTGCCACTCAGGTTGTGGAATATTACATCCAACACTCCCAGCAACAAGGGTCTGTCAGGGACGACAAACGCGAGAGAGGGGGGGGTGTTGAGAGCAGTATGGGCACCCAAGGACTGACTAGACAAGGAAGCCAGCGGAGAGAGTCAGAGCGAGGTGAAGGATTAAGTAGACAAAGCAATCGACGCAAATCTGGCATATAGGCCCTTCAAATTTTTCCAAATCAACATCTTTATAACAGTGATTCTTATCACTAACAATCATTCTAAATACCATTTCATATTTTTGTAGCTCCATTTTGTGCAAGCCAAGGAGTCCTTGAGCTTGAGGAGCCTTAGAAGTGCCTACATATCAATTTTCGTATTTTTTAGACTCCGTTTAAGCCCTCAAATTGGCCCTGGAACCTAATTTTTAACTAGGCCGGACACTAGGTCTGGACAGGGCCAAAACCTAGTCAAAAACTATAAATAGAGCTAGAGAGCTCATTTTTGAGATTAGATTGTAATTGAAATGAACTTGTAAGAGCTTTTTGAAAGTAATCTAAGAACTCCATTGCTTCTCACTCTTTGTCTTGCTGTGTGTGCGCGTGTGTGTATGTGTGTGCATGCTTGTGTGCTTCTCACTCACGCACTTGTGCCTCCACTTGCTCGAGGTCTTCATACCATCCTCACGTCTTCCCGGATTGACATTAAAGGAGGTGCTACTCATCACTGAGCTACACATGGTAAAGATGGTTACCTGAGACTATGTGTCCATGAGAGTGAATATCTTAAGATTCTGGAAACTGCTCACCAAGGTGTAGTAGGAGGACACTTTGGACCAGATCGGGTGATCAAGGCAATACTATTTGCGGGCTTCTGGTGGCCGACCCTTCACATGGATGCACATACTTATGTGAAACGATGTGATGTCTGTCAGAGAACCCAATATCCTATACGTAAACATGAGATGCCACTGAAACCTATGATGGGTGGACGTGCATTCTCTAAGTGGGGAATAGACTTCGTAGGTCCTATTAATCCCCCAGCTAAGAGTTCCCATGCAGAATATATCATTGTTGCAACAGACTATCTAACAAAGTGGGTAGAGGTAAAAGCCACGACGAAGAACGATCCTCAAACAACTGCTAAATTCTTGTTTGAGAATGTATTCACAAGATACGGGCTACCTATAGAGCTAGTAAGTGATAGAGGCACTCACTTCTTGAACGAAGTGATTGAAAATCTACTCCAAGAATTCTTGGCAGTTCATAAGAAGTCTGCCCCCTACCACCCACAAGCTAATGGGCAAGCCGAAAGCACAAACAAGATTTTGTGTAATGTATTGACCAAGTTAGTGAATGATAAACGCTCTGATTGGGACAAACAGCTACACCATGCTGTTTGGGCATACCGAGTCGCGTACAAAACGGTACTCCAAGCCACCCCCTTTCAGATGGTATTTGGTCAAAATGCAGTGCTACCGTTCGACTTCTTAATACCTACATTGAAAGTGGCACAAGAGCATGAATGGACGGGTCACGAACTCTCCTCAAGACTTTTTGACCTTGAACGATTAGGAGAAACAAGACTGAGGGCGGCTGCAGGGATATATGCTGCTAAGAAACGCCAGAAGGCATACTTTGATGCCCACATTAAGGATAAAGGCTTGAAGGCAGGCGACCTAGTACTAGTATACACGTTGAAACAACATGCGAGGAAACTAGAGAAGAGAGGCTACGGACCCATGATCATTAATAGAATCTCAACAAGTGGAGCAGTGCAGCTAGCCACATTAGAAGGCGATGTTCTTCCAAGTTACATTAGTGGATGCAGAGTCAAGTTGTATCAGGAACCTCTCACAAAGGAAATGCTAAGTCGACTCAACACTGCTAAGAAACACAAAGAAGAAGAAAAGCGAATTCGAGAAGAAGCTCAAGCAGAAGCTTTAGAGCGCATACGGAGAATGAAATTAAGAAGACAAGGTAGAGAGCAACCTAAGCCAGGTGCATATGCAGATCAAGGATATCACGTGGCTATGTGTGAAGTTTCAGGTATCAGCTCTCATAGGATAATTGATCGACGTCCTTTTATAACCTTAGATATAGGACAAGGAAATAATGCAAGGACTGTAAGAGCCTTGATTGACTCAGGTGCAGCCACTAGTGCTGTTAAATTGACTTACTGTCAAGAGTTGAAATTAACTGTCAATCCTATAGAGGCATATCTCATAGGATAGGGAGGTGTGGAAACCCCTTGCATGGGCGAGGTGGAACTTCCCCTCTATATTCATGACGAGGCAATGACACTCAAAGTACTAGTGTGTCAAGATGAGGACCTCACTGAACCTCTTGTCTTGGGTCAAGACTGGATTTATGACCAAGCAGTCAACTTAAACCTAAGAAGTGGACTTCTTGAGGTATGGGTGAATCAGAGTAGAATTACAATCGAGTTAGATAATGGAGCACTTCCGGAACTAGGAAAGGCACAAACTCCTGGTCCCTCCAGGGGTACACATGAAGTTGATAATGTTGTTCTTGTCCAAAGCTATGTGATGCAGAGGAATGGAGATCTCAATAGAAGAGTCAAGGCGTTGGCGGAACTCCCTTCTTTTCCAAAGGCCAGAAGGAGGCAGCAACTAAGGGCAGATCAAGTACTGACGACTATCTATGCGAGAGAGCAAAAGAACGCGTGAAGTCGAACAACTCAGACAGTGAAACAAATGTGGATGCGGAAAGACGCACTGCCGACTATAGCCAAGTCGCGACAACTATCTCAACCACCTATTAGTAATCAACGACATGATACTAATAAGAGGACTCCTAAAACCTCTGTTGAGAAAGTGAAATCTATCTGGGTGCCCAGGAAGTCGATGAAGGCTGACCCACAATCAAGACAAATTTGGGTGCCTAAGGCTTGCTTGCAGGCTCAACTACTCCCACATAATTCGCATCATACATGACAGGGTTCACTCGCTCAAGCAGCCACCATCCACTCTTGTCTGATACACTCGAATACACTGCCATCCAGAAGCAGGCACAGACCTACTCGTAAATGGGTTCCAAAGACACATCACCCCCAAGCAGACTTACTCATGCAACCCTCTCGAGTCTCTACAAACCCAAGACCAAAAGCCATCCATGGTATTTGGCAACCTAAGACTTGTAATAAACCCCTCGACCCCAAATTGTGAATTCATCTCTACTTACTAACTGCATCAGTCAGACACCACATCTTTCCATCTAGCTCCTAGGGCTATCCAGTCATTAACTACACACACTGTCATCGTGCACTCACTGACCACTAACCCATTACTCACTTCACAATAACATTGTAACGGGGGCAAAACATGTTCTATCTTGTCCATTACAATATTAACGCATGCTCTATATTCTCGACAGAACCAGTAGCAAGCAATAACTATGGCAGAAGCTGGAGGCACCAGTTCCCAGGCAGGGTCCAGCGTACAGATTGTGGACATCAAAACCATTCTTCTAGAACCGCCACTCACCGAACGGCCTCAAGAACTTCAAGCAGTGCATGTCCTTCCTATCCAGGACCCTCCTCAGGGACACACTTCTCAAGTGGGGAAACATGCTATAGCCGGGCCACTGGGTGACGGCACCTACTTCTGGGAAGCAGAAATTGAATTTAATGGCAAGTGGGGACGCTACCACTTTTTCACTCGGGAATTCGAGAACTATCAGAATGCAGAGGTAATGCAATCAGTTTGGACCAAGGCAGGCCTGGATAGATATTTCAGGGCACACTTGCCTAAACCTGATTTTCTACGCTGCTCCTACTTCATAAGTACCATAACTCCTAGCAGGGTCAAGGGAGGCGATAGTACCTTTGTACTACCATCATTGTTGCCAGGACACGAACTCAAAAGATTCAAACTGACCCTCAATCTGGTACGGGAAGCATTGAACATGCAAGGTATGCACATTCCAACTGAGAAAGAAACAATGGTCCCTGGTAGGATGAATCATAAAGATCTCAATAAATTGAAGGACATGGTGGCAATGACGCCTACCATTGCTCTCCACTTACGAACTGTTATGCAACATTTTGCTTTTCCCGCACAGGAGCGATTCACTATGCCCCCTAAGAAAATTTGGTTCAGCTTATACTTGGTAGAAACAGAGAACCTCACCCTCAACATACCACATTGGGTCATCGACCAGATACACCTAGCCCATCAACGCTGGAATAAGAAGCAGAAAAATGTACTTCATGGATGTTGTGCCCTAACAAGAATAATTTACAGGTGCCTAGCATATGACGTGCCTATTCAACGGGCACTAGTGTGGTCCAGGGCCCAAGAATTCCAAAGGGGACTATCAACAGCGGGTCCTCCATCGAAGAAGATGAGAGGGGGCATCCAATTACCATGTGCTCAACCAAGAGGCGCTACTACCACACCTGAAGTAACCCCCCCTCAAACTAAGCGTGTTCGGCCATTCACCATTCGTCTTCCCAGACCAAGTACAGAAGGACCCAACTTGGTGTTTCCCCCCATTCCATCAGATTTAGAGTTTCCACAGGGATTTACTCTCAATGACCTCACAGATGAAGAAGTTGCCAGGCTGATATACGAATCTAATCTTGAAACAGAAGCAGACCAGACCTAGGAACCACATCCCACCACAACAACACCAGCCCCGACACAACCAGTCGTCGTAGACGTCGAAGAAGATGAACAAGAGGCAGGAGGAGAAGAAGAAGAAGCTGACGAAGAACAACATCAAGAATATGATGAACTCTTAGAGCTAGCAAGTGCACCAGCATATTCGGCACAAATAAAAAGATTGTACCAAACCATGAAGCGAGTTCAGGAAGAACACAAAATGTCACTTGAATCAGGCAAGGTGCTCATGAGCCAACTGTTGGTAGAGGAAGGCGTGGACGATATGTTTATCGAATCCATGAACCTACACGCAGAGGCGGTCGGGTTAGATGAAGCCATACATACAGCCATGACATACATTAATCGATTCGAGAAACGTGTGCCTGCCCGACCCATGCGATCTGGAAAACAAATACACATCAATGTGTCAGAACTGGGTGGCCGCACACCAACAGAAGAACATCAGGAGGAACAACTCTCCCCACCCACCTCACCTCTCACTACACACTTCACCTCACCAACCGACATGACCATGCCCTTTTCTACCGCTACCACAGTCGTCATGGGAATTCCTCTCTCTCCCAGCATCCAATTCGGAGGAGTTTCCATGCCCACCTTCACGACGCTCTTCACCAATATCACTTCCACCCCACCCACAGTTCCCCTCTTTACTGTCACACCCACATTTGACACAATGGATACATCACCCACCACAGTACCACCCCCACCCCCCACACAACCTCAATCTCCCATACCCCCTCCACCAACTTCATCACTTGATTCCACAGCATTCACAACTCCCTTCCCCACCCCCATTCCCCCTGCATCTTCATCCTTACCTGCATCTTTTAATGTAAATAGTATATTCCTGTCATTACATCAGTGTGTATATCAACTTCAGTGTGAGTACAGGGATCTCGAAGGCCGCCATCAACAGTTGACAACGAATCATCAGAACCTACAGAGGCAACTCACAACGCTAGCAGAAGAAAATGGGGAACTCAACCAGCACTATACAACTCTTGAGCAAGCCCATCAAACACTCCTGGAGACACCCCAACCATCAGCAGAACCCGGTGTCAAAAAACTCGAAGCCTTGCTGGAGGTGTACCAATCAGATAACCTGAGAGTCCGACGTAATTTAACTCTACTTCAGAAGCATATGGCTATAGCACTTGAAGAAAATAAATGGTTGCAGAAACAAAATGAAGAAAATCTGGAAGCAGCCATGGAAGGTTCCCCTCATGAGATCGATCCAGAACAGCTCAAAGCGGTTCCCACAAAAACAATGAAAACCATCTTGGAAAGTTATGCGGATTTATTAGAAGCACATGACGACTTGGAAAGAGAACGAGATGAGCTACGTAGCCAGCTCAGGGAACAGGAAGGTCCACCCAAGGTATCATAAACGAAGTAAAGGCATTGACAGAGCAGGTGGCAGAGCTCCAGAAAAAGTTACTAGAATATGAAAGGCAACCCTCCCCAGTTGTAGAACCCGAACCAGAGGACTTAGTAGCCATTGAGGTGGATGAAACATATGAGGAACCATACGTTCCTATGCCGATGCCAGGTGGTGCACGGACCTCAGAAGGAATGGACACATTAGAAGTGGAAGTACCTGAATGGCTCCAAGAACTAGAGAAGACAACAACAACCCATGAAGATAGAGTGGCCATTCAAATCCAATCTATGGCAAAGTTAGAAGACACCATCATCAAGTCTGAATACTTTCGAAGCATGTCTCATCATAGATGGATCGGCACCAACGATGATCAATACGTGCCATATTGTGTGCTCCTTGCGGATTACAACGCAGAGATTCAACGCAAATGTGGCAAACCCCCAACGTTTGCCACACGATTTGGGCCGGAGGATATCCCAGAAAGTGCGAAGAAAGGCTCCATTCATCAACCAACCTGGAGAATCCGTCTTCTTGAAACCTACCCGGAAATGGTTCGTACCTGGACTAACATGCCCCTTTTTATTAAATACAATCCTTGTTATGTTCCAATATTCCGCCGGCGCACTTGGCCAGCGTTTACAATTACTGTCAAGAACGTCAAGGGTTGCGCAAAGTGGTTAAATTATGTTTATCTAGCACCGCCACAAGGTCCTCCCACTGTAAATTACATGATTTCTACCATCAGACACTGGAGCACTCGACTACGGAATACCCCCGACATGATGGCACAAATGTGTATGAAAATCTTTGAACTAATGCTAATCACCTTCAGGACGTTCAAGAATATTAAAGACCCCCACTTCTCAGGTGTCGGATTTCTTACAGGAAACCAAGATCTCGTATACGACATGAGCACAACCCCATCCATCGAGGTAATATATGCTTGGCACGCCAGAATAAAGTACCTCCCAGCTTGTTTTAAGCAGACATTCGAGGAGATGTTCATAACGGGATTCTGGGAATATCACTCAGCAATATTTATACCCAGGCCCTCACGTCTCCTCCACCTATTCGCTGTGGAGAGAACCATCCATTCAGAACAACTGCGGGTGCCACATCCGGATGTACCAGGACCAGTGAATTGGGATGCATTACTAACAGATCTAGCACGGGGGCTCAGATTAGAAGAACATCACCTTGCTTCCGACGTTGTCCAATATTACGTTCAACGAACATCTAGACAAGGGTCTGTCAGGGGCGACAGACGCGAGAGTGGGGGGGGTGTTGGCAGCAGTCAGGGAACCGAAGGAGCCACAAGACAAAGAGGGTCGGAACGAAGAGATAGCACAAGCAGACACAGTAGCCAAAGAAGATCCGGCAAGTAGGCCATCTAAATTTTTCAGACATCAAGGAGTTGAGCATACAAGAAGAAAGAGCAAGTAGAGAGCTCAAAGATGTGTATGACAAATCAACAGAGAAAATCCCTACACAAATAGTGATTTTAATCACTAAACACCATTGTAAATACCATTTCGTATTTTTGTAGCTCCATTTTGTGCAAGCCAAGGAGTCCTTGAGCTTGAGGAGCTTTAGAAGTATCTACCTGCCAATTTTCGTATTTTTTAGGTCTCGTTTGAGCCCTCAAATAAGCCCTGGAACCTAATTTTTAACTAGGCCGGACACTAGGTCTGGACAGGGCCAAAGCTAGTCAAAAACTATAAAAGGAGCTCGAGAGCTCATTTTTGAGGTTAGCTTGTAATAGTGTTGAACTTGTATGAGCTTTTTGAAAGTAATCTAAGAACTCCATTGATTCTCACTCTTGTCTTACTGTGTGTGCACGTGTGTGTGTATGCGTGTGCATGTTAGTGTGCTTCTCACTCACGCACTTGTGCCTTCACTTGCTCGAGGTCTTCATACCATCCTCACGTCTTCCCAGATTGACATTAAAGGAGGTGCTACTCATCACTGAGCTACACCACCAGATAACCTAAAAAATGAGCTCTCTAGCTCTTTTTATACATTCTAGACTAGTTTTGATCGGTTCCACATCTAGTGACTGGCATAGTTAAAAATTAGGTTCTCGGGGTCATTTGGAGGTCCAAATGAGATCTATAAATAACCAAAATTGGTATGCTCATTCTACCTCAGCTCCTCAAGGTTGGGGACTCCTTGGTTTACACAAAATGGAGCTAATAAATACAAAAGTGGGTGTTTTACGATACATATATTACAAAAGTGATGAAAAACACTATTTGGAGTTTTGAAAAAGTAATATCAAGTATATTTCTTTGAAAAAAACGAATGGCTGGCTCCCCATGACTCTTTGTATTCCGACTCTACATACTTCCTATGTGTCGATGCCTTTGGCTGCTACCAACACCCCCACGTTTGTCGTCCCCGACAGATCCTTGTTGTGGGGTCTGCATAATGTAGTTTTGCAAGAGGTCTTGTGCAAGGGTGTGATCTACGATGCAAATTCTTTGTGCAAGATCAGCTTTGGTTTGAAGTAGAGGAGAGGGTAGAGGCGATATAGTTGGATGGGGAGGTGACATTGGTGAGAAGGTCATCGAGGGTGGAAATGGAAACATAGGTCGTGGAGGAATGGGAAATGAAGGAAAGGATGGATTGATTGGAATGGGGGGAACTATGGTGGAAGTGATGGGTCAAAGGGTTTTGGGTAGAGTTGGGGGTGTTTGATGCATGATAGTTTCAGCTATGGTACTTGCTGTGAATAGGGATGATGGGGATGATCTCGATTGTGCTGGGGAAACAGGTTCAAATGATGTGGTGGGGATTTTGATTATGATTGCTTGAATGGAGGTTGCTGGTCATGGTAGGGAGTCGATGATGAATGTAGCATCTGTGATGGGTGATTTGGGTGGGGGTTTTGGTATTAATCGTGCTTCTTCTAGATGTCTAGAGGACTGGCCTTCTATGGGCACACAGCTGTATTGGCCTAGTTTGGACATCAGACAGATTCGTCGAGGGTCGAATTGTGGTTTAGGTTTTTGCTTCAAAAAGTGAAGTGCTTCAACCATGCCCAAAGACTTTACTAGTTCCTTAAAACCCTGAATGAAGGAGTCTTCAAATCTTCTGCTAGCGAGTTCTTGCTCTAGTATTTCTTAACTTTGTTCTTCGGATAACTATTTGCATACCCACACATCTTGCATATTACGATATATTTTCTGAATGGCTAGTGTATAGGCACCAGCTTCAAATGTGTCATCGTCATGGGTGCTCATATCTCCTTGAGCTTCCATTTGCCATTGTTGCTATTCTTGTTGTTCATCTTCTTGTGATTCAAGACTGGTTTGACTAGCTTCATCATCGCCTTCTTCATCATCACTCATTGTCTGATCTTCAGCATCGAAGCTGGATACTACATGTTCTTGTTTTTGGTCAGGGAGTGTAGTAGGATAGCTTGGATGTTTGTATTCTTAAGAGAAAAACTGACCTTCTGAAAACTGAAAGTCACTAGAAAATGCATTGTGCATTTCGAAATCAAAAGTAGTGTTAGTGGGCTCTGCCTTGAGATTGGGTATAGGAAAAGTAAATGCATTCTGTTCGTAGTAGCCAAATTGGTTAATTTTAGACCTCGTTTAGACCTTCAAATAGCACCTAGAACCTATTTTTTAACTATGCCGAACACTAGATGTGAAACCGATCAAAACTAATCTAGAATCTATAAAAAGAGCTATGGAGCTCATTTTTGAGGTTAGATGGTATGAGCTAGTGTAGACTTATGAGAGCTTGACCTTGTAAGAGTGTTCTTGAGTAATAGAAGCTACTTACATCCTTCCATTGTGTCTTGCTTGTCTCTTCCTTGTGTGTGTGTATGTGTGTGTGCATCTCTATGCTTCTCACCTTCACTCTCACTACATCTCATGTTCACGATCTTCATATCACTCCTATCTCTTCTATGGATTGACATTAAGGAGGTGGAGCTTCTTAACGTGGTGCTTACCATTGTACTAGAGCAACACCAAATTTGGTGTCGTTGCTAGGGATCGAGTCTAGGACAAATGTGTGATGGTAAGAGTATAGCAAGAAGTGGCATTGGAAGGTAAAAATTTCAGTTTTTGTTGTTGTTTTTAACTATTTTTTGTGTTTTTAATCTCCTCTACACTCCTTCACCACCGCATCATCTTCTTCCACTCCAAAGAAATAAAAAAAATTCACCATATCCACCTATGCTTCTCATTTCTCCTCATTTGTGCATGCGAGAGAGAGAGAGAGAGAGCTTTTGTGCTTGTTTTTGCATGTGTGTTTTTGAGTTTTCTTGTAGGTACAGTGCTCCAGAGCAGCAGCAAAGCTTCCAAAAGGTGAGAAATCCACTTTTTGTCAGAATCTATCGTAGGTGTTAGACCATCGTGATGGTCTGAGAAAGTCGGAATTTTTGGTAAGCGAGTTCACCATGGTGTAGGCAATCATAGCGCTTGCACGAATCCATAGCGGTATTTTCAAAATCCTCAATTTGGCGGACCATCACGATGGGCTCACACCATCCAAAGGAAAAAAAAGGGGGGGACCTAAAAGGTGTATATATCAAAGTGCTTGATCATTAATTTAAGAAGTGGTCTAAACATTGGATTTTTACAGGTCTAGCAAGAGCAATTCAAGGGCAATCAAAGCAAGGCAGGAGAAGAACGCAAGGCTTGGGAAGTGCTACTTCTTGGGCATCAGAGCAATCAAAGAAGTTGAATCGAGGTTGGAAGAATACTCAACCCCCTCAGTCAATTATTAGCTTAGGCTAAACGTTTAGCATTGCGGATTAAAGTAGGATGACGATAAGAACGAATCAAGTCTAAGAGAATTAATTTTTCAAGTCCAAGACTAAGATAAAAGTGTGCGATACGAAAACCTAAAGGAAAGAATTTAATTCTGATGGAACGAGAACTCAAAAGTACAACAAAAAGTTGACTCGTGACGCATACATTGAGACAAGACAAGAATCTATATGAATTAAAAATGAAACAAGCAATAAAGAACAAAGAAACATTGACGATTAGAGTATGTACTGAGTGACTCAAGAAGTAAATTCATGAACCTTAGATCGGGAAAGCATATAAGTAAGTTAGATCGACGAAGCCTGAGATCATCGGAAGCAAGTGTTGGAACTACTACACATTCGTGGGTGCAACAATTGAATAGTTACCCTTACGAGTTGGGCTCAGATACCAGTGAATCAGAAATGGCCTTTAGCACGGAAAGACCAGAAGAAGGGTTAAATGTAGCATATTTGGAAAGACTCAAAGGACCCTACAGAACCCAATTAGAATATGTCTGAACCAACCACTTAGGTGCTCGCATCTATGAGGATGGTTTGCGAAGATCAATTGTGCAATTGTAGAATCCTGACCAACCCATTGGATTGGAACATCCAGTAGTGAAATTTGAGAGAGACACATACATAGACAAAGAAGGAACAATGTACATCATAAGTACTCAGCCAAATCATACCAATGAGTTTTGTGTAGTTCTGTAAGATATGGAAGTGAGAACCCAAGGAAAAGAACCACTAGGAGAAGAACCTAGGACACCTAGAGGGAAATCTGTACTGACAAGAGTATTAATCCCAAAATGGATCCCTCATGACAATAGAAGCATAGAATTTTTTCTGAATAAGGAAACTGATGAAGCATTTTGGAGGTACAAAATGGAACAACCTAGTGAGGTAGGCTCCATCATGATTTACGAATTCAAGGACCCAAATACACCCGGAAAGGTGGTATACCTGGATGATAGTTCAAAACGAGTATTTGTAGTACCAAACCATGCAAGAAATACCTACACATGGAGAGGTGAGCTAGTATTCCCTCCATCACAAACAAATGTAAATACAAGCCATCAGGGTGCTGGGACATCCTTAGCCCATGGTACTCAAAGAGAAAAGAACAAAGAGAAAGCAGAAGTAAGTTTGTTGCGGAATTTAAGCAAGTATTACAAGCAGAGCAAGTAGAAGACATGTTCACGCAATACAATGTGTTTGGACGAATGTTGAAGAACACGGCTTTAACTTGGTTCCAACCATTGCAATAAAAGCAATTTGGAGATATTCATCACTTGTTAGAGTCATTCATCACGAAATTCTCTAAAAGTGGAATCAGACATGATACTTCTTTGTTGATTCATAGCTTCAAACAAACCCCACAGGAAATAGTTAGACTTGTAGGATGTAGGTTTAGACAATATGTGGAGAGATGTTCGATGCAAGAATTGCCCTCACAAGCCAAGCAAGTGTCATTGTTTTTAGATGGCCTCTTGAGCTCTAAACTACGCTCCTATCTATACTTGAAGGAACCCAAAATGCTAGAGCAATGTGTAAGAACTTGTATAGACATTGAAGACAATCTAGGAGATGAGTTGGAACTCTCAAAGGTTTATAAGGTCTCAGATTGTTCATCTCTAGCATCCTCAAAACTTTCTAGCTCGATAGAAGACCTAGCAGAAAAAGTGGCCCAAAAACTAGGAGTTTCTAGCAAATAGATGCCTAGGTTAACAACAAACAAGCGTTGTTACACCTGTGGTGGTGATCATATGGCAAATGTGTGTCCCAAAATAACACAACTGCAAGCCAACCCTAGTGGCCAATATTGTACGATTGAGAGACGATACACAAATCACATGGCACATGATTGCCCATACAACAAACAAGTAGTACGACAGAACTATCCGCAAGCATACCCCCAACCAGGGAGATATCCAGGTCAATACAATGCTCAACCTCACTACTATAGGCCTCCACAGAACTATCCTTATCAGGCTCAATAGAGACTACAACTGGTTCTAGCTCAGCAGCCACCCCGGCCTTCTTCACCCCTTTCACAGAAAGTGACCCTAACTCCAACAGTTTTGACTCTACTCATGTAGATAGCCCATCCACATATTATATAGAGTCACCAAAACATGTGGAAACATATCAATACGATAGTCCACCATTGGAACCCAGTTGGGAACCCGATTATGCTAATGTGATGTATACGAACCCTAATCCATGACCCCAGTTCAGACAGCAAAGACCACAGGGCCCTAGAGGACCATGCTTTAGGTGCCAAGGAGATCATTTCATAAAGGATTGCCCACATCCTCGGATAGCAGGACAGTCACAATACTATAGCATACAAGGTTTTTGCGCCAAGTGTGGTAAAGAGCACGTCATTAGAGATTGTCCGAAGAACCCTGCTAATGCCTCAAAAGTGACACCCATCAACATGATAGGTATTGTACATAATGCAGATGGATCCAACCCTACATACGTGCCTATCCAAGCTATAACAAGAGCCCAGGCCCTCTTACGGAATCAATAGCTTAATCCTGAAAAAATAGCCGGAACTAGTGAAGTTGGAGAGTTAAGTAATAAAAAGACAAAATCTTGGAAAGATTCCAAAGAAAGGATTAATAGAAAATGAAGTAAAAAGATAACTGAATTGGAAGGAAGTCTAAAGGAATCTAGAGCCAAAATCCTAGAGTTGGCTTCTCAAGAATCTAATCAGGAGAATCTAGCTCAAAGATCAGGATCAGTTTTAGTTGAACCCATACAAGAAAACCTAGACATGATGTTTCGTGCATATCAAGCGAGATTAAAAGAAGGACCCCAGATAGCTGAAATGAGTAAGGAATGAAGGAGATTCCATGGACAATTTTCTAACAAAGATCAAAGATTTGAAGGAACATTTGATTTCTACTGATGAAGTCTTGCCTAACAGTTCACTTGTGCAGACTATTATGAATGGTCTTCTTGATTCATATCAGAGTTTTGCCTCTACTCTTCGTTTGATGATGAAAGTCAATCCAAATGCCTTAAAATTTGAGGAGTTAGTCTATATTCTATTGCATGAAGATCAGTCTAGGTAGAACATGTCCATTATGTGTGTTACGGATCAAGATTTCCTGGCCAGTCAGAAGGGAAAAGGTAGATGGAGCTCTTCTACTAGTAAGCAGAAATCTACTAATTATGCACAATCAAAGAAGGACGACATAGAGGAGAAGAAAACAGAAAAGCGAAAATTGCTTTGCAAATACTGTAAACAAAATGATCATGTCATAAAGAGTTGTCCAAAACTGGCTATTAGAGGCAAGGAAGAAAGACACTAGAATGGTTGTTGTAGAAGCCTCTACACCCAAAACAGAGTTTGCTAATCTTGTGTAGAATGAAGAATGGGCATTTACCATTGTTTGCATTTATGATCCATCTTCTCATGAACAGTGTATGTCTATAGTAGACTCAGATGTTTGGTACCACTCGAGCTTGCCCCTATAGGGAACGTTGTCACATGTGCCAACAACTCCTCATCCTATCATGGGAGTTGGTAAGATCATTCTGACTACTATTGATGGTAGTTCTTTTACATTGTCGGATGCTTTATTTGTGCCAGGGATGAAGAAAAATTTGTTATCAATTTTAGCTTTAGCCAAGATTGGCTTGGTTTTGAAATTTATTGATGACAGATGTATATTCATGATATGTCAAATGGCAATGTCATTATTGCTTCTGGCATTTTATGTTGTGGGTTGTATAAACTCATAGACTAGGAAAAATCTATGAATGATTTAGCATGTGTAGTACATGATTCTCAGGCTATGTCAGATGCAAAGGCTTGGCATGCATGCTTTGGTCAATTGAATTTTTCTAGTTTGCTATGCTTGCAGAAATCTAAAATGGTGTCCTCTCTGCCCAAACTTGAGGCACCTAGTAAACATGTCTGTGAAGTTGTATTTTTCCCCATTCTTCATTCCCAAAAGATGGTTCAATTTGAGCTACTTAGAAATTGTATTTGTTCATAGTGATGTCTGTGGTCCTATACAGACACCCTCTTCTGGAAACTATCTTTACTTCGTGACTTTCATTGATTATTTTTTTAGGCATGCATGGGTATATCCATTGAAAGCAAAGTCTGAAGTGTTTGTGCTTCAAACAGTTTTTGGTTTTGGCTGAAAATTTATCAGCATGTAAAATGGGCACACTCGGTTCTAATCAAGGGGGGAATATATGTCTTTTGATTTTAAGGCATTTTTGGTTGAACGTGGGATAAAACACTAGTGTACAGTGCCGTATACACCTCAACATAATGGAGTTGCTGAAAGGAAGGATAGGTCACTCATGGAGATAGCAAGATGTATGGTCATGAGTCAGCCTTTACCACATAGTTTTTGGCTTGAGGCTATTATGTGTGCAACATATGTACTTAACAAGTGTCCCACTAAAGCATTGTAGTCTATCACTCCATATGAGGCTTGGCATGGGCGTAACCCATCTGTTGCTCACCTGTGTGTTTTCGGTTGTCTGGCATATGCATTAGTGCTTGAAGAACAAGGCAAGAAATAGGATGATAAAACAATGATTTGTAGTTTTGTTGGGTATAGTGTTGAAAGCAAAGGCTATTGTTTGTATCATCCATAGACTAAATGCATTTTGGTTAGCCATGATGTTGTTTTTGTGGAAGATGCTATTCAACCATTAATTTCATGTACTAAGGAGACATCAATTAGCTCCAAAGACATGTATGACACTTTGTTGCCTCTTTTTACAAGTGGATAGTCTAGTGCTAGTCCTAATGAGGCAACTTCTTAGCCTTTATAGGTTTCATGTGATGATGCACATCAATCCATTTTTTATGCAGATTTACATGGTGCACTTGTTGATGAGAGAGCTGATATTGAGGAGGCAGAAACTATGCCAAAATGGCTACTATAGACTTTGCACGAAAACAAATTAGATGCACCTCTATCATACCGTACTCGTTCTGGCTCTCATAGTGCTTCTTTTGCATTATATTTCTATTCTATGGCTCCCTCTAGCCTCTGTGATGAGAATGAGCCTGTTTTGTTTGATGAAGCACAAAATTTGGAAAATTGGATGGCTACTATGCAATCTAAATATGATGCTATTATGTATAATGGTACCTGGTCTTTATGTGACTTGCCTCCTGGCAAGAAGGCCATTGGCACTAAGTGGTTATACAAGCTAAAGCATAAACCTGATGGAACAGTAGACAAGTATAAGTCTAGGCTTGTTGCAGAGGGCTATGCTCAAGAAACAGGCATTGATTTTGATGAGACCTTTGCTCCTACTTTCCAAATGACTATTGTTCGTAGCATATGCGCACTTGCAGCTCATCATGGTTGGAATGTACAACATTTGGACATTAAAACTGCATTTTTGAATGGTGAATTGCATGAAGAAGTGTATGTTTTTCAGCCCTGTGGCTTTTTGAAAAAAGGGCATGAAAACAAAATGTGCAAGTTGAAAAAATAACTATATGGTTTTGAAACAAGCACCACGTGCTTGGTATGAAAATATATATGCCTATTTGATTGCACATGGTTTTGAGAACAGTCCAAGTGAGAGGACCTGTTAGCTCACAAAATGGTTGGTTTTATGCACTAACGTGGTTCTATTTGGCAGGAAAACATGTTTGATTTCAGGTACTCGAAGGGTGATTAGGTGATTGATGGGAAATATTTGGGGCTACATGACAACTTCTTGGTCAAAAAGGGGGACTGTCAAGGGGGCAATACTTGGAGACATGGCTTTTTGTCATAGGGGTCTCTTGTGGTTCTCTTGTGAAGGCAACACAAATGCTTGAGGAGCTGCATTGTCAAAATGAAGTATCATGGACTACATTGCTTACAAGATTTGTACAACATGGTCAGGGAGAGGAAGCACTAAAATATTTTGAGTTGATGCAACTCAAAGGTTTCTTACCAACAATCGCAACATGCCTCTGCATCTTGAAGGCATGTGCCCTGCAAGGTGCTCTGGACAGGGGTCAGGAGATACATGCTGATCTTATCAAAGAAGGGGAGTTGGAAAACAATATGGTGATAGGCACAACATTGGTAGACATGTATGCAAAATGAAGGGCTCTTATAGAAGCTCGAAAGTTGTTTCATGAACTTCTAACACGAAATGTTGTATCATGGGGTGCTCTCATTGCAGGCCATGCTCAACGTGAGGATGGGTTCATAACACTTCAATTAATTGTTAAGATGCAGAATGAAGGTGTGGCCTCCAATGAGATTATTTACTCGAGCATTATTAGGGCATGTGCCAAAAAAAAGAAAAAAAAAAGAAGCAGCTATTGAAGGGTAAATTATACACAGTCCAGTCGTTGAAGAAGGGCTTGATAGAGACATTGTTATAGTTGGTTCCCTTATTGACATGAATTCAAGAAGTAGAACTATAGAAGACGCTCAGAGATTATTCCAGAATGCAATTTTTAGGGATGCTATACTATGGACAACGATGGTAACAGGGTATGCCCTATGTGGGCTTGATCAACTATCGCTTAATACTTTCAAAGAGATGTTGCAAGAAGGTATTGGTTTTAACACTCCAATCCTTCTTTGTATCGTTGAAGCATGCGGGGGCATAAAAAATATAATTCGAGGTAGGATCATGCATCATCAAATACTGAAATATGGTATGGAGTCTGATGCGTCCATTGCAAATCTTCTCATTAGCATGTATGCCAAGTGTCAATGCCTTCAGGAGGCACGCAGCATTTTTGACATGTGCACATGTTGAGATGAGATGACATGGGGAGCCATTATAGCAGGCTACATACATAATGCTGAGGATCCATTGCCATGTGATTTTTTTTAAGCAATGTGAATGCACATTTTTTGGGAGAGAGATGGTGGTCTGCCCACCCTTGTTAGATGTATGGCAGAGAGAAGGAATGGCGGGTGGTTATGCCCCCTAAATGCACATGAGGAAGGGCGGTTGTTTTTTTTGGATTTTTGTTTCTGTCCCTCTCTTCGTTGGCAGGGTAGCGACTTTTTTTTTTGTTACAAAAGGTGGAAGGGGGGAGGTACCGGATGACTTCAGACTCCATAAGGGCTGCTGGACAAGAGGCTACCTGGGGCGGGCTTGTTCTGGAATGCTGAAGGTGCTCTCTCCCTCTCGTTTTTTCCACGAACAGATAAGGGGGGGATATTAGAAGGAAAGGCAACTTCTGGACAGGCTCGGCAGGGAGACAGAGGGACATTCTCTTTTCCCGAGACAGATATATGCAGCAGCAGGAGAGATTCAGAGGGAGGAAAAAGATTTCAACTTCTCGGCTTTGCTACAGAGCTCAAGGCATGCTAATCGGAGAAGGAGAGTGGATGGAAGAAAACTGATCATTTAAAAATGATGAGGACAACGGGGCTGGCTCATCACAGAGAAGGGAAAGAAAAAGCACAGATACAACAAAAAGGAGCGACAATTTTTTTTGCTCATCATCAGGTAGCTATTTATTTTATGCAACGGACAACCAGGACTGAGTTGGAATTTGTCTATGTATTGTTTTGATCATATCGCTACTCCGAAATATTGCAATGAATGTAATTAGAATTATATGAAAAAAAACAAAAGGTTTTCTTTCATGATGATGCGATTCTGCGTTTTTTTTCACTTACACTATGAATTCGTTACATTGCTTTAGATCTCCTTTACGAAGATTCTCCATCGCGTAGATGCACTGAATACGTGTTGATTGGATGTATTCATATTGATAGTGCTATTCAGCCATCTCTATTTGCTGCGCTGAGTTGTCATGCTGTTGATTTTCATGTGTTTCCACAGTCAAATTCATATGCGCAGAGATATTCCTCACCTATACTCATCGATGCTATTACTTGATTGACTATGAACAATTAACCCAGATATGTCTACTCATCCTCAGTTTCTTTGTTCTTCAGCCTCACACGACTTGACCTTCTTCTGATTTTCAACTTCGTTGTCCCTTTCTTTTTCAGTTAAACTCAGAATCGTGGCCTGTCATTCAAGCTTATGTGTATATATTTACATAAAATTAGATTATGTTGTTTCATTTATTGTCTGTGAACCTTTGCGCGACGAATCGCAAATGAAGAGAATAGTCATGCTTAATTCCGGTCCTGTACTGCTCTTTATCTGAAATTCATATTAATTCTTATTCCATTTTTGAGATGGAGAGGGTTGGAATATTTATCATATCTAAATTCATTTGCGTATTAAAAAATTGAGAGTTTTTTATTAGTAGAAAAAGGACATCACGAAGGGAAGAATAGGGAAGCACGACATGATTTGATCTGACAAAAAAGAAGAACGAGCGTGAAGCAGGAAGGCCTATGTTGCATATACACTTCTGGGAAGAAAGACTATTTCACGGAGAGTGCTGTCTATCAACTCACGAAGACTCGCCTCCAGCAAATCATCTTACGGTGCTGTCCGACTCTCAAGAGGAACTCTCTCAGAGTCCTTCTTCTCTAACCATGAGAATACTAACGACCATACATACTTTTGTTTGATTTCAACGCATGTTCAAGGATCATCATTTGTCGTCTTTCGATTTTTCGTTCTAAATGTCCAACAGATGATCATTCTTAAAAAACCTTAGTTTGAAAACTATGCACCGTGAACACAATAGAGAATCCTATGAATGAACATACAATCATCCGAATTCAAACTCGCTTTTATTTGTCTCCCTCCTTTCCTAGAAACTCCGCGACAAATATAGTGAACCCGACGTGAAAGGAGGGGGTTGAGTGAAGAAAGGGAGGTTACAGGAAGTGACCACTGGAGGTGGATATCCAATCGTGCGCGTTTTCTCACCTCCTCCATCAAAACTCTGGAGTGAACTTGTGGACTTAGGGGAAACCAAAATTGACCTAGTTTCAGGAGAGTTGGGTAAAACATCATTGTGTAAAGGCACTTTTCCTTGGATTTAGAAGCTAAACAGGACCTTATATGTTAAGCATGCAATGATGTGCTTCTAATCATTGTTGTCTATATTGATGACATGCTGCTCACTAGTTCAAAAAGTATTGCTGATTTTAAGGTTGATTTGCATGCCTCATTGAGATGATAGATTTGGGGCATTTGCATCATTATTTGGGCATTTAGTTTATGCAAGTTGATGGTATAATATCTTTATGTCAAACCAAATATATTAACACATTATTGCAGCATTTTGGCCTTGAAGACTGCAAACCTATTGCCACTCCTATGGAGATAGGTTTACGATTGAGTCTTCATGATGTTGGAGATGCATTTGATGTTGTTCTCTATCTTTAGGTTGTTGGATGATTGATTTACTTATGCATTACTCAGCTAGATATTTAGTTTGTTGTCTCACAGATGAGTAGGTTTATGCATTGCCTAGGTATTAAGCATTGGAAGGCGATTAAGCACATCTTTCGCTACTTAAGTGGTACCTGGCTACTTTGATTGTTTTATCCCAAGGGGAGATCACTACTGGCATATTTACATTCTTTCTCTGAATTTCATTGGGCTAGTTTCTATGACACGTGTGTCCACTAGTGGCTTTCGCTTCCTACTTGGTAGCTCATGTATATATTGGTTGAGCAAGAAGCAGCCTATTGTGGCCACTTCCAGCTGTGAGGCTAAGTATAGGGCAACTTTCACAGCGACTATTGAGCGTGTGTGGCTCACATGCCTTATGGTTGATTTAGGTGTTGGTCAATCTTTTGCCACCACCATCTTCACTGACACTCAGAGCGCATTGGCGATTGTGAGGAACCCTGTGTTCCATGCTCGCACTAAGCACATTGAGGTGCACTACCATTATGTTAGAGAGAGTTTCTCTGTTGGAGAGATCAGTTTGGCATATGTGCCCACACAAGACAACATTGCAGACCTTTTCACAAAAGCTTTGCCTAGGGAGAGGTTTGGAGCTTTCCACAAAGCTTTGGGCTTATTTCCTTTTGTGGATTGATTCCACATAGCTTGGCACTTCCTTATACATGTGTTCTAGCTCCTTGTTCACCACATCACTCCCAAGGGGGATTTTTTGATATATTTATACACTGATGTGTGTGAACACACTAGGATTGTTAGGGCACGTTTTCCCTCTTTAGGAGGTTTTTCCCCCGACTTGTATATATGCCTATAACCCTAACGGGTCACTAATCTTTGTAAATTCTAGTGGTAATACATTTAGTATTGTATGTTGTGCTCCAAGCTTCTTCTTCTTCCTTGGGTTGTTTGTGTGCTTCCACAAACCTCAAATTCCAATGTTTTTTTCAAGATTTTTTAATTGTATATGATAACAAACTGTAAATAATTTTTTATTTCTTTGACACACCCACACACAATAAGGATTATTTTTAGAGATATTTTGTACCAAAATATATGCATTAAAAATAAGATTTGATTTATTGTAAGGTAATTAATTTATAGTTTTAAATTGTAGGAAAAAGCCTTTACGCAAAAAGTTTTTGGGGTTCTTCTTTTCAAAGCAAAGAAGTCTTTCATATGCATATATATTTAAATCAAATTTTTTATTCTCATGTGATGATTTTCTATTGAATTTTGAGCTTGAAATGATGCTTCAAAAAGTGAAAACTCAGTCAATCATGATTTGAGTTGTATGCATAAGGCACAAGAAATGTTGCAAGGAACAATGATCTATCCAGCTAGAGGTCATTGGTTCTTGGATGCTGTTAAAACTTCAGAAGAAAAAAAGAAACACCTAGCAAGAGTACCAAAATATGTGTATCTTCTCAAATCAAGAGAGTTCAAGTTCACTATAGTAACCAGAGACATACAAAAATTAAACAAAAGTGAATATATCATGGAAATCTGGGAGAAACTGGGGATCAAAGGTTTTCTAGGTCTACCCATAGTTATGATTGATATTCCAAGGTGCATAGGGGTTATGGAATCCATGGATAAGCATACTTGGAATGAAAATGATCAATTAGATTAGCTTAGGTGCAATATTACATATTATGCAACAGTGTACAAGGGAATCCATATCAATCAACAAATCATCATGGAAGCTCTTCAACTAAAGTTAGGTGTAAAATATAATATCAATGATATCAGGAAGGGATGGATGCTTATAAGAGCATGAATAAATTAATAGAATTTTCACTAGAGGCAATGAATCTTGTAGTTAGGTTGTCCCATCAACACTTATGTTCCATCCTGATACACACATCCACACAAAGCAGTTACAATAGGTTTTATGAATAGAGGAATCCAAAGAATATGGATATGTCAAGATATGTGTTAAAATATATTTATGAAGTAGGTTCCCATTGGAAAGAAAAGAAATTTCTCGGTGGTGGATAAATTCTAAATAGAATAATATATGTAGCATTAGAAGAAGAGGATGAGCTAGAACTCATGATGAATTACAAAGAAATGGAAGAATTCATAGCCAACCAAGTTCCTCAAGAAAAGATCACAAGTAAGAAGAGTAAGGATTTGGAAGACTCTACAAAGGTGGTAATCAAAAAACTAGTAGGGAAGTCCCAAAATGATAGAAGTATGTCAATCAAGACCATTGAAGAAAAGATTTAAAGTATCTTAAGATGAATCAATCACAACCAAATTCAAGTAAGATTCAATGAAGGATGCAATAAATCTAAAAGAACCAACACAAGAGGAAATAATAGTAGCATAGAGAGAAGTACAAGCTTATGTTGCACCCCGTCCTCTTATGATTGCAAAACAAAAACTCTATACATATTATCTGTAGGGAAGTGAGGATAAGAGGAAGAAGTATGAAGAATAATATCAAAAGATGCTAGAAGACTTCTCAAATAAAGCAAGAGACTGGATAGAGGAAGTATTGGTCTTAGAGAAGCTACATGAAAAACATGATGAATGCAAAGACAAAAGTCATGGAAACATAAAAATAAAAAAATAAAAAGGAGCCTAATGGTGAAGCAGGTAAAATAAGTAAAATACCACAAAAGAAAAACAAAAGATGAAGGATGAAGAAAAGAAAAAGGCTATCCTAGTGCAAGATGAGCAAAGAAAGCTTGAGCAACCAACACCTCTTTTACTTGAAGCACCTCCAAGTCGACTGCTAGAGAAGTTCCATTTTAATAGATAGAACAAATGAATTAATGTCTATACCATAACCAATATATGTTGAAGAAGAAAGAAGCTTGGAAGAAAATATTGAAGATATTGAAGATTATCAATTACTACAAGATATTGAAATGGCTTCTCAGGAGGAAAGATAATTAGAAGAATTTAACATAAAGAAGTTGGCAGAATTGGAAAAAGATGCTGATATGGATGACTTCTTTGATACATCACTGGGCTTCGAGCTATAAGCAGCAAAAGGGACTCAAGAAGAGCAAAAGGAAATAGTGGTTGTTACCACTATAGAAGAAAACAAACAGGAACCATTGAAGACATTCCCATGACTAATGTTGAAGCAAACATAGAATTAAAGGAGGAAGAACCAAAACAAGAGCCAAAAGTGATTTTCGTAGAATCTCTCAAAATGATGAGAGAGACCTTTAAAGATGTAAGAGAGTATGAAGAAGAGCAACAAAAGATAAAAATGGTAGTAGAAAATAGGAAAAGCTATGGAGATTAGAGAAAATAATGTTCCAATTAGATGAGAAAGCATTATTCCAATTCAAGAAGAAATCAAGCTAACAAAAGAAGCGACAAATAAAAAAGAAATTAAAGAAGATTTGATAATAGTCAAAATCCTAGAGGATTTGCAGAAGCATCAAGAAGAAGTAGATGATTACCTTACATGACTAAAAGATATGCTTACAGACTATTCACATATTTTTTTTGAAGGATCAAATTTGGAAATAATATGAGGAATCAACATGGAAGAGGAAAATAGAAGGAATGTAAAAGAGAAGCTTCAAAGTCTTGCACAAATAAGCAAGATGCAGGATGAGAATAAAATTCTCTTAGAGGATAACTCTTACCTTCAAGATGAAATGATAAAGATGTCATATAAAGTGGTGAGTTATTCCGAACATAGATTGAAGATGGATGTAGAATAGAAGGTTATTATTGCTTTTGGCATTTTATGTTGTGGGTTGTATAAGCTCATAGACTATGCAAAATCCAATGATTCAACCAGATTATACAAAACCAAGAAGAAGATATCCAAGCACAGAGGGAATGATAACAACAAAGAGAGGGAGAGAGAAAAAATAAAGACAAGGAAATTGAAAATTGAAAAAAAAATTACAATGTATTGCATTTCTCCTTTAAGAAGGTTAAAGAGCAAAATAAAGAATTATTTTGCATGTTAGATCCAGACAACAATAGAGCTATCCAAGGAGATGATAATAAAAGAAGGATGGAATAGATGGAAAGAGAGTTTGAGGATTTGAGAAGAGAAAATCAAAAGTTAAAAGAGAAAGTGCATGAAAAAAAGAACAGTATTTAAAGCAAGCAAATATTATGGTGCAAATATAGGAATTATCAAAGGAATCTCATCAATATCAGGTATATATAAGAAAAGAAGTTGATATATTCATGGCAGAACTCAAGAAAAGTATGTAGGGAGTAACTAAAACATTAGAAAGAGAACAAACAAAAATAGAAGAAGAAATCAAGAACCTCAAACAAATTAAAGAAAATATCAACCTAGATGAGGAAGAGATCTATAGAGATGAGCAGTAGAACAATCCATTAATGGAAAAAGAAGTGTATGAAGGGGATTCAAAAAAAGAAGTAGATAAGTATGTCAGATCCAATGAACTAGATCTTGATGAGAGATTAGCATACCTACGGGACCTGTATAGTAAATATGAGGAAAAGCTCATCAACTTTTTGGTTCAAAAAATAAAGAAGCCCCTTAGTTCAATCACCATTTTTTATATTTTAGATTTGACTTTATCCTATCTTCGCAAATATATCCAATAATATAAAATGAGTACCTTAGGCAAGGAACCTGATGACTTTTTTGGAGCATTCAAATTGTTATTTTGTTTTGACTAAGGAATTTTTTGATAAACTCAACCATGCCTAGAGAAGGAAATTTTTTTCTCCACACATAGTATGCATGCATGTAAGGATAGATGCATCAATAAACTTAAGATTGAGTCTTGCATTATCCATGTCCCAAAAGAATAAATTGACTAAACTTCAATGCATGTCCCAAAAGAAGAAATTGACCAAAATTTCTAGGAAAGAAGTGAAGAAATTCTAAAAACATGACTTAATTTTCCCAAGTTAGCAAGTCCACCAAGAGGAGGCTAGCCAACTAAATCCTATATGCTAAATATATGTGAAAGATTCATAACATATATGAAGGATCTACATGATTACGCTTGTATAATACAAATCATAATTTTGAAGATGATCAAAGCCTACTTAGAAACCTTTCTTTATATAGATATTAGGTCAATTAACTTTTTGGGTTTCCACTCTTCCACGTAATCACTTCTTCTTTATATGATTGAAGCTCCGAACCAAGAATGCTTAATGGCATACTTTACTAGTCATATTTATAGAGAGTGTGTGCATCTCCAAACTTTTGACGATGCTTTCATAACAAGATATTTTGAAAAGGAGTCAAAGATTTTTGGAAGTCTCTCTCTAGGTCTTGAGGCATGTTTATCGACATATGAGACCATCTTCTTGGAGAAGTAAAGAAAAAAATATAATGGATGCACTAGAGACATCAGAAAATTATAGAAAAACAATTATAGAGCTAATAAAATGACATAAATTTAGAAGAAAGGCAAAGGTATGTCAAACAGGTGTATAGTAGAATAGAGAGAAAATAAAGACTCCAAAGACAACATTTGTAGTGTCTGATGAAGACATCAAAAGGTTTAGGATGGGGAGGACGTTGAATGAAGAAGATCAAGAGAACAAGCAACAAAAACACTTTGTATTTTGATATTTCTCTTTGTAAATAGCCTAAAAAAGTAGAGATAGAAAGATCTTAACGTTGTAAAAATGTAGGAATAATCTTCCTTCAGCTATCATAGAGCTATGTATAAAGAGAGTCATCAGATGAGTACAAATAGCGGTTTAGAAGCATAGAAATTGAGAACTTGAGAAGAAATTAGTTCATTTTGGAACTAGTATTTAAGTTACTAAAGAGAAGAATAAGAGGAATGGTCATTTGGATAAATTCATTCTTGAGAATAGAAAGCTCCCCCTTTTGCTATCTTCTTCTTCTTCATTGTGATTCCTTGTGTGGAGTTTTGTGGTATTGTTTGGTTGAATCTTGAGAAGTAGAATGATTTTGGACTCATACGAGATCATTGATGAGTTTGTGAGCCTATTTGATTTTTTCTTTTTATTGAAGAAGTTCAACTATTTCAAAAAGACTTTGTCATTGACTTTTACTCAAGATGAGTAATTTTGGGCATCATATTTGGATTCTTCATGAAAAATGGCATGGATTAGACACTTTCATTCAATTTGATGTTATATTCATTAAGTTATAATCATTTTATGTTTTTAGCTATAATATCTCAAAACGTTGTGCTTTTTCTGGCTTCATATTTTTTTAATATTTGATGATCTCATATAAAGTTTTTACTTGATTCTTGTACGAATGGTTGATTTGTGGTTTATTGCATTAGTCTTTAATAAAAAATTGGGTTAGCTCATCCTTGGATTGACAATTTGAAGAAGTTTCATAATTCATTAAGAAAGATCAATCAGGTCACTATTGCTACAATGGGTCAGATGTTGAAATACTTTGAGAAGTGAAACATGCAAAGATTTGTGGAAAAGTTCGGTGTGATCATGGACATGTCTAATAGTTGAAGGACCTCTCTCTCCAACTCAGGATAGGATGTGGATCCTAAACATCTTTAATGATTCTTTAACCAATTACTAAAACTTCTTCAGTGAATGTTCTCACAGAAAGGATGGGAGTGTGATTCTCTATCAAATCCTTTCTATCAAATCTTACTTGAAGAGCGTGAATCAGGAAACAGCATCTGTAGAATTCTGGTTTCGATAGGATGTTGCATATATTTTTGTAGTTGCCCTCAATCTCATCTCTCCTAACCAAAATTTTCATATCTTTGATCTCATATTTTTGAAGTTGTCAAGCACTTCAAACAATGATTCTTCTTCTTCTAATACTTGTAGGTTTTTCTTTTGTTTCGTTTTCCTTTGTTTCTTTTTCATTCCCTTCATTTGTACTTGACTAGTATGTATCTTGGTTTTCTACTTGATGCTTACTTTTCTATGCAAGAAATCTTTCATACTTAAATGTAAACTTTACATTAAGTACCTGATACCTAAGTATCTCATTAGGAACAAATCTACTAGTTACTTAGAGTTGCAAAGTTGTGGCCAACATTACTTTGCAACTAAATAGTTTTGTCCACCCAAATTTCAAGATTGATCTTTAAAAAGTAAGCTAACTAGTAATTTAAGTTTACTAGAAAATTATATTCACTTATTTACTTACCAAACAATGATTCCAATTTTTTCATGCAAATGCATGTGCTTGTATGCAAATTCATATGCTTGCATGCATGTGTTGGCAAGTTTTTGCATGCCCTAAACTAACTCAAGCATTTCTTGTGCTTGATATGCATGCACTTCATGCATCTATGTTACGCACAACATACTCTTTGCTTCCTTTTTTTGTATAAGCATGCTATTGCACATGCTTGAGTGGAAACATCAATGCATAAACATTTATTCTTTTCCATACATGAAGCAAAAAATTGCCTATGAATGCATTCAAGTACCCTTGATGCATGATGTGCTCTCAATACTCTCATGTTTACTCCTATAGCTTTCATTAACTTTTAGTTCCTTCCATCAGAATTGAAGTCTTATGCTATGCTTCAATGAAGGTTCTATGCATAAGCATATGAAACACAAAGCAAACAAGTATTAAATCAAGAATGTACTTGGAGTATAAAGTTACAAACAATAGCCACATCCATCCTTTTCCCTGAAAAGCCATCATACTCCTCATTTCTCTAAGAGGTGATTGTTGTTTCTCTGCACAAACCTTCTAAACCTCATCCATTTTGCAAGCCTTTTCAACATTGAAAAGCTTATAAAATGAGCTTTCCAACAAGCTAAAAATCATAAAATAACAACACTTATAAAGTAAAGAACAACACAACTCGAAAGTTAACTAGCTGCTCGATGATCACTTGCTAGAAACAATGTTTTGGAGTGGATAATTTGGATGCTTAGATTGTCAACTTGAATCTAGATCACATATGATACCTCTCATGAGGGGTCAAAAATGCCCTCTTGCATGATTTTTAAATTTTCTTGGATGAGCAATCTTGAAGTCCTCTTTTCAAGTCATCTTTTCCTTCATGATGCTCCATATTAGAGGCCGAGAAGGATCATGCTTTATGCCTTATCTTCACCTCTATCCATGCTTCATGACTCTCCTCAAATGTGCTTTGGATTCTATCACTATGCTCTCTTAGTCCTCTATCTTTATGTGCAAAAGCAAAGATCTCTCTCTCTCTCTCTCTTTGATCATTATGTATCCTCTAACAAAGAAATTGGTTTTGTGGATAGCAAAGCTACCTATCATCTGAGAAGTAACATATTCAATTCATGGTTATCTATCTCTTGACAAGCAGAAGAAAGAGGGATGCCATATTTAAGTAAAATAAATAATACATGGCATCATGGGTAGAAGCATTGCTCCATATCCTAGGAGGTGAAAGGTTCAATGCCCAAGGTCTGCACAATTGAATATTTGCAGACGATATTTTTTTCTTCACATGAGAGAGCATTGATAAAAGGATTTTCCAATCAATGTAAGTATTGTGTGAGCTATTGCACTTCTTGGATAGCTCATTGATCTCTCTCAACCATCATGTCAATGGTTCAAATCTGGGTTGCATACCTACGTAAGTCCTTGAAGAAGCCTAGTCTTTTGGTTCTCTGAGCATTTCTCCAAGAAAAGGATACACATGCATGAATGAAAAATCTCTCTTAGAGGAGAAAATACACACATGCACACAACTAATCCAAGAAGAAAAATGATAGCTATATTTGTGAAGATTAAAGAGAGATGAAATCTTGTCTCGATCTTGTGAACCAAGGATGCTTATGAGGAATATGACAAGATCAAGGTGGTCACCATCAAAGCTTGAGGAAGATGATGAGCAATCAAGGTCACCATGGAAGCTTGAGGAAGATGATGGGCCATCAAGGTCACCGTAGAAGCTTTTCCTAGAAATATAATAGATGAACTAAGAGCATTAGCACCATATGCTAGAGAGATGACTCTGATCCCAATCTTATGCCTCTATATATAGCTCCTCAATTCAATGATGAACATATGATTAAATGAATTCCACAAGTTCATGTGCAACCTCTACCACTACTTTAGCACTTTTCACGAGTCCACTAGTGGTAGGTTTACTTGCCACCAACTAAGAAGGCTCTAGAGCTCTTTGGAAAAATCACTCTGGACTACCCATGGGGGTTGAACCTGATACCTCCTCCTCCTCATCCTTGAGACTTAACCACTGTGCTAAGTGGATTATGTGTTCTAAAAGGCAGATGAACCTATACTTAATTCTAATCTTGAGATATTTGGCCTTACATGAGAATCACCAAACCATGTCCAATTTTAGATATGTTTAAACCATTTGGACAATCATGACAGACCCACTTTATAACAGATCCACTCCTTCCGAATCTTTATAAAATGAGGTAAATACATCTTGGTATTCTCGTAAGAGTTAACTACGGCTATTTCTTCTCTAGTGAGATCACTGGAAGAGGAGTTTTCAGCACGTGGCCTGTAAGGGCAGGCTCTAAGTGAATTGAAGCAACTGTGCTATGCAATATAATATGTTCGGTTGCACCACTATCAAAATACCAAAAATCTTACTACAAACATACACTTTTCATGAGAAGATGGGTCATAGCAGCAAATAATAGTAAACATCCATTCTTCATTTCGCACAAGATTTGCTATAATCATTTTATGTTTTTAGCTATAATATCTCAAAACGTTGTGCTTTTTCTGGCTTCATATTTTTTTAATATTTGATGATCTCATATAAAGTTTTTACTTGATTCTTGTACGAATGGTTGATTTGTGGTTTATTGCATTAGTCTTTAATAAAAAATTGGGTTAGCTCATCCTTGGATTGACAATTTGAAGAAGTTTCATAATTCATTAAGAAAGATCAATCAGGTCACTATTGCTACAATGGGTCAGATGTTGAAATACTTTGAGAAGTGAAACATGCAAAGATTTGTGGAAAAGTTCGGTGTGATCATGGACATGTCTAATAGTTGAAGGACCTCTCTCTCCAACTCAGGATAGGATGTGGATCCTAAACATCTTTAATGATTCTTTAACCAATTACTAAAACTTCTTCAGTGAATGTTCTCACAGAAAGGATGGGAGTGTGATTCTCTATCAAATCCTTTCTATCAAATCTTACTTGAAGAGCGTGAATCAGGAAACAGCATCTGTAGAATTCTGGTTTCGATAGGATGTTGCATATATTTTTGTAGTTGCCCTCAATCTCATCTCTCCTAACCAAAATTTTCATATCTTTGATCTCATATTTTTGAAGTTGTCAAGCACTTCAAACAATGATTCTTCTTCTTCTAATACTTGTAGGTTTTTCTTTTGTTTCGTTTTCCTTTGTTTCTTTTTCATTCCCTTCATTTGTACTTGACTAGTATGTATCTTGGTTTTCTACTTGATGCTTACTTTTCTATGCAAGAAATCTTTCATACTTAAATGTAAACTTTACATTAAGTACCTGATACCTAAGTATCTCATTAGGAACAAATCTACTAGTTACTTAGAGTTGCAAAGTTGTGGCCAACATTACTTTGCAACTAAATAGTTTTGTCCACCCAAATTTCAAGATTGATCTTTAAAAAGTAAGCTAACTAGTAATTTAAGTTTACTAGAAAATTATATTCACTTATTTACTTACCAAACAATGATTCCAATTTTTTCATGCAAATGCATGTGCTTGTATGCAAATTCATATGCTTGCATGCATGTGTTGGCAAGTTTTTGCATGCCCTAAACTAACTCAAGCATTTCTTGTGCTTGATATGCATGCACTTCATGCATCTATGTTACGCACAACATACTCTTTGCTTCCTTTTTTTGTATAAGCATGCTATTGCACATGCTTGAGTGGAAACATCAATGCATAAACATTTATTCTTTTCCATACATGAAGCAAAAAATTGCCTATGAATGCATTCAAGTACCCTTGATGCATGATGTGCTCTCAATACTCTCATGTTTACTCCTATAGCTTTCATTAACTTTTAGTTCCTTCCATCAGAATTGAAGTCTTATGCTATGCTTCAATGAAGGTTCTATGCATAAGCATATGAAACACAAAGCAAACAAGTATTAAATCAAGAATGTACTTGGAGTATAAAGTTACAAACAATAGCCACATCCATCCTTTTCCCTGAAAAGCCATCATACTCCTCATTTCTCTAAGAGGTGATTGTTGTTTCTCTGCACAAACCTTCTAAACCTCATCCATTTTGCAAGACTTTTCAACATTGAAAAGCTTATAAAATGAGCTTTCCAACAAGCTAAAAATCATAAAATAACAACACTTATAAAGTAAAGAACAACACAACTCGAAAGTTAACTAGCTGCTCGATGATCACTTGCTAGAAACAATGTTTTGGAGTGGATAATTTGGATGCTTAGATTGTCAACTTGAATCTAGATCACATATGATACCTCTCATGAGGGGTCAAAAATGCCCTCTTGCATGATTTTTAAATTTTCTTGGATGAGCAATCTTGAAGTCCTCTTTTCAAGTCATCTTTTCCTTCATGATGCTCCATATTAGAGGCCGAGAAGGATCATGCTTTATGCCTTATCTTCACCTCTATCCATGCTTCATGACTCTCCTCAAATGTGCTTTGGATTCTATCACTATGCTCTCTTAGTCCTCTATCTTTATGTGCAAAAGCAAAGATCTCTCTCTCTCTCTCTCTTTGATCATTATGTATCCTCTAACAAAGAAATTGGTTTTGTGGATAGCAAAGCTACCTATCATCTGAGAAGTAACATATTCAATTCATGGTTATCTATCTCTTGACAAGCAGAAGAAAGAGGGATGCCATATTTAAGTAAAATAAATAATACATGGCATCATGGGTAGAAGCATTGCTCCATATCCTAGGAGGTGAAAGGTTCAATGCCCAAGGTCTGCACAATTGAATATTTGCAGACGATATTTTTTTCTTCACATGAGAGAGCATTGATAAAAGGATTTTCCAATCAATGTAAGTATTGTGTGAGCTATTGCACTTCTTGGATAGCTCATTGATCTCTCTCAACCATCATGTCAATGGTTCAAATCTGGGTTGCATACCTACGTAAGTCCTTGAAGAAGCCTAGTCTTTTGGTTCTCTGAGCATTTCTCCAAGAAAAGGATACACATGCATGAATGAAAAATCTCTCTTAGAGGAGAAAATACACACATGCACACAACTAATCCAAGAAGAAAAATGATAGCTATATTTGTGAAGATTAAAGAGAGATGAAATCTTGTCTCGATCTTGTGAACCAAGGATGCTTATGAGGAATATGACAAGATCAAGGTGGTCACCATCAAAGCTTGAGGAAGATGATGAGCAATCAAGGTCACCATGGAAGCTTGAGGAAGATGATGGGCCATCAAGGTCACCGTAGAAGCTTTTCCTAGAAATATAATAGATGAACTAAGAGCATTAGCACCATATGCTAGAGAGATGACTCTGATCCCAATCTTATGCCTCTATATATAGCTCCTCAATTCAATGATGAACATATGATTAAATGAATTCCACAAGTTCATGTGCAACCTCTACCACTACTTTAGCACTTTTCACGAGTCCACTAGTGGTAGGTTTACTTGCCACCAACTAAGAAGGCTCTAGAGCTCTTTGGAAAAATCACTCTGGACTACCCATGGGGGTTGAACCTGATACCTCCTCCTCCTCATCCTTGAGACTTAACCACTGTGCTAAGTGGATTATGTGTTCTAAAAGGCAGATGAACCTATACTTAATTCTAATCTTGAGATATTTGGCCTTACATGAGAATCACCAAACCATGTCCAATTTTAGATATGTTTAAACCATTTGGACAATCATGACAGACCCACTTTATAACAGATCCACTCCTTCCGAATCTTTATAAAATGAGGTAAATACATCTTGGTATTCTCGTAAGAGTTAACTACGGCTATTTCTTCTCTAGTGAGATCACTGGAAGAGGAGTTTTCAGCACGTGGCCTGTAAGGGCAGGCTCTAAGTGAATTGAAGCAACTGTGCTATGCAATATAATATGTTCGGTTGCACCACTATCAAAATACCAAAAATCTTACTACAAACATACACTTTTCATGAGAAGATGGGTCATAGCAGCAAATAATAGTAAACATCCATTCTTCATTTCGCACAAGATTTGCTATAATCATTTTATGTTTTTAGCTATAATATCTCAAAACGTTGTGCTTTTTCTGGCTTCATATTTTTTTAATATTTGATGATCTCATATAAAGTTTTTACTTGATTCTTGTACGAATGGTTGATTTGTGGTTTATTGCATTAGTCTTTAATAAAAAATTGGGTTAGCTCATCCTTGGATTGACAATTTGAAGAAGTTTCATAATTCATTAAGAAAGATCAATCAGGTCACTATTGCTACAATGGGTCAGATGTTGAAATACTTTGAGAAGTGAAACATGCAAAGATTTGTGGAAAAGTTCGGTGTGATCATGGACATGTCTAATAGTTGAAGGACCTCTCTCTCCAACTCAGGATAGGATGTGGATCCTAAACATCTTTAATGATTCTTTAACCAATTACTAAAACTTCTTCAGTGAATGTTCTCACAGAAAGGATGGGAGTGTGATTCTCTATCAAATCCTTTCTATCAAATCTTACTTGAAGAGCGTGAATCAGGAAACAGCATCTGTAGAATTCTGGTTTCGATAGGATGTTGCATATATTTTTGTAGTTGCCCTCAATCTCATCTCTCCTAACCAAAATTTTCATATCTTTGATCTCATATTTTTGAAGTTGTCAAGCACTTCAAACAATGATTCTTCTTCTTCTAATACTTGTAGGTTTTTCTTTTGTTTCGTTTTCCTTTGTTTCTTTTTCATTCCCTTCATTTGTACTTGACTAGTATGTATCTTGGTTTTCTACTTGATGCTTACTTTTCTATGCAAGAAATCTTTCATACTTAAATGTAAACTTTACATTAAGTACCTGATACCTAAGTATCTCATTAGGAACAAATCTACTAGTTACTTAGAGTTGCAAAGTTGTGGCCAACATTACTTTGCAACTAAATAGTTTTGTCCACCCAAATTTCAAGATTGATCTTTAAAAAGTAAGCTAACTAGTAATTTAAGTTTACTAGAAAATTATATTCACTTATTTACTTACCAAACAATGATTCCAATTTTTTCATGCAAATGCATGTGCTTGTATGCAAATTCATATGCTTGCATGCATGTGTTGGCAAGTTTTTGCATGCCCTAAACTAACTCAAGCATTTCTTGTGCTTGATATGCATGCACTTCATGCATCTATGTTACGCACAACATACTCTTTGCTTCCTTTTTTTGTATAAGCATGCTATTGCACATGCTTGAGTGGAAACATCAATGCATAAACATTTATTCTTTTCCATACATGAAGCAAAAAATTGCCTATGAATGCATTCAAGTACCCTTGATGCATGATGTGCTCTCAATACTCTCATGTTTACTCCTATAGCTTTCATTAACTTTTAGTTCCTTCCATCAGAATTGAAGTCTTATGCTATGCTTCAATGAAGGTTCTATGCATAAGCATATGAAACACAAAGCAAACAAGTATTAAATCAAGAATGTACTTGGAGTATAAAGTTACAAACAATAGCCACATCCATCCTTTTCCCTGAAAAGCCATCATACTCCTCATTTCTCTAAGAGGTGATTGTTGTTTCTCTGCACAAACCTTCTAAACCTCATCCATTTTGCAAGCCTTTTCAACATTGAAAAGCTTATAAAATGAGCTTTCCAACAAGCTAAAAATCATAAAATAACAACACTTATAAAGTAAAGAACAACACAACTCGAAAGTTAACTAGCTGCTCGATGATCACTTGCTAGAAACAATGTTTTGGAGTGGATAATTTGGATGCTTAGATTGTCAACTTGAATCTAGATCACATATGATACCTCTCATGAGGGGTCAAAAATGCCCTCTTGCATGATTTTTAAATTTTCTTGGATGAGCAATCTTGAAGTCCTCTTTTCAAGTCATCTTTTCCTTCATGATGCTCCATATTAGAGGCCGAGAAGGATCATGCTTTATGCCTTATCTTCACCTCTATCCATGCTTCATGACTCTCCTCAAATGTGCTTTGGATTCTATCACTATGCTCTCTTAGTCCTCTATCTTTATGTGCAAAAGCAAAGATCTCTCTCTCTCTCTCTCTTTGATCATTATGTATCCTCTAACAAAGAAATTGGTTTTGTGGATAGCAAAGCTACCTATCATCTGAGAAGTAACATATTCAATTCATGGTTATCTATCTCTTGACAAGCAGAAGAAAGAGGGATGCCATATTTAAGTAAAATAAATAATACATGGCATCATGGGTAGAAGCATTGCTCCATATCCTAGGAGGTGAAAGGTTCAATGCCCAAGGTCTGCACAATTGAATATTTGCAGACGATATTTTTTTCTTCACATGAGAGAGCATTGATAAAAGGATTTTCCAATCAATGTAAGTATTGTGTGAGCTATTGCACTTCTTGGATAGCTCATTGATCTCTCTCAACCATCATGTCAATGGTTCAAATCTGGGTTGCATACCTACGTAAGTCCTTGAAGAAGCCTAGTCTTTTGCTTCTCTGAGCATTTCTCCAAGAAAAGGATACACATGCATGAATGAAAAATCTCTCTTAGAGGAGAAAATACACACATGCACACAACTAATCCAAGAAGAAAAATGATAGCTATATTTGTGAAGATTAAAGAGAGATGAAATCTTGTCTCGATCTTGTGAACCAAGGATGCTTATGAGGAATATGACAAGATCAAGGTGGTCACCATCAAAGCTTGAGGAAGATGATGAGCAATCAAGGTCACCATGGAAGCTTGAGGAAGATGATGGGCCATCAAGGTCACCGTAGAAGCTTTTCCTAGAAATATAATAGATGAACTAAGAGCATTAGCACCATATGCTAGAGAGATGACTCTGATCCCAATCTTATGCCTCTATATATAGCTCCTCAATTCAATGATGAACATATGATTAAATGAATTCCACAAGTTCATGTGCAACCTCTACCACTACTTTAGCACTTTTCACGAGTCCACTAGTGGTAGGTTTACTTGCCACCAACTAAGAAGGCTCTAGAGCTCTTTGGAAAAATCACTCTGGACTACCCATGGGGGTTGAACCTGATACCTCCTCCTCCTCATCCTTGAGACTTAACCACTGTGCTAAGTGGATTATGTGTTCTAAAAGGCAGATGAACCTATACTTAATTCTAATCTTGAGATATTTGGCCTTACATGAGAATCACCAAACCATGTCCAATTTTAGATATGTTTAAACCATTTGGACAATCATGACAGACCCACTTTATAACAGATCCACTCCTTCCGAATCTTTATAAAATGAGGTAAATACATCTTGGTATTCTCGTAAGAGTTAACTACGGCTATTTCTTCTCTAGTGAGATCACTGGAAGAGGAGTTTTCAGCACGTGGCCTGTAAGGGCAGGCTCTAAGTGAATTGAAGCAACTGTGCTATGCAATATAATATGTTCGGTTGCACCACTATCAAAATACCAAAAATCTTACTACAAACATACACTTTTCATGAGAAGATGGGTCATAGCAGCAAATAATAGTAAACATCCATTCTTCATTTCGCACAAGATTTGCTATAATCATTTTATGTTTTTAGCTATAATATCTCAAAACGTTGTGCTTTTTCTGGCTTCATATTTTTTTAATATTTGATGATCTCATATAAAGTTTTTACTTGATTCTTGTACGAATGGTTGATTTGTGGTTTATTGCATTAGTCTTTAATAAAAAATTGGGTTAGCTCATCCTTGGATTGACAATTTGAAGAAGTTTCATAATTCATTAAGAAAGATCAATCAGGTCACTATTGCTACAATGGGTCAGATGTTGAAATACTTTGAGAAGTGAAACATGCAAAGATTTGTGGAAAAGTTCGGTGTGATCATGGACATGTCTAATAGTTGAAGGACCTCTCTCTCCAACTCAGGATAGGATGTGGATCCTAAACATCTTTAATGATTCTTTAACCAATTACTAAAACTTCTTCAGTGAATGTTCTCACAGAAAGGATGGGAGTGTGATTCTCTATCAAATCCTTTCTATCAAATCTTACTTGAAGAGCGTGAATCAGGAAACAGCATCTGTAGAATTCTGGTTTCGATAGGATGTTGCATATATTTTTGTAGTTGCCCTCAATCTCATCTCTCCTAACCAAAATTTTCATATCTTTGATCTCATATTTTTGAAGTTGTCAAGCACTTCAAACAATGATTCTTCTTCTTCTAATACTTGTAGGTTTTTCTTTTGTTTCGTTTTCCTTTGTTTCTTTTTCATTCCCTTCATTTGTACTTGACTAGTATGTATCTTGGTTTTCTACTTGATGCTTACTTTTCTATGCAAGAAATCTTTCATACTTAAATGTAAACTTTACATTAAGTACCTGATACCTAAGTATCTCATTAGGAACAAATCTACTAGTTACTTAGAGTTGCAAAGTTGTGGCCAACATTACTTTGCAACTAAATAGTTTTGTCCACCCAAATTTCAAGATTGATCTTTAAAAAGTAAGCTAACTAGTAATTTAAGTTTACTAGAAAATTATATTCACTTATTTACTTACCAAACAATGATTCCAATTTTTTCATGCAAATGCATGTGCTTGTATGCAAATTCATATGCTTGCATGCATGTGTTGGCAAGTTTTTGCATGCCCTAAACTAACTCAAGCATTTCTTGTGCTTGATATGCATGCACTTCATGCATCTATGTTACGCACAACATACTCTTTGCTTCCTTTTTTTATATAAGCATGCTATTGCACATGCTTGAGTGGGAACATCAATGCATAAACATTTATTCTTTTCCATACATGAAGCAAAAAATTGCCTATGAATGCATTCAAGTACCCTTGATGCATGATGTGCTCTCAATACTCTCATGTTTACTCCTATAGCTTTCATTAACTTTTAGTTCCTTCCATCAGAATTGAAGTCTTATGCTATGCTTCAATGAAGGTTCTATGCATAAGCATATGAAACACAAAGCAAACAAGTATTAAATCAAGAATGTACTTGGAGTATAAAGTTACAAACAATAGCCACATCCATCCTTTTCCCTGAAAAGCCATCATACTCCTCATTTCTCTAAGAGGTGATTGTTGTTTCTCTGCACAAACCTTCTAAACCTCATCCATTTTGCAAGCCTTTTCAACATTGAAAAGCTTATAAAATGAGCTTTCCAACAAGCTAAAAATCATAAAATAACAACACTTATAAAGTAAAGAACAACACAACTCGAAAGTTAACTAGCTGCTCGATGATCACTTGCTAGAAACAATGTTTTGGAGTGGATAATTTGGATGCTTAGATTGTCAACTTGAATCTAGATCACATATGATACCTCTCATGAGGGGTCAAAAATGCCCTCTTGCATGATTTTTAAATTTTCTTGGATGAGCAATCTTGAAGTCCTCTTTTCAAGTCATCTTTTCCTTCATGATGCTCCATATTAGAGGCCGAGAAGGATCATGCTTTATGCCTTATCTTCACCTCTATCCATGCTTCATGACTCTCCTCAAATGTGCTTTGGATTCTATCACTATGCTCTCTTAGTCCTCTATCTTTATGTGCAAAAGCAAAGATCTCTCTCTCTCTCTCTCTTTGATCATTATGTATCCTCTAACAAAGAAATTGGTTTTGTGGATAGCAAAGCTACCTATCATCTGAGAAGTAACATATTCAATTCATGGTTATCTATCTCTTGACAAGCAGAAGAAAGAGGGATGCCATATTTAAGTAAAATAAATAATACATGGCATCATGGGTAGAAGCATTGCTCCATATCCTAGGAGGTGAAAGGTTCAATGCCCAAGGTCTGCACAATTGAATATTTGCAGACGATATTTTTTTCTTCACATGAGAGAGCATTGATAAAAGGATTTTCCAATCAATGTAAGTATTGTGTGAGCTATTGCACTTCTTGGATAGCTCATTGATCTCTCTCAACCATCATGTCAATGGTTCAAATATGGGTTGCATACCTACGTAAGTCCTTGAAGAAGCCTAGTCTTTTGATTCTATGAGCATTTCTCCAAGAAAAGGATACACATGCATGAATGAAAAATCTCTCTTAGAGGAGAAAATACACACATGCACACAACTAATCCAAGAAGAAAAATGATAGCTATATTTGTGAAGATTAAAGAGAGATGAAATCTTGTCTCGATCTTGTGAACCAAGGATGCTTATGAGGAATATGACAAGATCAAGGTGGTCACCATCAAAGCTTGAGGAAGATGATGAGCAATCAAGGTCACCATGGAAGCTTGAGGAAGATGATGGGCCATCAAGGTCACCGTAGAAGCTTTTCCTAGAAATATAATAGATGAACTAAGAGCATTAGCACCATATGCTAGAGAGATGACTCTGATCCCAATCTTATGCCTCTATATATAGCTCCTCAATTCAATGATGAACATATGATTAAATGAATTCCACAAGTTCATGTGCAACCTCTACCACTACTTTAGCACTTTTCACGAGTCCACTAGTGGTAGGTTTACTTGCCACCAACTAAGAAGGCTCTAGAGCTCTTTGGAAAAATCACTCTGGACTACCCATGGGGGTTGAACCTGATACCTCCTCCTCCTCATCCTTGAGACTTAACCACTGTGCTAAGTGGATTATGTGTTCTAAAAGGCAGATGAACCTATACTTAATTCTAATCTTGAGATATTTGGCCTTACATGAGAATCACCAAACCATGTCCAATTTTAGATATGTTTAAACCATTTGGACAATCATGACAGACCCACTTTATAACAGATCCACTCCTTCCGAATCTTTATAAAATGAGGTAAATACATCTTGGTATTCTCGTAAGAGTTAACTACGGCTATTTCTTCTCTAGTGAGATCACTGGAAGAGGAGTTTTCAGCACGTGGCCTGTAAGGGCAGGCTCTAAGTGAATTGAAGCAACTGTGCTATGCAATATAATATGTTCGGTTGCACCACTATCAAAATACCAAAAATCTTACTACAAACATACACTTTTCATGAGAAGATGGGTCATAGCAGCAAATAATAGTAAACATCCATTCTTCATTTCGCACAAGATTTGCTATAATCATTTTATGTTTTTAGCTATAATATCTCAAAACGTTGTGCTTTTTCTGGCTTCATATTTTTTTAATATTTGATGATCTCATATAAAGTTTTTACTTGATTCTTGTACGAATGGTTGATTTGTGGTTTATTGCATTAGTCTTTAATAAAAAATTGGGTTAGCTCATCCTTGGATTGACAATTTGAAGAAGTTTCATAATTCATTAAGAAAGATCAATCAGGTCACTATTGCTACAATGGGTCAGATGTTGAAATACTTTGAGAAGTGAAACATGCAAAGATTTGTGGAAAAGTTCGGTGTGATCATGGACATGTCTAATAGTTGAAGGACCTCTCTCTCCAACTCAGGATAGGATGTGGATCCTAAACATCTTTAATGATTCTTTAACCAATTACTAAAACTTCTTCAGTGAATGTTCTCACAGAAAGGATGGGAGTGTGATTCTCTATCAAATCCTTTCTATCAAATCTTACTTGAAGAGCGTGAATCAGGAAACAGCATCTGTAGAATTCTGGTTTCGATAGGATGTTGCATATATTTTTGTAGTTGCCCTCAATCTCATCTCTCCTAACCAAAATTTTCATATCTTTGATCTCATATTTTTGAAGTTGTCAAGCACTTCAAACAATGATTCTTCTTCTTCTAATACTTGTAGGTTTTTCTTTTGTTTCGTTTTCCTTTGTTTCTTTTTCATTCCCTTCATTTGTACTTGACTAGTATGTATCTTGGTTTTCTACTTGATGCTTACTTTTCTATGCAAGAAATCTTTCATACTTAAATGTAAACTTTACATTAAGTACCTGATACCTAAGTATCTCATTAGGAACAAATCTACTAGTTACTTAGAGTTGCAAAGTTGTGGCCAACATTACTTTGCAACTAAATAGTTTTGTCCACCCAAATTTCAAGATTGATCTTTAAAAAGTAAGCTAACTAGTAATTTAAGTTTACTAGAAAATTATATTCACTTATTTACTTACCAAACAATGATTCCAATTTTTTCATGCAAATGCATGTGCTTGTATGCAAATTCATATGCTTGCATGCATGTGTTGGCAAGTTTTTGCATGCCCTAAACTAACTCAAGCATTTCTTGTGCTTGATATGCATGCACTTCATGCATCTATGTTACACACAACATACTCTTTGCTTCCTTTTTTTGTATAAGCATGCTATTGCACATGCTTGAGTGGGAACATCAATGCATAAACATTTATTCTTTTCCATACATGAAGCAAAAAATTGCCTATGAATGCATTCAAGTACCCTTGATGCATGATGTGCTCTCAATACTCTCATGTTTACTCCTATAGCTTTCATTAACTTTTAGTTCCTTCCATCAGAATTGAAGTCTTATGCTATGCTTCAATGAAGGTTCTATGCATAAGCATATGAAACACAAAGCAAACAAGTATTAAATCAAGAATGTACTTGGAGTATAAAGTTACAAACAATAGCCACATCCATCCTTTTCCCTGAAAAGCCATCATACTCCTCATTTCTCTAAGAGGTGATTGTTGTTTCTCTGCACAAACCTTCTAAACCTCATCCATTTTGCAAGCCTTTTCAACATTGAAAAGCTTATAAAATGAGCTTTCCAACAAGCTAAAAATCATAAAATAACAACACTTATAAAGTAAAGAACAACACAACTCGAAAGTTAACTAGCTGCTCGATGATCACTTGCTAGAAACAATGTTTTGGAGTGGATAATTTGGATGCTTAGATTGTCAACTTGAATCTAGATCACATATGATACCTCTCATGAGGGGTCAAAAATGCCCTCTTGCATGATTTTTAAATTTTCTTGGATGAGCAATCTTGAAGTCCTCTTTTCAAGTCATCTTTTCCTTCATGATGCTCCATATTAGAGGCTGAGAAGGATCATGCTTTATGCCTTATCTTCACCTCTATCCATGCTTCATGACTCTCCTCAAATGTGCTTTGGATTCTATCACTATGCTCTCTTAGTCCTCTATCTTTATGTGCAAAAGCAAAGATCTCTCTCTCTCTCTCTCTTTGATCATTATGTATCCTCTAACAAAGAAATTGGTTTTGTGGATAGCAAAGCTACCTATCATCTGAGAAGTAACATATTCAATTCATGGTTATCTATCTCTTGACAAGCAGAAGAAAGAGGGATGCCATATTTAAGTAAAATAAATAATACATGGCATCATGGGTAGAAGCATTGCTCCATATCCTAGGAGGTGAAAGGTTCAATGCCCAAGGTCTGCACAATTGAATATTTGCAGACGATATTTTTTTCTTCACATGAGAGAGCATTGATAAAAGGATTTTCCAATCAATGTAAGTATTGTGTGAGCTATTGCACTTCTTGGATAGCTCATTGATCTCTCTCAACCATCATGTCAATGGTTCAAATCTGGGTTGCATACCTACGTAAGTCCTTGAAGAAGCCTAGTCTTTTGCTTCTCTGAGCATTTCTCCAAGAAAAGGATACACATGCATGAATGAAAAATCTCTCTTAGAGGAGAAAATACACACATGCACACAACTAATCCAAGAAGAAAAATGATAGCTATATTTGTGAAGATTAAAGAGAGATGAAATCTTGTCTCGATCTTGTGAACCAAGGATGCTTATGAGGAATATGACAAGATCAAGGTGGTCACCATCAAAGCTTGAGGAAGATGATGAGCAATCAAGGTCACCATGGAAGCTTGAGGAAGATGATGGGCCATCAAGGTCACCGTAGAAGCTTTTCCTAGAAATATAATAGATGAACTAAGAGCATTAGCACCATATGCTAGAGAGATGACTCTGATCCCAATCTTATGCCTCTATATATAGCTCCTCAATTCAATGATGAACATATGATTAAATGAATTCCACAAGTTCATGTGCAACCTCTACCACTACTTTAGCACTTTTCACGAGTCCACTAGTGGTAGGTTTACTTGCCACCAACTAAGAAGGCTCTAGAGCTCTTTGGAAAAATCACTCTGGACTACCCATGGGGGTTGAACCTGATACCTCCTCCTCCTCATCCTTGAGACTTAACCACTGTGCTAAGTGGATTATGTGTTCTAAAAGGCAGATGAACCTATACTTAATTCTAATCTTGAGATATTTGGCCTTACATGAGAATCACCAAACCATGTCCAATTTTAGATATGTTTAAACCATTTGGACAATCATGACAGACCCACTTTATAACAGATCCACTCCTTCCGAATCTTTATAAAATGAGGTAAATACATCTTGGTATTCTCGTAAGAGTTAACTACGGCTATTTCTTCTCTAGTGAGATCACTGGAAGAGGAGTTTTCAGCACGTGGCCTGTAAGGGCAGGCTCTAAGTGAATTGAAGCAACTGTGCTATGCAATATAATATGTTCGGTTGCACCACTATCAAAATACCAAAAATCTTACTACAAACATACACTTTTCATGAGAAGATGGGTCATAGCAGCAAATAATAGTAAACATCCATTCTTCATTTCGCACAAGATTTGCTATAATCATTTTATGTTTTTAGCTATAATATCTCAAAACGTTGTGCTTTTTCTGGCTTCATATTTTTTTAATATTTGATGATCTCATATAAAGTTTTTACTTGATTCTTGTACGAATGGTTGATTTGTGGTTTATTGCATTAGTCTTTAATAAAAAATTGGGTTAGCTCATCCTTGGATTGACAATTTGAAGAAGTTTCATAATTCATTAAGAAAGATCAATCAGGTCACTATTGCTACAATGGGTCAGATGTTGAAATACTTTGAGAAGTGAAACATGCAAAGATTTGTGGAAAAGTTCGGTGTGATCATGGACATGTCTAATAGTTGAAGGACCTCTCTCTCCAACTCAGGATAGGATGTGGATCCTAAACATCTTTAATGATTCTTTAACCAATTACTAAAACTTCTTCAGTGAATGTTCTCACAGAAAGGATGGGAGTGTGATTCTCTATCAAATCCTTTCTATCAAATCTTACTTGAAGAGCGTGAATCAGGAAACAGCATCTGTAGAATTCTGGTTTCGATAGGATGTTGCATATATTTTTGTAGTTGCCCTCAATCTCATCTCTCCTAACCAAAATTTTCATATCTTTGATCTCATATTTTTGAAGTTGTCAAGCACTTCAAACAATGATTCTTCTTCTTCTAATACTTGTAGGTTTTTCTTTTGTTTCGTTTTCCTTTGTTTCTTTTTCATTCCCTTCATTTGTACTTGACTAGTATGTATCTTGGTTTTCTACTTGATGCTTACTTTTCTATGCAAGAAATCTTTCATACTTAAATGTAAACTTTACATTAAGTACCTGATACCTAAGTATCTCATTAGGAACAAATCTACTAGTTACTTAGAGTTGCAAAGTTGTGGCCAACATTACTTTGCAACTAAATAGTTTTGTCCACCCAAATTTCAAGATTGATCTTTAAAAAGTAAGCTAACTAGTAATTTAAGTTTACTAGAAAATTATATTCACTTATTTACTTACCAAACAATGATTCCAATTTTTTCATGCAAATGCATGTGCTTGTATGCAAATTCATATGCTTGCATGCATGTGTTGGCAAGTTTTTGCATGCCCTAAACTAACTCAAGCATTTCTTGTGCTTGATATGCATGCACTTCATGCATCTATGTTACGCACAACATACTCTTTGCTTCCTTTTTTTATATAAGCATGCTATTGCACATGCTTGAGTGGGAACATCAATGCATAAACATTTATTCTTTTCCATACATGAAGCAAAAAATTGCCTATGAATGCATTCAAGTACCCTTGATGCATGATGTGCTCTCAATACTCTCATGTTTACTCCTATAGCTTTCATTAACTTTTAGTTCCTTCCATCAGAATTGAAGTCTTATGCTATGCTTCAATGAAGGTTCTATGCATAAGCATATGAAACACAAAGCAAACAAGTATTAAATCAAGAATGTACTTGGAGTATAAAGTTACAAACAATAGCCACATCCATCCTTTTCCCTGAAAAGCCATCATACTCCTCATTTCTCTAAGAGGTGATTGTTGTTTCTCTGCACAAACCTTCTAAACCTCATCCATTTTGCAAGCCTTTTCAACATTGAAAAGCTTATAAAATGAGCTTTCCAACAAGCTAAAAATCATAAAATAACAACACTTATAAAGTAAAGAACAACACAACTCGAAAGTTAACTAGCTGCTCGATGATCACTTGCTAGAAACAATGTTTTGGAGTGGATAATTTGGATGCTTAGATTGTCAACTTGAATCTAGATCACATATGATACCTCTCATGAGGGGTCAAAAATGCCCTCTTGCATGATTTTTAAATTTTCTTGGATGAGCAATCTTGAAGTCCTCTTTTCAAGTCATCTTTTCCTTCATGATGCTCCATATTAGAGGCCGAGAAGGATCATGCTTTATGCCTTATCTTCACCTCTATCCATGCTTCATGACTCTCCTCAAATGTGCTTTGGATTCTATCACTATGCTCTCTTAGTCCTCTATCTTTATGTGCAAAAGCAAAGATCTCTCTCTCTCTCTCTCTTTGATCATTATGTATCCTCTAACAAAGAAATTGGTTTTGTGGATAGCAAAGCTACCTATCATCTGAGAAGTAACATATTCAATTCATGGTTATCTATCTCTTGACAAGCAGAAGAAAGAGGGATGCCATATTTAAGTAAAATAAATAATACATGGCATCATGGGTAGAAGCATTGCTCCATATCCTAGGAGGTGAAAGGTTCAATGCCCAAGGTCTGCACAATTGAATATTTGCAGACGATATTTTTTTCTTCACATGAGAGAGCATTGATAAAAGGATTTTCCAATCAATGTAAGTATTGTGTGAGCTATTGCACTTCTTGGATAGCTCATTGATCTCTCTCAACCATCATGTCAATGGTTCAAATATGGGTTGCATACCTACGTAAGTCCTTGAAGAAGCCTAGTCTTTTGATTCTCTGAGCATTTCTCCAAGAAAAGGATACACATGCATGAATGAAAAATCTCTCTTAGAGGAGAAAATACACACATGCACACAACTAATCCAAGAAGAAAAATGATAGCTATATTTGTGAAGATTAAAGAGAGATGAAATCTTGTCTCGATCTTGTGAACCAAGGATGCTTATGAGGAATATGACAAGATCAAGGTGGTCACCATCAAAGCTTGAGGAAGATGATGAGCAATCAAGGTCACCATGGAAGCTTGAGGAAGATGATGGGCCATCAAGGTCACCGTAGAAGCTTTTCCTAGAAATATAATAGATGAACTAAGAGCATTAGCACCATATGCTAGAGAGATGACTCTGATCCCAATCTTATGCCTCTATATATAGCTCCTCAATTCAATGATGAACATATGATTAAATGAATTCCACAAGTTCATGTGCAACCTCTACCACTACTTTAGCACTTTTCACGAGTCCACTAGTGGTAGGTTTACTTGCCACCAACTAAGAAGGCTCTAGAGCTCTTTGGAAAAATCACTCTGGACTACCCATGGGGGTTGAACCTGATACCTCCTCCTCCTCATCCTTGAGACTTAACCACTGTGCTAAGTGGATTATGTGTTTTAAAAGGCAGATGAACCTATACTTAATTCTAATCTTGAGATATTTGGCCTTACATGAGAATCACCAAACCATGTCCAATTTTAGATATGTTTAAACCATTTGGACAATCATGACAGACCCACTTTATAACAGATCCACTCCTTCCGAATCTTTATAAAATGAGGTAAATACATCTTGGTATTCTCGTAAGAGTTAACTACGGCTATTTCTTCTCTAGTGAGATCACTGGAAGAGGAGTTTTCAGCACGTGGCCTGTAAGGGCAGGCTCTAAGTGAATTGAAGCAACTGTGCTATGCAATATAATATGTTCGGTTGCACCACTATCAAAATACCAAAAATCTTACTACAAACATACACTTTTCATGAGAATGATGGGTCATAGCAGCAAATAATAGTAAACATCCATTCTTCATTTCGCACAAGATTTGCAAAAGCTGTTTTAGGTGGAGGCCTTTAGAACAACCATTCTCGCATCTTCCTTCTTTGCCTCTTTTGTAGCTAGTTTTGGAAACCTCTTTATGACATGATCATTTCTTTTAGCACATTTGCAAAACTCTTTCTACTTTTCTATTTTCTTCTCATCTATGCCTTCCCTTTTGGTTGTGCAAAATTAGCAGATTTCTACTTGCTAATAGATGAGCTCCATTTACCTTTGCCCTTTTGACTAGCTATGAAAAATTGATCTACAACACACATAATGCACCTTTTTTCCTAGAATGATCTTCCTGCAATAAAACAGAGACTCTTCTAACTCCTCAAATCTTTTAACACATTTGGGTTTCCTTTCATCGTCAACTGTGAAGAGTAGAAGCAAAATTTTGATACGAATCATGAACATTAAGAATGTTCTACACAAGTGGACTATCTAGCAAGACTTCATGTGAACTATCTAGCATGACTTCATGTGCAAAAATCAACTGTTCTTTCATATCTTTGATCTTTGTAAAGGAACTACCCATAGAATCTCCTTCATTCATATCCTCTATCTCCGACTATTTTTAGAGGTAAGCAACATGAGCCTCATTTCTTGCTTGGTATAAAGTGGCAAGTGTATCCCAAGCATCAATTGCTATTTTGCACGAACGAACATGAAGGATAATGGCACATTTGATAGACAAAGCTATCAATGCATGTGTCTAGGCATCTCTGCCGCAATAGGTGCGGCAAGAACCATAGCACGAGTAAGAATTTGAAGATTGCCATCTTCAATGCCATCTATATCACCTTCAATAACTATATTTGCAAGTGTAATGTCATTTTTCAACACCTAGCATAATATTACACATTCCTTTTACCATGAATACATGATGCATCATATATGCCCATAATAGGTAATTAGTGCCATCCAACTTATCATCAACCACCAACATATGGAATACATCATTTCTTTCAACCATGGCCACCGACTAAAATACCTTGATGCAAAAAAATGACTCATAAATAGAACGACCATGTTTCCCTCAATTAAACATGTAGCGAACTTCAAGCCTCTTGTACTAGGAGCAAAACCTCTATATATATGTTTAGCACAAAAGAAGGAAATTGCTTGCATAAGCATTATGATACTGCATTCAGAAAAGAGCTCAAATCAAAATTTTGATACCACAGAGCAAAGCCATTTTAAATCCTAATCAACTTGTGTATGCTCACCAATTTTCATGCGATTATGAGGCTGGAAAGGTGTTGACGATACCCTAGATGAGGCGATGAACTACTTTGATACCAATTGTTGGAGTTTGAGGTCTGCAAAAGCACACGAACAACACAACAAGAAGAAGAAGATTGGAGCACAACACACAATGATGAATGTATTACCAAGTGAATGTACAAAGATACGTAACCCATTAGGTTTATAGGAATATATACAAGCCGAGGGAAAGAATCCTCCTAAAGAGGGAAAAAAGTGTCCAGGTCCTAGGGTGTTCACACATGCACTACCAAAATATATCAACACCATAGTTTTACTTCATCTTTGTACATCACTTACGCCCTGAATAGATCATAGCCTTTTTCATCCTCACAAGGAGTGACTGTCTATTCATTGACTACCACGTCCATAGTAGTAAGGATATGAGACCTATCATATGGTTCAAAATTCTCATCTAGAAATCTCATGGGCATTGGCATGTAGGAGGGGACTTAACTGGGTTTACCAAAGTTGCGCTCCTAAAATGTAAGTGTTTCATTCTTCTTTCCCCTAGCTTCTCGTCTTTGAGCGTATCACTACATGAACAATATAAGATTAGTGGCCTATTCGGGCTACAGGCACATATACAAGCCAAGGGAATAAACCTCCTGAGGAGGAAAAAAAGTGCCTTAACATCCACATACATCATTACCAGAAACATATCACCATAAACAAATGCCCCTTTCTTGCCATAGAATAATATTTCTAGTAAAATATGGATTAATCATGAGAAATTATGTATCAAGATCCACAAGAAATATTATATATTCAAGCCACAACAAAAATTACAAATTATGTATTACAAAGTGTGTTAAGTCCACAACAAAAATTACAAATCGTGTTTAAGAAACACCAGAAAAATTAAGCAAATATTGCTGAAACGCTCTGTAAAAGGACTCAGAAACCTCCATAATAACAAACACCAATCCCACAAATGTTGAACGATGATTAAACGACAGCAATAGACATGCATCCATCTTGGATGGTAAAAAGTCCTCTAACAATAGACTTTCAAAACTATAATCGGCTTCCACCGTCCACTTGTTTGCTTTCTGTAGATTACATAGCTTTCATAAGTTGAAAACCCAGCAGATTAACTCAGCAGATTTCGGCCAGCTTCCATCGACTTTTTTGGTTTCTTTTGCATAAGTTGAAAACCCAGCAGATTTAACTCAGCAGATTTCCATCAGCTTCCAAACGAAGGACATGTTGAACTCAGCAGATTTAACTCATATCAAGAATCCAGATAAATTTCCGTTGCATTACAAACCTCATTGGATTTGATTACTTGCGACTTCCGTTCAGTATTTAGTTATCAGTCATGCAGGTCAATTTTCGTTTCCTTTCAATATTAAGTTCAGTCATTCAGGCCAATTTTCGTTATCACATTGGGCCATGACTTTGATTTCGGTAAATAGAAATAATTAAACATTTCAGGAACATAATTCGCGAGAATTGAGCAAATTCTCCGAATGACCTTTGCAAATCTGAGCTTTAATGGAGACCTTCCACAGAGATAAACCTGAGAACACATACTTGGAAGAGACCAGGTCTCTTCTCCCAACTCAAATGGATATGCAAATCAGCGATGCTACAAAAGCTTTTAATTGCCGAGTCGAAACATCCAGGGAATCCTTTCTGTTTTTTATTGTTTGAAGTGCTTTCCCAAACATCAAAGATCCTACTATAGATATCCGCGCATAGACTATGAAATTCTTTGAATTTTTTTGGTAAAGCACGCTCAAAGGCTTTCGCTAAGAGTAAAATGCATGATTAGCGAGTAAAATGTATGAGTAAGCGAAAACCATAAGACATTTAGACCATATCCGTGCACGGAGTGGAAATTCTATGTACAGCTCAGTCAAATTGAGCCAGTAACTGCAGACAAATTTCCAAAACGGAGTACTCATATATTACAAACCTCATCGGATTTAAATTACTTGCGAGTTCGTTCAGTATTAAGTTTATCAGTCATGCAGGTCAAGTTTCGTTTCCTTCCAATATTAAGTTCATTCATTCAGGCCAATTTTCGTTCACATTTAGCCATGACTTTAATTTCTGTAAATAGAAATAATTAAACATTCGTCCTCAAAGCGCAGTATATTAAAATCCTTTTTTTGCTTTTAATTGTTGAAGTGCTTTCCCAGAGACATCAAAGATCCTACTACAGGCATGCATGATTAAACAGTCATCTTAGACAGCATTATATTTAACCGATAGATATCCCCGCACAGACAAATGAAATTTTTTGAGTTTTTTTGTAGACACTCGCTAAAACTTCAGAGGCTTTCGGTACGAGTAAATGCATGATTAAGCAAAAACCATAAGACATTTAGACCATATCCGTGCACGGAGTGGAAATTCTATGTACAGCTCAGTCAAATTGAGCAAGTAACTGCAGTCAAGTAAGATTGCGGAGGATCTCAGCAGCAGTAGCTATGGCCGCTCCGGTGATAGCACCCTTCAGCACTCGATCCTGGTTGACATTGCTGTCTGTCAAAGAGACCGCTGCACCAGTGAGAGCACCACCCAACAGGGCGTTTTTCTGTCGCAAGAAACGCAAAACAGTAAGTGTATTCAGACATCAAATCATTTCCGCATCAAATCATTTCTGATGTGGTGCGTTTTTCTGTCGCAAGAAACGCAAAACAGTAAGTGTATTGAGACATCAAATCATTTTCGCATCAAATCATTTCTGACTCTACCCAATCATGTGTGCCCCTTGCTTCTTGCATAGCGTAAGTCACTCCCGAGTATGCTCCAGCCACCAGTCCTGCAGTAGACCTTTATAGTTTAACCGGTATACAAGCACAAAAGCTTCGCATAGAAGGGAACAAGCAGCAACGTGGGGCACAACGTGTGCTGACAATGGAACTCTCAGAAAACTTAATGCAGCAAACCTTTTTACTCGTATTCCATAAAAGAATACGAAAATCCGTATAGAAAGAAGATTAGGAGCAACTAATAAGTAAAGAAAGAAAATTAGGACAGCAACACGAATTAGACAGTGCCGATACCGCAGCACAATGAGAAATCTTAAGCACATCATAACACAACGTGAATGCTCAAATAAACACAAATTGGAATACGCATGTTCCGATGTACTTCTCTTAGAGAAACAGGTACGACAGTTCATTGCCCACAACCCCTTTCTTTCACCAAGCACCGTTCAGCTCATTACTTACCCCACTGCATTGCTTCCTTCCCAACACGTTGAACCTGCGCATGTCGCAAATAGAGAATGGATATAAAAAGCTTCAAAGAAAACGGAGGAAAAACTTCAGTGTATTGACCAGTTATGCACAATGAGCTCACCGAGTTCTCGAGTGAATGCTTGTTTGTCTCTTCTGCAACGACCGTAGAAGGATGAGCGACAACGATATCAAATTATTATAAGAATGAACAGAAACGACATTATATGTACGTCACAGAGAGAGAGAGACCTTGCAAAAGCATTCTTGTAGCATCTTGAGTAGCCGCATGGAGGACCCCAACCTGCATCAGAAAGTACACATAAACAAGCTAACCTCGAAATTGAGCAAATGATATATAGAATTTCAGGAGAACTCACCCCCCCGACTTTCACAAAGCCATCAACCACACGATTCAGAAGGGGATGGCCCAAATCAATAAGGAAATCTGCATCATTTTTGTCAACACTGGAAACAACCCGGTCTGCCATGTTTGCAAGTTGTACTGCTACGATGTTGGTTCACAAGAATTTCCTTTCGTTGCTACACAAAAACCCCCCAGACAAAGACCCTGAACGTAGGCATGTATGTTACGTCTCTCTCTCTCTCTCTCTCTCTCTCTCTCTCTCTCTCTCTCTCTCTCTCTCTCTCTCTCTCTCTCTCTCTCTAACCGAGCTATTCTAAGACTTCGTTTTGGAAACTCTTTCATGCAGCATGCAACGCTGTCAAGGAATCGTCACTAAAACTAATCTCAATATATCCATCTCTGTGTGGTTCTCACACGGACGACGCGAACACGTCCTTCGTTACCGTCGAAAAAACCATCAACCCTAATCAAATTCTATTCCATTCTACATTGAGCAGCTGCATACCTGATTCAGTAGGCCGCTTCAAGGTGAGTCCAGCACAGGCAGGTCGAAGAGAGCGGTTACTCAATAGTTCCCGAGTGAACTTAAGAAGAGAAAGGAAAGGCACGTGTCCTTCATGGACTTCGCAACGTAGATTTTCTACTTTCTGGTTTTCAAACAAAAAATGCATAAAGAGAGAACACCCTGCGTACTTAAATTTTATGGCATTCTTCCTTTTTTTTCTTTCTTTTTTTAACTTACAAGAAATCGGAGAGGATGGTCTTATCCTCACTGAGTATGGGGATAAAGACGGTCTCTTTGGAGAAAAATTTTGAGCCACTTATTATATAACTAGGGTTTATAGAAAAATTCTATAGTCGTGAAGTGGAATATATCATTGTGCAAGGTGATAGTAATTTTTTTTCTTAAGTGAAATAAAGTAGAGAAGCTTCTTATTTCATCAGCCATAAAAGTGTCCTAGAAAAGTCAGGGATTAGTTAGGAGCATAGAAGCATCCCTAGAAGACACCTGTGGGGAGAGATATGAAGATAGAAGTCTCCAAGTGTATCTTTCATACCTATCAATCATGTGTGCAACCATACAAACCTGATTAAGCCATGTAAGACACTGTTTACTAGGGATTAACTGAGACAACCTGTAATATGAACTTCGTGTTCTTGAGACTACAATAGCTAAGTCTAAATATCGAGGTAATTATCAAATGAACTAGTGAGATCACTCAAGAACATAATCAAATCCCACAAGGGGTGAGAGATGCATGTACCCACCCAACCAAATCCATCCATATATATAACTTCAAGGCTAAGGGGAAATGTGAGGAAATCCAGGCAAGTGTCCCCTCCACATGGATGCTAATTCAAGGACTTCTAACCTTGGAAATCAAATGCGCTTCACATAGATTCTAAAAGGATATCTCTCAAGGTTGTACATTCAAGTCTAAAGTCTTGAGAAGCTTCCCTATGGAAAATAAATTACCCTTCAATGGGAAAGACATAAGTCCACGAGTTCAACTAGAACCCAAGGTTTATTTCCAACATTCCAGCCCATATAATCCATATCTATGGCCTTCAAAATCCATGTCTTTGTGCAACATTCTTCCTTCCTTAAAATATTTTGGCCCTCGAGAAAGTGTGAAATATATTATGTGGAGTATTCCCTATGCCCCATATGATCAATCTTGTTGATCATGGTTCTCATCTCTCTAGTTCCCCTCTTTAATCGAAATGGAATTTTATTCTACATTGGATCTGGCAAGAGTTCGATCCATGAGTGGGATGATCCCTACGTAATCATTCTAAACGCCAATTGATTTTGGATGTGAGAATATGAATCAAGTGCAAAATATGAAAAGAATGACAAGGATGGATTAAAACATCCTCCCTAATACACTCTTTCACTATGTGGAACTATTTATCCATAGCATTAGCATGAAGTGTAATAAAAATGATGTGTTGGTAGCCAAAGGGGGGAAGGCAATTCATAATCAGGTATGAAAATCTAAAGGAATTTGATAACGTTTGCAGTAGATGCAACCAATGCAGTTACTTTATTTTGACGTCCTTTTGTAACAAGATGAAGCTTAATACAAATTATGTTTTTCTATCATATGTGCTCTTGTGTGATGTAGTTCCCCTTTGTTTACAACATGCTATGATTTGTAATTCATGAAGCGCCGAAATGTGTTGGGATGTGCATATTTTATTGGTATCATATGTTGCATGCAGATGTTTTACTTTGCATAGTTGTGGAACTGCATATGAATGAGTGTGATATAGAAACGCTACAAGAATAAGGGGGGCATAGCGATACCTTCAATTGAAAAAAAAAAGTGGGGAATTTTGCTTATGCGATGCTCTTATTAAAAAACCTCGCATAAGCGATGCCCAAGAAAAAGAATAAAAAAAATTAAACCCAAAGTGTCGCATAAGGGATGTCTGGCATCGCTCATATGATGCTCATAATCACCATTGCTACAAACATTGAATGCTAGTGATGCTTGTAGCAATGGTGGCAAACTGATTGCGACGCTAAAGGAATTAAAACAAAAAATTGATTTCTCTCGACACATTTGTGTGAGGATCAAGTGAGAGCAAAGGAGCAAGCTAAGGAGCGAGTGAAGGAGCGAGTGGAGGAGCAAAGGTACATGCACATACATACACACATATGCATACACATACATACATACACATATATACACATATACATATATATACACATATACACACACATACACACCCATACATACATACATATACACACACATATACATACATATATACACCTATACACAGATATACACACACACAGACATACACACATATACACACACATACATACATATATACACACACATAAATACACACATGCACATACACACACATATATACACACATATACACACATACACATACACGCACATATGCATACACACACATACACATACACACAAATACTTGCACATATACAACACACACACATACACTCACATGCATACATACACACATACATATGCATACATACATAGACACATGCATACACACACATGCACATACATACACACACATACATACACACATATGCACATATACACACACATACAAACACATGCATACAAAAAAATACACACATGCATACACACACATACACATACTATACATACATATGCATACACACACATATACATACATCCACATATACATACACACATACACATACACACACACATACACGTTGTTTGATGGTTGTGTGTTCTTTAACAAAACATGTTATTCAAAGGTTGTGTACGGGAACCAGGATTATGGCTGCGATTACTGTACTCACAACATGCATTTATGTTCTTGAAATTAATTTCACACTATTATAGATTTTAGTGCATAGACATTGCATAGTGTCTGACTTCTTCATTATATACTTCTTCGGAATGAATAATAAACTTCAGATATACAAGTCTGTGGAATACTAAGTAATGATTATTACAATATAGAATCTGCTTACAATCTTTAATCTTCACACCGGATTACAATACTTCTACACTCTCTCTATACCATAAGACAAGAATCCATTCTACAGACTCTCCGAAAATCATCATTCTGCATAGACAAACTTCTCCTGATACCGCACCGTTCTCCTCTTCATACTGTTCTGCTACATCACATCATTGCATACTTTGGAATTAAAGAAACACTAGACTTTTAAAAACTCCTCAGATCTCCATAAAATAAAAGAATCCCCTTCTCCTATTACAAAAGTAAATTACAAGTTTATGGTCGTCCATTCCGGCAGCTAACACTGGCACACATGGTGGATCCAAACCCATTAAATTACAAAATGGTATGTGATTACAAGTCATCATCATTATTTTGAAGCTCGGGGTTCATTATTTGCTCTATATCATATCTACGTTCCTTGAACATTTCTTCAATATTTTCTTTCGCTATTCTGATTTCTATAGCAAAAAACTCCTTTGGTTCCAATAACTATTGGCTCATGCTATGGTAATTTACTACCACTCCTTCTAGTTCTAGAACCCTATTCTGCAACTTATCTAACATATTATCAAAGGCGATAGTCATATCGGATATCTTTTCTATATAACTCTCTATTAGTTTCTTCGCTTTGTCCAACTACGTTTTGTGCTTCAGGTCCAAAATTGACGCATTTTTCTTCAAGTCTACTACTTCTGCTTCTTTTCCCTCCAAACCCAGGTTCACATCTATACATCTCTGTCTCCACACTTCAATTTGCTTTTTGAGTTCTATGAGACCATCCAACTAAGCTGTTGCCATGTCAAAACTTTCTTGTACAGTGCGGAGTTGGGCTTCTAGCTCCGTAAACTCTGAGTTCTACACTGCCAACTTTTTTTTTGCCTTAGCAATCACTGATTCCTGCCTTGTTATTTCATCACACTGGTTATTCACTTTCTTCTTTAACCTCTGTACTTCATGTTCTTCTTTCTAAAGTTTAGTTACTAACTCCTTATTGGTTTTCTTTAATTTTTGCATAGATTTTTGTTTCTGTGCAATCTCCGCTTGAAGTCGTGCGACCTCCTATGTCTTTTCTTTAGTTGCCACCTTTAGCATACTATTCTCCGCTAATGCATCATCTAATTTTTCCATCACTTCTTCATGGACCGCACTTTCTCTCCCCATAGTCTTCGCTCTGAGTAAATGAATATCTGCCCTTAGTCGATTGATTTTCACATTCATGTCTGCTTTTTCTGCTACCCACTCTTCCTTTTGTTGATTGAACGGTCCACACCGCTTCTGCAACTCCTCCATCGGAGCTACACTCCAATGTATCCCTCTGGCTAAATCTCCAAGAAATTTCGGTCTTTCCCGTTCATTGGGAAACATCCAAGGATAAATGTAATCATTGCACCTTATAGCTAGCAATTTCACCCATCCATCCGACTACTTCGATTTATCACGTAAATTGCATAAAGTAAATGTAGGAAGTGGGGAAACCTTCCTTGCATTTTTCACATTACGCTCAGCTTGCTCCCTCTGTTTTTGGAGCTTCTCCGCTTCTACTTTCGCTTTCTTTTTCATTTCCTCCTCTGCTCGTCTCCTGACTTCCTCTTCTTCTTCTAAGCTTTTCCAGGTTTCTTCTTCTTCTTGATTCTTTCTTGCTGCTTCTTCTTCTACTGCTCTCCCGTCTACATCCTGCTTCCTTTGGTTCTCCTCCACTTCTTGCCACTGAGCTTGTTTGCCTTCATCCCTCACACCAGTATTCTAGTCTTGTGAAGTACCTTCTATGGGTTTGCATTTTGCAGTTCGTTTCTTCAATACTTGTAAAAATACTTCAACCGTTATAATGTTACACTCGTGAGTCAAGAAAGTCAAAGTGTCCGAGAAAATCAATGTAGATAATACTCCAATTTTGGATTCTAGGATTGCATTTACAGCTCTTGCGGTCCTTCTGAGCAGTCTCTAGACTTCCATCGTCATCAGCAGCAATCCAAGTTTAAGCAGGTTATCTTTCAAAAGTTGGGAGAACTTGTACTTCCCTGGGCATGGCTTTCCCAATAGGTTGGCTATTTTCGTAGTGTCCACTATCTCAGTTCCTGCAATAACTCCTGTATTAGTGAAATGGAGCTGCTCTACTATCAGTGTTGGGTATAATTGGAAAGGCTACCCTTGTCCAATTCTTAGACATATCTCTGGGACATTATGATCATTCCCATTTGTTTATCGTGCAATTTCATTCGATATATCTTTTGCAAGAGGATAAGGATGAATACTCTTCTAGTCAATTAATGTGCACTTTAGTAAGTTGTGGCACTTGAAACAATCCGCCTGTTGTTGAGAAAGGTTGTCTATTATGTTGAGAAAATAGGCATCTGAGAAGGTGACCACCATCGTTGTGTCTCTGCTAAGTCTGTTGTTTGCTCTGTTTGCTCAAGCATGCATAGTCACTGATCACTCTATTCATTTGTTCGCCAAACAAGCCGGATTAGAAATTGTCCTCAACCTTTTCTTGCCCACCTTCCTAAGTTGAGAACGTTGAGTTTGCATCATGATTACCCTAGATAGTACACTAATCATGCACCTCAAAATGAGAATCAGAGAATCATATTTGGAATGGTACTTCTACCATTGTCGTTAATTATTTCTACGATTTTCATGTCAAGTAGTTATTCCACCTTTTTGCACGTTGGAGGAATTTCATGAATTATCTTTCTCTCTTTTTTTCTGCATTACTAGCCAGACGACTGATAGGGTCGCAACTTGGACCCATTAATGACTATCGGCAGCAACTCTCTAGATAGCATAACAAGTAGGAAAGAACCTAGTTCGCATAACTCATGGATCCGGAATGGACCTGTCCATCTCAGCTTCAATTTACTCATCTTGCGTTTCATTTCACTTCTAGAATGGTTCCAGTGGAAGGATCGGCTGCAGCGAAAAGTGATGACTCTCCCGTGGTTCACCTATGCACTGACAAGGATCACATTTTCTTATTGCATTCTAGACATTTGCATATATCATTGGCCACCAAAGGCCTACTTGCTAGATTTCCTACAGTGTGATTAAATAATTAAAATGGTTGCCTATTTCACCTGCATGGGCTTCCTAAATAACCACCACCACTTCATGTGGGGGCACAAATCACAACCACATATCGATCGAGTCCTTATGATAAAGTTGCCCTACACTGCTGGCCACAAATGTGAATGTGCTACTCCATTTTCCAAGAAGCTAATCATTTCTTCATACCAAGTTGGAAAGGCCTATGGAGCATCTTGAATTCCCGCAACTACGAAAACATCTGCATCTCGAAGATTGTCATCTACTCCTGTCGGTGGTTCCCCATGATCAATGCACGATAGAAAGTTAGCAATTGCATGGCTTGCTCCTGGTCTATGTACAATGTCATATTCGAACTCCTGGAGTAATAGAACCCATTTGGCTAATTAGCCCACCAGATTCTACTGCTTGACCAAATAAAACATTGCACTATGGTCCACATGAAAAGTGAAGGACTTACCTAGTAAATAGTGTCGAAATTTCTTAATTGAGTAAATTAAACCTAGACACTCATGTTCCATAGTCCAATAATTCTATTCCGAGGAAGCTAATTGTCTGCTTGCATAGTAGATAGGTCGAAACTGATTACGACCTTCTTTCTGCATCAGGACACTACCAATTGCTTTGTTGGAAGGATATACAAACACATGAAATGGTTCCTTCCAATTTGGAGCTTTTAAGATAGGTGTTGTAGTGAGCATCTTCCATAATCTCTAAAAAGGTAATTGAGCCTCCTATGTCCAGTTGAATTCCACTAGTCAAACATGTGCTAATGTGTTTAGCAGTATTGCCAAATATGTGCCAATCGCGTAAATGTCACCCATGCCACCATACTTGGCCTATAAACCACAAAACCTCCTTTGGGTTTCGTGGCATTGGGGTCTCCAGAATGACCTTTACTTTATCTGGGTCAACTGTAATGCCATCCCAGGAAATGATATGCCCAAGCAGCTTATCGCACTTGATTGCAAAGGCTTATTTATTAGGGTTTAGACAAAGGTGTACTTTCCAACACACATCAAAACCTACTTTGAGATGCTCCAAGTGTGCATCCATTTGTCCGAAAATAGAAAAATCATCCAAACATATGTGCATGAAAGAGGTAAGTTATGGGGCGAATATGTGCTTCATGCATCATTGAAATGTACTAGGTGCATTCCTCAATCCAATCCACATTACTCTACATGAAAAGAATCCCCAGTCGATAATAAATGTTCTCTTTTTTATATCCTCCTCCACCATGCGAACTTGATTATAACCACTAAAGCCATCTAGGAATGACTACATCTCTCTACCTGCAACTTCATCTAACATACTATCTAGGAACAAAAGCAGGCATACTGGTTTGGGTTCTTTTGTTGTACCTAAATTCACTACTTCCAGTAAATCTTCTTCGATGCATATCTTTCCCAGTGTCATTGGGTCTTTAATCACTAGGTCTGCATCTTTATCCTCTTTTGGTTCCAAAAGTTTGATGCAAATTGAGGCAACCATACCACCACAAATGGAGCTGACGACCGGGTTCACATCAACAACTCCAAATGCTAGTAAATCTTTGTTAGCTTGAAGGAATTGTTTCTCTTCATCCTCCTCCAATCCGTCTAGCATATGTGGTGGTTCTGCTAGTATCGGTTTATTTTTTGGAGGGCAATGTTGCTCATCCTCCACCTACACCAAAAGTTAATATTGCTCATCCTCTACCTAGACCAAAAGTTTCATGTGGCCCTTCTGAAATGTGATTTTTTTAGCATCCCAGCTCTGTCGGATCTTGGCATTCCCCAACCAGGGTCTTCCCAGTAGTAAATTATAATCCAAATTCTTTCCTTTAAGTTCAAGTACAAGACATATAATAGGGAATACCACATGAGAAATCATGATTGGGATATCTTTAATTAGACCCATTGGCTGCACTCGAGATTGGTCGGCCATCCACACAAAATATGGAGTTGGTTCGATGCTATTCCAACCCATGTGCCTACAAGTAGTCATAGAAGCAATGTTGATGCTCGATCGACCGTCAATCAAAACTTTTGGGATAGCCTTGTTTTATACCATACAATAATAATAGGGACTACATAGTCCACTACCTTATGTGGAACATCTCTAAACATACTGACCGTAGCTCCTGGAATCAAGTCGGGAGATTTTCTTCTTTACAAATGCTTCAATAAGTTTTCTTTGAAGGTCGGAATGTGTTCCAACAAGGCATCCAAGGGGAGTTGAATCTACGAATTATGCTCTCAAATGCCAGGATGTACTTTCCTCAGAGACTGTCGGAGTCCTGACATTTTGATTCCGTTCTTTGACAGACCTCTGGTCCTGTAATCTCATATGGAGCTCTTGGTCACTCGAAGCAAACTTTTGGGTTTTGGAAACTACAAGCTCGGCTAAGTGGTCCAAACTTTCTCATTCTTGTATATTTGCTCCATTCTCTTGAGCTGGTCCACTTTGTAAACTTCTTTTATTTAATCTACCTAGCCGATTTTTATCTCTACGACTCTCTAGGATGGGTTTGGGGTCAATGTAGTATGGTGGATATTCGTGATCTCACTGAACTGCTTTCTTCAATTGTTGCTTTTGCTTTTTTGGCATGTAATGCTCTGATTGTCACAGATTTTGGTATTCTTGCCAAGACCTCGCAATAACTCCTATTAAAGGTTCTAAACATTCCAACGTCACCACATTTGCCATCAGAGCCTTCAGTTTGGCTTCTTGTTTTCTCTGATCATACTGCTTAGCTTCTTCACATTGAAAACGTCTATGTCCATACTACAAACAGAATTGGGATTGAATTTGTCGATTTCCTAAATTACTCGGTCCTAGTTGTTTGAATCGATGACCTCTTTTGTACTCCTGAAAATTGGGCCGAAAAAATCTCCGATGATCTTGAAACTGCTGGGAGCTAGAAAACTGAGATTGTCTCGACACTCTTGCATCTTGAATCTCCGTCCACGGTCTTGATTGGACGGGCGGTTTATAACCTATCAAATTGCCCTTCCACAAAAGAGGCTCCACTTGTGCCATTGCAACCAAGGTATTTTTGCCATTGAACCTACATTCTTCTAAATTAAGATTATTTTTATTACAAATGGGGTAGTGTATCTGGTTTAATTCACAGTCTGCCTTAATGTGGCCCGCATTTTTGCATCGTAAACAGTATAGTTGTTGGACTGAATTCGCACTTTCCTTTGTGATAGGGCTTGTTTTTTCGGAACCCAAAATTAGCCAACTGTATTTTTCGGTAAACTCTTTTTGCCAAATCGATTATTTGGTCTAATGGTTGGACTTGTTCTAATGTGTACATGTAAATCTTCTCCTTTATGGCTGGCTACAGTTTGTCAACAAAAGATTCCTGCAACAATTCCTCTGAAGGGCACCCATCATTCGCAAACTATCTCATTGTAGATATGAAATCAGAAGCATACTACTCACCGTGCCTTTTTGAATCATATACTATAAGGTGGCACATAATTCCAAAATGCTTTTCGTAGTTCAAAATATTTCTAGAAATACCTTTTTTAACTCGTCATACATTGAAAATGATCTAGGGCATGCTCAATTAGCCATTTGACAACATCTCCAGCAAGATTGGCTTGGAATACCTGCAAACTGTGATCTTCATCCTGTAGTCGTATATGGTTGTAGGCATACTGATTTTTGAAGGTCCAAACATGCACATTAGGATCCTCGTCTCGTCGTCCATAGAAATGGGTGTAGTTCAGCCCCGGAAGTGGATTTCTATGTGCCATCTTTTCTTCAAACTCTTCTAATATTTTGGGTCGAGTGAAAGGTACTAGTGCTAAAACAAACTCTGGTTGGGGTTTGCTACCACCACTTTGGCCTAAGTCCACCATGGCACACTTTTTCTTGCTATTGGCTCTGTTAAATATGCTCAATACTCGACCGTCATGTGACCACAAATGATCCATGATGCTCTAAGTTGTAAGGCCCCCATTATGAGGAGAAGCCATTATGAGAGCTTGGATATTTTTGGAACCCTAACTTCCAAGTTAGATGGGGAATATTCCATAGAATATTCCTTGTCGGAGTCAGAAATCATTTATATTTGTTAGGTTGGTTCAACTGGTCTAAGCTGTGTATGGAAATGAGGTCTATGTGTGACCGTTGATGGTTGTAGATGATCTTTGTGAGCCTAGCCGTTAGGTTAGGTAGGGCATAAACTTCCAAGCAATTGGGTTGCCATTTAAGGTGAAAATAAAGGCCTTGTGGTGTCCCGCAGTTTCCCCATAGAAGCTTAATGGGGGGAGTGCAGAGGGGCTCCCTCCTGCGGGGTCTGGGGGGCCTATCCCCCCGGCCCGTAGGGCCGAGAAGGTAGGACTTTTGGTCGTAGAGATATTGTCGAATCATATATTTTACCAACTATTTTGTATCTCCCGACTACATTTATCTATACTGAACCGCCTTGTAAAAGCTATATAAGCACGACCCAGGTTGAGCTTTAGAGAGCATTGCACACTACTAAGCCCTTCATCTAGAGTCTGTCTAGATCGCCATCTAAGCTCCATAGTGGGAGCACACGGGTGGACATCACCATCATTGTAATTGCATTACGCTTGGCAATTTGAGAATTTGAGTTCTCTATCTCTCAGTCTGCATCTATCTTTGTCTACGTTTTTCTCTCAACTCTGTCTACAGGTCTATTCCGTTGTGCTGTTATTTTCTTACATGGTATCAGAGCTCAGGAGGCTCTGAGTGGTGCAGAAGCAGAAACACAGAGGTTGTAGAGGTCTAAACAACAAAAGAGAGAAGATGTCAAGCGGTGTGTCATCATCTACGACTGGGGGCCAAGGTGGTTCATCAACAAGAGTAGGTGGTGCACAAGCAAGAGCAACAATGATGCCGGTCATCCTAATGTTGCGGATACCGCCACCAGCCTTCACAGAAGGTAAACTTGATGGTACGAACTACACCTTGTGGAAGTTCAAAATCACTTCTATTCTTGATTCGACCAACAGAGCAGAAACAGAGCTTGAGTTATTTGTTACGATAGAGGAGGTGTGCTCCTCGATTGAAGATTCAAGAACAGATGACTCATGGGTGTTGGACAGTGGTGCATCTTGTCACATGACGAGCAGAAAAGACCATTATAGTTCCTTACAGCCTCTAAAGGAACCCATCACAGTAAAGGTAGGGAACAATGCAAGATGTCCTACAGAGGGCAAAGGTACGGTTTCTTTCATTAACTCTAATGGTGATATCAGAAAGCTTTCAAATGTGTTGTATGTTCCACAAATAAAATGAAATCTACTTTCACTAGCTTCTATAATTGATCAAGGTCATCAAGTATCTTTCAGTAAGACAGGAGCTAAGATTATGGACGGTAACAAAAACATTGTTGGGATTGGCATAAGGAGGAACAACATGTATGAGTTGTGTGCTCTTACAGCCACTACAAACATGGGCACAAGTAAGCCATGGCATGAGAGATTCCTCCACATTCCATACCCTATACTGAAGGAGATGCATCACACAAGTATGGTTGCACACCTACCATCGATTGCAGAAATGAAGGAACCATGTGAAGCTTGCATGATGGGCAAGCAACAGAGGAAGGCGTTTCCACAAGAAAGCAAGAACAAGGCAAGCTATCCTCTGGAGTTGGTGCATGCTGACTTGTGCAAAAAAATGCCTACACAGGCCTTGGGCAAATCTTCCTACTTCATGTTACTTGTCGACAACTATATCAGGAAGATGTGGGTGTACTTCCTTCGTGATAAGGCTCAAGCTTTTGGTAAGTTTAAAGAATGGCTTCAGCTTGTTGAAACTGAAACAAGGAAGAAGATGAAGAAATTCAAGAGAGACGGTGGTGGTGAGTTCACATCAATAGAGTTTGAAGATTTTTACAAGAGTAAGGGAATCAAGCATCAACTCATAGTGGCATATAGTCCTCAACATAACGGTGTTGCAGAATCGAACCATCATGGAGATGGCAAGGTGCATGTTGAAAGGAAAGGGTTTGCCTAATCAACTTTGGGCAGAGGTTGTCAACACTGCTGTCTACATCTTGAATCGAAGCTACACCAAGGCACTTGATGGAAAGACTCCACAAGAAGCCTACATTGGTAAAAAGCCTTCTGTTTCCCATTTCAAAGTATTTGGAAGTGAATGTTATGTACATGTTCCAAATAGGGAGAGAAACAAGCTTCAACCAAAAAGCATCAAATGTATCTTCCTAGGGTACAGTGAAGATAAGAAGGCTTATAAGCTTTATGACTCTGAGGCTAAGAAGATCATGGCGAGTCGTGATGTGGTGTTTAAGGAGGAGCAGCCTCATGCAGTGGAGGAGGAAAAGAGAGCTTCCACTTTATCATCAGGCAAAGGGACAACCCACTATGAACCTGGCCCAAGACCTATCCCTTCTACACAAGAGAGGGAAGCATCATCTTCAGATGATGAGTCTGAAAGTCACCAACCTGCCGACACCCAAGTGGAAACGCCATTGCCACGTTGGGTGAGGCAGCTCTATGATTTTGCAAACCCCATCCCACAGTCACTAGAACAGGTTGCAGATGGACCGAGGCGATCACAGAGAATAGAGGAACATAGATGGGCAAGCGCCCATATTGTAAACACAGCCTTGATGGCTGATCTCATTCAAGAAGAAGCAAAGGAACCAACCAATGTGGAAGAGGCACTCCATGATCCGAATTGGAGGGTTGCCATGCAAACAGAATACAACAATATCATGAAGAATGGAACTTGGGAGCTAGTGGATCGACTCCCTAAGCGTAAAGTCATTGGCATCAAGTGGGTTTGGAAGCTAAAGTACAAGGATGATGGTACTCTAGAAAAATATAAAGCAGGACTTGTTACATAGGGCTACTCATAAGTTGAAGGCATTGACTTTTGTGAATCATTTTCCCCGACTGCAAGAATGACTACTATCTGAGTAGTACTAGCTATGGCTGCACATAAGTGTTGGCCAGTCTATCACATGGATGTCAAATCAGCGTTCCTGAATGGAGACCTCAAGGAGGAGGTATATGTGTCTCAACCACCAGGGTTTGAGGCTCCCCATTCAGAGAACAAGGTATGTAAGCTGAAGAAGGCATTATATGGGCTAAAACAAACCCCTAGAGCATGGTACCAATGGATAGATAAGTATCTCTTAGATCTAGGGTTCAAAAGATGTGCTTCTGATGCTAACTTGTATGTTCTAAAGAAAGGAGGGAAGACAATTGTGCTTGTACTCTATGTAGATGATCTTGTGAGGCCAACACAAAATTATCTATTGAAGATACTTCACCTCCAATTGATATTGGAAGATACAGGAAATTAGTTGGAAGTCTCATCTACTTGTACAATAGCAGACCAGACATCTCTTATGTTGTTGGAGTAGTAAGTAGGTTCTCTAATAAGCCTTGCCAAACTCATTGGAAGGCAAGCATGCGGATACTCAGGTATGTGAAATGAACTATTGATTATGGTATTCTTTATGAAGAAGGATCATCTCTGGTCAGATACTATGACTCAGATTGGGCAGGAGATATTGATACCAGAAAATCAATTTCTGAATATTGCTTTTCTTTAGGATAAGGGATTTTCTCTTGGATTAGTAGAAGCAACCAACTGTACCATTATCTTCTACTGAAGATGAGTACAAAGTTGCATGTGTTGCAGCATGTGAAGCAGTATCGTTGAGGAGGATCCTATGGCACATAGGAATACAAGGACAGGAGGTTACAGAGTTGAAGTGTGACAGCCAAAGTTGCATGGCCATCGCCAAAAATCATGTTTTCCATGCACGTACCAAGCACATGGAAATTCAGTATCACTATGTGCGTGAGTTGATTGAGGATGGGGTCATGGAGATAAGCTATTGTCCTACTGAAGAAAATGGAGCAGACATCTTCACCAAGGCTCTTGGGAGAGAGCGACTTCTTTGACACTTTCCAAAGCTTGGGATTGGACCAAGGAGGTAGTTCACCATCGGGTGGACATTGAGGGGGGGGGGGGGTGTTAAATATGCTCAATACTCCACCCTCATGTGACCATAAATGATCCGTGTATGTAGGTTTTATGTGAGTGTATGTATGTGTGTATATGTGTATGTGGGTGTGTATGTGTGTGTATGCATGTATATATGTATGTATGCATGTGCATGTACATATGCATATGTATGTATGTGTGTGTCTCTATGTGTGTTTGTATATGTGGGTGTATGTATATATGTGTGTATGTATATGTGTGTGTATGTGTGTGTTTGCATATGTATGTATAATGTGTGTATGTGTGTGTATGTATACGTGTGTATATGTGTGTGTGTATCTGTATGTATCTGTATGTGTGTATGCATATGTATGTAGTGTGTGTATGTGTGTTTTCATATGTGTATATGTGTGTGCGTTTGTGTGTATGCATGTTGTTAGCTACCTGAATGGACGACCATAAACTTGTAATTTACTTTTGTAATAGGAGAAGGGGATTCTATTATTTTATGGAGATATGAGGAGTTCTCGGAAGTCCGATGTTTCTTCAACTCCGAAGTACAGAATGGTGTGATGTAGTGGAACAATACGAGAAGGAGAATGGTATAGTATTAGGAGACATCTATCTATGTAGAACAATGATTTTTGGAGAGTTTGTAGAACGGATCTTTGTCTTATGGTACAAAGAGAATGCAAAAGTATTGTAATCCGGTGTGAATATTGAAGACTATAAGTAGATTTTGTATTGTAATAATCATTGCTTAGCATTCTGCAAACTTGTATATCTGAAGTTTACTATTCATTCCGAAGAAGTATATAATGAAGAAGTCAGACACTTTGTGCAATGTCTATGCAGCAAAATCTATAAGTGTGTGAAATTAAGCTCAAGAATGTGAACGCATGTTATGACTAAGGTAATCGAAGTCATAGTCCCCGTTCCCATACCCAATCTTTGGATAATGTGTTGTTTTGTTCAAGAACACACAACCATCAAACATTTGGTGACCATGATGGCATGGGGTTGGTCTTGAGATGCAGTTCTGCTTGAATTGATGCCATTGCAGAGTGGTAAAGAGTACCTAAGAAGTGATCAACATCAGGAGTCTTGGACGAATTCATTAAGCAGACTTTAGAAACATTACGTCTCAAAGATATCTCAATTGCAAGTCACAAATATCCTAGAAGAATTATTGTGATGGGTGGAGAATGGAGTGCTACCTCAGACTATCTTGGAGGATTGGATATTTGAGTGGAGGAACAAAAAATTAGCTAAAGCTTTGTGGCAAGGGGAATTCACCAAAGCTGACCAACAGAGCCAATAGCAAGAAGAAGAGTGCCATGGTGGACTTAGACCAAAGTGGTGGTAGCAAATGTAAGAAAATAACAACACAGCGGAATAGACCTGTAGACAGAGTTGAGAGAAAAACGCAGACAAAGATAGACGCAGACTGAGAGATAGAGAACTCAAATTCTCAGATTGCGAAGCATAATGCAATTGAAATAATGGGGTTTTCCACCCGTGCGCTCCCACTATGGAGCTTAGATGGCGATCTAGATAGACTCTAGATGAAGGGCTTACTAGTGCGCAATGTGTAAAGCTCAACCTGGGCCATGCTTATATAGCTTTTACAAGGCGGTTCTGTATAGATAAATGTAGTCGGAAGATACAAAATAGTCGATAAAATATACGATTCGACAATATCTCCACGATCAGAAGTCCTACTGTCTCGGCCCTAGCCCTACGGGTCGGGGGGATAGGCCCCCTGGACCCTGCAAGAGGCAAGCCCCCCTCTACACTCCCCCCATTAAGGTTCTATGGGGAAACCACGCGATGCCACGGGGCCTTTATTTTCACCTTAAATGGAAACCCAATGGCTTGGAAGTTTATGCCCTACCTAACCTAATGGCTAGGCTCACAAGGATCATCTACAACCATCAACGGTCACACATAGACTTCATCTAACTTGGAAGTTAGGGTTCCACAAATATCCGGGCTCTCATAATGGCTTCTCTTCATAGTGGGGGCCTTACAACTTAGAGCACCATGTAGATGTTGAAATAATGCCACCCAAAAATGGTTACAAAAACGAACATCTCAATATGAAAGAATAACTTTAGGAAAACCATGATGTGGAAAAATACATTTAAGAAATAACTTAGCATCTTGAGGTGCAGTTAAAGTCTTTTTAGAAGGAATGAAGTATGCATGTTTACTAAACCTATCAACAATTGTCCAAATCATATCATTATGAGATGCAGTTGTAGGAAGACCAGTAATGAAATCCATAGAAATCTGTTCTGATGGTCCATCAGGTATAAGAAGAGGCATTAATAATCTGAATGGTTTACCATGATGTCTTTTTACACGTTGACAAACAATGCAGTGAGAAACATACTGTGCAACATCCATTTCCATGTTAGGCCAAAAGAAGAAATTTTTACATGCAAAAATAGTACTTTGTATGCCCCTATGACCCATATATGGTGGTTCATGTATCTCTTTCATAACAAACTCTTTGAATACTTGTGTAATGCATAACTTGTGTTGGAAATACAAGAATCCATTATGAAATGTGTAATGATCCTCATGATGTGATGTGGAATTATTGAAAGCAATCCATGCTTGTGAAAAATACAGGTCACATGTATAAGTGGAAATCATATCATGAAATGAATGAATTTCAATCGTAGAAATATTATTAATTGAAACAGTAGTTGTTTGTGGGGATGGGAGATGACTTAAAGCATCAGTTACAACATTAGCTTTTCCTAGGTGATATTGAATCAGAGGTTGGAAGTTTTTTAGAAATGAAGCCCATTTAATATGTCTATCAAAAATCAATGGTTGATGTAATAAATGCTTAATAGCTTGTTGGTTGGTTTTAATTAGAACTTCTGAACCCATAAGGTAATGTTTCCAAATTTTCAATGCATGCACAACAGCTAATGGTTCCTTATCATATGTACTATAATTGCATTCAGAAGGTTTGAGTTTCCTACTTTCAAATGCAAGAGGATGATCATTTTGCATTAAAACAACACCTAAACCAGAACCACTAGCATCTGTAACTATGTGAAATGGTTGTGCAAAATCAGTTAATTGCAGAACATGCGCATGAGAAAGTGCATACTTAAGTTTATCAAAGGATTGTTGTTGGGCTACTCCCCATACAAATTTTAGATTTTTCTTCAATAATAAAGTAAGAGGAAGGGCTATATAAGAAAATCCCTTTAGAAACTTTCGATAAAAGCTAGCTAATCCTAAAAACAAATGGACATCATTCACTAATTGAGGTTTAGGCCATTCTTCAATTACTTTAATCTTCTTGGGATCTACATGAATGCCTTGACTAGAGATGATATGTCCAAGATACTCTATCTCGTTTTGAAAAAAACAACTGTTGGCAGTAGCCAGAGGCATAGAAGACGTGGAAGCGTGTAAAGATAGAGCAGGGGGTCAGTCGAATCAATTTTTCAAAGATTTATGTTTTATAAATACTTTTCAAAACCTCCAACAGTGATTTTCATCACTATTGTAACATATGTAACATAGAAAAACCCTTCTTGTAATTTATAGCTGCATTTTGTGCAAGCCGAGGAGTCCTCGAGCTTGAGGAGCTTAGATAGAATGCGCATACAAAATTTGGCTATTTTTAGACATCATTTACCCTTTCAAATAGCATCTAGAACCTATTTTTTAACTATGCCGGTCACTAGATGTGAAACCGGTCAAAACTAGTTTAGAATCTATAAAAAGAGCTAGAGAGCTCATTTTTGAGGTTAGCTTGTTTGAGAAGAGAAGATCTTAAAGCTATTTTGAGCTTGTAAGAGTGTTCTTGAGTAATAGAGTTGATTTCTCACCTTCCATTGTGTCTTGCTTGTCTCTTCATAGTGTGTGTGTATGTGTGTGTGCATCTCTATGCTTCTCACCTTCACTCTCACTTCATCTCACCTTCACGATCTTCATATCACTCCTATCTCTTCCGCGGATTGACATTAAGGAGGTGGAGCTTCTTAACGTGGTCCTCACCATTGTGCTAGAGCAACACCAAATTTGGCACCGTTGCCGGGGATCGAGTCTAGGACGAACGTGTGAAGGTAAGAGTATAGCAAGAAGTGGCGTTGGAAGGTAAAAATTTCAGTTTTTGTTGTTGTTTTTACTTAGTTGTTAGTGTTTTTCACCTCCCCCACACTCCATCTTCATCACCGTATCATCATCTTCAACTCCAAAAAAATCAAAAAATTCACCATATCCACCCATTCTCCTCATTTCCCCTCATTTGTGCATGTGAGAGAGAGAGAGATTTTGTGCTTCCATGCGCTACTGTGTTTTTGAGTTTTCTTGCAGGTACAATACTCTAGTGCATCAGGAAGGCTGCAAAAAGGTAAAATTTCACTTTCTGTGAGAGATCTGCCATAGGTCTCAGACCATCGCGATGGTCTGCCAACTTCGGTATTTTTGGTAAGCGAGTTCACCAGGAGGTAGGCGACATACGCGCATAGACGGATCCACAAACGCATTTGCAAAATTTGCATTTTGGTGGACCATCAAGATTGTGTCACACCATTGCGATTGGCTCACACCATCGCGACGGCTCGGTCGGACCATCGCGACGGTCTCGCACCATTGCGACAGCTCACTTGAGCCATCGCGATGGTTCACTTGGACCATCGCGATGATCCCGTCGGCCCCACACCATCGCGATTGGCTCATGCCATCGTGCCGATGCTGCCATGTGGCAAGCTAGAACATCACGATTGGCTTATGCCATCGTGCCCATGACCATCGTGACGGTTCACTCGGACCATTGCGATGGTTCGCATTGATCGTTGACTGACGCCATCGCGACGGTTCATTTTTGGACCATCGCGATAGTTCACATTCACGCCATCGCGATCATTCACTTTCAGACCATCGCGATTATGCCACGCCATCGCGACGGTTCACCTGGACGATCGCGACAGTCCCGGACCATCGCGATTATCTCAGACCATCGCGATTGCTCACCCCAAACGCAAATTTTAGGGTTTGATTTTTTGGGCAATTTTGGGGCTATTTTTTGAAAATTTTTGGATCATTACACTCTTAGGAGACCCCTTAGCTCATATTTGAAGAAAAACCTGTTTGTCAATTTTTACCCCGAGAGCTTGAATGCTCATATCTTTTTCATCCGAAGTCCGTTTTTTGAGCTAATTTGAGGTTGACATAGCTGGGACTAGAAAGCCAGGGGGCATTGAAATTTTGGGCAAAAGGGAAAGGACCTTTAAGGGTGTATCTACTCAAGTGCTTGATCATCCATTTGTGAAATTGGTCTAATATTGGATTTTTCCAGGTCTAGCAAGGGCAATCAAGGGCAAACACAGCAAGGCAAAGCAAGGCAGTGAAAGACGCAGGGCTTGGGAAGCGCGGCTTCTTGGGCATCAGGGCAACCAAAGCAACTGACTTGAGGTTGGAAGATTCCTCAACCCTCTCAGTCAATTATTAGCTTAGGCTAAAACGGTAGCATTGTGGATCAAAGACGATAGGAACGATCAAGTTCAAGGGATTAATTTATCAAGTCTAAGACTAAAAGTAAAGGTGTGTGATACGAAAACTCTAAGGGAAAGAACCTAAGTCTGACGAAACGAGAACTCAAAAGTACCACAAAAAGTCGATTCCTGACGCATATAGTTAAGACAAAACAAGAACTTAAGGGCATTTAAAAAGAACCAAGCAAATCAATAACAAAAAATCATTGACGATCAGAGTGTGTACTGAGTGTGCAAGGAAGTAAATTAATGAACCTTAGATCGGGCAAACATATAGGTAAGTCAGATCGACGACGAAGCCTTAGATCATCAGAAGCAAGTGTAGGAACCACTGCATGATTGTGGGCTCAACAGTTGAATAGTAATTATCCCTACGAGTTGAGCTCCGATACGAGTGAATCGGAAATGGCATTTAGCACAGAAAGACCAGAAGGAGGGTCAAATGTAGCATACTTAGAAAAATCGGAAGGACCCTATAGAACTCAATTAGAATTCCTCTGAACCAACCGCTTAGGTGCTCGCATCTATGAGGATGGTTTGCGAAGACAAGTGGTGCAAATGCACAACCCTGATCAACCCATTGGATTGGAACGTCCAGTGGTGAAATTTGAGAGAGACGCATACATAGACAAGGAAGGAATGATGTACATCTTAAGTATGCAGACAAACAATACGAATGAGTTTGGCGTAATTCAGTTAGAGATGGAAGCGAGATCTCAAGGAAAAGAACCATTGGAAGAACCTAGAACACCTAGAGGGAAATCTGTACTAACACGAGTACTAGTTCCAGATTGGACCCCTCAGGACAACAGGAGCATAGAATTATTTGTAAATAAAGAAACTGACGAAGCATTTTGGAGATACAGAACGAAACAACCGAGCGAGGTAGGCTCCATTATAATCTACGAGTTCAAGGACCCAGATACACCTGGAAAGGTTGTGTACCTGGATGAAACTTCAGAAAGAGTATTTGTGGTACCAGACCACGCTAGAAATACCTACACATGGAGAGGTGAATTGGTATTCCCTCCATCACGAGCGAACGTAAACGCGAATCATCAAGGGGCTGGAACATCCTCTCCCCATGCTAATCAAAGAGAGAAAAACAAAGAAAGACCGGAAGTAACTTTCAATCCTCCCATAGGAAGAGATAGAACCACCATAAACACAGACAAAGTGGATAGACAAGGAGAACCTAGAATGCCAGGTGGTAGAGATGATTTTCCTCTACCCAGACCACGTGAACACGCAAGAATATTGAGACCCACTCAGTTAGTAAAATCCATGAAAAACTACTTTGATGGGATACGAGATCCCTATGACCATGTTGCTGAATTTAAGCAAGTGCTAAGGGTAGAACAAGTTGAAGACATGTTCACGCAATATAACGCATTTGGACTAACCTTAAAGAATACATCTTTAACTTGGTTGCAACCATTGCAACAAAGGCAATTTAGATACATCCATCACTTTCTAGAGTCATTCATTACTGAATTCTCTAAAAGTGGGATCAGACATGACACGTCTTCGTTGATTCATAGTTTCAAACAGACCCCTCAAGAGACAGTAAGACTCGCAGGACGTAGGTTTAGACAATATGTTGAAAGATGTCTGGTACAAGAGTTACCTTCACAGGCTAAGCAAGTGTCATTATTCCTAGATGGCCTGTTGAGCTCTAAACTACGCTCCTATGTGTACTTAAAAGAACCCAGAATGCTAGAGCAATGTGTGAGAATTGGCATAGACATTGAGGACAACCTTGGAGACGAGTTGGAACTCTCAAAGGTCTATAAGGACTCAGATTGTTCTTCTCTAGCATCCACAAAATTGTCCAGCTCAATAGAAGACCTAGCAGAGAAAGTGGCCCAGAAACTAGGAGTGTCTAGTAAACAGATGCCCAGGGTAACAACAAACAAGCGTTGTTACACCTGTGGTGGAGATCATATGGCAAATGTGTGTCCCAATGCAACACAACCACAAGCCAATCCCAGTGGCCAGTACTGTACAATTGAGAGAACGTACACAAATCATACGGCTCAGGACTGCCCATACAACAAACAAGCAGTGAGACAAAACTACCCGCAAGCATACGCACAGCTAGGTAGGTATCAAGGCCAATACAATGCTCAGACTTATTACTATAGGCCTCCTCAAAACTATCCATATCAAGCTCAACAAAGACCTCAACCTGTTTTAGCTCAGCAGCCACCCCCACCAGCGAATGTCATCTCAGTCAAATACGCTGCTGTAGAAGAGAACCTAAGTAGGCCCTTAGTGCCTTCTTCACCTTTGATCATAGAGAGTGACCCGAACTCAAAAAGTTTTGACTCTACTCATGTAGATAGTCTACCCGCATATTCCACAGAGTCACCAGAACATGTTGAGACTTATCAATGTTGGAAGTGAGGTAGGCCCTTAGGCTCATGTCACAGGTCCATGGTTCCATAGGTCCAGTATATATACAACATTAATTCTAGCAATCTTCCATATTGACAAAACATGAACATACCACAACTTAATCATAAAAATGATGAGATAAAGATAGAGAAAGAATAGACAACATGTGTAAGGTGTTACGTAAGCCATCGCTTACTCATAGTATCATATATACCAATGTTCCATGTACAATGTGGGAGCAAAACTCTCAACCACTCTATGTGATGAGAAATAGATGTATGAGTGAATGTACAATGTAACAAACATATTCAGATGTATGGGCAGTAATTTGAATATACATGAGATGTGTGACCTTATAGGTTATAGAAGAGTGAATATGAGTGACTGAAAGAGGAAGGATCAGTGTGAACGGAAATCCTCAAACTCATGTGAACACACCTTCTCAAACACCTCATAAAAATATGCATAAAGCATATACGTACTGATTCTCTTGTACCTATGCCGAATAGGACTCCTCCTGATATGAACGCCACAGCCTCCATAAACTTCAAGTAGTACCTGTGTGCATAAAGAGAATATGTACCTGAATACTTTAACATAAGATGTGAATCTTATGTTAAACTCCATCTAATGTCTTTGAAGTAGCTAGACATCTTCTTGTAGAAGACAATCTTCAACCTAACATCTTCGTGTAGAAGATGATCTTCAAATACGCCATGTAGATGGTCCCATCCAATGTCTTTGAAGTAGCCAGACATCTTCTTGTAGAAGATAATCTTCAACCTAATATCTTCCTGTAGAAGACAATCTTCAAATACATCATGTAGATAGGCGATCCTCACCATCAAGCTGCTAATGACCAAGTCTTCTTGCCATGAACAAGAGATGACCTCCTCTCCATGAGCTAGAGTGTGAGCACACCCTTCATCTTCTCCAAGAAGAATCACCAAGAAGAACTCCATAGCTGCTCCTCAACATGCTTCAAGATAGCACCATGGCTGCCCCATGTGCTAGAAGAAACACCACCTCTACTGAGGTCCAAGCTCTAGAAAGCTTGTGTTGATCCTAGGTGAAGGATGAATACAATGAGCCCAAAGTGCTTCTTTTATAGTATTTGATGATCATTGAAAAGCTCATAATAAAGCAATAAATCATAGCGATCGTAGATAAAAAATCTCTTCGCATATATCTCCGTCCGTCGTTTTCGTAATTGGAAAACATCCGCAAAAAAACACGTCTGCTATTGAGTTTAATTAAAGCAAAAGTATGTCTGAAAAATCGCGAACGCTCTACGTGCTGCTCACGGGATTTGAACCCGGACCACTAGGGTGAGGGGACAGCGACTTAACCATCTTGCCCACGCTCATTGCTCGTACAAGAATGAATACGATTACTATATATCCTTGTGGCGCCCGTTTGCTTGTAGGAAGGAGTCATATCATAGCTACACATGGTATGTTAGCTTAGCAAAATTTGACCCAATTGAACATTGTTTCCAACAATCCCCCCTGCAATGTCATATTGGTACAATCTGAACTGGATCTGCAAACTTTATAATCTGCAAATTACCACAAGCTTCAAATAGCCTGTCACAAGCTTCAAGCTTGTACTTCCGCACTTCAGAACTTGTTCTTCAAAAGTCTTCCTCAAAACTGAATTTGACTTTCCTTCAAGAAACTTGAACTTGCTAAATATGAACCATAATACTTGAGAAAATATGCAAACTAGATATCCAATAGTGTACACATCAAGCAATCATTGCTTGACAACAAATATAGCATGAACTGTCTCCGAACTTGCTATCTCTTGTCTTCAAAAACCTGAAAACATACACTAGGATCCACATATTTGCATTTACCTTCCAAAAGGATTTCTCAACATACTTCTGCTGTGTCATGTAAATACACTAAAAATCAAGAACTGAATCCTGGAACCTGTGACTGTCAACTCACAACGTAGTGTATTATGAACACTGCTGGTTCATTTTTTACTGTACTCAAGTCAATATGAGTCAAAAAATCTATGATGTCATCATGTCTTCATCCTTTAAATCCTTCATACCTCTTTCCTTCAGAATCTGGTATAAACATATATGTGCGCACTTCTGAAATATACCTTTCTGAAATATCAAGCTTCTCTTCAATAGAACTCTGGAACCTTCTCCTGAACAGGAACATCCTAACAGGATCTTTCTCCAAACATTCTTCTTCTTCCTTCTTCTTTCAAAGCTGGAACATAAAGAGAACCTGACAAAGGAAATATAGGAATACCTGAAATAGGAATACCTGTAGGTATGACTCTGCATTCTTTTACATATGGCTTGAAAATAAGTCTTCATGTTTCATCACCCCCCTGGATGACTTAACACTAGTATCCAGTATTCTTCAAATATATCAGACTTTATGAAATCTGGAACGTCTTCCTTCTTTCAATAAATCTGATGTTTAATGATCAATACCTGTATCTGAAACAAAATCTATGAACCCTTTTTATTAGCACTGCGCAGTTGCCAATTGCTTCCATTATAGTCTTCAGCTTTCCATATTGTAGAATAAGGTTAGCTGAACCTAACATAACAAAACCTTGCTGAAAGCATTTTAGGATTCATAACCTTCTGTAACATAACATGTATCTTCATCTTTTTGCAACACAAATCTGATAGAATCTGAATCTTTGACTTACTTCTTCCAATGTTAAGAATCTTCACTAACAAAGGATAGAGAATTGAATCATAAATACTCAAGATCATACAAGATCTTTCAAGATCAATGATCTCTCTTGTGTAGAATCTGCTCTTATCAAACCTTCATGACTGAATGTTTGATTTACTTCCTGAATGTCTCTAAGTGTCCATGCTTTTCAAAAAGTTATAAAACTTTTCTTCAAACAAATCCTTCAAGGAATCTGCAACTCCTACTTGAAATATAAGTGGACAAACTTCTCACCTTGAGAACTCCAAAAGCTGCAAGTTGATACTTCATAACTTTCATATTTTACCCGGGTGAAATGTGATAGTACCTGCTTGACTTTCTTTTGGCTAACTCCACTTTTCAATCAAGTTATAGGATCTAATGGAACACCTTTTTGAATACAAGCATGTATCCAAAAATCAAGACAATCATAAAAAGTAGATTCTTCAACTGACTGGTACATCAACAAGTCTGAATTTTCTGAAGTTTCTGAAAATACTGAATATGAGGTAACCTTTTCCAAACATAAAACCTCAACCCAAGTCTTCAACATCTGCTATAGAAAACTCTTTTACCTCAAGAGTTAGATAAAGAAGAAATATACTTCTCTGCAACTTGTCATATACCAAGTAGCTCTGTATTGACACTCCAAGAATTCTTTGAGGGAAGATATAAGCTGCCTGCTTAAATAGCTTCAACATAACTCATATATATATGAGTCAAAAGTTACATCTGCTGCTTTTTCTTTCTCTCAATGCAATTCTTTGTCAAATCTACTAAATCATGACCAAGTGTAATGCAAAACAAGAAACTGCTTCTTCTTTAAACAAGATGTTCTCGTAGACTTGTCTTTGGATGTAGAGGATAAAATAGGAAAAGTATATGGAAAATATATGAGAAAAGAAAGTCTTACTTTTCTTTTGGAAATGATGGACTTTCTTCTTCTGCATCTTTCTTCCACCTGATGATGTCAACATCTTCAAACTTCTCTTCCATACCTTTTGTTATCTTCATCTTGAAGTAGCAAGCACTCTTGATTTCTTCAAATGAACTTTTTCTCTTCCTCTAGTGCTAAGAGTAAGAGATAAAACAAATATGGTATACAAATGGAAGTGAATATAGAATCATGTTTTATCATCTCCTCATATCTCTGAATCAAAATTCTGCTTCAAATGTCTGAAACGACTATATTCACCAATCGTTGTCTGAATGATGAATTGCCCTTCTAGAGTTACCTTCTCTAGATACATTTGTACCTTGATATCCAACCAACTTACAACAGAAAATTGGCTGAAAAAACTCATCTCATCTCTGCACTTGTCTTCTTAGATGAACTTTCTTGCCATGAAAGAGATCTCTCAAAACTCTCTAGAAAAAACCTCTAGATACCTGTTTTGATGTAGCCTTTAACTTTCAAATAATGAAAGTGTATAAAAGTACTCCTTGAATTTCTTCACATCTCTTCATAACTGCTCTTCTAAGATATGACCTGCAAATGACAATCTGATAGTAGAAACTGATACCTGTGATTTGATGTTGATCTGATTTCTTCATCTTCTCTGAACCATTGTTCTTCCTTGAATTTTAAGTAGTCTTCTCTTCATCAAGTCTGGGTCTTCAAACAATACTTTTGTAAAGTATTTGCATACTCTTCCAAAAATATTCGGCTGCTAACAGATCATCAACTTCATACTCCACACTGATGAATACACATGTAACTGAAATGTCTAATTCTCAAATCTCTACTCATCTAGATTAAGTGTGTATGTCAAATGTCAAATGTTAGAAGATGCCTTTAAATCATATGTTGTAAATCTGGAAGTCTGGGAACCTGGGATATGAATGAGCCTTAATGCATTGATGCCAAAGATCTAAAGTTCTGAAACCAAAACCTTAGTGCTCTGATACCAAATGTTGGAAGTGAGGTAGGCCCTTAGGCTCATGTCACAGGTCCATGGTTCCATAGGTCCAGTATATATACAACATTAATTCTAGCAATCTTCCATATTGACAAAACATGAACATACCACAACTTAATCATAAAAATGATGAGATAAAGATAGAGAAAGAATAGACAACATGTGTAAGGTGTTACGTAAGCCATCGCTTACTCATAGTATCATATATACCAATGTTCCATGTACAATGTGGGAGCAAAACTCTCAACCACTCTATGTGATGAGAAATAGATGTATGAGTGAATGTACAATGTAACAAACATATTCAGATGTATGGGCAGTAATTTGAATATACATGAGATGTGTGACCTTATAGGTTATAGAAGAGTGAATATGAGTGACTGAAAGAGGAAGGATCAGTGTGAACGGAAATCCTCAAACTCATGTGAACACACCTTCTCAAACACCTCATAAAAATATGCATAAAGCATATACGTACTGATTCTCTTGTACCTATGCCGAATAGGACTCCTCCTGATATGAACGCCACAGCCTCCATAAACTTCAAGTAGTACCTGTGTGCATAAAGAGAATATGTACCTGAATACTTTAACATAAGATGTGAATCTTATGTTAAACTCCATCTAATGTCTTTGAAGTAGCTAGACATCTTCTTGTAGAAGACAATCTTCAACCTAACATCTTCGTGTAGAAGATGATCTTCAAATACGCCATGTAGATGGTCCCATCCAATGTCTTTGAAGTAGCCAGACATCTTCTTGTAGAAGATAATCTTCAACCTAATATCTTCCTGTAGAAGACAATCTTCAAATACATCATGTAGATAGGCGATCCTCACCATCAAGCTGCTAATGACCAAGTCTTCTTGCCATGAACAAGAGATGACCTCCTCTCCATGAGCTAGAGTGTGAGCACACCCTTCATCTTCTCCAAGAAGAATCACCAAGAAGAACTCCATAGCTGCTCCTCAACATGCTTCAAGATAGCACCATGGCTGCCCCATGTGCTAGAAGAAACACCACCTCTACTGAGGTCCAAGCTCTAGAAAGCTTGTGTTGATCCTAGGTGAAGGATGAATACAATGAGCCCAAAGTGCTTCTTTTATAGTATTTGATGATCATTGAAAAGCTCATAATAAAGCAATAAATCATAGCGATCGTAGATAAAAAATCTCTTCGCATATATCTCCGTCCGTCGTTTTCGTAATTGGAAAACATCCGCAAAAAAACACGTCTGCTATTGAGTTTAATTAAAGCAAAAGTATGTCTGAAAAATCGCGAACGCTCTACGTGCTGCTCACGGGATTTGAACCCGGACCACTAGGGTGAGGGGACAGCGACTTAACCATCTTGCCCACGCTCATTGCTCGTACAAGAATGAATACGATTACTATATATCCTTGTGGCGCCCGTTTGCTTGTAGGAAGGAGTCATATCATAGCTACACATGGTATGTTAGCTTAGCAAAATTTGACCCAATTGAACATTGTTTCCAACAATCAATACGATAGTCCACCATTGCAACCTAGTTGGGAGCCCGACTACGCTCATGTGATGTACACAAACCCGAATCCACAGCCCCAATTGAGACAGCAAAGACCACAGGGCCCTCGAAGACCATGCTTTAGGTGCCAAGGAGATCATTTCATAAAGGATTGCCCACATCCTCCGATATCAGGACAATCACAATACTATAACATACAAGGATTTTGTGCCGACTGTGGTAAAGAGCATGTCATAAAAGAGTGTCCTAAGAACCCTGTAAATGCTTCCAATGTGACGCCAATCAATGTGATAGGTATTGTAAACAACGTAGATGGATCCAACCCTACATATGTGCCTATCCAAGCCATAACAAGAGCCCAGGTGCTCTTACAGAATCAACAACTTAATCACGAGAAAACAGCCGGAACTAGTGAAGTTGCAAGAATCTAGCAGTAAAAAGACAAAATCTTGGAAAGATTCTAGAGAAAGGATCAAGAGAAAGTGGAGTAAAAAAATAACTGAGTTGGAAGGAAGTTTGAAGGAATCTAGAGCCAAAATCCTAGAGTTGACTTCACATGAATTGAATCAAGAAAACCTAGCTAAAAAATCAGGATCAGTTTTAGCGGAACCCATACCAGAAAACCTTGACATGATGTTTCGTGCGTATCAAGCCAGATTAAAAGAAGGAATTCAAATAGCTGAAATGAGCAAGAACTACCCTCGGGCAGACTTAGAAATTGAGAGGACTAAGCTTTGCATGAAGATGGTAGAATTAGCACAAGCAATGTTGGAAGCCTCTAGATATCTAAATTGGAATAACATGGCAAAACCGGAACTACACTTTCAAGGACTAATGGAGAGGCTCGAATACTTGATCGATAGTAAGGAGAAAAGGGATCGGCATAGGAACACTATTGCCTCAGAGACACAGGAAAGGAATGCACCATCCCTATCTCAAGTACCCAACACAGAAGGGGAAGACAACTTGTCTTCCATACATAGATATTCCCATGAATTTTTGAGAGAAATACAAGAAGATAAATGGAGAAAAGAACAAGGAACTCATCCTCCTATTCAAGAAATAGAGGACTTGCAGGAACAATTTCCCCAAGATATCCCCTCTATTTATGATGATGTAGAGGAAGAACAACTGAGTGAACACACAAGTTTTGAATCCAATTCTTTGCAAGAATTACCTCAGTTCACAGGAGCTTGGGAAGCAAAGTCTATTAGTATGAGAACACCCACGATAATAGTGAGGAATGAATAATCAGTAATCCCTAGAAACACGGAAGTGATAAAGAATACCAAAGTACAATGTAATCTCACTCTTGAGGAATTGTTGAAGGTTAAACCAGAACTGTGGAAACATGTAGCAAATCAATTCCCTGAGCTTGCTACTGCTCCCTCACAAATAGGAACACACAAGAAGGTACCAGAGATACCAGTAGAAAAGATCGGAGATGTAAGCGAAGGAGAGGAAGGTAACACTTATCTTCCAATAACCCATCAGGGCTACACCATGAAAGCCATATTAGATTCAGGAGCCGGAGTAGCCATCGCTACCACCGCTTTATGGAAACGTTGGGGTAAGCCAGCATTAAGACCTACCAGGATGAAGCTACAAATGGCTGATGGACATATAGAAAAACCATTAGGCTTACTAGAAGGCATATCTCTCACCACTTGTGGTGTGGAGTTTGAGCATACCTTTGCCATTTGTGATTTTAGTAAAAATCATGCTTATGAGATGATATTAGGACGACCATTCATGCGTCAGTTGCAAATTGTACAAGATTGGGGAGCTAATTCTTTGTACTTGCAACATTTAGGAGTGATTACTAAAGTTAATCTTAAAGACTATTCACATAGAGACGTACCCCCAATACAATGGAATGTCGTCCATAAGACACAGGTAGAAATGGAATCGGTACACTCATTGGAGTCAGACCCCTCATGGTTGCATGAGGACACTCACTTATGATGTGTAAGGTAGCAAAAAAAGAGGAAGAACGGTTAGAAGCCAGAACCTTAGGTTCAGAACAACATCCAAGAACCCTTCAAGATCCAGCTTACACACCTATAGTATTTCCAGACGAAGAGTTTGAACCCCATGGTTGGGCAGAAATCCTAGCAACCATGGATGTGGCCATCAATGAAGAACAATGGACACCCCACTGTGACGAGGATGGCTATGACATTTCTGTCTTCACGATAGAGCCAATCATGTGTGATTCAGTTCTAGAAGAATGTGAACCTAACACTGATGCATTCAAGGATGCAAGTGACTTGGATTTAGAGTCAATTATTATGGACTCACCCTTTGCATCAAAGGAAGAATACTTCTACGAAGTAGAGATTTACCCTCCGAGACACGAAGAAATTATGAATGAGGTGAGGTTAGCCACTCAAGTAACTTCCAAAAGTGAAGGTAAGAAAAGAAAGAAGAAAGAAACCATGTCAGAAGAAGAAGAATCTTTGTTTGAGGTTCTCGAGAACTTCAAGAAGTATGAAATAGAAGATAGACGAATCATGGTACGAATGCCTAATAGAAAGGCTGATGATGGAGAAGTATATGATAATCGAGAGAAAACCAAAAAAATAATAGTTGCCATAGAAGGAGAAGAAGAAAAGTGTACTTACATAGGGCATGATTTGACGACTGGAGAAGAAGAAGAATTAGTTGCCCTATTGCGCAAATATAGAGATGTGTTCGCATGGAGTTACAAAGATTGGAAAGGAGTAGATCCGGATATATGTTCTCATAGAATCCCTATGACTCCAGATGCAAAACCTACAAAACAAAAACCATACACGTACAATGATAACTACGCTGCGAAGATTAAAGAGGAGATAGATCGTTTGATAGAAGCAGGATTCATTTACGAAATTGCGCATACCGGATGGGTATCCCCCATTGTGGTTGTGCCCAAGAAGAACGGAAAATTGCATGTGTGTATTAACCTTAAAAAAGTTAATGCCGCCACGATTAGAGACAGTTATCCTCTTCCTATCACGGAACATTTATTGGAAAGAGTTGCGGGCAAGGAAGTTTACAACTTTCTTGATGGATTCTCAGGCTATAATCAAGTAGCCATTGCTCCAGAAGATCAACACAAGACGGCTTTTGCCACAGAATGGGGCATATTTGCATTTTGTGTAATGCCTTTTGGGCTCACAAATGCACCCGCCACTTTCCAACGACTAATGTGTCATGTTTATAAGGAATTCTTACGCAAGAATTTGGAAGTTTATGTTGATGATTTATGTGCACACTCAAATCTAAGACAGACTCATATCCCTGAGTTAAGACAAGTATTTGACAAATGTTGAGAATATCAGGTTTGTTTGAACCTAGAAAAATGCGTTTTCATGGTCAGACAAGGCAAAATTCTAGGACACATTGTGTCAAAGAATGGAATTTTGACTGATGAAGAAAAAGTGAAGGTAATTGCAGAACTACATAGACCAAATAGCGTAAAAGAAGTACAAGCATTTATGGGACATTGTGGTTATTATAGACGATTCATACACATGTATGCAAACATAGCCAAGCCTCTGTACTCTCTTTTGACCAATTTTGAATGGACAGATGAGTGTGAGAATTCATTCAATGAACTTAAATGACGTTTGTGCTCAACACCTATATTAACAACCCTGGATTGGAGTAAGCCATTCCATGTACATGTGGATGCATCCAATTATGCCATAGGATGTATGTTAGCACAACCCACGAATGAAGGTAATATAGATCTCCCCATAGCTTATGGGAGTAGACAGTTGAACGCAGCAGAAAGAAATTACACCACTACGGAAAGAGAAGGATTAGGAATGATCTACGCAGTAAAGACATTCAGGCACTATTTGTTGGCAAATAAGTTCAAATTCTTTACAGATCATCAAGCATTGTTGTACTTAGTCAATAAACCATGTAACACGAGAAGATTAATACGTTGGTTTCTATTACTCATGGAGTATGACTTTGAAGTAGTAGTCAGGAAAGGAAAGACACATCTTAGAGCTGACCACCTTTCGAGATTAACCTCAGGAGAAGCTCCTCAAGGAGTAGTGGATGAGTTACCCGATGCATATTTGTTTAACCTTGAGATAGCACCAGAATGGGCTAAGCCGATAGTCCCGATTCTCACATATGGACCCAAGAATCCTAGGATAAGGATCAAGGAAGGAGAGACTACCAAGTCTCAGAGATACCAAATCACAACAGGAAGTATATATAAACAGGATAATCAAAAGATTCTTGCTTGTTGTGTAGACGAATCAGAACATGCAAATTGGTTGCAATTAGCACACGTAGGTGCATTAAAGCAACATCATTCAAAACATCGTACATTGCAGACTCTGCATAGCCTAGGAGTATTTTGGCCTTCAATGGAAGCAGATGTCTACAAGTTGTGTAAAGAATTCCCTGTCTGTTGTGAAAGACCACCAGTAGAACATGCTACATTATATCACGTGTCTCTCACACCAGAATGGAGTGAACCCTTAGTGACATACTTGAGGATGAATGAGGACGAGATGGATACTTAAGACAACGTGTTCATGAAAGCGATTACTTGAGCGTACTAGAGACTGCACACCAAGGTGTTGCAAGAGGTCATTTTGGACCCGATAGGATAATCAAAGCCATCCTCTTTGCAGGATTATGGTGGCCCACTCTTCACATGGATGCACATACTTATGTAAAGAGATGTGATGTGTGCCAAAGAACTCAATTTCCTACTCGCAGAGATGAAATTCCATTGAAACCCATGATGGGAGGACGTGCATTTTCTAAGTGGGGTATAGACTTTATAGGACCCATTAACCCCCCTACAAAAGGTACACATGCCGAATACATTATTGTCGCGACAGATTATCTTACCAAATGGGTAGAGGCAAAAGCCACAAAAAAGAATGATGCACACACGACTGCAAAATTCTTATTTGAAAATGTCTTTACAAGTTATGGATTCCCTATAGAGTTAGTGAGCGATCGAGAAACTCACTTTCTAAACCAAGTCATTGAATATTTGTTACAGGATTTTATGGTGATTCACAAGAAATCCGCACCATATCATCCTCAGGCCAATGGTCACGCTGAAAGCACTAACAAGTTCCTTTGTAATGTATTGACGAGACTCGTGAACAACAAACGTTCAGATTGGGACAAACAGTTACACCACGCTGTTTTTGATACCAACCCTTAAGGTTGCACATGAACATCAGTGGACCAGCCATGAATTATCAGCAAGAATAATGGACTTGGAATGATTAGGAGAAACTAGGCTGAAAGCAACAGTAGGAATATATGCGGCAAAGAAATGACAGAAAGCCTATTTCGATGCGCATGTGAAAGATAAAGGTTTAAAAGAAGGAGATTTAGTCTTAGTATATACGCTGAAGCAACACACACGAAAATTAGAAAAGCGAGGTTATGGACCTATGATCATTAACAGACTCTCGACAAGTGGAGCAGTACAGTTAGCCACCTTAGAAGGAGACATAATGCCTAACTACATTAGTGGCTGTAGAGTCAAGTTATATTAGGAACCTCTTACTAAGGATATGCTTAGACGACTCACGTTGGCAAAGAAGCATAAGGAGGAAGAAAATAGAATACGTGCAGAAGCTCAAGCAGAAGCCATAGAACGCATTAAGCCCATGAAGCTAAGAAGACAAGGACTAGGGAGAGAACATTATAACCATCTGGAAACAACACCCAGATACCCCATGGCCATGTGTCAAGCAAAGTCAACCACTCATCCTAGCATAGTGGACAGGAGACCATTCATTACAGTCAGGCTAGAGCACGGCAATCCTTGCGAAGCATTCAGGGCTTTAATTGACTCAGGTGCTGCGACTAGTGCGATTAAATGGTCCCACTATAAGGACTCAGGAATAGAAATGCGGCCAATTGAGGCATACCTCATAGGGCTAGGAGGCATGGAAACCCCTTGCATGGGTGAGGTGGATCTTCCTATCCTCATAGACAAAGTAACCTTGACAGTGAAGCTACTAGTGTGCCATGACGAGGACCTGATAGAACCCTTAATCCTTGGCCAAGATTGGCTATACGATCACTCAATGGACCTAAATCTTAGACGAGGCTCCTTACAGATTGGAACCTTAGATCAGAAGCGAGTGATACTGCTTGACTTCCCTAACGGCAATCCGCCTGAGGTATGTAACCCTAGACCCTATGAAATACATGCGACGGAAGACCGAAAGATCTTTGGTCAGATCAGTCATGTTATGTCTACACCAACCCGCGCAGGCTTGGAAATGGACAATTGTCAACCAGAAGGACGTCAAGAGATTTTCCCTTGGGCTTCGTGCAAATTAGAAGGGGCAACCACCTAACCGCTTGGTCAAATGGACACCATCAACGGTCAAGTGGACACAATCAGCGGTCAGGTGGACTGCATCAGCAGCCACATGGGCAAAACACCCTGCAATGCCCATCCTTCCACACTTACTACGGACTAGCCTAGATTTTTGCTGCAAAACGGATCACTTCCTAATGGGCAGGTTTCGCAAGTGTTGGACCTCCCTTCTTTTCCAAAACAGAGTGTCCCTCCGACCTCTCAACCTCAACCACAAAGGAGTCAACCACGACGAAGGAACCCAGACCGACGACAACATCAGACGACACAAGGAAGAAAGCTGCAGTATCAGTATCATAAAGCAAGAGGCACGAGACAAATACGGGTGCCAAAAGAACAGAAACCACCGACAGATTTCAATAATGCAGACGAAGCTCAGAAGAAATTTCAACAGAAGCAGAATCAGTATCCAACATCCCCTCGACCTTCTTCTACAAGTTCGAACATTCAACATATTTGGATTGCCAAGAAGTACCTTATGAACAGACCCACACCCACGCAGATTTGGGTACCCAAGTAGTGTATTATAGCTCAAACCTCAAGCCATGTAATATATACCCCTTAGAAATCTCTTCAACCCTCAATACCACCAAATCCGATACCATCATTTGTCCCTCAGAAGAAACTTATCACCCGTTCACAAACTCTTAGGAAGTGGATACCGAAACGTATCCAGAAGTCTTCTCCTAACCCTTTGTCTAACATAACTCCCACCCCGACTAATCTACAACCATGTAATAACTCATTCACGACTGAACCTTGTACAAATCCACACACTATAACCCAACATCACTTGTAATGACACCTCATCAAGAAATATATGCATCATCTGAAGCATGTAGGTGTCTAGAGACCTGCATTAGTTTGCAAGAAATCATTCCATAAACCACAACACAACACTCGGCTACACGGGTTACACATCGGTTATGGAAAGGGATTGCGGTCTCACTTTAATGGGATCATAATTAATTTCTATACTAATGTGTTAATCTTATGTAGCAGATCTACTACGCATTTGCATCATTCATCATGCAGGCAGAAGGACCATCAGAAGCTGGCCCCAGTGTACCCATGGCCAATATTGGAGAACTGCTAGCGGAACCCCATCCTACGGCTCAACCCCCAAAATTTCAGGGATTTCCAGGACCCATGCCGATTGACGACCCTCCCAGGGGATATAATGAAAAGATTCATCACAATTCTCACTGGTTTCAAGGTTTGGCAGGCCCATTGGCAGATGCAGATTTCATCTTTGAGGTCAATTTGGCGTTTGATCACCGTACTTGGGCCAAATACCAATTTTTCTCAAGAAAATTTGAAGGACTACAGAACACAGAAGACTTAACGCATGTTTGGGCAAGAGCAGGCTTTATAGAATATTTCAGTGATCGATTGCCTAAACCCGACTTCTACAGATGCTATTACTTAATCACCACTTTGATAGCTTTGGAGAACAAGGATCTACCAGGAACGTTCATTTTTCCGTCATTAGTAAATGATCCGCCATATAAGAGGTTTTACCTTTCTAAACATTTGATTCGCGCTGCTATCAAAATCCATGGTACACACACTCCAACAGAACGAGAAAGGCTGGTTCTAGAGCCAATGAAACATGGAGATGTTACTAAGTGGGAAGATATTTTAGCAATCACACCTGAGGTCTCAAAACCATTGAGGATATGCATGCAACATTTTGCTTTCCCCGCTCAGGATAGATTCACCATGCCCCACAAACGTATATGGTTTGGCTTATATTTAGCATGTACCGGACCACAGACAGCTGATCTAGCAAGCTGGATCATTGATCAGATGTACTTAGCACAACACAGATGGGAAAGAAAGAAGGTCATCAATGGATGTTGCGCCCTCACGCGCATTGTATATATGTGTTTGGCCTACGATTTACCTATTGAGCAAGCAATGACAAGCAAGGAGTTGAAAGCATTCAAAGGGACAACAAAGAAAGCTAGGAAGCCTAGCAAAGGATGAGTGGGAAAGCGCATGAGAGGTACTATACCATGCCTACAGGTCCGAGAATCACCGTCACCACAACCCTCTCCAGAACAATCTCCGACAGAGGCTCCTACAACTGTACAACCTATTTGCATACGCTTATCAAGACCCGTCATGACAGAAGGCACTTCTAGTGCGGTTACCTCACAACCAATGTTAGTTCAGGAACCGACCACCACTGCAGCAGAAGTTCCCACCACTATTGGTGCGGAAGCCTTCTCTTTTCCGATACCTAATTTGGAAGCGGAACCCATCGATACAATGTTTGATTTCAAAATGCAAGATGCTTTCTCCAATGAATTTTAGTTTTCAGAAGGCCAGATTTTCTCTCAAGAATATGAACGTCCAAGCTACACAACCACGCCCCGAGATCAACCACAAGGACAAGTAGTGTCTAGTTTCGAGGAAGAAAGAACAGAGACAGATGATGATGATGGCGATGACGAAGCCAACCAGGGCACTCATGAATCCCAAGAACATGTACAGAGAGATGAACAAGGACAACACACTGACACCTAGGGTGATACCAGTACGCATGAAGATGAAACCTTTGAAGCAGCAGCTTATACGCTAGCCATCAAGAAGCTATATCGCACCATGGAGAAAGTTTGGGCGCGTAAGAAATTGATTGAGGAAGAGAGTCAAGCACTTATAGAACAGGAACTTGTCTCAGGCGGTTTTGAAGAGGTATACATCAAAGGTTTCAGGGAACTTGTCAAATCAATGGGATCCACAGACACCTTAAGGTATTTGCAAAGGAAATCATTACCGTAGTATGACCCTCGCAGAGTCCATTTACTAACCAAACCTGGTGAATACATTCGGGTACCCACATGCGGTCAATCTTCAGAACAGGCCAGGGAAGCACGTCTCGTCCCTGAAGGCTCATTGGCAGAAGAAGCTATCCTTGTCGATTCCCCACCCCACACTACTATTGTACATACCACTGTAACCGAAGTACCCGCCACCCCAACCGCTCCTCTTTCACCTCCCGTATCTCCAATCTCCCCTGTACATCCGATCTCTCCCAGACCATCCACATCTTTGGATAGCGTTGTAGTAGAAGCCTTCTTTACTTCCATTCACCCGACAATTCCGGCACCCACCTAACCTAGTTTTCCTCCTCCGACATCCACCTTTCTATCCAATCCAACTTTCCCTCCATCCTTCTCGTCCTTCCCCACACATCCAAGACCCCTTTTCCCATTCCCACCTCCATTAACCTTCTCCCCAATCTCACCCCCTCGACCCACCATAATTCCTCTTTCCCCTTTCCACCAAGGCATACAAGAGACCCCAACTATAAATTACTCTTCAACCTTTGTAAATCCAGTGTTTACACCCATGCACACACCCACTCTCACGCCATTATTCACAGTCACTGCACTGGACACCACATTTAGTGACATGGATATATCACCGCCCACTGCACCACCACTCACTTCATTCATGGCACCACCATATTTAGGCACCTCAAGTTTTTCCACGGTCACCATTGCATCCACATTCCCATCCCCAATTCCCTTACCCTTTGCATCAACACCCACATACACCGCAACTTCATTCACTCCATCACTAATATTATCACCCACTATAGACACAACATTCCGACAGATGTTCACGTGTATGACTCAAGTAAGAGATGAGTTCACATCTCTCGGAACTAATTATCAGCAGCTGCAGAAGACAACGAATGATCTACACACGCAGCTCAATTCACTAACCATCGAGAATGCCTCATTGAACACCCGCTACCAAGAGCTACGAGAGGCATATCATAAACTGGAATTAGAAAGTGAAGAAAAGATGAAAGACGCTGTCACGGATATCGATAACTTGTTAAGGGCACAGACTATTCGCAATGCAACGCTCACTAGGAACATGGGCTTACTCAGAAGACACCTGGCAGCAGCGAAAGAAGAGAACCAGCGCTTACAAGAACAGAACGGAGAGAATTTAGAAGCTACCCTGGATCAACCAGACCAACCATTGAGCCCCAATCGCTTCAAGGCCGTGCCCTCAGAATCTATGAAAATGTTGTTAGAAGATCATGTCAGATTGTTAGATGAGTATGACAACATGAACGAGGAATTTCAGAAGCTCAAGGAGGAACACAAGGCATTGCAACTAAGAGCACCAATACCACAAGGACTACCAGCCCCTACGGACCCATCTCCTGACATCCTAGAAGAACTCAATGCATTACGGGCCCAGGTATCAACGCTCCAATCACAAATAGATGTATATGAAGCACCACCAAAGCCAGACTCCCCACCGAAACTACCAGCAGAGGAAAAAACAGTCACTATTTTGGTGGAGGAAACTTTCGAAGAAGCATATGAACCCCAACCCATCCCAGGCAGACAAGTCACGGCTGAAGGCCAAACGACTTTTGAACTTCCAACTCCCGCATGGATGAAGACGATAGAATGACTGGGAAAAACCCACTCAGCACGGGTAGAAGCGTAGCTTCATGCCATGGCAATGATTGAAGAACGCAATTTACAGTCCCCATACTTTGCTCATTTGGCCCCTCGCAGATACATCTCTGGGCATGAGCTACAGTATAAACCATATTTTATGTTAATGGCGAAATATCAGTTGGCCATAGAGAAAGAAATAGGCAAGAAACCCTCTCACGCTACTCAGTTTGAGCCTGACGATTTGCCAACAGATGTGCAGCAAGGAGAAATCTATCAACCAGAATGGAGCAAGGATCTCTTACAGAAATATCCTGAGATGATGAGTACATGGGCCAAGGCACCACTACACTTAAATTACAACCCATGTTGGGGACCAGTGCCACATCGCCGCTCCTGGAAGGCATTTGCGATTAAAGTAAAAAACAACAAGCAATGCCAGGATTGGTTAAACTACCCATACTTCACTCCACCCACCAGACCACCTACAGTCAGATACATGATGGCAACGACTCGTCACTGGCTCCCTCGCTTGAAACATATGGACGATATAGCAACACACATGACTGTCAAGATATTTGACATGATGCAGATGGTTTTTAAAGTCTTCAGACGTGTCAAGGCACCTCATGTAAACACCCCGGGCTTCGAGCATGGCAATCTAGATCTTGCATATGATATGAGTACAGCGCCATCGCTTCGAGTGTGTTATGCATAGCATTGCAGAATCAAATACCTACCGGCGTGCTACAAGCAAACCTTCGAAGAAATGTTCACAACTGGTTTCTGGGAATACCATTCAAAAGTGTTCATCAGCAGGCCCACACATTTGCTTCAACTATTCGCCTGTGAAAAAATGGTATATTCCACACATTATCGACTCCCACCATCCAATGAACCGTAACCAATTGATTGGGAGAAACTCGAGGCAGATTTGGCCCGAGGCATTCGAATATCAGAACACACCCTCGCTCAGGAGCTCCTACAGAATTACATCCGACAGACCTCACAGTAAGGTTCTGTCGCAGATGACAAAAGTGAGAGGGAGGGGGGTGTTGGCAGTAGCCAGAGGCATAGAAGACACGGATGCATGTAAAGACAGAGCAGGGGGTCTGTCGAATCAAATTTTCAAAGATTTATGTTTTATAAATACTTTTCAAAACCTCCAACAGTGATTTTCATCACTATTGTAACATATGTAACATAGAAAAACCCTTTCTCTAATTTATAGCTCCATTTTGTGCAAGCCGAGGAGTCCTCGAGCTTGAGGAGCTTAGATAGAATGGGCGTACCTTTTTAGACATTGTTTATCCTTACAAATAGCATCTAGAACCTATTTTTTAACTATGCCGGTCACTAGATGTGAAACCGGTCAAAACTAGTCTAGAATCTATAAAAAGAGCTAGAGAGCTCATTTTTGAGGTTAGCTTGTTTGAGAAGAGAAGAGCATAGAGATATTTTGAGCTTGTAAGAGTGTTCTTGAGTAATAGAGTTGATTTCTCACCTTCCATTGTGTCTTGCTTGTCTCTTCGTAGTGTGTGTGTATGTGTGTGTGCATCTCTATGCTTCTCACCTTCACTCTCACTTCATCTCACATTCACGATCTTCATATCACTCCTATCTCTTCCGTGGATTGACATTAAGGAGGTGGAGCTTCTTAACGTGGTCCTCACCATTGTGCTAGAGCAACAACAACTCTTTTCAGAATTAGCAGAAAGTATATTTTTACATAACGAATCAAAGACTATTGCTGAATGAGTTTCGTGTTCACTGTTATTCCTACTTTAAATAAGTATATCATCAAAGAAGACAAGAATGAAGTCTTGGTATTCAAGGAAAATATTATTCATCATAAGTGCAAAGGTGGCAGGTGCATTGGTAAGTCCAAAAGGCATTACCATGAATTCAAAATGGCCGTGTTGAGTTCTAAAAGCAGTTTTATAAATGTCATGCGATGTCATTCTTATCTTATGATACCCAGATTTGAGGTTGATTTTACTAAAGACACAAGCTCCACGAAGTTTATCTAGCAAGTCATCTATCCTAGGGATAGGATACCTATTCTTAATGGTAATTTTATTAAGTGCTCTATAATCAATGCACATTCTATATGTCTTGTTCTTATTTTCAACTAAAAGAACAAGGGCTCCAAAAGGAGAAGAGCTAGACCGTATTAGTCCTTTGTTGAGTAAATCTTTAACTTGTCTAGCTATTTCATTTTGGTGTAAAGGTCCATGCCTATAAGGTGCTTTATGAGGAGGAGAGCTACCAAGAATTAAATCAATCCTATGGTCAAGAGATCCCCTAGAAGGTGGTATTGCAAAAGGAAAATCAGCCATAAAACAATCCTTATAGGAGTCCATAAATGACTTATGTGCACTTGGAAGTGTATGTGTATAATCAATTATATTATTCACAAAGACAATACATGAGTTATAACCTTTCCTAAAAGCTTATTTGACTTGCGTATGACTAATGAACGGGAAGGGTTGAAAATCATGCATCAGAGACAATGAAACATCTTTATTTCGAGATTTGAAAGTTATCATGTGTGTATCATAATCAATGGAGGGGTTGTAATTATGTCGAAACAGCATGCCAAGTATAACATCATATGATTGTAACGGAGCAATTAAAAATGAACGTTCATCTACATATGAGCCTATACAAATTTGAACATTATGCACCTCATTTGTAACATTATACCTATTCCCTATAAACGAAGCCTTAACCTTATACGTAGAAGGATGAGTAGTAAGGTTAAGATTTTTAACTAGCTTATGAGAAATAAAATCATGCAAGCTACCATCGTCGTGTAAAACATTTACTACTATGCCATTAATGGTGCCATGCATGCAAAGTAGAGAATGGTGAGAAATTTCGTTACCCAAGGTACTTAGTTCTTGCTCTAATACTTCTTCAGACCAATTAGGTTTAGTGTGAGCAGGAACAACCTCCATGTTGTGTACTTGAGCTTCAATGGGTTTCCTATTAGTAGGTCTCATCCTATAAGAAGATTTGTTATGACCAATCTTTCCACAATTCCAACAAGTTATATGGGGTCATTTTTGTTGAGCATTCATCGTCGTATTTTGAAGAGTGGTAGGTTTGTGAGGCTGGCCAAGGGTTGATTTGTTGGATGGTACTAAATGCGATTGAGGAGGGCATTGGAAAGTAGGTGAAGCGAACGTAGTAAAAGGATGCTTAAAAGGAAAATTGGCTTTGATGGGTGGTTGACGTTGATGAATTTGTTGTAAGCAAAGTGTTTTGGTGATAGATTGGAACTCCTTTTCAGCATCATGCGTGAAAGAAATAGCTTCATACAAGGTTGTAGTCAAAGGATATGGAGCTTTGCCTGGATTCCCATCTCCAAGCCATCATCATATTTTCGTTGCAAACTTGCTTGAGGAACCTGCTCAAGTGAACAAAGTAATAAAAGACATTGCCAAAAACGTTCAGTATAAATGGATACATTATCTCCTTCTCTCCATCCAAAAGTTGTCCATGCACACCATGCATGTAGATGGAACTGGGAAGGAAGGAAAGACTCCTTAATTTTTGCCTGAAATGTGTCCCATGTGGTAGGACGTTTGGTACTATTTCGTAAAACATTCCACCATAGCTGAGCTCTTCCTACCAAATAATTGGTAGCAAACTTGACTTTCCCATTTTCTGAATATGACTCATCAGAGTAGAAATCATTGAATTGAGAGAGCCATGATTAGGACAAATTGGCCATCCTTTCGTCCATCGAATAAAGAGACTTGGAAGTTCTTAGCACCTATCTTGGAACTTGGACCTTCTTCTTGTGCAATGATAATCGCTTTCACCACTCTAATTAAACTACGATCATCACTTTGTACTTGTTGGAGCATAGCATCACGTTCTTGTACAACTTGTTGAGTTGCTTGAAGTTTTTGTCGCATAATCTCTAATTGTTGCTCGAGTGACACCCCAGGTAAAGGTGAATTGCCAAAATCCTCCATTGTTGTAGGGTCCATATCTAGAGAACAAAACCCCTCTTTCAAACTATGTTGGATCCTCAATCTAATAGGTTACAAAAAGCTTGTTCCGAGAGCTTTCCAACGATATATTATATGCTAAAATTTGAGTTATATAGTGGGAGTTATGCCCTTTTTTGTGATGCACTCCCCTAGGAAAATTGACGGGCGCTTCCACATGTGTGAACTCAACTTGGGAATTGTAAAAGGAAGAGGGAGGTGAACGTTGATGTAAATATGACAAAAGGGAGATAGAGTGATAACTCAAAGAGATGGATTAGTGGTTAAAGTACTTCCCTTGTAAGTAGGAGGTTGTGGGTTCAAATCCTCCTACCTTAGGGAATCTAAAACTCTTCGTTCTGCTTTTCCAATCGCTTGTTCTCTTCAAGTGCCATGGTCATGTATTTTTTGAGTAGGGTCAAATTATGCCGGACTCTAAGATTATCAGGTTGGTAGAGTTCGAGTAAAGCTCCGAGTTGTTTGATATCTGACGATTTTGATGGTTGGGGTGTCTCCAGGAGGGTTTGATGGGCCTGTTCGAGTGTGGTGTAGCATTGATTGAGGTCAGCGTTTTCTTCTTCTATAGTCATAAGCCGCCTCTGTAGTTGTTGGTGGTCCGTGGTTAATTGACGATGGCGACCTTTGAGAGTCTGATATTCGCTCTGTAGTTGATATACACATTGATGTAAAGTAGAAAACACATTATTTAGATTTAAGAATGCTAGGAAAGGAGAGGATGCAGGGGGAATGGGGAAGGGAAAGGGAATCGTGAATGAGGTGGAATCAAGTGGTGATGTGGGTGGAGGGGGTATGGGAGATTGTGGCTGTGTGTGGGGAGGGAGTGGTGCTGTGGCTGGTGATGTTTCCATGGTGTCAAAAGTGTGCATGATCGTGTAGATGGGGGCAGTGGGTGGGGTGGATGTGATGTTCATGAATAGTGTTGGGAAGGTGGGCATAGTAACCCCTCCAAGATTGATGCTTGGAGAGAGGGGAATTCCCATAACATATGTGGTGATTGTGGAAGTTGGGGTGGTTATGTCATGGGGCGAAGTGAATTGTGCAGTGATGGGTGAGGAGTGTGGTGATTATGGTGCTGCTTGATGTTCTTTCGTCTGTGTGGTATCTGTTGGTGCCGATACGTCTATGTGGATTTGCTTTCCAGAGCGAAGGGGACGGGTAGGCACTCGCTTCTCAAAGCGATGAATGTAAGCCATAACTGAATGAATGGCTTCATCCAGGCCCAGCGCATTCGCGTGCAGGTTCAGGGATTCAATAAACAGTTCGTCCACTCCTTCTCCTAACATCTGACTTATTAGCATCTTTCCTGTTTGCAGTGAAAACTTATGATGCTCTTGGACTCTCTTCATAGTCTCATATAATCTTTTGATTTGCATTGTATAAGCTGGGGCACTTGCAAGTTCGGAGGTGTCTTCATGCTCTTGGTCGTGCTCCTCGTCTGCCTCCTCTTCGTGAGTCTCTTCTTCATCCTTGTATACTTCCACTACTTCAGGTTGGGTAGGAGCTGTAGTCATTGTAGTTGGTTGTGGTCCTCGGGTCTGTTCTGCTTCCGTCTCAAGATTGGTCTCATTAATCATGCGAGGAATTTCTTCATCTGTCAAATCATCCAGGGTGTAGCCTTATGGAAACTCCAAGTCCGATGGAATCTGAGGGAAAACAAGATTGGGTCCTTCTACGCTCTATCTGGGTAAACGAATCGTAAATGGACGGACACGTCGTGTTTGAGGTGGTGTCACCTCTGGTGTGAGGGTGGCACCCCTTATCGGTGCACATGGTAGTTGGACTTCTCCTCTCATTTTCTTAGATGGTGGCCTTGTTGTTGATGGCCTTCTCTGGAATTCTTGAGCTCTAGACCACACTAGTGCTCTTTGAATAGGCACATCATAGGCTAAGCATCTGTAGATGATCTTCGTTAGCGCGCAACATCCATGAAGCACATTCTTATGTTTCTTATTCCAGCGTTGATGTGCTAAGTGGATTTGATCTATGATCCAGTGGGGTAGTTTGATGGTGAGATTTTCTGTCTCCGCCAAGTACAAGCTGAACCAATTTAGATTTTCTTCTGCAGCTGCATACTTTATAGGGATCACATTAGCTGGAGCAGGGGGTTGCTGTGCTAGAACTAGTTGAGGTCTCTGTTGGGCCTGATAAGGAGGTTGGTAGGGTTGTTGAGGTCTACCATACTGCTGTGGTGGATACTGGTTCTGATATCTTCCTTGTTGAGGGTATGGTTGAGGGTAATTTTGTCTCACAGTTTGTTTGTTATAGGGGCAGTCTTGTGCGGTGTGGTTGGTGTATCTTCGCTCTATCATGCAATACTGGCTACTAGGATTCACTTGGGATTGAGCCATAATGGGGCATACACTCGCCAAATGGTCACCTCCACAGGTATAGCATCGTCTCACTAGGGTAAATTCGGGTATCTGTTTGATCGAGACACCTAGTTTTTGAGCTACTTTCTCTGCTAATTCCTCAATCGATGTAGATTGTCTAGAAGAGAGGCTAAAAGAGCTATCTGAATCTTTGTAGATTTTTGAAAGCTCGAGCTCCTCTCCTAGATTATCCTCAATGTCTATGCACATGCGTATGCATTCTTCTATGGTCCTAGGGTCCTTCATGTACACATATGATCTCAAATTGGTGCTCAACAATCCATCTAAGAATAAAGCCACTTGTTTCGCTGGTGTGGGTAACTTTGGAATAGGGCACCTCTCTAGGTATTGCCTAAACCTTCTTCCTGCAAGTCTAACCGTCTCTTGAGGGGTCTGCTTGAAGCTATGGATCAATGAGGAAGTATTATGCCTTATGCCACTCTTAGAGAATTCAGTGATGAAAGCCTCTAGAAGTTGGTCTATGCTCCTGAATTGTCTCTCATTCAATGGTTGAAACCATGTAAGGGCTGTGTTCCTAAGGGTTAGACCAAAAGAATTGTACTGTGTGAATAGGTCCTCAACTTGTTCAGCTCTTAAGACTTTCCTAAACTCAGCCACATGATCGTATGGGTCTCCCATGCCATCAAAGTAATTTTTCATGGACTTAACCAGCTGAGTTGGCCTCAAGCTCCTAGTGTGTTCTCTAGGCCTTGGCAAAGGAAAATCATCAAAAGTTCTTAGGTTCCTCGGGGCTCTAGGTCTCTCGTTTTCTTCTCTATCCGTCTCTGTTCTCATCCTTTCTCTTCCCAAGGGATTGACAAAACTTACCTCTGGCCTATCTTTACTTGTTCGCATTTTTCATGTTTCGAGCGACAGCTTATGATGCTCTTGGACTCTCTTCATAGTTTCATATAATCTTTTGTTTTGCACACTATATGCTGGTGCATTTGCTAGTTCTGTAATTTCTTTTTGCTCTTGGTCATGTTCCTCATTAGCCTCTTCCTCGTCAGTCTCTTCTTCATTCTCGTCTACTTCCACTACTTCAGGTTGGGTAGGAGCTGAAGTCATTGCCGTTGGTTATGGTCTTTCGGTCTGTTCTGCTTCCATCTCAAGATTGGCTTCATTAATCATGCGGGCAATTTCTTCATGTGTCAAATCGTCCAGGGTGTAGCCTTGTGGGAACTTCAAGTCCGATGGAATCAGAGGGAAAACCAAATTGGGTCCTTCTACACTCGGTCTGGGTAAGCGAATAGTAAATGGTCGGATAGGTCTAGTCTGAGGTGGTGTCACCTCTGGTGTGAGTGTGGCACCCCTTGCTTGTGCACAGGGTATTTGAACTAAACCCCTCATTTTCTTCGAAGGTGGCCCTGTTGTTGATAGCCGTTGCTGGAATTCCTGGGCTCGGGACCACACTAGCGCTCTTTGAATAGGCACATCATAAGCTAAGCACCTGTAAATGATCCTTGTCAGTGCACAACATCCATGAAGCACATTCTTATGTTTGTTATTCCCTGTAAATGATCCTTGTCAGTGCACAACATCCATGAAGCACATTCTTATGTTTGTTATTCCAACGCTAATGTGCTAGGTGGATTTGATCTATGATCCAGTGGGGTAGGTTGATTGTGAGGTTTTCTATGATCCAACGCTAATGTGCTAGGTGGATTTGATCTATGATCCAGTGGGGTAGGTTTTCTATCTCCGTCAAGTACAAGCTAAGCCTAATTCTTTTGGGTGGCATGGTGAAGCACTCCTGGGCTGGAAAGGCGAAGTGTTGCATGATCGTGCATAGGTGGAGGGCGATGGTAGGTGTCATAGCAACCATATCCTTTAACTTGTTAAGATCTTTGTGTTTCATTGATCAATGTTTCCTTCTCTGTGGGAATGTGCATGCCATGCATATTCAAGGCTTCCCGTACTAGGTTGAGGGTAAGTTTAAATCTTTTCAATTCATGGCCTGGTGTTAGAGATCAGAGAACAAACGTACTATCTCCCTCTTTGGCTCTACTAGGGGTGATCGTGCTAATCAAGTAGGAGCAGCGTAGAAAATCAGGCTTAGGTAAGAGTGCTCTAAAATAGCTGTCCAAGCCCGCCTTCGTCCATATAGATCTCATTATTTCTGCATCCTGATAGTTCTCGAATTCACGGGTGAAGAAATGATACCTCCCCCACTTTCCATTAAACTCTAATTCAGCTTCCCAGAAGTATGTTCCTTCTCCTAATGGACCTGCAACATCACTGAACCAGTGTGCATGTTTGCCAACTTGTGATGTGTGCCCCTGCAGAGGGTTCTGAATGGGAAGGACATGCACCGCCGTGAGTTCCTACGGCCTCTCGGTGAGTTATGGTTCGAGGAGGAGAGTTTCAATATCCACTATTTGGGCGCTGGATCTTGCCTCGGAACTAGTTCCTGCCGCTTCTGCCATGTTATTTCTTGTTTGTTGGTTCTGTGAGAATATAGAAGCATGTGTTCACACTGTAATGGACAAGATAGAACAATTTTTGTCCCCGTTACAACATTAACATGAGGTTAGTGATAGGTTATTTAGTTAGTGAGTGCTCGGTGATTGTGGGTGTAGTTAGTGAATGAAGAGTCCTATGAGCTAGATAGAAGGATGCAGTGTGAGGATGATGCAGTTAGTAGGTGGAGATGAATTTACAAATGGGGGTCGGGGGGTTTATTACAAGCTTTGGGCTGCCAAACACAATGAATGACATTTGGTTTTGGTTTTGTGGAGACTCTGGAGGGCTTTATGAGAGTGTTCTGCTTGGAAATGAGGCTTTCTAGGGACCCATTTACTAGTGATTCTGCTCGTGCTCATTGGTGAATATGTGTTCGTGTGTGTCATGTAAGAGTGGGTATTAGCTGTTCGAGTGAGTGAACCATGTTGTACATGGTATGGTCTGTGTGTGGCTATTTGAGCTCGCAAGCAAGTCTTAGACACCCAAATTTGTCTTGATTGTGGATCAACCTTCATAGACTTCTTGGGTACCCAGATAGACTTCACTTTCATAGATGAATTTTTGAAAGACTTCTTATTAGTGGCCTATCGTTGCTCACTAATATGAAGTTGAGCCAATGGTTGTGTTATATGGAGCAAACCCCAAGAAGAGGTGTGAACCATCTCTTAGTTGGATAGTTAAAAGGGCTCACACATGAGTGCCATGTGGCACCCATGTGTGAAGCCATGTGGGAGAGCTCACTTTTGAAGAGGGAATATTTTAAAAACTCCACGCGGCTGGGCGGCTGAAAAAAAATCGATGTTCTTCGTGCACGCACAGAGCTTTGAGCGCCGACGACACTAAACTGCAGTATTAGTCCCAAAATTAGAGGGTTCCTTGGAGTCTTCAACATTGGAATCAGAGCCCATATCAAACAGGGACGAAGGTAGAGCCGGACAAAGTCAACAGCCGATGGAATCGACACGTGCAGGTAGACCACGCACGCGGGAGTCCACAGCCCACGAAGGGGCACTCCTCCCCCTCTGCTCTAGGATGGGAGTGATGTGAAGAGCTTCTTATATATATGCTTAGTGTTGCAGATGAAAAAAGGCATATGTGGGATTAGTGGTGACGCCTGTGGCTGCTGCGTAGTTCTTGAATGAGAAAAAATCGTGGGCTGAAGGTATCATTAATAGTTGATTTTCGAATTTTTTTCTTACCTTTGGGGCAGACAAAAAGCATATGTTGGATCAAGATATTGGCCAAATGAGGATGCACATATGTAATACGGGCTATGGAGAAGGGTTTTGGGTCATGGGTTTGCTTCAATCCTTCAATTTAGAGTTCTTCTAAGTCTCTACTTCAAGAAGGTTAGCATCTTCACTTCTTACCCTTGACCTACCTAGCTTCTCCGCACCATAGCTTCTTCATTCGATATCGGATTTTAAAAATCTTGGTCACGTTTTGAAGCTACACTCCTAAGCTTCACTCAAAAACCATCGGTGTTGGATTTGGATGAGATTTGCCCCACCAAAATCTCTCTGCAGCATTTCAGCAGGAACTAGGCGGCCACTCCCAGGCCTAGTTTTTTGTCATCCAGACTCCAAATCCACTTTTTTCACTTGGGATAGTCTCAAATTCTTGAAGTACAGGTGTTGGGCAGAAATTTGTGGACTGGTGAGGATTGTTATATCTCTGAAATTGCTCAGTTTCACTCAGCTTGCTCGTTTGGGGCTTTTTCCACACACTTTTGGTGTTGTTTTGGATGGTTTATGGTGTCTAGAACCTCCCCGGACCAAGCGGACATTTCCAATTTTCTTTTGGGCCTGGCGAGGATTCAAAATCAGCGGCTTGAAGCATCAAGGACCACTTGGATTTCGCTTCCGCAGCTCTACTTTGTAACAAGGAAGTGCTCTTGTGATATATTTCTCTTCTTCTTGCATATTTGAATCTACTTCCATTCATTTTCATACGCTCTAGTTAGCAAATGGGGGAAGGGAACTTAAACATGGAAACTAAAGGCAAACAAGTAGTTGAGACCACTTCTCCACCTAAAGGGCAACTAGAGGATCTCGATGCTAGAATGGAAGAAGTAGAATTAGGGCAAGAAATAGAAGAGAACTTAGAAGAAAAAGAGCCTTCACAAGAAGAATACACTTATGAAGAGCTTATAGATGAATTTGTCACTCGTGACCAATTCATAGACTTGAAAGAGCAAACCCTTAAATTAGAGAAAGATTTGGGTAGCATCACATCTTTTATACAACAACTTAAGTCTCAAATGATCTCACTTGAGACTAGTGTCACCTCTTTCCTAGCTAGGAAGGAAAGAAATACCCCTCCTATTCCTCTAGAGATTACTAGGAAAGAGACTTCTCTTCCTAGTAAACACAAAGGAGAGAGCTCTAGGGAAGCTCCCCTCCTGAAAGACTTGAAGCCACCTACCTTTACGGGGGATGACCGAGACAAGAACAAGGATGCAATCTACACTTTTTTACAAAAGTGGCATGATTTGCATCAATTGAAGGGCACCCCACCTGAGTATCGTGTGCTAGAGGTGAGTCTCTCCCTCGGCCCGCGTGCTTATAAATGGTGGATGAGTCTTAAGGAGGCAAACTCTATCCCTACTGACTGGACTCAGTTTGAGACTCTTTTCCTAAAAGAGTTTCTTCCTGAGAATGAGGAGGAGAGGAATTGGGATGAGTGGGATAGGATTACTCAAAGAGGCACGCCTCTTTCAGTTTATCTATCCTACTATAGGGAGATTATTTTGAAACTTAAGGGTTTAGATGACTTTTAGAAGACCAGAGGGTTTGTTAGGGGCTTGGATAAAGCCATAAAGAGTGAAGTCAGGAGGAATGCGCCTAAGACGTTTGAGGAGGCGATCAAATATGCATAGATATATGAGGACCATAACCATCCTCAGTACACTCCTATGGAGACGGATCAGCCCCTCAAGCCTCTTGGTACGACTAAATTTAAGAAGAAGTTGCCTTTTGGGAAAAACAAAGTTTTTATTAAAAAACAAAGATCACAAGGGCCTAGGCTATCCACAGACCAGTTTGAGAAGGCCAAAAGAGAGAACCTGTGTTTTAGGTGCCTATCCCCAAGCCATTCACAGTGGAACTGCCCACTCAAGAAGGGGGAAGAAAAGAAGAAGGGACCAGAGTCTAGTACATCCCCCGAAAAGGGCAAAAAGGCAATCCACCTAGTGCAGACCCTTCCTATTCATGGCAGCTCTAGCTGCAAGGGAGTGGAGGTGATGCACGAGGATATAGAGCACACCTATTGTTTGACTCAGTCATTGTGGTCATCGCAGTTTTGGACTTCCAAATTATGAACATGGAGAGGACAGATCTAGTCTTAGGAAGAGAGTGGCTATGGGGGTTGGGAGATACACTTAAACGCAGCTATCAAAACAACGCACTCGAATTTGAAAAGAATGGAAGTAAAGTTTGTATTCAGGGAGAGGGAGATGTACCTAGTGCACCTCTCATTCCATCACTAGAGTTGTATAGTCTCTGTTATTCTCAGCATGTACAGGACATGTTTTTATTGTATATTCATGATATGGAGCATTGTACAGACAGCTCATCTGATGTATATTTTCATGCTATGAATGTAAATATGAACATGACTTTCTACTATTCTTTTTTGCAAGAGTGTGTGGTTAAAAGTTTTAAGGATCTTATGTTTGAGTACAGAGATGTTTTTCCCACTAACTTACCTAGAGGGCTACCACCTGAGAGAGGGGACATTGACCATGCCATAGAGGTTGTTACTAACACTAACCCTACTTGTAGACCACCTTACAGGCTTAGTGTTTCTCAGCATGAGGAGGTTGAGAAGCAATTGCAGGATTATTTAGATAAGGGCTTCATCAAACCTAGTAACTCACCATGGGCATCGCCAATGCTCCTAGTTAAAAAGAAAGATGGATCTATGAGACTATGTATAGATTATAGAGCACTTAATAAGGTAACTATCAAAAATAGGTTTCCAATGCCTAGATTGGAAGACCTATTTGATCAGTTACATCAAGCTAGGTACTTTACCAAGCTTGACCTTAGATCAGGATATCATCAGATCAAGATTAGGGGAGAGGATGTCCCTAAGACTGCATTTAGGACTAGATATGGGCACTATAAGTTTTTGGTGATGCCTTTTGGTCTCACCAATGCTCCTGCCACTTTCATGAAGCTCATGAATAGTGTTTTACGGCCTTATCTAGGACACTTTGTGGTAGACTTTATGGATGACATTCTGATCTATAGTGCATCAGAAAAGGAGCACTTGGAACACTTGAGAAAAGTATTTCAAGTGCTAAGGGAAAATTCGCTCTTTGCTAAGGAGTCAAAGTGTGAATTTTTCAAGACAGAGGTTAGATACCTTGGGCATATAGTCTCCCAGGATGGAATCCAGATGGATCCTGAAAAAGTAAAGGCTATTATGGAATGGTCACATCCACAAAACCTGGAAGAGCTGCAGATCTTCCTAGGTTTATCAGGTTTCTATCGAAGATTCATTAAGAACTATGCCAAAATTGCTGTCCCGATGACGGAACAGCTTAAAGGGAAAGGGAAAGCCTTTCATTGGGGAGACGAATAGAATCAAAGTATGGAAAAGTTGAAAGTAGCAATTGCTACAGCTCCACTTTTACACATAGCAGATCCCAACAAACCATTTGTGGTTGAGACTAACACGAGTGATTTTGCTATTGGAGCGGTTTTAGTACAGGATGGTCGACCAGTAGCTTTTGAGAGTAAGAAACTAGAACCGGCTCAGAAGAATTACTCCGTCTATGAGAAGGAGTTGTATGCAATAGTCCATGCTTTGAAGAAGTGGCGTCATTATTTATATGGTGCGAAAGTCACGATAGTGTTTGATCAAGAGAGCATTAAGTGGCTCTCTAATCAAATAGACCTTAAAGGTCGTAAGGCCCGATGGGCAGAGACCCTTCAAGAGTTTGATTATGAGCTTAGGTATAGGAAGGGGAAGTTTAATGTAGTGGTTGATTCACTTAGCCGCATGCCTATGCTCAATGGACTGAGTTTTACTCAGATCACTAGTGAGCTACTTGAGTCCCTTAGAGGAAAATGCAGGCTTGATCCTGCATATTCCGAGATTTGGGAAGCCATAGAGCATGGGGATCATAATATACAGGTTTCTAGTGAGGATGGAGTATCGAGGGGTACTCAAGAAGGATTCAAGTGGAAGAATTACAGTGTCCATGATGGATATCTGTTATACAAAGGTAAGGTGTGTGTCCCTAGAGATACTCAGATGAGACTGCATATTTTATATGAGTGTCATGACACACCTAGTGCGGGACACCCAGGAGTTAACGAGACTTATGATCTTGTTAAGAGGCAGTTTTATTGGCCTGGACTTCATAAGGACATCCTAGAGTATGTGCTTAAGTGCAACAAATGCCAGGTCAACAAAGCTAAGAGGTTGAGGATTGGAGGACTACTCCACCCATTGGATATTCGTAATGGGAAGTGGGAGAGTATCTCCATGGACTTTATAGTCGGATTACCTAAGACACAGAGAGGGCATGACTCAGTTTGGGTAATTGTGGATAGGTTAACCAAAATGGCTAGGTTTATTCCGACACGTACTACAGTGAAGACACCAGAGTTGGCTAGACTCTTTGTAGAGAACCTATACCGGTTATATGGTCTTCCTTTAGACATAGTTTTCGATTAGGATAGGAAGTTTACTAGCCACTTCTGGAGAGCAGTCTTCAAAAGGTTGGATACGAGACTTAGCATGAGTACGGCCGAGCATCCACAGTCGGATGGGCAAATAGAGAGGGTTAACCAAATCCTAGAGAATATGCTTCAAGCATATGTAAATGAAAGGCAAACTAATTGGGAAGAGTACTTACCTATAGTAGAGTTTGCATATAATAGTGCCAAGCACTCTTCCACTGGGCATAGTCCATTTATGCTTATGTATGGGTTTCAGCCAAGAGCTCCTTATGTAGTAGGCTTGCAGAATGAGAAAGTTCAAGCTGCAAAGGACTTCTTGGAAGAGATGAACGATATGCTTAGGCTTGCTAAGGACAGCATTAGGAGAGCTCAGGATAGAGCTAAAGCCTATGCTGACCCTCAAAGGAGAGATATCAACTTTGAGGTAGGAGAGCAGGTCTATCTTAGAGTTCCATCTAGGTCTGAAACCATGAAGACGGGACCTTGTCCAAAACTATCTCCTAGGTATGGTGGACCTTTCCAAATACTTAAGAGAATAGTAAAGATGGCTTATCAGCTCCAACTTCCAGAGAATAATCAAATCCATCCAGTTTTTCATGTTAGCCAGCTTAAGAAAAGGCTGGGTGAATCTGACAACCTCATTCCAGATAGTGAGGTAGTAGAGCCTATCTCTGTTCAATCTATTCCACATGAGCCTGAGAGCATACTACACACTCGAGAGAAACGGACGAGAAGTCACTTGTATAAAGAGTGTCTAGTAAAGTGGAAAGATAGTTTAGAAGATAGTGCCACCTGGGAGCGGGTTAGCACCCTTCAGAGACGGTTTCCCAGTTTTAGTTTAACTTCCCAAGAGTCTTCTTAAGGGGAAGGATATGGGGAAACAACACGGAGATAGGACCATTTATTTCTATACATGGGGATATAGTGGGAGTGGAGGTTCTATATTTCTCTCTCTATTAGACCTTCCAGTATCATTTTTGAGGACAAAAATGGAATTAAGGGGAAGGAAATGTTATATGGAGCAAACCCCAAGAAGAGGTGTGAACCATCTCTTAGTTGGATAGTTAAAAGGGCTCACACATGAGTGCCATGTGGCACCCATGTGTGAAGCCATGTGGGAGAGCTCACTTTTGAAGAGGGAATATTTTAAAAACTCCACGCGGCTGGGCGGCTGAAAAAAAATCGATGTTCTCCGTGCACGTGCAGAGCTCTGAGGGCCGACGACACTGAACTGCAGTATTAGTCCCAAAATTAGGGGGTTCCTTGGAGTCTTCAATAGGTTGTGACTGGACTGCAACATGATGCTCGCCTTTCTGCACCCAAACTTGTTTTGATGATTGATACACCTTGCTTCATACTTTCTTTTGGACTCTAGCATAGGTCATCTCCTTTTTTTGCATTTGATCCACCTTTGGTTGCTGCATCCCTATGGCCTTTGGAAAAGAAGGGAGTTCCATCATATCCTTGACTTCTTTGTTGAGACCATCATCCCTCTGCATCACATAGTTTTGGACAAGAATAGCATCATCATCTTCACGTGTACTCCTAGAAGGAACCTGAAAGGTGAATATGCCCCATTCTGTGGAAAAAGCTGTCTTATGCTAATCTTCTGGAGCAATGGCTACCTGATTGTAACCAAAAAATCCATCAAGGAAGCTGTACACTTCCTTGCCAGCTACTCTTTCTAGTAGATGCTCAATGATAGGAAGCTGATAGTTATCTCGAATAGTGGCTACATTAACCTTCTTCAAGTTAATGCAGACACGTAGCTTTCCATTCTCGAATAGTGGCACCACTATTCGATGGGGGATACCCACTCAGTGTGCTCAATTTCATAGATAAATCCAGCTTCCACTAAGCGATCTATCTCTTCTTTGATCTTGGCAGCATAGTTGTCATTGTATGTGTATGGCTTCTGTTTAGAGGGTTTGGCATCTGAGGTCATGGGAATCGTGTGTGAGAATATGTCAGGGTCTACACCTTTCAGGTCCTTATAGCTCCAAGCGAATACATCTCGGTACTCTCTTAACAAAGCTATCAACTCTTGCTCTTCTTCGTCCGTCAGGTCATGTCCTATGTAGGTGCCTCTTTCTTCTCCTTCTTCTATGGCTACAACTATTTTCTCTGTGGTTTCTTTGTTATCATAGGCCTCTCTTGATTGTGCCTCGTGTTTAGGCATTCTTATCATGACTCTCATATCATCTATCTCATACTTCTTGAAGTTTTCAGGGACCTCAAACATAGATTCTTCCTCCTTGGTTACGACTTCTCTCTTCTTTCTTTTCTTGCCTTCACTCTTGGTGGCCACTTGAGTGGTTAACCTCACATCATTCATAATCTCTTCATATCTCTGAGGGTGTGCTTCTACCTCATAAAAGTATTCTTCATTTGATGCAAAAGGTGGGTCCATAATGATTGACTCTAGATCGGAGTCACTTGCATCCTTGAATGCATCAGTGATAGGTTCACATTCTTCAAGAACCGAATCTCCCATGATTGGCTCTACGGAGAAGACTGAAATGTCATAGCCATCCTTGTCACAGTGGGGTGTCCATTGTTCTTCATTGATGGCTACATCCATTGTTGCTAAAATTTCCGCCTAGCCGTGAGGTTCAAATTCTTCGTCAGGGAATACTACAGGTGCATAGACCGGGTCTTGAATTGATCTATGGGTTTCCTTTGCACCTATCTCTCTGGCCCCTTCTCTCTTCTCTTCTTCTACTGCTACTTTACACATCCATAAGTGAGTGTCTTCATGCATCCATGAGGATCTTGATCCTATGGAATGCACCGACTCAGTATCATCTTTGGCTTTATGGATGGGATTCCATTGGATGGGGGTATGTCTGTTGCTCTAGCACAATGGTGAGAACCACATTAAGAAGCTCCACCTCCTTCATGTCAATCTGTGGAAGAGATAGGAGTGATATAAAGATCGTGAATGTGAGATGAAGTGAGAGTGAAGTTGAGAAGCATAGAGATGCACACACACATACACACACACAACGAAAGACAAGCAAGACACAATGGAAGGTAGGAAATCAACTCTATTACTCAAGAACACTCTTACAAGCTCAAAATAGCTCTAAGCTCTTCTCCACTCAAACAAGCTAACCTAAAAAATGAGCTCTTTAGCTCTTTTTATAGATTCTAGACTAGTTTTGACCGGTTTCACATCTAGTGACCGGCATAGTTAAAAAATAGATTTTAGATGCTATTTGAAATGGTAAACGGTGTCTAAAAATAACCAAAATTGGTACGCTCATTCTACCTAAGCTCCTCAAGCTCGAGGACTCCTCGGCTTGCAAAAAATGGAGCTATGAATTACAAAAAGGGTTTTTCTATGTTACTTTTATGGTACAAAAGTGATGAAAATCACTATTGGAGGTTTTGAAAAGTATTTATAAAACATAACTCTTTGAAAAATGATTCAACTGACTCCCTGCTACTCCATTGTGCTCTGTCTTTACATGCTTCTACGTCTTCTATGCCTCTGACTACTGCCAACACCCCCCTCCCTCTCGCTTCTGTCGTCCGCGACAGAACCTTGTTGTGAGGTCTGTCGGATATAATTTTGTAGTAGTTCTTGAGCGAGGGTGTGTCATGATATGCGAATTCCTTGGGCCAGATCTGTCTCGAGTTTCTCCCAATCAATGGGCTGCGGTTCATCGGATGGCGGGAGTCGATAATGTGTTGAATATACCATCTGTTCACAGGCAAATAATTGCAAGAGGTGTGTAGGCCTGCTGATGAACACCTCTGAATGGTATTCCCAGAAACCAGTTGTGAACATTTCTTCGAAATTCTGCTTATAGCATGCCGGTAAGTACTTGATTCGACAATGCCAGGCGTAACACACCCGGAGCAATGGCATTGTACTCATATCATATGCAAGATCTAGATTGCCATGCTCGAAACCCGAGGTGTTTACATGTGGTGCCTTGACGCGACGGAAGACTTTAAAAACCATCTGCATCATGTCAAATATCTTGACAGTCATATGTGCTACAATATCGTCCATATGTTTTAAGCGAGGGAGCTAGTGATGAATCGTGGTCATCATGTATCCGACTGTAGGTGGTCTTGTGGGTGGAGTGAAGTACGGGTAATTCAACCAATTTTGGCATTGCTTGTTGTTCTGTACCTTAATTGCAAATGCTTTCCAGGAGCGGCGACGTGGCACTGGTCCCCAACATGGGTTGTACTTTAAGTGTAATGGTGCCTTGACCCAAGTACTCATCATCTCTGGATATACCTGTAATAAATCCTTGCGCCAATCTGGTTGATAGATTTCTCTCGTTGCGCATCTATTGGCAGATCGCCACGCTCAAATTGGGTAGTGTGAGAGGGTTTCTTGCCTGTTTCTTTCTCTATGGCCAACTGATATTCATCCATTAACATAAAGTAAGGCTTGTATTGTAGTCATGCCTAGATATGTATCTGCGAGGGGCCAAATGAGCAAAATAGGGAGACTGTAAAATTCTTTCTTCAATCATTGCCATGGCATGTAACTACGCCTCTACCCTTGCTGAGTGGGCTGTTCCAAGTTCTTCAATCGTCTTCATCCATGCGGGAGTTGGAAGGCTCGAAAGTCGTCTAGCCTTCGGCCGTGATGCGTCTGCCTGGGATGGGTTGGGGTTCATTTGCTTCTTCAAAAGTTTCTTCCACCGGAATAGTTACTATTTCTTCCTCTGCTGGTAGTTTCGGTGGGGAATCTGGCCTGGAGGTGCTTCATATACTGCTATCTGTGATTGAAGAGTTGATACCTGGGCCCGTAGAGTGTTGAGTTCCTCTAGGATGTCAGGAGATGGGTCCACAGGAGCTGGTAGTCCTTGTGGTATTGGTGCTCTTAGTTGGATTAGTTTATGATCTTCTTTCAGCTTCTGATATTCCTCATTCATGCTGTCATACTCATCTAACAATCTGACATGATCATCTAGTAACATTTTCATAGATTCAGAGGGCACGGCCTTAAAGTAACTAGGGAATAGGTGTCTTGGAGGTGTGGGGAAGGACGGAAAGTATGGAGGGGAAAATGGGTTGGGTAGAAAGGTGGATGTCCGAGGAAGAAAATTAGGTTGGGTACGTGCGGGAATTGTGGGAGGAATGGAAGTAAAGAAGGTTTTTGCTACAGTGCTATCCAGAGATGTGGATGGTCTAGGAGAGATCGGGTGTATAGGGGAGATTGGAGATACGGGAGGTGAAAGAGGAGCGGGTGGGGTGGCGGGTACTTCGGTCGCAATGGTGGTATGTACAGTAGTAGTGTGGGGCGGGGAGTCGACGAGGATAGCTTCTTCAGCCTCAGATCATTTAGGAATTAGGTATGCTTCCCTAGCCTGTTCGGAAGATTGGGCACCTGTGGGTACATGAATGTATTCACCTGGTTTTGATAGTAGTCGTACTCATCGAGGGTCATATTGTGGTAACGGCTTCCTCTGCAATATCTTAATGCTTCATTAGATCCTACTGATTTAACAAGTTCCTTGAAGCCTTTGATGTATACTTCTTCGAAACCACTTGAGACAAGTTCTTGTTCTATGAGTGCTTGGCTCTCTTCTTCAGTTAACTTCTTACGTGCCCAAACTTTTTCCATAGTACGATATAATTTTTTGATTGCCAGCATATAAGCTGATGCGTCAAATGTTTCTTCTTCGTGTGTGCTCGTGTCACCTTGGGTATCGATGTGTTGTCCTTGTTCATCTGTCTGCACATTTTCTTGGGAGTCATGAGTGCCCTAGCTGGCTTCATCATCACCCTTGTCTTCATCTGTCTCTGTTCTTTCTCCATCCGAGATGGATACTACTTGTCCTTGTTGTTGATCGGAGGAAGTGGTAGGGTAGCTTGGACGTTCATATTCTTGAGAAAATATCTGACCTTCAGAAAACTGAAATTCATTTGAGAAAGCATCTGGCATTTCGAAATCAAATGTTGTATCTATGGGTTCTGCTTCCATGTTGGGTATCGGAAAAGAAAATGCTTTCGCACCAATAGTGGTGGGAGCTTCTGCTGCAGTGGTGGTAGGTTCCTAGACTGATGTTGCCTATGAGGTAACTGCACTAGTAGTGCCTTCTGTAACGATAGGTCAAGATAATCGTATGCGAATAGGTTGTACAGTTACAGGGGCTTCCGTTGGAGACTGTTCTGGAGAGGGTTGCGGTGACGGTGATTCCAAAACTTGTAGGCATGGAATGGTTCCTCTCATGCGCTTCCCTGCGCGTCCTTCACTAAACTTCCTAGCTTTCTTTGTTGTCCCCTTGAATGGTTTCAGCTCCTCGCTTGTCATTGCACGCTCGATTGGTAAATCGTATGCCAAACACATATATACAATGCGCGTGAGAGCGCAACATCCATTGATTACCTTCTTTCTTTCCCATCTATGTTGTGCTAAGTACAACTGATCAATTATCCAGCTTGTTAGGTCTACCGTTTGAGGTCCAGTACATGCTAAATAAAAACCAAACCAGATACGCTTGTGGGGCATAGTGAATCAATCCTGAGTGGGGAAAGCAAAATGCTGCATGCATATCCTTAATGGTTTAGAGAGCTCAGGTGTGATCACAGAAATATCTTCCCATTGAGTAACATCCCCACGTTTCATAGGCTCTGGAATTAGCCTTTCTCGTTCTGTCGGCGTATGCGTTCCATGTATCTTAACAGCAGCTCTAATCAAATCTTTAGACAAATAAAACTTCTTATATGGTGGATCATTTACCAAAGACGGCAAAATGAATGTTCCTGGCAAATCTTTGTTCTCTGAATCTGTCAATGTGATTATCAAATAGTAGCATCGGTAGAAATCCGGTTTAGGCAAAGGATCACTGAAATATTCTGTGAAGTCTGCTCTTGCCCAAACATGCGTTAAGTCTTCTGTGTTCTGTAGTCCTTCGAACTCTCTTGAGAAAAATTGGTACTTGCCCCATGTACAATTATCAAAATTCAAGTTGGCTCCAAAGATAAAATCTGCGTCTGCCAACAGTCCTGCTAGCCCTTGAAACTAGTGAGAATTGCAGTGAATCTTTTCAGTATATCCCCTAGGAGGATCGTCAATCGGCATAGGTCCTGGAAATCCCTGAAATTCTGGTGGTTGAGCCGTAGGATGTGGCTCTGCCAGTAATTCGCCAATATTTGCCATGGCTATACTGGTGCCAGCTTCAGATGGTCCTTCTGCCTGCATGATGAATGATGCGGGTGTGTAGAAGATCTGCTACAAAAGATTAACACATTAGTATGGAAATTAATCATGATCCCATTAAAGTGAGACCGCAATCCCTTTCCATAATCGATGTGTAACCCATGTAGCCGAGTGTTGTGATATGGTTTATGGAATGATTTCTTGCAAACTAATGCAGGTCTCTAGACACCTACATGCTTCAGATAATGCATACACATTTTTTGTTTATGAGATGTTACTACAAGTGATGTTGGGTTATAGTGTGTGGATTTGTACAAGGTTCAATTGTGAATGAGTTATAACAAGGATGGTGTTCAGTCGGGGTGGGAGTAATGTTAGATAAGGGGGTTAGAGAAGACATGTGGATACGTTTCAGTATCCACTTCCTGAGAGTTTCTGAGCGGGTGAAATGTTTCTGCTGAGGGACAAAAGGTGATATCAGATGCGATGGTATTGAGGGGTGAAGAGGTTTCTGAGGGGTATATATTACATGGCTTGAGGGTTGAGCTATGATACACTGTTTGGGTACCCAAATCTGTGTGGGTGTGGGTCGATTTGTAGGGTACTTCTTGGCGATCCAAATTTGTCGAATGTTCGTACTCGTAGAAGAAGATAGCAAAGGCTTTGGATACTGCTTCTAATTCTGCCATAACTTCTTCTCATCATTGTCCGCATTGGTGGAATATATCTGTGCTTTCTATCCTTTTGGCACCGATATTTGTCTCATGCCTCTTGCGTTGTGATACTGATATTGCTGCTTCCTTCCTTGTGTCATCTGATAGTGTTGTCGGTCTAGGTTCCTCCGTTGTGATTGACTCCTTTGTGGTTGAGGTTGAGCGGTCGGATGGACACTCTACGTTGGAAAAGAAGGGAGGTCCAACACTTGCAAAACCTGCCCATTAGGAAGTGAGGCATTCTGTACCACAGATCTAGGCCAGTTCGCAGTAAGTGTGGAAGGATGGGCACTGCAGGATATCTTGCCCATGTGGTTGCTGATGCAGTCCACCTGACCTGCAATCGTCCCCATTTGTTGGCTGATGTAACCCACCTGACCGCTAATTGTGTCCATTTGACCAAGCGGTTGGGTGGTTGCTTCTTCTAATTTGCGAGATGCCCAAGGGAAAATCTCCCGACGTCCTTCTGATTGACAATTGTCCATCGCCAAGCCCCCGTGGGTTGGTGTAGATGTAACGTGACTCATCTGACCAAAGATCTTCTGGTCCTCCTTCGCATGCTGTTCATATGGTCTAGGGTTACATACCTCAATCGGAATGGCATTAGGGAAGTCAAGCGGTATCACTCACTTCTTATCTAAGGTTCCAATCTACAAGGAGCCTTGTCTAAGATTTAGGTTTTCCTATCCACTATACTAGGATGAGTACTTGACTTTGCTTGACACATGGCCATGGGGTATCTGGGTGTTGTTTCTAGATGGTTATAATGTTCTCTCCCTAGTCCTTGTCTTCTTAACTTCATGCGCTTAATACGTTCTATAGCTTCTGTCTGAGCTTCAACTCGTATTCTATTTTCTTGCTCCTTACGCTTCTTTGCCAACGTGAGTCATTTAAGCATATCCTCAGTAAGAGGTTCCTGATATAACTTGACTCTACAGCCACTAATGTAATTAGGCATTATGTCTCCTTCTAAGGTGGCTAATTGTACTGCTTCACTTGTCGAGAGTCTGTTAATGATCATAGGTCCATAACCTCGCTTTTCTAACTTATGTGCGTGTTGTTTTAGCGTATATACTAGGACTAAATCTCCTTCTTTTAAGCCTTTATCTTTCACATGCGCATCAAAATATGCTTTCTGTCGCTTATTTGCTGCATATATTCATGCTGCTGCTTTCAGCCTGGTTTCTCCTAATCATTCCAAGTCCATTATCCTTGTTGATAATTCATGGCCGGTCCACTGATGTTCTTGTGCAACCTTAAGGGTCGGTATCAAGAAGTCCAAAGGAAGCACATCATTCTGACCAAAAACCATCTGCAAGGGAGTCGCATTGAGTACGGTCTTGTAGGCCACTCGATATGCCCAAACAACGTGGTGTAACTGTTTGTCCCAATCTGAACGTTTGTTGTTCACGAGTTTCGTCAGCACGTTACAAAGGATCTTGTTAGTGCTTTCAGCCTGACCATTTGCCAGAGGATGATATGGTGCGGATTTCTTGTGAATCACCATAAAATCTTGTAACAAATATTCAATGACTTGGTTTAGAAACTGAGTTCCTCGATCGCTCACTAACTCTATAGGCAACCCATATCTTGTAAAGAAATTTTCAAATAGGAATTTTGCAGTTGTGTGTGCATCATTCTTTTTTGTGGCTTTTGCATCTACCCATTTGGTAAGATAATCAGTTGCAACAATAATGTATTCAGCATGTGTACCTTTTGTAGGGGGGTTGATGGGTCCTACAAAGTCTATACCCCACTTAGAAAATGCACGTCCTCCCATGGGGTTTCAATGGCATTTTGTCTCTGCGAGTAGGAAATTGAGTTCTTTGGCACACATCACATCTCTTTACATAGGTATGAGCATCCATGTGAAGAGTGGGCCACCATAATCCTGTAAAGAGGATGGCTTTGATTATCCTATCGGGTCCAAAATGACCTCCTGCAACACCTTGGTGTGCAGTCTCTAGTACGCTCAAATAATCGCTTTCATGAACACATTGTCTTAAGTATCCATCTCGTCCTCGTTTGTATAGATTGTCGCCAATAAGTGAATAGTCTTGAGCTTCCTGCTCTAGACTGCGTTGTCGTGCTAAGGTCATTCCTTGAGGGAATGTTTTCGTCCTCAAGTACATCACTAATGGTTCACTCCATTCTGGTGTGAGAGACACATGATATAATGTAGCATGTTCTACTGGTGGTCTTTCACAACAAACAGGGCATTTTTTACACAACTTGTAGACATCTGCTTCCATAGAAGGCCAATATACTCCAAGTCTATGCAGAGTCTGCAATGTACCATATTTTGAATGATGTTGCTTTAATGCACCTACGTGTGCTAATTGCAACCAATTTGCATGTTTTGATTCATCTACACAACAAGCAAGAATGTTTTGATTATCTTGTTTATATATATTTCCTGCTATGATTTGATATCTCTGTGACTTGGTGATCTCTCCTTCTTTGATCCTTATCCTAGGATTCTTGGGTCCATATGTGAGAATAGGGACAATATGCTTAGCCCATTTTGGTACTATGTCAAGGTTGAACAAATATGCATCCGGTAATTCATCTGTTATTCCTTGAGGAGCTTCTCTTGAGGTTAGTCTCAAGAGGTGGTCAGCTCTAAGATGTGTCTTTCCTTTCCTGACTACTACTTCAAAATCATACTCCATGAGTAATAGAAACCATCGTATTAATCTTCCCGTGTTACATGGCTTATTGACTAAATACAATAACGCTTGATGATCTGTGAAGAACTTGAACTTATTTGCCAACAAATAATGTCTGAATTTCTTTACTGCGTAGATCATTCCTAATCCTTCTCGTTCCATAGTGGTGTAGTTTCTCTCTGCTGCATTCAATTGTCTGCTCGCGTATGCTATGGGAAGATCTATATTTCCTTCATTCGTGGGTTGTGCTAACACACATCCTATAGCATAGTTGGATGCATCCACATGTACATGGAATGGCTTACTCCAATCTGGGGTTGTCAATATAGGTGCTGAGCTGAAACGTCATTTAAGTTCATTAAATGAGTTCTCACGCTCATCTGTCCATTCAAAATTGGTTAAAAGAGAGTACAATGGCTTGGCCATGATTGCATACATGTGTATGAATCGTTTGTAATAACCACAATGACCCATACATGCCTGTACCTCTTTTACGTTAGTTAGTCTAGGTAGATCGGTGATTACTTTCACTTTTTCCTCATCTGTAGAGATTTCGTTTGTTGACACAATGTGTCCTAGAATTTTTCCTTGTCTGACCATAAAAATGCATTTTTCTGGGTTCAAACAAACCTGATATTCTCGACATTTGTCAAATACTTGCCTTAACTCTGAGATATGTGTCTGTCTTAGATTCGAGTGTGCACATAAATCATCGACATAAACTTCTAAATTCTTGCGTACGAATTCCTTAAAAACATGATACATGAGTCACCGGAAGTGGCGGGTGCATTTGTTAAGCCAAATTGCATCACACGAAATGCAAATATGCCATATTCTGTGGCAAAAGCCATCTTGTGTTGATCTTCTCGAGCAATGGCTACTTGGTGATAGCCTGAGAATCCATAAAGAAAGTTGTACACTTCCTTGCCCGCAACTCTTTCCAATAAGTGTTCCGTGATAGGAAGAGGATAATTGTCTCTAATCGTGGTGGCATTAACTTTTTTGAGGTTAATACACACACACAATTTTCCACATTCCATTCTTCTTGGGCACAACCACAATGGGGGATACCCATTCGGTATGCTCAATTTCGTAAATAAATCGTGCTTCTATCAAGCGATCTATTTCTTCTTTAATCTTTGCAGCGTAGTTATCATTGTATGTGTATGGTTTTTGTTTTGTAGTTTTTGCACCTGGAGTCATAGGGATTCTATGGGAACATATATCCGGGTCTACTCCTTTCAGGTCTTTGTAACTCCAAGCAAACACATCTCTATATTCTCGCAATAGGGCAACTAACTCTTCTTCTTCTTCAATCGTCAAATCATGCCCAATGTATGTGCATTTTTCTTCTTCTCCTTCTATGGCTACTATTATTTTTTTGGTTTTCTCTCAATTGTCATATACTTCTCCAATGTCAGCTTTTCTGTTAGGCATTCGTACCATGATTCGTCTATCTTCTATTTCATACTTCTTGAAGTTTTCTGGAACCTCAAACAAAGATTCTTCTTCTTCTGACATGGTTTCTTTCTTCTTTATTTTCTTACCTTCACTTTTAGTGGTCACGTGTGTGGCTAATCTCACCTCATTCATAAGTTCTTCGTGTCTTTGATGGTAAGCTTCTACTTCGTAGAAATATTCTTCTTCTGATGCAAAAGGAGGATCCATAATAATTGACTCTAGATCGAAATCACTTGCATCCTCAAATGCATCAGTGCTAGGTTCACATTCTTCTAGAATTGGATCACACATGATTGGCTCTATTGTGAAAACTGAAATGTCATAGCCATCCTCGTCACAGTGGGGTGTCCATTGTTCTTCGTTGATGGCTACATCCATGGTTGCTAGGATTTTTGCCCAACCATGAGGTTCAAACTCTTCGTCTGGGAATACTACAGGTGCATAAGTTGGGTCTTGAGGATGTTTTTCTGAACCTAAAGTCCTGGCTTCTAACCATTCTTCCTCTTGTTTGGCTACTTTACACATCCATAGATGAGTATCCTCATGCAACCATGAGGGGTCTGATTCTAATGAGTGTACTAATTCCATTTCTACCTGTGTCTTATGGATGGTATTCCATTGTGTTGGGGGTACGTCTCGATGAGAATAGTCTTTAAGATTGACCTTTGTAGTCACTCCTAAATGTTGCAAGTACAAAGAATTAGTTCCCCAATCTTGTACAATTTTCAACTGATGCATGAATGGTCGTCCTAAAATCATCTCGTAAGCATGATTTTTCGCAAAATCACAAATGGCAAAAGTGTGCTCAAATTCCACACCACAAGTGGTGAGAGATATGCCTTCTAGTAAGCCTAATGGTTTTTCTATATGTCCATCAGCCATTTGTAGCTTCATCCTGGTAGGTCTCAATGCTCGCTTACCCCAACGTTTCCATAAAGCGGTGGTAGCGATGGCTACTCCGGCTCCTAAATCTAAGATGGCTTTGGTGGTGTAGCCCTGATGGGTTATTGGAAGATAATTGTTACCTTCCTCTCCTTCGCTTACATCTCCGATCCTTTCTACTGGTATCAAAGTGATCCTATTTGTGAGGGAGTAGTAGCAAGTTCAGGGAATCGATTTGCTACATGTTTCCACAATTCTGGTTCAACCTTCAACAATTCCTCTAGAGTGAGGTGACATTGTACCTTAGTGTTCTTTACCACTTCCGTGTTTCTAGGGATCACTGATTCTTCATTCCTCACTATTATCGTAGGTGCTCTCATGCGAATAGACTTAGCTTCCCAAGGTCCTATGAACTGAGGTAATTCTTGCAAAGAGTTAGATTCAAAACCTGTGTGTTCACTCAGTTGTTCTTCCTCTACATCATCGTAAATAGAGGGGATGTCTTGGGGAAATTGCTCTTGCAAATCTTCTATTTGTTGAATAGGAGGATTAGTTCCTTGTTTTTTTCTCCACTTCACTTCTTGGATTTCTCTCAGAAATTCATGTGAATATCTATGTATGGAAGACAAATTGTCTTCACGCTCGGTGTTTGGTACTTGAGACAGGGATGGTGCATTCCTTTCCTGTGTCTTTGAGGCAATAAGGTTCCTATGCTGATTCTTTTTCTCCTTGCTATCAATCAAGTATGCTAGCCTCTCCATTAATCCTTGAAAGTGTAATTCAGGTTTTGCCATGTTATTCCAATTAAGATATCTAAAGGCTTCAAACATAGCTTGTGTTAATTCTACCATCTTCATACAAAGTTTATTCCTCTCAATTTCTAAGTCTGCTCGTGGGTAATTCTTACTCATTTCTGCTATCTGGGGTCCTTCCTTTATTCTGGCTTGATACGCATGAAACATCATGTCTAGGTTTTTCGGTATGGGTTCTGCTAAAACTGATCCTGCTCTTTGAGCTAGGTTCTCTTGATTCAATTCCTATGAAGTCAATTCTATAATTTTGGCTCTCGATTCCTTCAAACTTCCTTCCAACTCAGTTATTTTTTTACTCCATTTTCTCTTAATCCTTTCTCTAGAATCTTTCCAAGATTTTGCCTTCTTATTGCTAGATTCTCTAACTTCACTAGTTCTGACTATTTTCTCCTGATTAAGCTGTTGATTTTGTAAGAGCGCGTGGGCTCTTGTTATAGCTTGGATAGGCACGTATGTAGGGTTGGATCCATCTGCGTTGTTTACAATACCTATCACGTTGATCGGTGTCACATTTGAAGCATTAGCACGGGTCTTAGGACAGTCTTTGATGATATGCTCTTTACCACAATCAGCACAAAAGCCTTGTATGTTATAATATTGTGATTGTCGTGCTATCGGAGGATGTGGAAAATCCTTTATGAAATGATCTCCTTGGCACCTAAAGCATGGTCCTCTAGGACCCTGTGGTCTTTGCTGTCTCAATTGGGGCTGTGGATTCGGGTTTGTGTACATCACGTTAGCGTAGTCGGGCTCCCAACTAGGTTCCAATGGTGGACTATCGTAATGATATGTCTCCACATGTTCTGGTGACTATGTGTAATATGCGGGTGGACTATCTACATGAGTAGAGTCAAAACTATTTGAGTTCGGGTCACTTTCTGTGATCAAGGGTGATGAAGGCACTAAAGCCCTACTTAGGTTCTCTTTTGCAGTAGCATATTTAACTGAGATGACATTAGCTGGTGGGGGTGGCTGCTGAGCTAGAACAGGTTGTGGTCTCTATTGAGCCTGGTAAGGGTAGTTCTGAGGAGGCCTATAGTAATGAGGCTGAGTATTGTATTGGCCTTGATACCTACCTGGCTGTGCATATGCTTGTGGGTAGTTCTGTCTCACTGCTTGTTTGTTGTATGGGCAGTCTTGAACCGTATGATTCGTGTATCGTCTCTCAAGCGTACAATACTAGCCACTAGGGTTGGCTTGTGGTTGTGTTGCATTGGGACACACATTTGCCATATGATCACCACCACAGGTGTAACAACGCTTGTTTGTTGTTAACCTAGGTATCTGTTTACTTGAAACTCCTAGTTTCAGGGCCACTTTTTCTGCTAGGTCTTCTATTGAGGTGGAGAATTTTGTGGATGCTAGAGATGAACAGTCTGAGTCCTTATAGACCTTTGAGAGTTCCAACTCGTCTCCTAAGTTGTCCTCAATGTCTATGCAAATTCTTACACATTGCTCTAGCGTTCTGGGTTCCTTCAAGTATACATAGGAGCGTAGTTTCAAGCTCAACAGGCCATCTAGAGACAATGACACTTGCTTGGCCTGTGAGGGTAACTCTTGCATTGGACACCTCTCAACATATTGTCTAAACCTACGTCCTGCCAATCTAACTGTTTCTTGAGGGGTTTGTTTGAAGCTATGAATCAACGAAGACGTGCCATGCCTGATTCCACTTTTAGAGAATTCAGTGATGAATGACTCTAAAAAGTGATGGATGTCTCTAAATTGCCTTTGTTGCAATGGTTGGAACCAAGTTAAAGTAGTGTTCTTTAATGTTAGTCCAAATGCGTTATATTGTGTGAACATGTCTTCGACTTGTTCTACCAGTAACACTTGCTTAAATTCCGCTATATGGTCGTGGGGATCTCTTGTCCCATCAAAGTAGTTTTTCATGGACTTTAATAACTGAGTGGGTCTTAATACCCTTGGGTGCTCACATGCTCTAGGTAGAGGAAAATCGTCTCTACCACCTGGTATTCTAGGTTCTCTTTGTCTATCCACTCTGTTAGTGTCTATGGTGGTTCTATCTCTCCCTATGGGATGATTGAAACTTACTTTCGGTCTTTCTTTCTTTTTCTCTCTTTGATTAGTATGGGCTAAGGATGTTCCTGCCCCTTGATGGCTCGTGTCTACGTTTGTTTGAGTTGGAAGGAATACCAACTCACCTCTCCATGTGTATGTATTTCTAGCATGGTCTAGCACTACAAATACTCTTTCTGAAGTTTCATTCAGGTATACAACCTTTCCAAGTGTATCCGGGTCCTTGAATTCATAGATTATGATGGAGCCTACCTCGGTAGGTTGTTCCATTCTGTACCTCCAAAATGCTTCGTCTGTCTCTTTATTTACGAATAATTATATGCTTCTGTTGTCCTGAGGGGTCCAATCTGGAACTAGTACTCATGTCAGTACAGATTTCCCTCTAGGTGTCCTAGGTTCTTCTAATGGTTCTTTTCCTTGTGCTCTCGCTTCCGTCTCTAACTGAATTACGCCAAACTCATTGGTATTGTTTGGCTGCGTACTTAAGATGTACATTGTTCCTTCCTTGTCTATGTATGCATCTCTCTCAGATTTTACCACTGGATGTTCCAATCCAATGGGTTGGTCCGGGTTGTGCATTTGCACCACTTGTCTTCGCAAACCATCCTCATAGATGCGAGCACCTAAGTGGTTGGTTCAGAGAAATTCTAACTGAGTTCTATAGGGTCCTTCAGGTTTTTCCAAGTATGCTATGTTTGACCCTCCTTCTGGTGTTTCCGTGCTAAAAGCCATTTCCGATTCACTCGTATATGAGCTCAACTCGTAGGGATAACTATTATTCAATTGATGTGCCCACGAACGTGCAGTAGTCCCTACACTTGCTTCTAATGATCTAAGGCTTCGTCGATATGACTTACCTATATGCTTGCCCGATCTAAGGTTCATGAATTTACTTACTCTGACCGTTAATACTCCTTGTTTTTAATTGCTTGGTGCTTTTTAAATGCTTTTAAGTTCTTGTCTAGATGTATGCGTCAGGAATCGACTTTCTGTGGTACTTTTGAGTTCTTGTTCCGTCAGACTTTAATTCTTTTCCTTTAGGTTTTCGTATCACGCACCTTTACTTTAGTCTTGGACTTGAGAAATTAAATATCTTGAACTTGATGTGTTCCTATCGTCGTTAATCCACAGTTGCTAATGTTTTAGCCTAAGCTAATAATTGACTGAGGGGGTTGAGTATTCTTCCAACCTCAAGTCAACTTCTTTGGTTGCTCTGATGCCCAAGAAGTCGCGCTTCCCAAGCCTTGCGTTCTTCACTGCCTTGCTTTGTTTGCCCTTGATTTCCCTTGCTAGACCTGTAAAATTCCACTATTAGACCAATTCTCAAATGGGTGATCAAGCACTTGAGTATGTACAATTTTAAAGGTCCCTTCCCTTTTGCCCAAAATTTCAATGCCCCCTGGCTTTCTAGTCCTAAAGATTGTCAACCTCAAATTATCTTATCTAAAAATCAACGTCTTCTTTTTGAAAAAAACAATTGAGGACATGTAGTACTTGTAAAGAGCTTTCTAACGAGCTATAAAGCTCAAAAAACGGACTTCGGATGAAAGAGATATGACTGTTCAGGTCCTCGGGGGTAAAAACTGACAAACAAGTTTCTCTCCAAATATGAGCTAAGGGATCTCCTATGAGTGCAATCACCCAAAATTTCCAAAAAATTGCCCCAAAATTGGTCAAAAAATCAAACCCTAAAAATTGCATTTAGGGTGGACAATCGCGATGGTCTGAGATAATCGCGATGGTCTGGGACCGTCGTGATGGTCCAAGTGAACCGTCATGATGGCGTGGCATAATCGCGATGGTCTGAAGGTGCAAACTATCGCAATGGTCTAAAATGTGAGCAGTCACAATGGTGTATCAGTCAAGTGATCGCGATGGTCCAAAGTGAAAAATCGCGATGGTGTCAATGAACCGTCGCGATGGTCCAATCGGCGAGCAATCGCGATGGCGTCGATCAACGGTCAACGAGACAATCGCGATGGCGTGAGCCCATCGCGATGGTCACGAGGCATGATGGCTTGAGCCAATCACGATGGTTCAAATATCGAGGCGTCGCGATGGTCTGAGGGTATCGTTGCGATGGTCTAGCTTGCCACATGGCAGCATCGATGCGATGGCATGAGCCAATCGTGATGGCATGGGGTCGACGGGATTGTCGCGATGGTCAAGGACTGTCGCGATGGTTCAAGTGAACCATCCCGATGGCGTGAGACCGTCGCGATGGTTTGGCCGAGCCATCGCGATGGCGTGAGCCAATCGCGATGGTGTGACATAATCACGATGGCATGAGCCAATCGCAATGGTCCAGCAAAATGCAAATTTTTGAAATGCAAGTATGGACTCCTATATGTGCAAGGAAGCTCTACAGCGTGGTGAACTCGCTTACCTCAAATTTTGAACTTGGCAAACCATCGTGATGGTGTGACACAGTCGGCATTTTCTGACAGAAAGTGATTTTCTTACCTTTTTGCAGCTTTCCTGATGCTGTGGAGCACTGTACTTGCAAGAAAACTCAAAAACACAATAGCACATGCAAGCACAAAAGCACTCTCTCTCTCACATGCACAAATGAGGGGAAATGAGGAGAATGGGTGGATATGGTGAATTTTTTGATTTTTTTGGAGTGGAAGATGATGATGCGGTGATGAAGATGGAGTGTGGAGGAGGTGAAAAACACAAAATACTAAGGCAAAACAACAACAAAAACTGAATTTTTTACCTTCCAACACCACTTCTTGCCATACTCTTACCACCACACATTCGTCCTAGACTCGATCCCCGACAATGGCGCCAAATTTGGTGTTGCTCTAGCACAATGGCGAGAACCACGTTAAGAAGCTCCACCTCCTTAATGTCAATCCGTGGATGAGATAGGAGTGATATGAAGATCGTGAATGGGGGATGAAGTGAGAGTGAAGGTGTTGAGCCCATAAAAGTCATATTGGTCAAAGGCAACTACATTCAAAGTCAAAAGGTCAAAGTCAACTGGTCAAAGTCAACACAGTCAAGGTCAAAGTCAACAAGTGCAAAGTCAAAGTGCTATAAGTGCAGGTGTCAAAGTGCACAGGTAGTGCACAATTAATTGTCCACAAAGGGTAAATTGGAGAAAGTGGGTTGGAGGTTGCAGAGGTATTTTCTCTAATTTCCCTAAGGTTCAAAGTGTTTTTTAAAGTGTTTTGGAAGGTTCATGAGAACCCTCTCTTATGTGCAAAAGTGAAGACTTAAAAGGAAATGTGAAGGTATGTGAAGCGGCAGCGTACGCACAGGGGAAAGTATGGCCCCCCAATTAAAATTTTGGGTTTCAGTCTAAAGTCACTACAGGACAAAACAGTGAGTCGTTGGCTGCCACTTGTGAAGACAATCTTGGGACATCAAAGTGAGCACCAAGATACTATTGCAGTTAGGAGCGTACGTGATCGACACACTCAAATCAAGGCAATGACTATTCTTGGACAATTCTAGTGTAAGCAAGAGAAGCATAGTCTAAGTGAAGCAAGAGAGGGAAGTGCAAGAGTCACCAGGGTGCGATGCAGAGAAGTGGAGTTGAAAGAGTGCATGGAGAGTGACTAAGGGATTGTGTAGAGAGTGCTAAGTTAGTTCCCCAAGGATCTCAAGGTCTCCTTGCAGTGTGCGCGTGCCGACAGAAGGTATTCATTCCTCCCCCTTAGTGGAAGCTTGGTGCAAGGTGTGCACAAGGATAAGCTTGAAGCAGGTGGACGTCTGGTGCAGAGGAGGCCGGTGGCAAGAAGACTTTGGGGTATTTGGTATTTGTAATTGAGCACTCTGTGGGATTGTGCACAGAAGTATTGGCTTGTATTGTGCTCCAAACATTGTAATTGTCTTACTGTAATCAATCGGCAGAGGCTTCCAAGGTGTATTTCCTCTTCTGGTCTTTTCCTTTTCTCCTACAAACCCTCAAACTCCTTCTTGTCTAAGAATCCCCCAACAAAATTTGGCACGCCCGGTAGGACTTCCAAGGAGATTTGAGCTTAGGAGAAACCAAGTGCAAAGTATAGAAGAGATCAAGTGTCGATAGTACTACAGTGCTACTTCATTAACCAAAAGGTAAATATTCTTATCAAGTGTCTCATATTAAGTGGACTATGAGTTGCTCATGACCGCAACCCGGTCCCAAACATTGAGGGTCACCTGCAAGCAAACAAGAAGGAAGGTTGTTAGAAGATCCTCAAGTCCACTATCTTCAACCTCATCAGTAAAGAGCATGGCGGGATAGGTAGACTTGGAAACCTTACTCTCAATATTAAATATAAAATTTCCTTCTTTCAAAGGCCTAGCTCAGGAGGATCCGGATGAACACATTAGAAGATTTTTAGCACTATGTAAGACTAGAGGCTTAATGGGTAGGGAGGATGCCTTTTTGATACTTTTCCTTGCCACATTAGAGGGATTGGCAGATAAATGGTTCAGCCAATTTGCTGAGAACCATTTTACAACTTGGGATTTGATAAGATGCATTCAAAAATCAATTCCAGCATGGCAACACTACGGAGATCATCATAGAAGAACTAGAAAATTTGAGATTGGGTCGAGGAGAAAAGTTTCCAGAGTTTGTGACTAGGGCCAAAGCACTAATGGCTAAATTGCCTGATCCACCACATGATTTTTTTGTTAAGAAATGGTTAGCCAAGCCCCTACCAGTGGCCACCCAATGCAAAATAAAGGAACTAGTGTTACCTATAGCTTCCATAGAGGAGTTCATCAACACAGCTACACGGCTGGAGAAGATAAGGCACCAGTATGGAGCAACTTCTTCCCAACCAACATATGGTACAGAAATGGAGGATCCAGTGATCCAGCTAAGGAAGGAGCTGGAGGGCTTAAAAAGAAATAAGCCCTACAAAGAGGAGGAGAATGATGTTGCTCAGTTGAGAAGGGAGATTGAAGCGCTAAAGCTCCAAAAGGAGGAGGAGGCCCAAGCAGAGGAATTGGCTCAGCTGTGACAGGAGCTGCAAGAACTCAAAGGGGGTGGCATCAAGAGTGGACTTTGGTGTTCCATGTGCAGCAAGCAAGGTCACATAGTAAGTGAATGTCCTCTGTTAAGTGTGACTTGCCAATTATGCAGGAAGGTTGGTCATGAGGCCCATGAATGCCAATCAAGGGGAATGCATGCAACAACATACTAGACACAAGGAGGACCCCTACCACCAGCAAATGTGATGGCAGTTGCACCCAATCAAGGTAACACTTATAACCCTAGACAGAGGGATAATTTTGGAAATGGGCCGAAAAGGCCAATTATTTGTTTCAGATGTGGAGAATGTGGGTACTATCAAAGTAGGTGCACTCTCCGAGAAAATGCCCCTCCTTGCAGAAACTGCCCAGAGGCGAGAGACCATTATACAAATTGTTGTCCTAAGAATCAAGCCTCTTCATCTGGGCCCACATTCAAATGATTTCTGTGTGCAAAGAAGAAAGGGTAGATCAAACTAGGGTGCCATCACCATCTACCAGGGTGGTGCACTTAGAAGAACTCGAATCTTTTACAGTACAGACAAGAAGCAAGGGGAAGGCTCCAGTAGACATAGGTCAAGAATCAGTGATTAATGGATTAAACAAAGACAAAGGTGTGTCTGAGAACAAAGCCACCACATGTGCAGACACAAGGCAAAAAGAAAATTTCATAGGTACCAGTGATGCTATTGGACATGCATTCAATAGGGCTCATGAGGAGTTTGATAAGTCAAATGGAACCCAGGCTCTTAAGGAATCAGAAGCCTCTAGACTACTCAAGTCCATGAAAAAGGAGGTTAGTATTTTTTATTTAATAAAGATGGATGGGAAGTTTAGGTCAGAACTCTTGCAGATAATTGATGAAATGTCCACAACAAGTTTAGTGGCAAAGGCTGCTGTTATGCATAAAGCTAAAAATGTGGGGGGAGCACCCCACACATATTACAAGAGCCCTTAGCTAACAGTCTCTATTAAACGTCATGAGTTTCAAGGAGTTATTGTGGATGGTGGTTCTGGCATTAACTAGATGCCTGAATATACCATGGAAAAGATTGGACTATACCCTTCACAACTTGCCAACTCCACTGTAACAATGGCAGACCAAAGCATAGTAAGGCCTATGGGAGTGGTCCCTGGAGTTCCAGTCAAGATACAAGGTACCATCTTTAACTTGGACTTTGTTGTTTTAAGGCTGCCACAGGTAGAAGGAAGCTTCCCCCTATTAATTGGGAGACCTTGGTTAAGGCATGCCAATGTGCTGCATGATTGGGGCAAGGACACAATGTGGGTAAAACAAGAGGGAAAAGAGTTGCAGCAGATAATTTTAGAAGATGGACCAGACAATCAGAGAAATACTAGCATGATGCAGACAATTGGTATTTGTATGGAAGAAGAAGTGGTGGACAACCTAGAAGCAGACCTGTTTCAAGGAGCAGATTTATATGAAGATGAAAACATGTTGGCTTGGCTCCATGCAGAAGACCCATCTCCCTGCTATGGAATTTTTCCAAACTCAAGTAGAGAAGAAGCATATAAAGAAAATAGGAAATCACTCAAGTTGAAACAGTCTCAGTCAAAGGCCATAGCAAAGAGAAGAAAAGCAAAGCCCTTACATGCAGCAGTGATGATGCTACTCCGATTCATATGTCAATGGCCATTTTTTTCTGGATATTGGTATGGCTATCATCTGTTATGTCAATTCTTATGATAGCAAGTGCAGGGCTTTACAAGAATGTGGAAGGTGTACCTGCCAGTCTTTGGAAACGAAGGGTTCCATTGGATGAAGAAGCCGAAATAGCAAAAATAAAATTTTGCAGATTAAGTCATAAAGTTGCTGGAGGAGATAACGTTCTAATGAAGGATTTAGGGTACCCCTATCAGATGACCAGTGTGCCCAATGAGAAGACAAAACCAATGAAGTGCAGTACAATTGGAGATTGTGGATGAGTTTCTCTGAGTCAACAATACAAGGCTCAAGGCCTATCATCAACAAAAAGTGAAGATTTCTGGATCACCTGGAACCTGTAAAATTTGTCCAGGTTGTACATAGTCTTTTCTCGTCATTTTTACTTAAGTTTTAGTAGTTTTCTTTATCCATTTCATTCTTGTTTCTTGAGTTTTTAGAAAATTTAGCAGCCATTTCATCAACTTTACAAAGTTACAATTTTTGGAATTTTTAGGAATTTTTTTCAGAATTTTTCAAGCATTTTTTAGAATTTTTCTAGCATTTTTCTCCTTTTTCATGTGTCTTTTTCTTGCCAAATTTGAGGAATAAAGGAAGATCTCTGTGGTTTTGAGTGAAGAAACTGGCCTAAACCTGTAGGAAATTTTTTCAAAATTTTTTGAAGATTTTTTGGATTTTTTTTGCTATTTTTAGGATTTTTTATGTATTTTCTTCAGTTTTTTGCATAATTTATTATTAAAAAAAAAGCCCCCCCTAGGCGTTTTGTTTTTTCCCAAAAAAAAAAAATCCCCCCTGCCCCCCCCACCCCCCACCGACCAACCCCCCCCCCCCACTGACAAACCACCCCCCACCGACCAACCCCCCCTGCCGCCCCTCCCACCCCCCACCGACCAACCACCCCCCATCAACCAACCCCCTCCCCCCCCCCCCCCCCCCCCTTCCCCCCCACCCCCCACCGACCAACCACCCCCTACCGACCAACCCCCCCACCCCCCACCGACCAACCACCCCCTACCGACCAACTCCCCCACCCCCCACCGACCAACCACCCTCTACCAACCAACCCCCCCCCCCCCCCCGCCCCCCCATTTTTTATTTTTAATTTTTTTATTATTTATTTATTTATTATTTTTAATTTTTTATTCTTATTTTTTTTTTTTTTAACTTTTATTTTTAATTTTATTCATTTTATTTTTTATTATTTTATTTTATTTAGTTTATCTTTTTTATATATAGTTGGCCTTGGAATCGGATGCATTTTCATAAAAAAAAAAGAGAGAGAATTATTATATATATATATATTTTATTTTCTTTGGCTCAAAGCTTTTGGGTCTAGATCGTGCCTCAGATGGATGTTTTTTTCAACTCTCGAGTGATTTTCATGTTTTTTGGCACCTCTGGACTCAATTTTTTACTTTTATTTTCCAAATTCCAACTTTTTCTCTGACTTTTGGTCAAAACCCACATGTTTTGAGCACATTTATCACATGGTTTTATTTCCCCACATTGTCCACATGGTCTATTCTCACCTTGTCTTACCTTATGTTTCATTATATCCCACATGCGCCCTCAGTAGCTCTACTGTTTGATCCTTTTAACCCTCTCCAAACCCCATCATCATACCCCCAATCCCTCCCTTTACCAATCTGCCCAACCACATCCTTAACCCTCCCCATCCCTTCCATCTCCGCCCCTCAGCCCTCCCCTCCACCTCCTTCCTACCCTCCCATTGCAACCCTTTGCTTTTCCATGGCAAAATCCAATTTTTGGTTCTTCTCTGGTGCTTGTTCTATCCTGCTTTTGGTGAAATTGGTTGCTGCTCAGATGTCCTCTTCAAGTTTTTGCAACTCTATTATCATGGTGTCCTATCTTCTCAGAGTTTTGGCTGTCGCTCCCCGAGACGGAGAGCACATTAGGTGGTGGGCAACTGTTGAGCCCATAAAAGTCATATTGGTCAAAGTCAACTGTAGTCAAAGTCAAAAGATCAAAGTCAACTGGTCAAAGTCAACAAGGTCAAGGTCAAAGTCAACAGGTGCAAAGTCAAAGTGCTAAAGTGCAGGTGTCAAAGTGCACAGGTAGTGCACAATTAATTGTCCACAAAGGGTAATTGGAGAAAGTGGGTTGCAGGTTGCAGAGGTATTTTCTCTAATTTCCCTAAGGTTCAAAATGTTTTTTAAAGTGTTTTGGAAGGTTCAGGTGAACCCTCTCTTATGTGCAAAAGTGAAGACTTAAAAGGAAATGTGAAGGTATGTGAAGCGGCAGCGTACGCACAAGGGAAAGTATGGCCCCCCAATTAAAATTTTGGGTTTTAGTCTAAAGTCACTATAGGACAAAACAGTGAGTCGTTGGCTACCACTTGTGAAGACAATCTTGGGGCACAAAGTGAGCACCAAGATACTATTGTAGTTAGGAGCGTACGTGATCGACACACTCAAATCAAGGCAAGGACTATTCTTGGACAATTCTAGTGTAAGCAAGAGAAGCATAGTCTAAGTGAAGCAAGAGAGGGAAGTGCAAGAGTCACTAGGGTGCGACGCATAGAAGTGGAGTTGAAGGAGTGCATGGAGAGTGACTAAGGGATTGTGCACTCTCCTAAGGATCTCAAGGTCTCCTTGCAGTGTGCGCGTGCCGACAGAAGGTATTCATTCCTCCCCCTTAGTGGAAGCTTGGTTCAAGTGTGTGCACAAGGATAAGCTTGAAGCAGGTGGAGGTCTGGTGCAGAGGAGGCCGGCGGCAAGAAGACTTTGGGGTATTTGGTATTTGTAATTGAGCACTCTGTGGGATTGTGCACAGAAGTATTGACTTGTATTGTGCTCCAAACATTGTAATTGTCTTACTGTAATCAATCGGCAGAGGCTTCCAAGGTGTATTTCCTCTTCTGGTCTTTTCCTTTTATCCTACAAACTCTCAAACTCCTTCTTGTCTAAGAATCCCCCAACAGAAGGTGAGAAGCATAGAGATGCACACACACACAACGAAGAGACAAGCAAGACACAATGGAAGGTAGGAAATCAAAGGTAGGAAATCAACTCTATTACTCAAGAACACTCTTACAAGCTCAAAATAGCTCTAAGCTCTTCTCTACTCAAACAAGATAACCTCAAAAATAAGCTCTCTAGCTCTTTTTATAGATTCTAGACTAGTTTTGACCGGTTTCACATCTAGTGACCGGCATAGTTAAAAAATAGATTGTAGATGCTATTTGAAAGGGTAAACGGTGTCTAAAAATAACCAAAATTGGTACGCTCATTCTACCTAAGCTCCTCAAGCTCGAGGACTCCTCGACTTGCACAAAATGGAGCTATGAATTACAAAAAGGGTTTTTCTATTTTACATATGGTACAAAAGTGATGAAAATCACTGTTGGAGGTTTTGAAAAGTATTTATAAAACATAATTCTTTGAAAAATGATTCGACTGACTCCCTGCTACTTCATTGTGCTCTGTCTTTACATGCTTCCGCATCTTCTATGCTTCTGACTACTGCCAACAATGTCTCGATGAGTGTAATCCTTGAGATTAACTTTGGTCATGACACCTAAGTGTTGCAGGTACAAGGAGTTGGTTCCCCAATCCTGTACCACTTGCAACTGCCCCATAAATGGTCTTCCCAAAATCATCTCATACGCTTGATTTTTGCTAAAGTCACATATAGTAAAAGTTTTCTCAAACTCTACACCACATGTAGTGAGAGTTATTCCTTCTAGCATCCCTAAGGGTCTCTCAATGTGACCATCTGCCATCTGCAATGTCATTCTCCTTGGCTTGAGTGCTGGCTTGCCTCAATGCTTCCATAGGGAAGTGGTAGAAATCGAAACTCCTGCACCTGAGTCCGAAATTGCCTTGCTTGTGTAACCCTGATGGGTAATGGGAAGATAGGTGTTTCCTTCTTCTCCTTCACTCATGTCTCCTATCTTATCCAAAGGTATTTCTGGCACCGTTCTATGCGAACCTACCTGGGAACGAGGCTTTGCTACTTCTGGCACTTGATTGGCTACATGTTTCCATAGTTCTAGCCTAACCTTGAGTAACTCTTCTAAAGTGAGATTGCATTGTACTTTAGTGTTCTTTACAACCTCTGTGTTCCTAGGTATGACTGAGTGTTCGTTTCTTACCATGACCGTGGGTGCTCTCATGCAAGTAGACTTTGCTTCCCATGGGCCTGTGAAATGGGGTAGTTCCTGTAAGGAGTTAGACTCGAAGTCTAATCTCTCCTGAGATTGGGTACTCTCCTGCTCCTCATAAATGGAAGGAATATCTTGTGGGAATTGATCATGTGTGTCATCCACAAGTTCAATGGGAGGAGGAACTTCACTTTCTTTAGCCCATTTCTCTTCTTGAATCTCTCAAGGAATTCTGGAGTGTATCGATTCATAGAAGAACATGTGTCTGGTTCCGTGGCGGTAGGCACATAAGATTCCTGTGGAGGAATGCTTATTCTTTCACTTGCCTTGTCCTTACTTGGAGAGGTGGCTTCCTTATCTGCTCTTGCAATTATGCTTTCTAACCTCTCCAACAGTCCATCAAAGTGCAGTTGTGCCTTAGCTGAGCAAGAGTAGTTGAATAGGCGATTGGCTTCAAACATGGTCTGAGCCAGTGCTACCATTTTAGCACAAAGTTTCGTTCTTTCTATCTCTAGATTAGCTCTAGGGTAGCACTTGTCATGATCTGTCACGTTTGGCCCTTCTTGGATTCTGGCCTGATATGCTTTAAGCATCATGTCTATGTCCTCTAGAATAGGGTCAACTAATACTGATCCTACTCTAGGGGGTGGTGGAATTGGGTGAGGTTGGTTGGAGGGTGATGGAGAAGGTGGTGATAGGCATGAAGGTGGTGGAGGTATGTGAGAGTGTGTTTGAGAGGTGAGTTCAACAATTTTGGCCTTTGTTTGTCTTATGCTCTCCTCTAATTCGCTCATCTTCTTGGACCATTGTCTTTTCATTCTTTCACGACTATCTTTCCAGGCTCTCATCCGTTTCTTGGTTACGCTCTTTGTTTCACCAACTTTGGCACTCTTTTCTTGGCCTAAACCTTGGTTCTGTTGCAAAGCCTGAGCTATGGTGACCACTTGCACAGGTGCAATGGAAGTTACACTCCCTAAAGAGTCTACGACTAACCCAATAACGTTGATGGGAGTGATTTTTGGCATATTGTTGGGGTTCTTTGGGCAATCACGTAAGAGATGCTCCTTCCCGCAATCTTGACAAAATCCTTGAATTGTCGTCGATTGGGATTGTGTAGGGGCACTCATTGGGCAATCACGAATGAGATGATCTCCCTGACATCTATAGCATGGTCCTCTAGGGAATGGGGGTCTTACTTGCCTAGGTTGAGGTCTAGGGTTGGGATTTGCATAGATGACATTTGCATACTCTGGCTCCCAACTAGGTTCACTCGGTTCTTCACTATAGTAGGACTCATCATGTTCAAGAGACTGCATGTAGTAAGCTTGGGGGCTATCAATATGCGTAGAATCAAAGCTATGGTCATTGGGGTCACTTTCCAAAAGTAATGGAGTTATTGGGACTATCGCTCTATTCAAGTTTTCTTCTGCAATTGCATACTTTACGGGAATCACATTGGCTTGAGCTGGAGGTTGTTGGGTGTTAAAAGCGCTTCCCATTAAGCCACTTTTAATCTCTTTTCGAGTTCTTGGGAATGGATAGGGTTCTGACAGTGCATAGGCCCTTTATTTAATTTTCCCAGTTTAACATTCAATTAAGCAATTAACTGTCTTCCAACTCAAGATTATCACGACACAATACGTTTAACACGTGAGTTAATGACGACGAATTCGCACAGGCTTATTAATTGTTAATCGGAGCAATATTGTGTTAATGATTAATTACTGTAACGCAACAAACATAATACCAATACTCAAGTTTTCTGTAATTTTGCAACACAGCCTCTAGCTTAATCGACCAGACAGACAGTCTGGCGATCCTCTATCTCTCGTCAAACGCTGTACTTGCCTTTTCATTAATGAACAAGGAGTTACATCTGTTCGCTATGCCCTTTCGGTGCATGCGAGCATGAAAAAATAAAAATTACATATTCCCATCCGACGGCCTTACACTGGCACGCACGGTGGACTCGAACCCAAAAATGAAAATACAACTAAGGCTCATCAATAATGCCTTGTATATATAGGGATCTCGCTAGTTTGAAAGTTCTTGTGATCTTTTGCTTTAAGGAATCTAGCATGGTCTTCAAAGTATCCGGCTCGACCAGTTGGGCATAAATTCGAACCGAACTAGCCGCAATGACTTGACTCATCAGTAGTTCTGTCTGCATCTACAAAAATGTTTCCTGCAGATAAAAGTCATTGGCTAAGGCTGCATCACATCTCAACTTGATTTCGGCGATCTCTGCATCAATACGAGACAATTGCTCTGCCTGAAATCCCAACTACTTTTCTCTTCTTTCCAATTCGTGAGCTTGATACTGAATGGTTTTATAATAGGCATCTCTTTCTTTCATAATACCTTCCAGTTATTTCTTTATTTGAATTGTTCGACTCGTCTGTGCGTCCAAGTCACGGCTCTTCTGAAAGAGTTCGGCAGACACGGTCTTTAATTCCTCAGTATTCTGCATGGCCAAGTCAGCCATTTCTTGTCCTTCCTACACGACCACAGCAAGATCTGCACAAGTTTCTTCCAAGAGATTGCCGAGAGTAACTCGAGCATCTTCCTTATCCTGCACTATTTGTTTCAAGTGAGATATTTCCTCATCATGAGCGGCTAGAAGGACATTCTTTTCCTTCAATTTAGCAATGGCGACATCTCGTTGAGCAATCAGATTGTCCCTTTCTATTAATTGCTCTTAGAGTTGTTGTATATGGATCTGTAGCACGTGATTCTCTGCTTTGACCGCAATGGTTTCTTCTAATCCACTTTACTCTGAATGTTGAGGGGGTGTCTCTTAACCTTCCGAATCTGTATGGATGGTCCAAAAATTTCGTCGAACCGTTTGCTTAGCTCCAAATCCAGGTTCCTTTCCTCAGCTTTGGTATCGAAATTAGTGAGACTTGCACCGAAAAGGGGTGAACGCAATAAGTGTCCCCCAGGCAGCACCGCAGTGTCACTGAAAAACTTCAAATTGCTACCGAGTGATGCCGAACTTCCATCGGAACTCACCGAAGTCTCACCGGACCAAGTTACCTTATCACCGAACACGTTCTCACCTAGTACCACAAACCTGTCACCGAAATTGATCGAATTCGGACCAGATAGTGCAGAACTAACTCCGCACTATGTCTCTGCACACCCAGAAGTCACTGTACCTTCTCCAAAAAGTACCGGACACACCAGAATTCACCAGAATCTCGTCATGTATTACCGAACTAGCACCGGAATCACTATTGACTGGCTCCAATCCTTCTGCAACTGGACTTAACTGGCCTGTACTCCTACCACCCAGGGGTGTCCCTAATAAGTTTAGAACTGCCCAGGGATGCTGATCTCGCCTATACTTTGGGTAGGACTTACCGGAACGCGTAACTGGCATATATCACTTCTTCAACTAACGGTTACTATTCTCCATTGCTTATCTTGATTATTGCTTTAACCTTACTGGTTATTCCAAATCGATTTCCATCTTCACACATATGGCGCCAGTGTTAAAAGCGCTTCTCGTTAAGCCACTTTTAATCTCTTTTCAGGTTCTTGGGAATGGATAGGGGTCTGACAGTGTTGAGGCCCTTTATTTAATTTTCCTAGTTTAACATTCAATTAAGCAATTAACTCTCTTCCAACTCAAGATTATGATGACGCAATACGTTTAACACGCAAGTTAATGACGATGAATCCACATAGACTTATTAATTGTTAACCAGAGCAATACTGTGTTAATGATTAATTACTGTAACGCAACAAACAGAATATCAATACTCAAGTTTTCTATAATTCTGCAACACAGCCTCCAGCGTAATCGCCCAGACAGAAAGTCTAGCAATCCTCTGTCTCTCGTCGAACACTGTACTTGCCTTTTCATTAACGAATAAGGAGTTACATCTGTTCGCTATGCCCTTTCGGTGCGTGTGAGCATGAAAAAATAAAAATTACATATTCCCATCCGACGGCCTTACATTGGGCTAACATAGGTTGAGGCCTTTGCTGATTTTGGTAGGTTTGCTGATAGGGTTGTTGTGGTCTGCCATATTGTTGTGGTGGGTATTGGTTCTAGTATCTTCCCTATTGTGGATAGGGTTGAGGGTAGGTTTGCCTAACTGCTTGCTTATTATATGGGCAATCTTGTGCAGTGTGATTAGTGTATCTCCGTTCTATGGTGCAGTAATGGCTAGTAGGATTCACTTGGGGTTGAGCCATAATGGGACATACATTCGCCATATGGTCACCTCCACAAGTATACCATCTTTTTACTCGGGCAAATCTTGGAATTGGCTTGCTAGAGACACCTAGCGTTTGAGCTACCTTCTCTGCAAGTTCCTCGATAGATGTGGATTGACCGGAAGTGAGGCTACTAGAGTTATCTAAATCTTTGTAGATTTTTGAAAGCTCTAACTCCTCTCCTAGATTATCCTCTATGTTTATACACATGCATATGCATTCTTCTATGGTCCTAGGGTCCTTTAAGTACACATATGATCTCAGTTTGGTACTTAGTAGTCCATCCAAGAATAAAGCCACTTGTTTGGCTGGTGTGGGTAACTCTGGAACAGGGCATCTCTCTAGGTATTGCCTAAACCTTCTTCCTGCAAGACTAACCGTCTCTTGAGGGGTCTGCTTGAAGCTATGAATCAATGAGGAAGTATTATGCTTTATGCGACTCTTAGAGAATTCGGTAATGAATGCCTCTAGAAGTTGGTCTATGTTCCTGAACTATCTCTCATTTAGTGGTTGAAACCATGTAAGAGCAGTGTTCCTAAGGGTTAGAACAAAGGCATTGTACTCCATGAATAGGTCCTCAACTTGTTCAGCTCTCAAGACTTGCCTAAACTCGGCCACATGATCATATGGGTCAATTATGCCATCGAAGTAGATCTTCATGGATTTAACTAGTTGTGTAGGTCTCAAAGTCCTCGTGTGCTCTCTAGGTCTTGGTAGAGGGAATCATCAGCATTTCTTTGGTTTCTTGGGGCTCTAGGTCTCTTAGTTTCCATTCTATCCGTCTCTGTTCTCATCCTTTATCTTCCCAAGGTTTTGGCAAAACTTACCTCTGGCCTATCTCTACTTCTGTCCCTTTGAGCTCCATGAGCTTGGGATGTTCCAGCTCCTTGGTGGCCATAAGAGACATTAGACCTTGGTTGGGGAAAGACAAATTCACCCTTCCAAGTGTAGGCATGCCTACCATGCTCTTTGATCACAAAGATCCTCTCTGAAGTATTGTCTAAATAGGTCACCTTGCCTGGGCTATCAAGATCTTTGAACTCATAGATTGTGATCATTCCTACCTCATTACGCTGATCAGGCTTATACCTCGAAAAGGCTTCGTGAGTCTCTTGGTTTACGAGTAGATCTATGCTTTTATTGTCTTGGGGAACCCACTCAGGATTGAGGATTCTCGTTAGAACTGATTTACCTCAAGGGGTTCTGGGCTCTACACCTATGTTCCCTTGCTCTAGGTCAACTATGTCCGTTTCTAGGATCACATTACCAAATTCATCTGTCCTATCTAGGTGATTGGTGACTATGTATATTGTTCCTTCTTTGTCCAAGTAAGCACCATTCTCAAACTTGACTGCTGGATGTTCTAGTCCAATGGGTTGATCTGGATTTTTGATCTGGACCACAGATCTTCCTAGGCCATCCTCATAGATGTAAGCACCTAATCGGTTGGTCCCTTAGGTTGTTTCGCAAATGTAATTTCCTTGTACTTGCACTTGAGTGATTAGAGTTCTTGGACTTGGTCGTGCTTAACATAACCCTAATTGTGCAAAACATCTATCTGAATTTAGCCTAAGCTAGGAATTGATAGAGGGTGTTGAGAATTTCCAAACTTTAGTTTCCTTCTTTGGTTGCCCCTGTGTGCCCAGGAAGCGTGTTCCCAAGCTTGCACTTACATTTGCTTAGAATGCCCTTTGATGCTCTCAATGGACCTGTAAAAGTCCCAAAGTTAGCTCAAGATTCAAATTCAATTGACACAACCAATCATCTTCATTCATGCAATTCAGAGATCAAATTGTTCTTTGGCTTTGTGGAAAACAATCCTAAAGATCCCTTAGTTTTCTTCCCCCTGGGTATGGTCAACTTAAAAATACTATATCTTGTGATCTTGGTACTCCCCACGAGCTTTCCAGCAAACAGATTTCGTATGAGAAAGTTATGTCAGTTCAAGGTTTTGGGCCTAAAACAGGGTTCAGACAGGCTAACAGGAAAACAGGAATAACTCACAGTGTGTTCTAAGGCTTGGCTATTTTCTTATGACCCTTAATGTTTTTCCAAATTTTGACCAAAAATAGACCCTATGTCTTTGCCCTAAAAAATGGCCAAAATTTCCCGTCAATCGCGATCGAATGGTCTGTCAATCACGATCGAATGGTCTATCAATCGCGATTGATGTATCAGTCATGATCGACGTGTCGGTCACGATTGATAGGTCCCTCATGGCTGTAAGTCACGATGGATGGGTCAATCGTGATTGACACGTGGCCCTGAGATTCAGTCGGTCGTGGTCAAACCATTATTGATTGGGTCGGTCACGATTGATAGGTTCGTCGTGGCTATCAGTCGCGATTGATGGGTCGATCGCGATTGATGGCTCAATCGTGATTGACATGTGTCACGCGAGGGTCTCTGTCAGTCGTGTCGCGATTGATGGGTCGATCGCGATTGACACATGGCAAGCGTAAATTCGATCGATCGTGGTCAGTCGATCGTTGACTCTGTCGGTCACGATTGACGAGTCCGTCGGCAAGTGTCCATCATCGTTTGTCGATCGCGATTGACGTGTCAATTGCGATTGATAGAAAACAAAGGAGTTTTAAAATTTTAAACACATCATGATTATCCACTTTGTTTTGCAAAAAGGTCAATTTTTCTGTTAGTCGCGATTGACAGAGGTCATCACCTCGGGACCTGCACAGTCAAAATTTTTACCTACTGAAGCTGGTACAGCTGCTGGGGATGCTGATTCCTGCAAAAAATCTCAAAAAACACAGAAAAGCACAAGCATGCAAACACTCTCTCGCTCTGTCTCACAAGTGAAATGAGGGGAATGGTATGGGAAGGGTGATATGACCAAAAACTGAAAATGTTGCGATGATGGAGATGGAGGTGGGAGATGGTGATGATGCGTATGGTGATGAAGAGGGTGAAGAAGACAAGAGAAAATAGATAAAAGTGAAGAAAATACCTATGACTCCAACGCCTCAACTCTATGTCTTACCATCACACACTCGTCCTCAAAGCTCGATCCCCGACAATGGCACCAAAATTTGGTGTAGCTCAGTGATCAGTAGCACCTCCTTTAATGTCAATCCGGGAAGACGTGAGGATGGTATGAAGACCTCGAACAAGTGATGGTACAAGTGCGTGAGTGAGAAGCACACTAACATGCACACACATACACACACACACGCACACACAAGGCAAGAACAAAGAGAGAGACAATGGAGTTCTTTAGATTACTCAAAAGTGCTCTTACAAGTTCAATTCTACAACAAGCTAACCTCAAAAATGAGCTCTCTAGCTCTATTTATAGTTTTTTACTAGCTTTGGTCCTGTCCAGACCTAGTGTCTGGCCTAGTTAAAGATTAGGTTATGAAAATTGATAGGTAGGTACTTCTAATGCTCCTCAAGCTCAAGGACTCCTTGTCTTGCACAAAATTGAGCTACAAAAAGGTGGAATGGTAATTACAATGGTGTGGAGTGACTAGAATCACTATTTGGGAAATATTTGGAAAACTTTAAGGGCCTATCTACCATATCTGCGTTGACTACTTTGCTTGCTTGATCCTTGCTCCGACTCTCTTCTTTGGCTTCCTTGTCGTGTGGGTCCTTGGCTACCTTGACTGGTGCCAACATGGTTGCACACTAAGTACTTGGAATTGCTAACTCTTTTCACACTTTACTTTGGATAAGTGGAACTTGGGCATGCTTTATCTATCTTTGTGGTTTACAACCATATTTAGGGATCCCATCATTTTTGAACTTCAACGTGCTAGAAAGTTAATTTTTTAAACAATGTTCTTGACTAAATATTCATATCTTGAAGATGTTTACTTTTGTCTATCTAACCCATCATCTAGGCTTGATGGTTATGTCCTTTTCTCGAGAAAGATATACTTGAAATGAGATCTAATATTTCATCATGTGGAAACTTCTATCTAAAGATAAATATCTTTCAAAAGGATACCCTCATTGACTAGTCCTAACATATTTAGTGACTTATACTTGTTTTGGGGAAAATCCTTGGATCAATTGAGTTCCACTATGTGAAACCACTACTAATGAAGGTTTATATTATCCGTTTGATAGTGATTTGTAGGTCAACAAATTCTCTGATGCTGATTGGGTTGGTTCAAAGGATGATAGGAGAAACATAAGTGCCTATGCAATCATGCTAGAAAAGAAGCTCATCTCATGGAGCTCTAAGAAGCAACCCGCACTTCCTTTGTCATCAAAGGAAGCTAAGTAGAAAGCTTATCTCAATTTACATGTGAATTCATGTGGTTAAAGAAGTTATTTGAATACTTAAATATGCATGTCAAAGAGATACCTATCTATTGTGATAATATGAGTAGTGTATACCTAACCACAAACCCCATGTTTCATGCTAAGTGCAAACACATTGAAGTTCACTATCATTTTTTGAGGGAGGTCCATCATATTAGTACCAAAGATCAATGTGCAAATATGTTCACTAAAGCATTCGAATTTACAAAGGTTACAAGGCTCAAAAGAATCATTGGAATGGTAGAGCTTGGATGAAACAGTTGAAGCTTCAGGGGGAGTGTTTGAAAATCAAGGTCCAACCTTAGGAGAACTTTGGAGTAATGTCATTGGCTACAAGTGGAGAGAATTTTCTAAATTGCGTTGGCCACAAGTAAAACAATAAAGGACAAGGTGTGTGATTCTTGATTTTTTGGAAAAGACTATCTCAATTTTCCACTCGTATATATATATATATATATATATATATATATATATATATATATATATATATATATATATATATATATATATATATATATATAATTTTTGTTCCAACACAATAATCTTGCATCATTTTCAGCTTCAATAAGTCCCCATTAGTGTGTTGGAGTGTTAACAAGAAAGAACCTTCTTTAATCTAGCCCCTTTCTTTTTATTTTGTTGGTTTTGAGTAAGAATATCTCTCTGTGTGTTGCAACATCAAGCTTACACTATGCTTGAGGTGGATTTGATCTACATCAAAGGCTATCGCGTCGAAAGAATATCCGTTGGAGAGTTCTTTTTCATATGCTCATTTATTGTATTTTTTTGAGAGATTTTTGATGGTTCATTTACCGTTGTAAAAGCCTTGAGCTTTACACATGTAAAGGTAGAAAGATAGAGCCCAAATACCATGAACTTGTGGTGGTTGAAGTTGCATTCAATCAAGCAATCAATCACCTAAAAGTAGATCAAAGTAGATCTTCACTTTTCCTAGATTGTAGGAAAGTGAATTGATTCCCTCCAACAACCATTCCCACCTTCATTTGAATTCAAATTCAACTTGTAAAAGTCATGGAACACTCATAGAGTCTATATAAAGACTTGAAATCACTTGTACATTACATGGAAGCAATATACATACACTTGTGACCATCATTGTCTTGCTCCAATTCTCTCCATCATCTTCTTCACCAATAGTAATCTTGTAGAGGCTGCTGCTCTCTCTCTAGAGCTCCAAATTGAGTGAAAGATGACTCATTGGAAAGGTATAGGTGTCTATTTTATGTCTATAAATGTTCATAGCATTTGGTTCAGTACATTTGGAGAAATCTGAGTTTTTCTGTCTCGGGGTCAATCTCTACGTGTTCCTGAAAAATAGAAAGTACCACTGGTGAATGTCGCATTCATTCTTATAGCATATTTTGCTTATTCCTCATACTTTTGTGCATTCCATACACTAAACCCTATGTGTATCACTGCCATAAAAGGATTTTTTCTAATTGTAATCACACTGGTCGCTATGGGCATTTGAAGTTCATTGTCTCTTCCATAGATAGTAAGTTTTTTGAGCTAGTCGACCTCCGAACCTATCTGTTGTGTATTGAATCATTCTCCTTGATGCTCCAAAGTACATAGTGTGTTTCTTTGCACTTATTGCATGCCAATAAGGTCTATTTGAGTCTCCATAAGCTCAAGGGTTGGTCTTGTGTTGGTTGGCTTGACCAAACTTTGTCGCTTTGAAACACACTTTTCTACCTTCGACAAGCTTCTCCAAGTTCTTTCAGTGGTATCAGAGCTAGATCAAGATGGGTGATGGCTTTCCCTCAATGATCGAGAAGCTTGATCGACACAACTATGCAGCTTGGCAAATCAGAATGGAGGCCTACTTGCAAGGTAGAAATCTTTATGGAATTGTAGTAGGTGATGAAGCTATGCCTATTCCAAGATCAAAAGGAGGGCCTAGACAAGAGGAGACAGATAAGCTCACACTTTGGTGCGCAAGGGATGCTCAAGCAAGGTCGTACATATTGAACTCTATCTCCGACTTTCTATTACCACATATTAGAGGATGCAAGACATCTCAAGAGACTTGGGATGCCCTCGAGACTTTCTTTTCTACTAGTACCAAGGCAAGAAAGAATCATCTTTGGAATGAGTTCAACCAAATGAAGAAGACACCTAAAAAAACCATCACAGAGTTTGTTACCAAGGTCAAGGAGGTTGCGGATTAGTTAGCATCCATAGGAGAGCTGATTGAAGAAGAGGTCATCATGAGGCAAATTCTCAATGGCATTCGAAGTGATAAACAATGGCAATCCTTCACGACGGCTTATGATCTCATCATGGATGTGTAGATTCCAGACTTCAACATCTTTCTTGGACAACTCTTCAATCAAGAAGCCAACAATAGCATAAAGGAAGGTAACTCCTATCATGGTAATTCATCTAGTGCTCTATATGCATATAAGAAGGATAAGAAGCAAAAAGGCAAGAAGAAGGAAGAAGATGAAGAAGAGACTTCTCAAGCCAACTTTGCAAGCAAGAGCAAGTGGAAAGGGAAGAAGAAAGAACCAAAGCAAGACAAAGCCAAAGGTCAGAATGTTCAACCTTGTGCCATATGCGATAAGACCAACTTCACCACTGAGAATTGTTGGTTCAATGGGAAGACCCAGAAAGGAAGTGGAAGAGGTGGATATGGCAGCAATAGAGGCAGAGGTGGACACAACTTCAACAATAACAATAGAGGCTATAATAGAAGGGACTACAAAAATTATTCAGAAGATCAACCACATGAAGACTCATTGCTTCTTATGAATCTAAGCCACAAAGAAGGTAAAGAAGATGATCATTTGTTCTACATAGATTCAGGATGTTCGAATCATGTTGCAGGCAACATTGCTCTTCTATCTGATTTGGAAAGTCCAAAGCATAAACATGAAGTGCAAACAGGGGATGACACGAAGCACAATGTGGAGAAGATTGGTAATGTCAAAGCTTCCATTGGCAGGACAAACATTCTAAGTAAGGTCAAATAAGTGTAGGCCAAATAGTTGAAAAAGGCTTGCAAGTTAGGTTCACCCAACATGGAGCTTTTGTGGAAGATCCATGTCAAGGCTTCAGGAAGATAGCCCGAGGTGAGAAGCATGATAGGCTCTTTACTTTTGAAGTAGGAGAAACCAGGAACATAGCTCTATTCAACTTTGGGTCTCAAACCCTAAGTGAGCTTGAAGTGTGGCATAAGAGAGTTGCTCATGTGAATGAAAGAACCTTGAAGGATATATGCAGGGATCAAAGTGTTCTAGGACTGCTGAACATATCAAAGCAACACATGATTAACAGGTGTGATGCATGTCAGATTGGGAAGGCACAAAGACAACCATTCAACCACAAAGGCTACATCCACATCAACTTATTGGACTTAGTACATACAGATGTATGGGGACCAAGTCAAGAACCTTCCTTGGCAGGATCAAGGTATTATGTCTCATTTATTGACGACCATCGTAGATGGACTGTTCTATACTTTATCAAGAGTAAGAATGAAGTGTTTGATTGCTTCAAGAAGTATCTTGCACATGTGGAGAATCATACAGGTAGATCACTAAAGAAGCTCATATCTGATGGAGGGGGAGAATACTTCTCCAAAGAGTTTGATGAGTTCTTGCAGGACAAAGGTATCAAAAGGGAAGTGACTACCAGGTACTCTCCTCAACTAAATGGAATCGCAGAGAGGAGAAACAAGACATTGGTTGGATCAGCCCGAACAATGCTTGAAGAGAAGAAGTTGCCACATTATCTATGGGCAGAAGCTACTTCAACTGCTGTGTACCTTTTCAATCGACTACCATCCAAATCACTTCAAGGTATGACTCCTTATGAAGCATGGCATGGAAGAAAACCTAGTCTTGGACATTGCAAGGTTTTTGGTTGTTTAGCTTATGTTCATGTACCTTCACAAATAAGAGGTAAGCTAGATGAAAGGGCAACAAAGGCAGTGTTTATTGGATATGATTCAACTCAGATGGGTTACAGGTTCTTCAATCCTTCAACCAAGCAATTCACTACAAGTAGAGATGTTGTGTTTGAAGAACACACGTCTTGGTATGATGAAGACAAACAAAAGGTAACACTACCATATGATCTTGATTCTAACTCTCATCAATTAGGAAGCAAGCATGATACACAGGTCCAGGATCCAAGAAGTGATACGGACGATGACCAAGATGAAAGAGAAAAGGATTACAAGATATGGAAGTCAAGAGGCAAAGCAAAGATGCAAGAGGTTGGAGAATGCTCAAAACAAGCACCTAGAAGATCAACAAGAGAGAAGAAACAGCCAGAAAGGTATGGATATGATTCCACATTTGTTACAAAGCATTCAATATACTTGGAAAAAGACTCTATTTCAGAGGAACCCTCAACCTATGAAGAGGCAAAGGGAAACCCTAATTGGCAAAAGGCCATGAACGAAGAGATAGATGCATTGAAGGAGATGGACACTTGGGATTTGGTTCCAATGTCACCGAATCAAAAGGTAATTGGTTGCAGATGGGTAATGCATCACGATGTACAAGAATTTCACCATGTTTAACTACCAATCACGATTTTTTAGTCAATGGCGATGGATAGAAGTGTCCGTCGTGTTGGATGTTGTCAATGGTGATTGATTGGTTGTTCATCAGGGTCTATCGATCACAATGGACAGGCTGTCCATCGCAATGGACATTGTCAATCATGATTGGTGCTGTCAATCACAATGGATAGAGAAAATGCAAATTTTTTTGAAATTTTTGTGTGGATGTGATGTGCAAGGCCTCTAGAGTAAGAATATCTGCTTAGTTTTACCAAAGAGTCAAATTTTGTGTCAATCACGATGGATAGAGGTCCATGCCTCGAAGACTGTGTAGAGCTTTTTCGTACCTGCATAGCTACTGGAGATGATGATACAGTTCAAAACCTACAAGAAATGCTCACAAACACACAAAAATAGCAAGCATACAAGCTCTCTCTCACTCTCTCTCACAAGTGAAATGAGAGAAATCAGGTGGGGAAGATGATATGAACAAGAAACTGAAAATTTTGTGAAGGTGGAGATGGAGGTGGGAGATGGTGAGGAGGATGATGGTGAAGTAAGAAAGAGAAAAATAAGGAAAAGTAGAGAAATTACCTACGACTCCACTGTCACAACTCTATGTCTTACCATCACACGCTCGTCCTTTAAGCTCTCTCCCCAGCAATGGCGCCAAATTTGGTGTCACTCTAGCACAATGGCAAGTACCAACATGAGGAGATCCACCTCATAATTGTCAATCCATGGAGACATGAGGACTAGTATGACGACTATGAGCAAGTGATGGCACAAGTGCGTGAGTGAGAAGCACACGAGCATACACACACATAAACACACACGTGCACACAAGGCAAGAACAAAGAGAGGAACAATGGAGTTCTTTGTATTGCTCAAAAAGTCTCTTACAATAGCACAAAACTCCAACAAGCTAACTTCAAAAATGAGCTCTCTAGCTCTTTTTATAGTTTTCTACTAGCTTTTGGCCCTGTCCAAACCTAGTGTTTGGCCCAGTCCAAAATTAGGTTCCAAGGCTTATTTGAGGGCTCAAACGGAATCTAAAAATTACGAAAATTGGTATGTGACTACTTCTAGCATTCCTCAAGCTCAAGGACTCCTTGACTTGCACAAAATGGAGTAGGAATATTTGAAAATGGTATTTACAATGGTGTGAAGTGACTAAAATCACTATTTGGGAAATATTTCTTCATAAAAAATTATATGGCCTACTTGCCAAATCTATGTTGCCTGCTTAATCCTTCTCTTTGCTCTGATTCCCTTCATTGACTTCCCTGTCTCGTAAGGCCTTGACTGCCCTAGCTACTACCAACAACATCCAATCAAGAATACACGAAACATAGTGGTATCCATGGAGCATGGGAAGGTAAAATATCTTGTTGATTTATTGCAAGTTCCTAATATAACAAAGAATCTAGTTTCTCCTCAATAAATGGTTGACCAAGGATTACAAGTCAAGTTCAATGTTGATGGCTTATATGTAGAGGAGTACAAACGGAATGAAAGGCCAATCACCAAAGGGAACAAAGTGGGTAGGATGTTCACCTTGAATGTGAAAGTTCTTGAAATGAATGCAACCATGTTTTCAGAAGATGCAAGTGTTATTGTTGACATAGAGATTTGGCACAAATAAATTGGACATGCAAATTTGTAGAGGCTAAAGTTGATGCATTCAAAGGAGCTTTTGAATGGAGTACCAAATTTCAAGGTTGCAGAGATGCAAAAGGCATACGAAGCATGTCAATTTGGTAAATAGTCAAGGGCATCATTTTTGCATGACAAGCATGTTAGTGGAAATGGTTTAAAAATAGTACATACTGATGTTTGGGGTCCTACAAAGACCACATCTATGGGAAATTACACATTGTATGCCAGTGTCATTGATTACCATACACTAAATAGTATAGGTATACTTCATGAAGTAGAAAAGTGAAGTGTTTACCCACTTACACAATTTCAAGGATATGGTGGAAAAGCAGAAAAAAATATATGTAGACATTAAGATCTGATGGAGGAGCTAAATACATAACAAATGAATTCAATAGTTTTCTAAAAATTCATTGAATTCGAAGTCAGTCTTCATGCAGGTACACCTCAATAGAATGGAGTTGTAGAAAATGAAAAATAGACATATTGTAGAAATAGCAAGATCCTTGATGGCTGAGAAAAATGTGCCTCATTGTAATTGGGCAAAACTTCTACACACTGCTATATACATCATGAATAGAAATTCGACTACTATTGTACATCAAGTTATACGTGAAGAGAATTTTATAGGTAAAGCCAAACTTATCGCATATGAAAGTATTAGGTTGTATTACATATGTACATGTTCCATATGATTTGAGGATGGAACTTGATCCAAAAGCAGAAAAATGTATCTTCATTGGCTATTCCCTTGCTCAAAAGGGATATAAATGTGACAACCCACTCACATGACACATGAGGTATGCAAAGATGTGGTGTCTAATGAAATTTCAAGCTTCTTTGATGATGCCAAAGGGTTTAATCTTGACTCAAATGAAAAAGGAAATGTTAGAAACACAAGTGCAAAATCTCATGTTTTGAGTGGACCTAATATGTCATGCAATTATACTTGGTCTAGAAAATGCATTGACTATGTCCAAGAATGATAAAGAAATGATTTCTATCAATAACAAAACAACTATAGGTTTTTAAGACATTGATGGAGAATCAAATGGTTCAGAGAAGAGCCTTGATGAGGAACTTGGATTGCCCTCTGTGAAGACTCCAAGAGTAAGAAAAGCATATGCAGATGATACAATAAGAAAAAGTGATCCAAGACCAAGAAGATTGGAGGATGCAAAATCCAATGCAATGATTAACATATGATAGCTACATGGCTCTTCATTGTGCCTACATGACCAAGGTAATACAAAATGATGAACCTTCTTGTTTTGAAGATGCAATTGGAAATGCAGCTTAGGAGAAAGTTATGGATGAGTGGATGGCTGCAATTTATGGAAATAAAACATGAAATTTGGTTCCATTGCTACAAGGAAAAAAACCCATAAGCTCCAAGTGGTTTAACAAGGTAAATCATAATGGTGAAGGTAGCATAAGTGGGTATAAAGCATGATTGGTAGCAAAAGGAAATGCATAGACATATGTCATTGATTATGAGGAAATTTTCAGCCATGTATCTAAACTGGCTACTATTCAAGAACTTGATGCATTGGCTATAGCAAAAGGATGCAAAGTCCTATTGGCCAAAAGGATTGAAGGTTGCTTCTGAAGAATCATCTTCAAACCCAGAGCAAGTTAAAAATATGATAGCTGAAGATCTTAGTGTGGGTTCTTTCACGATAGTTAGAAATATAAGAAATCAAATCGCCAATTACGGTTCTGGAGCAAGTCCTCCCATGTCAATCCATGAACAAACTTCTTCTGCATCCTAGAAAAAGAGATCAACCAGCTAGATTTCCCAGAGGAAATAAATCGACATCTAACTGAGGAAGAGAACACTAAGATTAATTCATATCCAAGCAAGATAATCAAGAAGTCCCTATTAAGGAAGATAAACTTGACAATGAAAGTTTAATAATTGGTTTAACATTTCCCAATCAAGTAGGAAATTCCCATGTGGGGGTGGTTATATGCAAAAGAAAACATATGATGAGCTTCCCTTGGAAGAGCCCCCTCAACGCATGTGTTGCTCTAGCATAATGGTAAGCACCACGTTAAGAAGCTCCACCTCTTTAATGTCAATCTGTGGAAGAGATAGGAGTGATATGAAGATCGTGAACGTGAGATGTAGTGAGAGTGAAGGTAAGAAGCATCGAGATGCACACACACAAGAAAGAAACAAGCAAGACACAATGGAAGGTTGAAAGTAAACTCTATTGCTCAAGAACACTCTTACAAGCTCAAAATACCTAAGCTCGTGGCCATGGTTGTTGTGCTCTAGCCTGACTGTAATGAATGGTCTTCTATCCACTATGCTAGGATGAGCAATTGACTATGCTTGACACATGCCCATGGGATATCTGGGTGTTGTTTCTAGGTGGTTATAATGTTCTCTCCCTATTCCTTGTCTTCTCGGCCTCATGTGCTTAATGTGTTCTATAGCTTCTGCTTGAGCTTCGGCATGTATTCTCTTTTCTTCCTCCTTACGCTTCTTTGCTAACGTGAGTCTTCTAAGCATATCGCCAGTAAGAGGTTCTTGATAAAGCTTGACTCTATAGCCACTAATGTAATTTGGCATTATCTCTCCTTCTAGGGTGGCTAATTGTACCACTCCACTTGTCGATAGTATGTTAATGATCATAGGTCCATAACCTCGCTTTTCTGATTTCCGTTCATGTTGTTTCAGTGTATACACTAGGACTAAGTCACCTTCTTTTAAGCCTTTTTCTTTTACATGTGCATTGAAATAGGCTTTCTGTCACTTCTTTGCTGCTTATATACCTGTTGCTGCTTTCAGCCTGGTTTCTTCTAATCGTTCCAAGTCCATTATCCTCGCGATAATAATTCATGGCCGATCCATAGATGTTCTTGTGCAACCTTAAGGGTGGGTATCAAAAAGTCTAAAGGAAACACATCGTTCTAACCAAAATCCATCAGAAAGGGAGTTGCATTGAGTACCGTCTTCTAGGCCACTCTATATGCCCAAATAGCATGTGTAACAATTTGTCCCAATCTGAACGTTTGTTGTTCACGAGTTTCGTCAATACATTACAAAGGATCTTGTTAGTGCTTTCAGCATGACCATTGGCCTAGGGATGATATGGTGCAGGTTTCTTGTGAATTACCATAAAATCCTATAACAAATATCCAATGACTTGGTTTAGAAAGTGAGTTTCTCAATCGCTCACTATCTCTATAGGCAGTCCATATCTTGTAAAAACATTTTCAAATAAGAATTTTGCAGTCGTGTGTGCATCATTCTTTTTTGTGGCCTTAGCCTCTACACATTTGGTAAGATAATCTGCTTGAGCTTCTGCACGTATTCTCTTTTCTTCCTCCTTACACTTCTTTGCCAATGTGACTCTTCTAAGCATATTTCCAGTAAGAGGTTCCTGATAATGTAATTTGGCATTATCTCTCCTTCTAGGGTGGCTAATTGTACCCCTCCACTTGTCGATAGTCTATTAATGATCATAGGTCCATAACCTTGATTTTTTTATTTCCGTTCATGTTGTATCAACATATACACTAGGACCAAGTCACCTTCTTTTAAGCCTTTGTCTTTTACATGTGCATCGAAATAGGCTTTCTCTCACTTCTTCAGCCTGGTTTCTTCTAATCATTCCAAGTCCATTATCCTTGATGATAATTCATGGCCGGTCCACATATGCTCTTGTGCAACCTTAAGGGTGGGTATCAAAAAGTCCAAAGGAAGCACAACGTTCTAACCAAAAACCATCTGAAAGAAAGTTGCATTGAGTACGGTCTTGTAGGCCACTCTATATGCCCAAATAGCATGTGTAACTATTTGTCCCAATCTGAACGTTTGTTGTTCACGAGGTTCGTCAATATACTACAAAGGTTCTTGTTAGTGCTTTCAGCTTGACCATTGGCCTAGGGATGATATGGTGCGGGTTTCTTGTGAATCACCATAAAATCTTGTAACAAATATTCAATGACTTGGTTTAGAAAGTGAGTTCCTCGATCGCTCACTATCTCTATAGGCAATCCATATCTTGTAAAAACATTTTCAAATAAGAATTTTGCAGTCGTGTGTGCATCATTCTTTTTTGTGGCCTTAGCCTCTACCCATTTGGTAAGATAATCTGTCGTAGCTATGATGTATTCAGCCTGAGTACCTTTTGCTGGGGGGTTAATGGGTCCTACAAAATCTATGCCCCAACTCTATTGCTCAAGAACACTCTTACAAGATCAAAATAGCTCTAAGCTCTTCTCAACTCATACAAGCTAACCTCAAAAATGAGCTCTCTAGCTCTTTTTATAGATTCTAGACTAGTTTTGACCGGTTTCACATCTACTGACCGGCATAGTTAAAAAATAGGTTCTCGACACTATTTGCAAGTCTTAATAAGATCTAAAAATAGCCAAAATTTGTATGCTTGTTCTACATAAGCTCCTCAAGCTTGAGGAATCCTCGGCTTGCACAAAATGGAGCTACTAATTACAAAAGTGTGTGTTTCTATGATACATATGGTACAAGATGTTACACTTATGTGTTCCTCGAGTAGCTTTGATGTGAACCTTTTCCCTATACATCAGCACTTTTACTTTAGTGCTGGCTAGAGGTTTTTCCCCATGTTACCATGTACTTGATACTCTCATATGTGGTGGCACTTTGTACTTAGGGATATTATTGAGCTCTTACTTCAGTTCAGTTCATCATCAATAGAGAGAGCTATTCCAGCCATCGTCTTCTCCGTGTGTCTTGCTGCGTTTGTGCTCCTTGTGTGTGCTTGTCGTGTGTCTCTCGCACTTCTACACACACCCCAATAGTGGTATCACAACAGGTTCAGCTCCTTCTCAAGTTTTGGTTTTTCGCATCATGGCGTGTGCACTTCTAACGGTGCAAATCGACTTCGGAGCATAGAACTGTGCATTTCAGCAGTCAAGAAACATTTCCACCAGGTGTGCTAGGGTTTTACCCCTATTTTGAAGCCATTCATGTAGTCAGAATCACCATCAGAATGACAGTTTGTGAGCTGAAATTTCAGCACTTATTTCAGCTTTCGTCGAAGTAAAGTTTTTGTCACTTTCTTGTTCCTTAGTGAAATGGCGGGCATCAATGACTTGTTTGGCATGCTTCAAGCTGAAAATAAGCTTGATGGGACTAGCTATCCAATGTGGTCTTACATGATGAAGCTTGTTCTTGTTGCAAAACAACTTTGGAACATAGTGGTAGAGGCCGACCAAGGGCAAAAAAGAAGGGGAGAGACATAACATCACACCCTGTAGCCATCAAAAATATCTGCAAAACTAGAAATCACCATAACATAAATCAAACCTCTAGCATGCAAGATCAGAACTGGATATTGATCCAGCCTTCCTCATTGTCCAAGTCAATAACACCAATCTCCACTTGCAGTTCATTGTAATTGTGGCTAAAAAAATAAATAAATAAATACATGTCACCCTCTCAAAAGGAATGAAAGTGGGATTCTTATGGAGGTTGAAACACATCAACACTTTCAAAAGCACTTCCTATGGACAATGGATGGACCAGATCCAATACACGAACTTCTTGTTGTTAGGAGGAAATCAGAAATGTATTCATGTATCTACACAACACCATACGCACAAATCCACACAATCACCTTATGTATGTCACCATGCTATATTTTCATACCTTCATTCGAATGCTAACATACACACAAACTCTCTGGATCCTTTTTGATACACATGTAATTACTACAATACAAATTCAAAATGCCCACATATCACAATCAACACATACATCCATTCATCGACTCACAAACACACATGCACCTTCATATTCTCATGCTCACACATGCATCTTCCTATTGCAATCATGTACTCAAGAACCTATCCATGCCAACATATGCACACACCTAATGAACGTCAATATAACCATCAACAATTCTCTAATTATTTTAAAAAACAATTTTTTGACAACTTTATTTTCATATTCATCATGCTACTAGACTGCCAATCCACACAACCTTCTTGTGTAACAGGTGTCCCCTCCTCCACACTTACTGTGGACTCGGCTAGATCTGTGGTACAGAATGCCTCACTTCCTAATGGGCAAGTTTCGCAAGTGTTGGACCTCCCTTCTTTTCCAAAGCAGAGTGTCAACCCGACCTCTCACCCTCAACCACGAAGGAGTCACCCATGATTGAGGAACCCAAACCGACAATCATACTAGCTGACACAAAGCAAGCTGCAATATCAGCATCCCAAAGCAAGCAGCACAAGACAAATATGGATGCCAAAAGGACAGAACGCACCAACAATTTCCAACAATGCATACAACGATAAGAAGAACTTAAGGCAGACGCAGAGTCAGCATCCAACATCTCCTCGACCTTCTTCTACAAGTACAAACACTCGACATATTTGGATTGCCAAGAAGTACCTCATGAATGGACCAACAACCACGTAAACTCAAGCCTTGTAATATATTATAGCTCAAAACTCAAGCCTTGTAAAATATACCTAAACATTGTATTATAGCTCAAAACTCAAGCCTTGTAATATATACCCCTTTGAAATCTCTTCACCCATTTCCACCACAACCACCACTATCACTTTTTGTACCTCCACAAAAGAATACTACCCACTCATCAAATCTTAGCATGCCGAAACAACATCCAGAAGCCACCACATGATCCTTTGTACAATATAACACCCATATCAACTAACCTTCATCCTTGTAATAATTCACTCACAACTGATCCTTGTATAAATTCACCCACACTAACCCACTATCACTTGTAATGCAAGACTCATCGAAAGCAATGAATGCATTATCTAAATCATGTAGGTGTCTAGGGACCTACATTATTCTTTGAAAATCATTCCATAAACCACCTCACAACACTCAACCACATGGGTTACACATCAGTTATGGAAAGGAATTACAATCTCACATTAATGGGATCATGATTAATTTCCATACTAATGTGTTAATCTTTTGTAGCAGATCTCCTCGACATTCGCATCACTCATCATGCAAACAGAAGGACCCTTCGCAGCTGGCCCTAGTGCACCGGTGGTCAATTTTGGCGATTTACTGGTTGATCCATATCCTACATTACAACCACCAGAGTTTCAGGGATTCCCAGGACCAATGTTGATAGATGACCCTCCTATGGGATACACTAAAATAGTTCATAGAAATGCTCATTGGTTCCAAGGTCTAGCAAGACCCTTAGTGGATGCAGACTTTATCTTTGATGCCATGCTGAGTTTTGACAATATTAAGTGGGGCAAGTATCAATTTTTCTCCACATAATTTGAAGCACTTCAAAATTCAGAAGAGTTAAAGCACATTTGGGCTAGAGTGGGTTTTATAGAATATTTCACTTCAGGCCTCTAAAAACAAGGATTTGCCTGGTACATTCATTCTTCCATCTTTGGTAAATGATCCTCCTTACAAGAAGTTTTATCTTTCAAAAGATCTCATTCGGGTAGCGATTAAGATCCATGGGGCTCAGACGCTGACGGAGAGTGAAAGGCTTATTCTAGATCCCATGAAGTGTGGTGATGTTTTGAAGTGGGCAGATATTTCGATGATCACACCGGAACTCTCTGAGCCATTGCGCATATGTATGCAACATTTTGCATTCCTAGCTCAGGATGGCTTTACCATCCCTCAAAAATGCATCTAGTTTGGATTATATCTAGCATGCATCGGGCCCCAAACCATAGATCTTGCTAGTTGGATTATCGAGTAGTTGTATTTAGTTCAATAGAGATGGGAATGAAAACATGTCATCCATGGATGTTGCACCCTTACTAGAATTTTTTACATGTCATTGGCATATGATTTTCCCATAGAACATGCGATGACTAGTCAAGAATTAAAAGCATTTAAAGGAACTACCAAGAAGGACAAGAAAGCTCACAAGCGACGGGCAAGCAAGTGCATGCATAGTTCTATCCCATGTTTTCAAGTTCTAGAGTCCCTGTCACCTCAGCCGTCCCTAGAACAGTCGCCAACGGATCCCCCCATTTATACAGCCCATCCGTATCCACCTTTCATGACTTGTTATCACCGAAGGTACTACCAGTGCGATGAATTCTCTACAACCACCATTCAAGAACCTACCACTACAGCAAGAGAACTTCCCATCACAATTGGTGTGGAAGCATTCACTTTTCCTATACCTAACTTGGAGGCACAACCAATGAACACCACCTTTGATTTTGAAATGCATGATGCTTTCTCTGGTGAATTCCAATTTTCAAAAGGGCAATTTTTCTCAAAAGATTATGAATGTCCCAGCTATCCTACCACACCCCCTAATCAAGCACAAGACCAAGTAGCCTCCAGCTCAAAAGATGAAAGAACAGAAACTGACAATGAGGACGGTGATAATCAAGCCAATCAGGCTAGCCACGACTCTCAAGAGGACATGCAGAATGACGAACCAGAGCAGCAAACTGAAGCTCACGGTGACACAAGTACCCATGAAGATGACACATTCGAAGTTGCCGCCTATACTTTGGCAATCAGGAAACTATATCGCACTATGCAGGCAGTTTAGGCACGCAGACAACTCTCTGAAGTAGAAATTCAATCAATTCTCGAACAAGAACTCACTACTGGAGGTTTTGAAGAAGCTTTCATTCAAGGCTTCAGGGAATTAGTTAAATCAATTGGGACCAATGAATCACTCCATTATTTGCAGCGGAAACCACTACCGAAGTTTGACCCATGATGCATATGTTTACTCTCCAAGTCAGGTCAGTATATTTGCATACCAACAAATGCCCAATCCTCGCACCATGCCAGGGAAGCTCGACTTATTCTAGAAGCCCAACCTAAAGAAGCGACCATAGTCATTGACTCCCTGCCTCATCCTTCCACTCTTACTCTCACTACCATGATCGAAGTGCCCAATACACCACCCACTCCTCTTTCACCTCCCGCCCCTCCAGTCTCTCCTATACACCCTACCTCACCTAGATTGCTCATGTTCATCACAAGTGCTATAGCAAAAGCCCTCGTTGCCCCAACCTTGCAAACTCTTTTCGGAGCCCTCCAACCTACCCTTTCTCTTTTAGTTTCCGTCATTCCACCCAATCCATTTTTGAGTCCATCTATTCCTTCCTTTCCCATCCCTCCAAGGCCTATATTCCCATTTTCCCCTCCAATGATGTTCTCCCCTATCTCACCTCCCTGCCCAACTATCTTTCCTTTATCCTCCCCTCTCCACCAAGAAATACATGAAACCCAATCTGTAATTTATTCGTCCACCTTTGTAAATCCTATATTCACACCCACTCACGCACCCACTATCACACCACTCTTCACAGTCACTACACTCGACACCACATCTAGTGACATGGACATCTCACCACCCACCGCACCACCACACACCTCACCTATTTCACCACCCCATTTAGGCACATCACACTTCTCCACGGTCATCACTACATCCACCTTCCCATCCCTCTTTACCCTTCCCCTTGCATCAACAACCACCCACAACATCTTCACTCACTCCACCATTAATATTGTCGCCCACAATCGACACCGCTTTTCACCAGATGTTCTCTTGCATTACACAAGTTCGAGATGAATTTGCATCTCTCGGGACCAGCTACCAGACACTACAACAAACAACTACAAATTTACAGGTGCAATTAAACTCTTTAACCATCGAGAATGCCTCACTTAATGCATGATATCAAGAGCTATGCGAGGCCTACCATACCCTTGAACTAGAAAGCGAACAAAAGACGAAGGAAGCCATTACCAATATTGATAACCTATTACGTGATCAAAAAATTTAGAAATGCTACTCTCACTCGAAATATGGGACTGTTAAGATGCCACGTCACAACGGCCAAGGAAGAAAATCAGTGATTGCAAGAACAAAATAGAGAAAATCTTGAAGTAGCTTTGGATCAATTGGATGAACCTCTGAGTCCTAGCCGATTTAAAGTAGTACCATCAAAATCTATGCAGATATTATTAGAAGATCATGCACGACTCTTAGAGGATTATGACAATATGAATGAAGCATATCATAAACTCCAAGATGACCATAGAGTGCTACTATTGCGAACACCTGCACAACAACCACCAATAGCTCCTGAATTCATCTCCCTAGAGATTATAGAGGAACTCAATACTTTATGCACTGAGGTACTTACTCTTCAAGCACACATTGCTGCTTACTCCGAGCCTCCCAAGCCAGATTCCCCACCTGAACTCCCGAATGATGAAGAAACTGTGGGTGGAGGAAGCTTATGAAGAGGCCTACGAACCACAACCCATCCTAGGCGGACGTGTCATGGCAGAAGGCCAAGACACCTTTGAATTCCCTACACCCGCATGGATGAAGTCAGTAGAAGAACTTGGAAAGACCCACTCATCATGGGTGGAGGCACAATTACATGCCATGGCTATGATAGAGGAATGCATATTACAATCACCTTACTTCGCTCATCTGGCCCCTCGAAGGAATATCTCAGGCCATGAGCTTCAATATAAACCGTACTTCATGCTGATGGTAGAATATCAGTTGGCAATAGAAAAGGAGATGGGTAAGAAACCATCCCATGCCATGCAGTTTGAGCCTGACGACTTGCCATCGGAAGCACAGAAAGGTGAAATCTTTCAACCAAATTGGCATCACGAGTTGCTATAGGAATATCCAGAGATGATGCACACATGGGTCAAAGCACCTTTGAATTTTAAGTACAACTCATGCTAGGGACTTATGCCAAGATGCTGCTTGGATAGCCTTCATAATTAAAGTTCAAAATAATAAGTAGTGCCAGGATTGACTTAATTATCCTTATTTCATTCCACCATGTGGACCCCCTATAGTTGGATACATGATGGCCACAGTTCACCACTGGCTCCCCCCTTACACCGCATGGATGATGTTGCAGCACATATGACTGTCAAAATATTTGACATGATGTAGACAGTATTTAAGATCTTATGCCGCGTCAAAGTACCACATGTTAACACCCCAGGATTTGAGCATGGTAACCAGGACTTAGAATATGATATGAGCATTATGCCATCGCTAGGGGTGTGTTATGCTTGGCACTTCCGAATCAAGTACTTACCGGCTTGTTATAAGATGACATTTGAAGAGATGTTTGCCACCGACTTTTGGGAGTACCAATCTGAGGTTTTTATAAGTAGGCCCACACATCTACTTTAGTTATTTTCTTGTGAACAACACTTGTACTCCACACACTACCGACTTTTGCCTCCTGATGAACCTCAACCCATAGATTGGGAAAAACTTGAAGTTGATCTTGCATGAGATATTCGCATTGTGGAACACACCTTCACTCACGACCTCCTATAAAACTATATCACGCAGACCCAGCAACACGGTTCTGTCGGGGATGACAGACGCGAGAGGGAGGGGGGTGTTGGTAGTAGCCAAAGGCATAGATGACGAGGAAGCATGTGAAGGCAAACTACAAGGTAACCGTGGGGAGCCAAGCAATCTATTTTTTCCAAGAAATATGTTTTATATTACTTTCTCAAAACCACCAACAATGATCTTTATTACTCTTCTACCATATGTATCATAGAAGCACACACTTTTGTAATTAATAGCTCCATTTTTCACAAGAAGAGGAGTGCTCGAGCTTGAGGAGCTTAGGTAGAATAAGCATACCAATTTTGGCTATTTTAGAACTTGTTCAGACCTTCAAATAGTGCCGAGAACCTATTTTTTAACTATGTCGATCATTAGATGTGAAACCGATCAAAACTAGTCTAGAACCTATAAAAAGAGCTAGAGAGCTCATTTTTGAGGTTAGCTTGTAAGAGTTGAGAAGAGCTCACCTACACTCCTCTTTTCCCTTCTTTCACACACCTCCTCGTGTACTTCCCCTTACAATCTCACGCTCACCTCTTCACAAGCTAACCCAATCTCACCAAACCATGCACTCTCTAGTACATGCCTTTCCTCTTCCTCTAACTAGCACACATTCTCTCTCTATTTCCTTTTTTCCCTCTCGATATGATGCACTCTATCACTCCTTCACTCTTACTCCTCTTCTCGCATCCACCAAATAGCCAAGCGCTCACACTCATAGTCACTCACACACTAACTCATACTCACCTAGTTATTAATGTCTTCTCACATAGCTACATATTATCACTCTCACTCCCAGCCTTGCTCTGTTTTCTCTCCTTCAGGCCCCCCTCCGTTTTTCCTTTATTCTGAGACACACTCACTCAAATACACTCCTAATCTCACTCACTCACAGAAACACTTCGCGGAAAACTTACCCCAAACACTTACTCACGCCCTCAGGTGAACACACTCTTCACACGATGGCATACACTCATTGGTACACGCACATTCACCCAACCGTCTCCTCTCATAAACATACTTCCCGGAGACATACACTCTCAAACACAACATGCAAACTCTCAGCAATCTAGAACGAGCAAACCTTAGGCATGCTAATTCAAGAAGGCAGATGATGAGCCCCTCTCACTCTTTTACTAACACGCTGGGCTTCCACTCTTACACTTTCTATTCCTTGCACTCGCTCATTCCCGGTAGCCTACACACTTCCTCACATATCCCTCTCATTCCCAAACCCTTTCCAACAATCATCCTTTTTTCTCCATTCACTCAGACCCTTAAGCCATCACTCTCACATTCAGTCCACACATGCACACTCCTTAGCCAAATATAAACCAACATACATACACACACATTCACACTTCAGTGTACACAGATGAACACCAACACAACCACATCTGAATCCATACAGCCAATCAGTCAAACACGTTCAATTTGGACATACTCACTCACACAAAAATGCACCTTTAAACACACACCCTTCCACAATAACACTTAGTCGCAACTTTTCTCACACATTCATTCCCAAACATTCAAAACTCAGGCATTCAAATCTTCACACACTCTCACATAGCTGTGCACTGTCATTTTCACTCTCAGCCTTCATGCACTCTCACTCATTAACACACAAGTCAAACACACCACTCATTCAATAATAGGCTCAAATATCCAGATATTCACATACTCACATTCACCTATTAACCATCAAGTGCACCATGAAGTGATTATACATCTGTGGATATCAAAAGCACAGTGAATTGCAGCTCAGTTATCTTTCAGTTGGTGCATGCTGATGCATTCCTAACCAATGCAATACTTACATACATAGCCCTTTAGGGATTCGATGCAGATAAACTTAGAATATGCAAAACAGATGCACCTCTGATGTCTCCGAAACAGAACAGAGCAAGATATTTACATGCTTTCAACAGTTATAAGTCATAAGGTTCTTATTTACTCCATGTGAACATTTACATTCTGGGTGCAGTATACAATAAATGAAGATAAGGGATGACTTCAAGATGTACACAAAACATCTGACAGCTTTTAATACATATCAGTGCAATGAGCTCCTAGATTTATGAAAGATTCAAGTCCCTCCCTTGCTCCCATATCAAGAAAATTCCAACCTGATAACAATATTTGAATGTGCAGCCCGACAAGAAGTCCTTCCTCTGCAGCTCACTGGCCTCCCAATGTGCAGCAACGACAATTCCCTGCTGACCTCTTTTCCAGAGCAGAAGCCTAGTGTGTCTTCATTCTCTCAACTACAGAACAGCTCTCTCTCTACCTCAGGAGGGTGACTCTCTATTCCTCAATCAAACCCTGTTGATCCCTCTCTAGCTCAACCTACAGGTTCCTCTCACTCACTCTAGTGCTCACTTCTTCTTCATAATAATCAATCAACAAAAAACTAATCAACCCCACTGTTCTTCAACAATCGAGCAGCTAGCCAACTTTTTTTTTGGTCAAGGATCGCCCATTTTATAGAATGGGGAGGGGTAGAGGGGTTAGGTTCCTGTTGACCACACATGGGGCTGCACAAGCTTTGGGTGCACGTGGGTGTTTGGGGATTGCAGGAGTGGGTGTCAGGGTAGAGGGAGAGTGGGGGAAGGAGTGGTGGACACAAGATCTGACTAGGGCAGGTACAAGGTCTGACAAGTCAGGGCAGAGGGGAGTGGTGGACAATGGCAGAGGGGTGGGGGAAGGAGTGGGCAGAGGAGTGGAGGAAAGTGGTTGGTACAAGTTCTAACAAGAGTTAGAAAGAGAAGCGGGAGGAGTCTGATAAGGGATCCAGGAGATAAGGGGAACAAGTCCCTAAAATCTAGGATTTGCTCCCATTGTGGCAGACTCAACAAAGCCCAATCAAGGGTCTTGTGGGCAGCCTCTGGCAAGCCCCTGTTTTAACTTCTACCAAAAAACTAGCATCATCATCAAATACTTGCTTAGGGTGCTCGAATTCCTTGAACAAATGGCTTACAACAGACCGACCTGCATCTAATTCACCTCTTCCTGAAGAAAGATCCAAGAATGGTTTACGAGGGGTAGAAAGATGATCGGGTGTTTTTGTCCCCACTGATGTTGCATCATCCCAGTCGAATTCTTCCTCCTCCTGTGGTAGTATGTGTCTGGAAGCACGCTGCTTTGTAACAATGCTCTTGTAAAGGAAGCTCTCATCATATTTGAAACCTTGGTTTGCAAAGTCATCAGGTGCAAGAGTCTTCTTTGCAGAAGCAAGACTAATTTGTAATGATGACATTTGCTTTTGCCACATCTCTTCCATAGAAGACATCTTGGACTCATACTCTGACCACTTCAGCTCATAATGATTGAGCCTTTGTCGTAAGACTGAATTATCCTCTTCTTTCTCGCGAAGAGCAGCTTCAACGACAAGCACTCAGCTTTGTAGTTCAGCCAAATATGAAGGCAAAACTTTGACCGCCTCTGTTTGACCATCAACATGCATGCTCGATACCCCTAGGTTTGCAAGTTCTTCATCCATGTGTGCTGGATTATCAACCTCAGAAGTGTCAAACTCCTCTAGAAGACGTTTGTTCATTTGTGCAGCTTTTATAAGCTGTTCACCATGAAATTTAGCCTCTAATGCTACACGTTCTTCTTCTTCCAGCTTCCGCTGTATGGCCAAAACTTTTCGCCTTGCTAGCCAGCCTCGTATAACTGATTGAATTATAATTGTTTTCTCTTTCCGTTTCAAATATTCCTACTTCTTAGCTCGGCATCAAAAATATTTTTGTATCTGTATGGCTGCACGGTGTTTTCTAATCAACTCTTCAAATTTCCTTCTCACCCACAATCTTTTTGAATGGCTTTGCATACTCTTCCTGACTAAACTGAAAATAACCTTTCAGGTGCCTGAGTCAGGTAAACAGCAGCTTCTAATGCATTAAGAGCAACCCGAGCATCACCATCTGCAGCACTTGCAAGGTATTAAAGAACCTCATCTTCAATGGCCAACACTTCAATACCCAGAACATCACCCAATGACACTTGAACCCCTCTCTCATGATCAGAAATAGCACGCTTTATTGGAGTGCAAAGATGATCATGCTGTAACTTTCTGAGAGTAAAAACCCGACACCGAGAGTATAGGGCAGGGATGATTTCAGATGACGGATTTTCTGTGGTTGCACCAATGAAAACAACATAGCCTGCTTCCACCGCAGGAAGAATGCACTCTTGTTGGGATTTACTAAACCTGTTCAGTGCCTCCACAAACAGAACAGTGCGTTGTCCAAACTTCTTTGCTTGCTTGGCTTCCTCTAAGATCTCTTGCACTTCAAAGCTGCCACCTTTTGCAGATGAGAGAGCTACAAACCTGCATGAGGCACTACGAGCAACATATCTAGCTAAGGATGTCTTTCCTGTTCCTGGTGGGCCCCCAAATATTATGCACGGTAAGATCCATCAAGTAAAGAACGGAGAATGCCATATGGCCCAAGCAAACGATCGTGTCCAAGTATTTTTGTAATAGAATTTGGTCTCATGCGTTGAGCCAGGAAGCCAGTGCTTTCCCTGAAGGTTTATCGTGCTGTTTAACTCCGACTGTCAAAGGAGACAAAGCACCTGGCAAGGGCTTATCTATGTCAGCATCTTCCTGTCTTTTTCTTTTGAGCGAGACTGCATCTTGAATAGTCCCACTCACACCCACCTGCGTAGAGCGTGAAATAGGAGATTTGATAACCATTCCTCCCCTCTCCTCTGGCTTTGGGGAACATGAAACTCTAAAGGTTTTCACAGAATCTTGTTGCTCGACAGTCGTCTGAGGCTTGAGCTGGAGCTGGCCCTCGGGCATATCTTCCCTTGCAAAAGGAGACGAAGAGCCCACAGAAGCATGCCTGTCTAAAGCTCTCGGGGAAGGGATCTAATCCATAGAGTTCGGAAGTGATCCCACTCGCATAACAACACTTGCATCAGCGACAATATTCCCATACCTAGAAACAGAGATGATCCGACCTTCTTCCAAATGAGGATTGTGGTTCATAGCGTAGGAGACCCTACGAGCAAAACAGGATGCTCTTTGTCATCATCAGAACCATGAATTCTAACAGATATGCCATCCTTGCAGAAGGCCTCGGGTGTAATCTCCCCATCCACATGATGCTGTTGAACAGCCTCAGCGCGTCGCTTCAGAAGCCAACGGGTAGCCTTCAGGTTAGACTCCCCCCCGATGGCAGCCAAAGCTTGTCGCGCCAAGTCCTGTGGAAGCTCCATTTCAGCCATAGTTACCATCACTAGAGATGGTTCGGTACGGCCCTACTCGGAGCGAAGGCCGAGGCTCAGGCTTGCAGAAGAAGGGCATTGAGATCAGAGAGAAAGAGGGAGAAGCATCTCCCTCCGATCTCCCCCCCAGCCACTTCTGCCCGCCCCCCCCTTGCATGTGGGGAGAGGCCGACCAAGGGCAAAAAAGAAGGGGAGAGACAGAACATGACACCCTGTAGCCATCAAAAATATCTGCAAAACTAGAAATCACCATAACATAAATCAAAATTGTTGCATGCAAGATCAGAACTAGATATTGATCTAGCCTTCCTCATTGTCCAAGTCAATAACACCAATCTCCACTTGCAGTTCACTGTAATTGTGGCTAAAAAAAAATAAAAATAAATACATGTCACCCTCTCAAAAGGAATGAAAGTGGGATTCTTATGGAGGTTGAAACACATCAACACTTTCAAAAGCACTTCCTATGGACAATGGATGGGCCAGATCCAATACACGAACTTCCTGTTGTTAGGAGGAAATCAGAAATGTATTCATGTATCTACACAACACCATACACACAAATCCACACAATCACCTTATGTATGTCACTATGCTATATTTTCATACCTTCATTCGAATGCTAACATACACACAAATGCTGTGGATCCTTTTTGATACACATGTGATTACCACAATACAAATTCAAAATGCCCACATATCACAATCAACACATACATCCATTCATCGACTCACAAACACACATGTACCTTCATATTCTCATGCTCACACATGCATCTTCCTATTGCAATCATGTACTCAAGAACCTATCCATGCCAACATATGCACACACCTAATGAACGTCAATACAACCATCAACAATTCTCTAATTATTTTAAAAAAAAATTTTTGACAGCTTTATTTTCATATTCATCATGCTACTAGATTGCCAATCCACACAACCTTCTTGTGTAACATACTCCCCTCTTCTTGCTTGCGATGTCATCCCCGATGAGCCAAATATGTTCCTGCACTCAAATCATCCAACATGTGATCATCACTCAATCAAATACAAATATTTACCTTGCATACCTATTCTCTTCTTCCTCGATGTAGGACCTGCAATCACACTCAACCCTCATGCATTAGTATCAAAACCAATCGCATCACTTACCAATTTCATATACCTTCTCGTACCTTTCATTGCAATGTCCACCTGTCTACAAACTTTATCAAAAAATGCTAGACCATTTTTTTCATCAAATTACAATATCTACAACCAAAATGAAAAGACAATCATATCAATCATCCACATCACACATGCATGTTTGACATCCTCTTTGCATACACCATGTACTCATGCAAGCAGAAAGCATCCCCACATTCCTTCACGTCACTCTTTTCAACTATTCGTTCAACACGTCATGAATCTCTATTCCAGATGCAATAATCAACCCACTTTTCACACACACCATATATATGTAAACAACTACCATTCTTAAATTTCATTTTTTGATGCCCTTCTCGGCTATACTGCCACCTCCCAAATTCTTCTTCTGTTTCTCATCGAGTCCTCGCGTCTATTTCTCATGCCTCTTCGACCTGGGATTTTCACTACCCACTTGCCTTTTCCTTGAATCTTTACTCTTTTTCGCTTCTCAACTAGATTCTATGCTAAGTCACCACCACCTCTCTGACTTGATGGATACATGACAAGCACCACTCAAGCCTAACACGAGCTCACCTTGACAGGACCACTCATCATCAACGTGACTCAGGACTTCTCAAGTTGTCATACCACCTAAGAACCAAACTGAACACTTCCCAAAGGTCTGCAGATAAACAAAGCAACTAGCACAATTGGATTCCTCAAGTCCAAGCTTTCCATAGACACATCGCAGTCAAAAATTCTAGCCAAGCTTAAGCTTTGATTCGACATGCCTCATCAGGAGTCCACACATTCCGAGCTCCCCACAACACAGACACATACCATCCGAGCATCATGCTCTCTCACCTCTCTTCTGTCCCCCCTCGAGCGAGGAATTTTTCTCATTCTTCCTTTTTTTTCACATTTTTCTCTTCCTTTTCTTTTATACCATTTTTCTTCACATATTTACCCACAATTGCCGGCCTACGCTGAAGCTGGATGCGATTCGTGGACTCGACCACCCGATTGAGTTTGTTCCACCCATCTACCAACCCAATGCAGCGTGCGACACACAGACGGCTAGCCCTATGTGAAACGGATATCGGTTCGTGGCTTTGACCACCCGACCAAAGTGGGTCCACCCACCTATCAGCCCACATAGGCGCGTAGCCGCATGCACACATACACATACATATATATTTTTTCCATTTTTTTTTCATTCCCGCATCTCGAGAATTAGGAGACAAAAGAAAGGATCTTTTCCCAACCCAATCACGACACACATACATATATACTCCCTGTGGACATCCCGATGAGACACCTCTCCTCTTTACCACTACTCAAGCCAAGATCCGACCACTAATGGCATGGTCAACTTTTCCTCTCGAAATCTGCACACACTAACTACCTTGTCGACCTGAAAACCTCAAAAAATGCCACTTCAAATCCTAAGCGTACAACCAACTCGATCCATCCATCCTCACGTTTCAGATTCGCAATCCAACAAAGCAAACCCTAATCAAACCTAAGCTATCCTTGCCCGTGGCATACCTATTCAAACACACACTATCATGAGTTCACTTTTCTTTTCTCTCAAGTTTTTCACTCGAGCTTTTCCAATTCTTAAGCTTTTCACTCCCTAAACTAACGCTCAAGTCCACTTTTATTCATTCCCATTTTTTTTTATTTCCCGAGCTTCATCTTCTTGTCTCTTCTATCCTCACTTCTTTGACTCTCATCTGACCTCTTCGACCATCACCTCCACTTGAGGTTACCGGTTACCTTTTGAATCTACTCATCGCCACTCCTTTACCACTGGTCACGTCCATTATATTTTTCACTCACCCATTGTTCTACCTTTGGTCATCCCTTTTTTATCCACCTCATCCTCTTTTTCTTTCTCTCTATTGATCATAACCCCTACCACAAACCATCTCTTCAACACCTCCTCAATCATTTCCCCTTTTATCTCCAAACCCATCTTTGTAAAGATTCCACATGATCTGCGGGTTTTTGTAGATAGTCCTCTACCCAGGCAAGACGCTTCGTAAGGTCTTTGGCACTATCTGTGAATATGTTTCTTAATTCGTCAACCTTCGTAGCTAGTTCCCTCAATCCTCGTGTATTTAGGTCAGTATCATTTCGATGTTGTGTTACTTTACAATCTACATACATCATCCATTTTTGCAACCTCTCATTCTCTCGTTCCCTCTCATGCATCCTCTTTTCATTTTCTTGGAGAGCATTTTCAATTTTCTCAAATGAGTCATATAACCTCTCAATTTTCTCTCCCAACATCATTTCATCTACCTTCTCCACTAGACTAAGCTCTTTGCATCTTCTTCTTTCTAAATTCTCGAGCTTCTTTTCTAACTCATTCCCTCTTGACTCTAGTCCTTCAACTCTTCTATTGACATCCTGAAAACTCTTCTCTAACTGACCAGCGAGGGCTTCTACAGTTGCCCCTAGAGTGTTCGTCTTTTCTATCTCTCCTCCTAATGCACTCAGCTTATCAAGCATTATCTGCAACTCCTTTTCTATTCTATCTACTTTTTCATCTTTCTCTACACACCTCTGTCTTTCCTCCTCTCTTTGACTCCTCCATTTATCGAGCTCTCCTTTCAACCTCGCATTTTCTTTTTCCAATTCTACCATTTTCTTATCACTCCCTACGTGGGCACACTTAATCTTTGCTAACTCCAACTCAAATTCCTCACTGAGCCTACCTACTTGGTCACTGTATCTACAGATAACTTCTTGCACTCTACTAATCTCCCGTTCTCCTTGCTCGATCCGTCTCACCAAGTCATCCTCGTGTTGGATTTCGTCTTCGGCTGTAAACCCATAGCAATCTACTATCACTAAGTCAGTACTGATCTCACGAGCCTCTCTTTCTATGTCCTTACTCTTCCTAATAACTTTTCGACTCTGAAGTCTCTCAATTTCCTTCTCAAGTTTTTGTTTTCCCTTTTCAACTCTATGTTTTTGTTTTCCCTGAAATTCCATTGCTCCTTCCATTCCTACTGTATTTTAGTTTGGTTTTTCTCTAATCTCTCAATCTTGGTTCTATCACTATCTCACTCCTCACGTATCAAGTTTACTTGACATTGTAAGCTTTCCACGAGTTCTGTTAAGACTTTTTCTTGAGATTCATTTACCTTATTTTCCCTCGTATAATCCATATCCTTAGTTGCTAAGACTTCATTTCCTACCTTTTTCACTCCAGTATATCTTCCATTGTCAACTTCCACATAAAGAGGAGGGAGAGAGAAACTAGTTTCCTTCCTGGTGACCTTCTCGAGAGATACTTCCTTTGCCTTGCATGCATGTTCACAGAGACTCTTTTTTCCACAATCCCTACACATGGGTACAAAATCCAAAGGAGCACACACTCGAGGGAAAAATTTGGCAATATGCCCAATTTTCTTGCAACACCAGCATCTCACATAGTTTGATATCGGGCCAAATCGCCACCCTTGGTTCACATGATGTCTCATGGTCGGACGAGAACATACCATCTATTTTGTCCAAAATTCCTTTGCCTTATATTCGCTTTCTCAAAAGTAGAGGTTTGTATTTGTTGGGCCATTTCTTTAATGAAGGTCAAAGAAGATCCGGGATCGACTTGGTTGTGCCACACAATTGGCGCACCAAGCAAACTCGTAGCAATCTCTCTGAGATATGCTAAGCCAATCCCCAGTAGGATCGCCAAAATGGATAAGGTCTTTCGCTCGTAAAATGTGCAAATGATTGCACCTATATCTAGCTATCTCTATGCAATTTCTCGTAACTTGTTAAATTTATTTTACCGCAAGCCACAATTTGACTAATGTGGTTCACGTTCCCGATCTCGTTAACATATTTCTTGGTCCTATTGCCTGCTTTGATCTCGGTCCTATTGTTTTCTTTGACTAGATAGTTTTGTTTATGGTCCCATATGCAGTGGTCTTTTGTGCTTATTCCTCACCTTCTACTTCTCTCTCTTTTATCCTCCCCTTATCTCTATCTTCTCTTACTACTTCCTACACCTTCACCTACACTCCTCTTTTCCCTTCTTTCACACACCTCCTCGTGTACTTCCCCTTACAATCTCACGCTCACCTCCTCACAAGCTCACCCAATCTCACCAAACCATGCACTCTCTAGTACATGCCTTTCCTCTTCCTCTAACTAGCACACATTCTCTCTCTATTTCCTTTTTTCCCTCTTGATATGATGCACTCTCTCACTCCTTCACTCTTACTCCTCTTCTCGCACCCACCTAATAGCCAAGTGCTCACACTCACAGTCACTCACACACTAACTCATACTCACCTAGTTATTAATGTCTTCTCACATAGCTACATATTATCACTCTCACTCCTAGCCTTGCTCTGTTTTCTCTCCTTCAGGCCCCCCTCCCTTTTTCCCTTATTCTGAGACACACTCCCTCAAATACACTCCTAATCTCACTCACTCACAGAAACACTTCGCTGAAAACTTACCCCAAACACTTACTCGCACACCCTCAGGTGAACACACTCTTCACACGATGGCATACACTCATTGGTACACGCACATTCACCCAACCGTCTCCTCTCATAAACGTACTTCTCGGAAGCATACACTCTCAAACACAACATGCAAACTCTCAGGAATCTAGAACGAGCAAACCTTAGGCATGCTAATTCAAGAAGGCAGATGATGAGCCCCTCTCACTCTTTTACTAACCCGCTGGGCTTCCACTCTTACACTTTCTATTCCTTGCACTCGCTCATTCCCGGTAGCCTACACACTTCCTCACATATCCCTCTCGTTCCCAAACCCTTTCCAACAATCATCCTTTTTTCTCCATTCACGCAGACCCTTAAGCCCTCACTCTCACATTCAGTCCACACATGCACACTCCTTAGCCAAATATAAACCAACATACATACACGCACGTTGACACTTCAGTGTACACAGATGAACACCAGCACAACCACATCTGCAACCATACAGCCAATCAGTCAAACACGTTCAATTTGGACATACTCACTCACACAACAACGCACCTTTAAACACACACCCTTCCACACTAACACTTAGCCACAACTTTGCTCACACATTCATTCCCAAACATTCAAAACTCAGGCATTCAAATCTTCACACACTAACACACTCTCACATAGCTGTGCACTGTCATTATCACTCTTAGCCTTCATGCACTCTCATTCATTAACACACAAGTCAAACACACCACTCATTCAGTCATAGGCTCAAATATCCAGATATTCACATACTCACATTCACCTATTAACCATCAAGTGCACCATGAAGTGATTATACATGTGTGGATATCAAAAGCACAGTGAATTGCAGCTTAGTTAGCTGTCAGTTAGTGCATGCTGATGCATTCCTAACCAATGCAATACTTACATACATAGCCCTTTAGGGATTCGATGCAGATAAACTTAGAATACACAAAACAGACGCACCTCTAATGTCCCATATAACTTCCGAAACAAAACAGAGCAAGATATTTACAGGCTTTCAACAGTTTTAAGTCATAAGGTTCTTATTTACTCCATGTGAACATGTACATTCTGGGTGCAGTATACAATAAACGAAGATAAAGGATGACTTCAAGATGTACACAAAACATCTGACAGCTTTTAATACATATCAATGCAATGAGCTCCTAGATTTATGAAAGATTTAAGTCCCTCCCTTGCTCCCATATCAAGAAAATTCCAACCTGATAACAATATTTGAATGTGCAGCCCGACAAGAAGTCCTTCCTCTGTAGCTCACTGGCCTCCCAATGTGTAGCAATGACAATTCCCTGCTGACCTCTTTTCCACAGCAGAAGCCTAGTGTGTCTTCATTCTCTCAACTACAGAACAACTCTCTCTCTCTACCTCAGGAGGGTGACTCTCTATTCCTCAATCAAACCCTGTTGATCCCTCTCTAGCTCAACCTGCAGGTTCCTCTCACTCACTCTAGTGCTCTCTTCTTCTTCATAATAATCAATCAGCAAAAAACTAACCAACCCCACTGTTCTTCAATAATCGAGCAGCTAGCCAACTTTTTTTTTGGGCAAGGAGCGCCCATTTTATAGAATGGGGAGGGGCAGAGGGGTCAGGTTCCTGTTGACCACACGTGGGGCTGCAGAAGCTTTGAGTGCACGTGGGGGTTTGGGGATTGCAGGAGTGGGTGTCAGGGTAGAGGGAGAGTGGGGGAAGGAGTGGTGGACACAAGATCTGACCAGGGCAGGTACAAGGTCTGACAAGTCAGGGCAGAGGGGAGTGGTGGACAATGCCAGAGGGGTGGGGGAAGGAGTGGGCAAAGGAGTGGAGGAAAGTGGTTGGTACAAGTTCTGACAAGAGTTAGAAAGAGAAGCGGGAGGATTCTGACAAGGGATCCAGGAGAGAAGGGGAACAAGTCCCTAAAATCTAGGATTTGCTCCCGTTGTGGCAGACTCAGCAAAGCCCAATCAAGGGTCTTGTGGACAGCCTCTGGCAAGCCCCTGTTTTAACTTCTACAAAAAAACTAGCATCATCATCAAATACTTGCTTACGATGCTCGAATTCCTTGAACAAATGGCTTACAACAGACTGACCTGCATCTAATTCACCTCTTCCCGAAGAAAGATCCAAGAATGGTTTACGAGGGGTAGAAAGATGATCGGGCGTTTTTGTCCCCACTGATGTTGCATCATCCCAATCGAATTCTTCCTCCTCCTACGGTAGTATGTGTCTCGAAGCACGCTGCTTTGTAACAATGCTCTTCTAAGGGAAGCTCTCATCATATTTGAAACCTTGGTTTGCAAAGTCATCAGGTGCAAGAGTCTTCTTTGCAGAAGCAAGACTAATTTGTAATGATGACATTTGCTTTTGCCACATCTCTTCCATAGAAGACATCTTGGACTCATACTCTGACCACTTCAACTCATAATGATTGAGCCTTTGTCGTAAGACTGAATTATCCTCTTCTTTCTCCCGAAGAGCAGCTCCAGCGACAAGCACTCGGCTTTGTAGTTCAGCCAAATATGAAGGCAAAACTTTGACCGCCTCTGTTTGACCATCAACATGCATGATCGATACCCTTGGGTTTGCAAGTTCTTCATCCATGTGTGCTGGATTATCAACCTCAGAAGTGTCAAACTCCTCTAGAAGACGTTTGTTCATTTGTGCAGCTTTTATAAGCTGTTCACCATGAAATTTAGCCTCTAATGCTACGCGTTCTTCTTCTTCCAGCTTCCGCTGTATGGCCAAAACTTTTCGCCTTGCTAGCCAGCCTCGTATAACTGATTGAATTAAAATTGTTTTCTCTTTTCGTTTCAAATATTCTTGCTTCTTAGCTCGGCATCGAACATATTTTTGTATCTGTATGGCTTCAAGGTGTTTTCTAATCAACTCTTCAAATTTCCTTCTCACCCACAATCTTTTTGAATGGCTTTGCATACTCTTCCTTACTAAACTGAAAATAACCTTTCAGGTGCTCTAAGAGGTTATGAGGTGAATCTTTTTTGAGAAAAGTTGCAATCTTTTCCCTATCCCTGACAGTAGGTTCCTCATTTTCTGGAGCAGCACAACCCTTTCCATCTGCATCTGATTTGTGCTTCTGCTTCATCTTGCCAAGAGTCAGGTAAACAACGACTTCTAATGCATTAAGAGCAACCCGAGCATCACCATCTGCAGCACTTGCAAGGTATTGAAGAACCTCATCTTCAATGGCCAAGACTTCAATACCCAGAACATCATCCAATGACACTTGAACCCCTCTCTCATGATAAGAAATAACATGCTTTATTGCAGCGCAAAGATGATCATGCTGTAACTTTCTGAGAGTAAAAACCCGACACCGAGAGTACAGGGCAGGGATGATTTCAGATGATGGATTTTCTGTGGTTGCACCAATGAAAACAACATAGCCTGCTTCCGCCGCAGGAAGAATGCACTCTTGTTAGGATTTACTAAACATGTTCAGTGCGTCCACAAATAGAACAGTGGGCTGTCCAAACTTCTTTGCTTGCTTGGCTTCCTCTAAGATCTCTTGCACTTCAAAGCTGCCCCCCAAATATTATGCAGGGTAAGATCCATCAAGTAAAGAACGGAGAACGCCATATGGCCCAAGCAAATGATCCCTTCCAAGTATTTTTGTAATAGAGTTTGGTCTCATGCGTTCAGCTAGGAAGCTTGTGCTTTCCCTGAAGGTTTATCTTGCTGTTTAACTTCAACTGTCAAAGGAGACAAAGCGCCCAGGAAGGGCTTATCTATGTCAGCATCTTCCTGTCTTTTTCTTTTGAGCGAGACTACATCTTTAATAGTCCCACTCACACCCACCTGCGTAGGGCGTGAAACAGAAGATTTGATAACCATTCCTCCCCTCTCCTCTGGCTTTGGGGAACATGAAACTCTAAAGGTTTTCACAGAATCTTGTTGCTCGACAGTCGTCTGAGGCTTGAGCTGGAGCTGGCCCTCAGGCATATCTTCCCTTGCAAAAGGAGACGAAGAGCCCATAGAAGCATGCCTATCTAAAGCTCTCGGGGAAGGGATCTAATCCATAGAGTTCGGAAGTGATCCCACTCGCATAACAACACTTGCATCAGCAACAATATTCCCATACCCAGAAACGGAGATGATCCGACCTTCTTCCAAATGAGGATTGTGGTTTCATAGCACAGGAGACCCTGCGAGCAAAACAAGATGCTCTTTGTCATCATCAGAACCATGAATTCTAAGGGATACGCCATCCTTGCAGAAGTCCTCGCGTGTAATCTCCCCATCCACATGATGCTGCTGTCTACTTCACAGTCTACTCTCACAGATGAAGCTTCTTCTTCGAGTACAGTGGTTTCTCCTTCTCCACCTACATAGGAGCAGCTTAATTGGGATGGAAAATATGCTCAAGCTCATGCTTTTATTGCGCTTTTTGTGAAGCATCATATAGTTCCACACATTCGGTCATGTTCTACATCACGACAGGCATGGGACACTCTTGCTTCTTTGTATGTCGTGCGTAATGAAGCACGTGTTGCATACTTGAGGAAGCAACTTGAGGATGTATGTATGGTTGAAAATGAGTAGGTGGATGTGTATGTGACATGCATCAAGGACTTGAAAGAGCAATTGGAAAACATAGATGAGATCATTTTGGATGCATCACTCATTTCTACATTGTTGAATGGATTATCAAAATCTTTTCAAAGCTTTGCTACTACACTCCATTTGGTTGCAAAAGGAAATCCTAATATGTATGCATTTGATGAGTTTGTGTCTCTTCTTTTGCAAGAAGAGCAATCTAGAGTGAATAGGAGTGGTTTGATTGAGGGAATGCAAGCACTTGCTATCTCACAAAAGGGGAAAAGCAAGTATGGCTCAACTTTGGGTTCATCAAAACCAAAGCCTCAACCTTCCTCTTCCACTCATTCCTCTAATGATGGTGATTTGGAAAAGAAGAAGAGATGCAAATATTGTCGAAAGGCTGGTCATACTATTGATGAGTGTACAAATCTTGCTAAACGCAATGAAAAGAAGAAGGAATCTGGTATGTCTATTGCTGAAAATTCAGCAAATGCAAAGAATGATGAAGCTAACATGGATCAAGGTTTTTGGGCATGTGTTGTTACATGTCATTGTGATGCTTCTTTGCATTCTAAATGTATGGTTGTGAGTGAGGCTGATTGTTGTTATAAGGGTTGCCCACAATTTCCTCATGCAATGGCACCCTCTAGCCCTCATAAAAATATCTCTTTTTTGTATTTAGGAGATGTCCATATGAACACTCTCCTAAGCCCCTTTTTTGATATTTCCCTTAGGCTATGGTTTTGAAGCCTCTCAAATAATGTAGCTTTTTGGCACATGTAGAAATCCCCACGTAGAAGTTTCCCACGCCTTCATTTCTTTTGAGTTGGTTGTTGGAGAATATTCACAAAGATTTAGAGAGAGATGAGCATGTGCTCTTTTTTGACTAGTCAAAAAGAGCACATGGGAGAATGTGCTTAGCCTATATATAGAGGCTCATTTCTTGTAAAGAGGGAGCTTTTGGTCGTGCTCTCATGTAAAATCCATTCAATGGAAGAACTCTCCTTTCTCTTAAGGCTTTGTACATATATGTATCTAGTCTTAGAGTGTGTGAGTGTGAGGTGTGTGTGCATGCTAGCAATTCCTATGTGTGTAAGTAGAGTGTTGCTTTTATCTTGTATTTTACATATGTGACAAGGATCCTTGACTCCCATTGCTCCATATTTTCAAGCATGTGGCATAGCTGCGGGCTGATGGCCAATGGCTTGAACATGATGGAGGATGGGGTGGATGAAAGAAGAGTCTTTCTTGGGCCTTCCTTCTTGCTTCCATGCAAGGTGGTGTGGGTCTTGGCTCCCAAGGGCATACTACAACAACACTGATTCGGATTGGTTCTTTGATAGTGGTGCTTCAAAGCACATACCATCATGCAAAAGATTTTTTACCTCTTTGAAAGATGCACCCAAAGGAGGACATGTGGTGTGTGCAAACAATGCCTCTTGTCCTATCATTGGAGTAGGATAAATTGAGCTTACGGCTGCAAATGGAGGTGTGATTCTCTTGAAAAATGCATTGTATGTGCCCGATATCAAGAAGAACTTAATTTCAGTTCCGTTGATTGCCAAAGTTGGACTTCATGTACAGTTTGTTGATGATAAGTGTATGGTTCATGATTTCAGCAATGGTGATGTTATTGTGATGTCCGGTACATTATGTAACGGTTTGTATCGCATGGAGTTGCTCATACTTCTTCCATGGCTGAAATGGAGCTTTGGCATGCTCGTTTTGGTCACTTGAACTTCAATATTGCTCTACTTGCAAAAGAAGGACATGGTTATTGGCTTGTCTACACTTGAGTCCATTGAAAAGCATGCATGTGAAGGTTGCATTCTTGGAAAAATTCATCGTGCTTCTTTTCCAAAAGATAGTCACACACACACTACAAGAAAATTACAGCTTGTTCATAGTGATGTATGTGGTCCCATCAAGACTCCATCTTTTGGGAAGCATGTATATTTTGTTTCCTTCATTGGTGATGCTACTCGCCATACATGGGTGTATCCTATGAAAGCAAAGAATAAGGTATTTTCTTGCTTCAAATCATTTCATATCAATGTACGGTGCCATATAAACCTCAACAAAATGGTGTTGCCAAGCGTAAAAATAGAACTCTTCTTGAAATGGCACCATGTATGGTTAAAGGAAAGCATCTTCCTAATAATTTTTGGATGGAAGCGATCATGTGTGCAAATTATGTGTTAAATTGCTGCCCGAAAAAAGCATTGAGATTCATCACTCTATGAGGCTTGAAATGGTCATAAGCCTATGGTTAGTCATATGTGTGTGTTTGGTTGTTTGGCATATGCTCTTGTGCCATCACAACAACGTTACAAAGTTGATGACAAGGCAAAGAAATGTATATTTGTTGGTTATAGTGCAGAAAGTAAGGGATATCGTTTGTACCATCCATTGAGGAACACAATTATTGTGAGTCAAAATGTAGTATTTGCTGAAAATTCAATTTTCCCTCTACTTGAATGGAAAAAACAGCCAACATTTAGCTCACAAGATGTGTTTGATACACTCATGTCTTTGTTCCAAAATGGTGCGCTTGACTATGGCCATGTAGACCAACGAACTGAGGTTCAAAGGGCTGAAAAATTCTAGCCAAATAGGGCTGAAAATGCAAAGAATTTCCAACCAAACATGGCTGAAAAAATTCAGCCAAAATTTATCAAAACTGTTGGCAATTTCCAGCCACATATGGCTGAACATTTGCGACAAAATATGGCTGAAAATGAGCATGAAATTCAGCCCACGCATGATGTACATGTTGAAGATGTATTACATAATGAACGCATGTCTATCAAGAGTGCACAATCTATGCCAAAGTGGCTAAAATAAACTTTGCAGGACAGCAAATTGAGTGCACCTTTACTCGGTAGAACGAGATCAAGCTCTCACCATGCATCAAGTAATTTTGTGGATTATTCTCTTATTGCTACAACATGTAATGAAGAGCCACTTTCTTTTGAAGATTCATGTGATGATCTACAATGGATGAGTGCTATGCAATCAAAAATGGATTCCATACATAGGAATGGTACTTGGGAGTTATGTGAATTGCCAAAAGGAAAGAATGCCATTGGTACAAAGTGGGTTTACAAGATTAAGAGAAAGTCTGACGGTAGCATTGATCGCTACAAAGCTAGATTGGTTGCCAAAGGATATGCGCAACAATATGGCATTGACTATGAGGAAACTTTTGCACCTACCTCACGTATGACTACCATTCGTACCGTGGTTGCATTGGCTTCCCATCGAGGTTGGAAAGTGCATCAGTTGGACATAAAAACAGCCTTCTTGAATGGTGATTTGCAAGAAGAGGTTTATGTGAAGTAACCTCCTAGATTTGCTATGAAAGGGAAAGATCATATGGTTTGTCACTTGCATAAAGCCTTGTATGGTCTCAAGCAAGCTCCACGTGCATGGTATGACAAAATCCATAATCACTTGATTGCTCTTGGCTTCACATGTAGTCGGATTGAAAGCACACTCTATGTATGCAAAAATGGGGATAATCTTATAGTGCTTGTTCTTTATGTGGATGACATACTCTTGACTGGGTCATGTGATGCAAAACTTGACATTCTTATGGCTGATTTGCAACATAAATTTGATGTCGCTTATCTTGGTCTTTTGAGCTACTATCTTGGCATCTAGTTTGTATCCGTTGAGGGGGGAATTGTTATGCATCAAGCAAAGTATGTTGAAAAACTACTTCAGAAGCCCTGGCACTAAGCATTGGCAAGTGGTAAAACATGTGTTTAGATATCTCAGAGGCACTTTGAGCTTAGGTCTCTTTTATGGCAGAGATATTCAGCCATGCTTGCATGCTTTTACAGATAGTGATTGGGCTGGTTGTTATGATACTCGCGTGTCCACTAGTGGTAATTGCTTTTTCCTTAGAGACTCATGCATATCTTTTTTGAGTAAGAAGCAACCTACAGTGGCGACATCGAGTTTTGAAGCTGAGTACAGGGAGATTCTCACACCTACAGTGGAGTGTATATGGCTAAGACGCCTATTGATGGATCTTTGCATGGAGATTGATGTTGTTATGCATATTCTCACTGATACTCAGAGTGCTTTGGCTGTTGCACAAAACCTAGTGTTTCATGCACGGACCAAACATATTGAGGTGCATTATCACTATGTGAGAGAGCGCCTTCATGCAGGAGATACTGATTTGGTATATGTGCCTACACAAGATACTGTGGCAGACATATTCACCAAAGCTCTTCCACGGGAAAAGTTTGAAGCTTTTTCAAAGCTTTAGGCTTATTACCTTGTGGGGGTTGATCTGTCACTCCCTGTATGTGTTCACATCATTTGCTCCAGGGGAGTTTGTTACACTTATGTGTTCCTTGAGTAGCTTTGATGTGAACCTTTTCCCTATACATGGGTACTTTTTACTCTAGTGCTGGCTAGAGGTTTTTTCCCCATGTTACCAAATACTTGATACTCTCATATGTGGTGGTACTTTGTACTTAGGGATATTATTGAGCTCTTACTTCAGTTCAATTCATCATCAATAGAGAGAGCTATTCTAGCCATCATCTTCTCCGTGTTTCTTGTTGCGTTTGTGCTCCTTGTGTGTGCTTCTCGTGTCTCTCTCGCACTTCTACACACCCCAACACAAGAGTGATGCAGATCACTATTGGGGGTTGTAAGAAAGTAATATGAAACATAGTTTTTGGAAAAAATAGATTGCTTGGCTCCCCACGACTTTCGTGTAGTCTGCCTTCACATGCTTCCTCGTTGTCTGTGCCTTTGGCTACTGCCAACAGGGTGACTCATGGATCAAGACCCATCTTCTTCAAAAAGAAAAAGATAAAAATAAAAAGAATAGGGATAAGTCCAAGAGCCAAAAAGATACTAACCCTCACAATGGTTATTTTCTCATTTAACACTAGGGATTTGATGGACCTCTCAAGAGTGACAATAATTGATGGACCTATCAAGAGAGACCCAAAATATTAGATCTAGGATAAGAGAAAAGCTATATAGTAGAATTCAATGTCTGGAGGAGGAAGTGAAATAAGGTAAGGTTCAATCATAGGTTGGGCTCCAAAAAATCAGAAGCAAGCTCAGTTTTGAAGAAGATATACAAAGAAATTATCTTCAAATATACTTTAAAGAATGGCGTCCATGGAAAGCTTTCATAAATCGACCAAAGAAATGTGCGAAGTCCTAAAGAAAAACTAGCAGAAGGAAGAGATTTTCTACATGATTGAAAGCAAGGGAGTGGAATGCAATTGAGTTGAGGAGAATATGGAATTTCTTGTTAGCCAAGTCACTCAGCTTTTGGGAACATGCACTCCGATGTCTTCTCAAATATGCAACAGCATGGCTGCCATCTCCAACATCTAGACTAAGAAAATTATGCTTAATTTGGTCTCCCTTCTCAAGTCCCCCATCCCAAAAGATGAGATTGGGAAGGTTATTGAATCCCCTTCCCATTGGGGAAATCTTGGGTTTGGATGGTTTCAATAATGATTTCTTTAAGATGTTTAAGGATGTCTTGTTGAGACCTCTACATTTGATTTGGCTAGAATCCCTCCATTTTGCTGATTTTCCCAACTTTCTCAACGAAGGTGTTATAAAATTTATTCACAAAAAAGATGGGAAAAACAAGATAGAAAATTGGAGGTTGATCATGATGCTACAAATGGGCTGTAAGGTCCTCGCAAAGATCTTGGCAAATTGGATTACTGATCATCTTCAATGTTAGCTCAATGAGGATTAAAAGGGCTTCATTAAAGGTCACTCCATCTTGGAGGCCATTATCGACATGCAAGAGGGCTTGATTTTGCTAAGGAGTCTTCCCAAGACATTCTTTTCATCAAGATTGATTTTGACAAGACCCACGATCGCATGGAGTGGGAGTTCATCTTGTAATCTTTGATGGATCTTGGATGTGGTCCCAAATTCATCAACATGATCTCTACATTGTTGGGTAATGTTGTTGTGCATATTAAAATTAATGGTCAATTCTCCCATGCGATCAGATTCAATAGTTCTATTAGGAAAGGGTGCCCCTTGCTCCTCTTTTGTTTGCTATTGCCACTAAAGGCCTTAGCTATCTAGTTAATCATCAAGCTCATCTTGGGAAAATCTAGGGGATATTGCTTCATCACATCCAAAACACAATCTTATTAAGACTCTTTGTAGATGATATGAATGCTTTTGTACAAAATGAAAGCAACAGCATCACAACCTTCTCGCAATGCCTTAACACCTTATGTGTTGCCTGTGATTCTAGCATAAACCATTCTAAGATGGCTTTAAAGGTGATAGCAAGACCCACCCCACAATTCTTGATCCACGAGGGCTGCTCAGACCTACCTACCCAACAAATCTTCAAATTGTTGGGAATTTTGATGGGCTTTGATGTTTCTCTAGGACAAAGATGGAATTAGGTTCTCCCCAAGGTAGAACATAAATTCCCCTACTAGAACAGGATGCAACTCAACTTGGTTGGGTGTGCTATCATGATTAACACTTTCTTGTTTTTGTGCATTATTTATTTTCTGGCATGTAGGAGGTTGAAAGACAAAGAGCTATCAAAATTGGAACGTTCCTCTAGAAACTTCATTTGGACAAGAATCCAAATAGAAGGGGTATGCCCAAGGTCAAATGAGACTTGTGCATGACCCAAAAAGATGAGGGTGGCTTGGGTATTCAGGATATTGTAATGATGGCCGATAAAATGGCCACCAAATGGGGAAACTCAAAAGAATCATGAGCAAAGATGATTCTCATAAACAAATCTTCACTTAATTTAAAGGGAATCCTTAATTCTAAGCATCTTGACCTTCTCATGATAATCTTCTCACTATTTTGGTGATTCCCAAAGCGTTTGACTTGGTTTGCACTTGGTGAAAGAGTTAGAATAGAATGAAACCATAGATCAAGGTGAATGAGGATTGGAAATGGGCAACTAGGATCAAACAAGATGACTCTATCTAGTTTGTTACAAGGGGAATCAAAGAAATTTACTCCATTGACCATCAAAGGGAGAAAAGACTATGGAATAAAGGATTTCTTATTTGGAAACATCTCTCAAATCAAGAAAGAAAATGTTTGATTATGATCAAGTATATCATGTCGATAACTAGAATTGACCATGAGGAGTGGTTCCTATTAAGGCATATAATTGGCTCTTGGGAGATCTCAAAATTGTGCCTCCTGCTCTATCATGATATCCCTTGTATAGAGGGACTAAGATGGATCAAGGGTCACAAATTGGATAAAGCAATGAGAATCAAGAATCATGTGGACTATCATAGTGATCTCAATAGGAGATGGTGCCTTGACTAGTCATGTATCAGATGGCAATATAAGTTTAGGCATCAGTGAAACCCCCTCATTGAGAACAAAAAGTCAGTTCTTATGTGGAAAATCCTTCATTGGAGTATTTGGAACAATGCCAAAGTTGAAAAGCTTTTTGGAGCCCCCCATTGGTGTAAGCATCGCTATAGGGCTAGAGAACACATTGGTTACCTTCTCTTTTCATGCCCCAAGATCCACATGGTGTGGCAAGTAATTGTGGAGGTATTGACATGCAAAAAGAAAATCAATTGGAAGCAAGCGATTGGGTGTTCCTCCATTTTATGGAACACCATCAGAGGGGAACCTTTGTGGAAGATTTGGAAAGAAATATGTGTAGCCAATTTCAACAAGGCTCCGAAAGAATGGTCGATCATGAAATCCCTTGCCCTACTTGGTAGAAGAATACATAATTGTAAGAACTCCCCTCCTTTCAAATACCATAGGTCTTCCTCTTGGAAAATAACAAGCTCAAATGTAAATGGATGGCCCATGAAGGCGACAAAAACATGATTGACCTTATCTATAACATATATTAAGGCCTTGATGCTTCCCATAAGCAGCCCTCATTATAACTTCATTGTAACTTCATTGTAACTTCATTGTAACTTCATTGAACTTCTCTATAACTTGCGCAATTGCTAAACACTATCCAATCCTTTCCTTGCTTTGTGCGATATGGGGGATCCCATGGGCACCTTTCCCCTTCATTATATTACTTCTTTTATTGATTAAAGCATAGGAGATTGGGCCTCGGCTGAACTTCCTTTTGGGAAAAAAATGACATGAAAGATCTTGGTGCATCACACTATTTTTTGGTCATTAATCTTATACATATAGAAAGAGGTATATGGTTATCCCAAAGGCAATATTCCTTGAGTATGCTCAAAAAGTTAGTATGGCTGATTATAAACCAATTTTGATGCCATTGGATGAGAATTTGAAGTTGGATACTACATCAAATGAAGCATTGGAAAGTTAAAATTACAAGGCCTGCTCTAAGTTGCACTATGGGACTTGAAACTCCATTTATGGAGGTTTTGATGAAACCACATTTAGATTATTTGAGATGCACTCTATGTTATGTGAGTGCTACTTTGGATTATGCATTGTCTTATGAAAGTGGTAAAGTATTGCAGGTTCCTGGATATGCCAATATAAATTTGACTAGTAGTTCCATATAAAGACTTACTAGTGGCTTTCTATTCTCACTTGGAAGTGGTGCTATTACATGGAGCAATAAGGAGCAACCCACTATTGCTTTGTCAAGTAGTACAAAGGATGAGTATAGAGGTGCTGAAATGTTAGCATGTGAAGCATCATGGCTAGACATGCTACTTAACGATTTATGTGTGGAAGTGCAAAAGCCTATAATCATTAATTTTCATCATCTTACCAACACACAATTAGCACAAAATCCTCTTTTTCATGCTAGAACAAAGAAAATCAAGGTACATTATCACTTCAATAGGGAAAAGGTATTAGAAAGTGATATTGATCTAGTTCATGTGAGGATAGATGAGTAGGTTGTTAAGCACTTGGAGCAAAGAAGTTGAAGAAGTTTCAGAATATACTTGCATTATAGCACATGACATTGATCTTGAGGGGGGTTGTTGAGATTTTAATCTCAACATGGGATGATGGAGGATTACATGTACCACTTTTTCATCTCTCTGATATGCATAGTGGTTATGTGGATATATGTCAGTGATAGCTTTTAAGAGCTTTTTCATATTTATCTACCAAAATTGATGGCACATTTGTTTCTTGCCAACTCACTCATTTGCAAAAATTAAGGTTTTCTTTATGTACTGCTCTTTGTATATTGTACTAGTTGTATTGTTATATTAGGTCATTCTTGTATATTCTCTTGATGTAATAGAAGAATTAGAAGAAGTTTTTTCTTCCTTGACTCAAACTATGTGTTCTCCTCTTTTGTGTGTGAGAGCTCTCTTCCTTACCTCCTTTCACTTGGCATTAAAGAATTAGGAAATCAAAGAAATGGAGATGTGAGAAGTCCTAACCATTTAGTCAAGCATCTAGGCTTGCCAAATGTACCAACAAGACCGACCATAGAGCATTATGAAATATGTTACCCTAGGGGGTACCTAGAAAAGGAAGGACTAGGTATGTGTCAGCAAATGATAGAAGTAGCTCAAGAAATGCTAGGAAAAGTTCCTAACACCATTCTTATAACATGCATGCCAAAAGAACACCTCCAAATAGTAGTTAACACCCATCAACAGAAAAACAAGACCTGGAAAAGGCAAAGTAATTATGGAGAAGGAAAGAAAAACTCCAAAAAAGGAAAAATAATTTCATTAGGTTGTGAAAGAGTATCAAAAGATGATAAAAACACAATAGAGATCAAAGGATTCAATCCCTAAAACGTAGATGACTCCATCCCTAGTGCAACACCACCCCTTGACCCAATTCATATTCCCCTACCTTAAGAAAAACTCATAGTGCCTGACATGGAGGGTTTCTAGCAAGGTGAACTCAAGTCTTCAAACATAAATAGAAGAAGAAAACCCATATGTTGCACAAGCCTCCTTTCTAACAGTTCCAAACATGTGATAGATCAGCAATAAGTGACTTATCTATGAATGAGCTAGTAAGTCCACAATCATGGGTTGATGTGGAAACATGTTAGATATCTTCAATACTCCACCGACATGTGACTGCAAATGATCCATGCTACTCTAATTTATATGGCTCCCATTATGAGGAGAAGCCTTTATGAGAGTCCGGACATTTGTGATGAGGTCTAATTGAGTCTAGCAAAAGTTCTAGATGATCTATGTGAGTCTAGTCAGAAGGCTAGTCAAGGCTTATATTTTAGTCACATCAAAATTATGGAGGTATGATAGTTCGATAGTCAACCAATCCGAATTAGGATGACTTATCCAAGATTCTAGAGGTATGAAAGTTTGGTAGTCAACCAATCCAAAATCACAATGATGTGCTTGGAATCCCAGAGAAATTCCGGAGGTAGGACAACTCAGTAGTCAACTTGTCTGAAACTAAAGTGACCAGTTCAGTAGATCGGAATTGTTCGGTGGCTAGACCGAAGGGTGTACAACCCGAAACTACAAGGGTTTGAGCAAAACTATAGAGGTCCAGTTCAATGGGTATTCAGTGTGTTGGTTTACTCAGTTCGATAATTATGGATGTTCCGAAATTATAGATGATCTCTATGATTATGCCTAAAACATAGCATTAGGTAGTCCCAAAGATCTTGCCTAAATCAAAGGATTATGTACTCATAGTAACTAAGGTAAATCATGTTTATGCACACTATAGAAGCCCTTCATCTAGAATTTGTCAATATCACCAATGAAGCTCCATAGAGAGAGCACACGGGTGGATATTATTATTATTGTATATACATTACTATTGACAATTAGAGAATTTTGATTTCTCTACCTCTCTATCTGTGTACATATATCTGTGTGTTTTGTCTCTCTTTACTCTACTTGTTGATTTATTTTCGCTAACTATTCATATTTATCATTATTTTCTAACATGGTATCAGAGCTTAGGACGTTTTGAGTATCTTAGAAGCAAAAACAAAGAATTCATTGGAGTCTTTGAATGACTTAAAGAGAGAATATGTCAAGCGATGTGTCATCATCTATTGTTGAGAATCAAGGGGGTTCATCAGTAGGAGCATCCAAAACACAAACCCGAGCAGTAATGATGTCAGTCATGCAAACATTGCAGATACCACCACCAGCCTTTACGGAAGGTAAACTCGATGGTACTAATTACACCTTGTGGAAGTTTAAGAGAACTTCTATCCTTGAATCTTATGAGCTACTCGAGACTATACTTGGGACTAATTATGAGCCCCAAGAAACATGTGATTCAAATGATCCTTGTATAATGATTCCTCCCAATGCTAATCTTTTACACGATTGGGAGCATAGGAATGTGGATGCACATTGTACTCTTGTTACAAGTACTTTTGATAGTGTTCTGACACTTATTCTGCACACCACAAAGGCATGTGAGGCTTGGAACATATTGAAAAATTAGTATGAAACTCAGAATCAGACATGGATTCAAAACTTGGAAAATCAGCTAGTAGTAGAGAGGTTTGCTGATGGGGAGATTGTTGAAGTGTTCATCACTTGCATAAAGAATCTACCACATCAAATGGCAAGAGCAAGTGTACCGAAGTCAAGTGAGGAGCCAACTCGACATTGTCTCTGAATTTCTCCACTAAACTTTGACGGTCTCATAACTACCCTTAATATGCAGATCAGAAAAGAATGGTTTTAGCTTGTTGAAACTAAATCAGGGAAAAAGATGAAGAACTTCAAGACAGATGGAGGTGGTGAGTTCACGTCAATAGAATTTGATGATTTTTGTAAGAGCAAAGGAATCAAGCATGAACTCACAATGGTGCATAACCCTCAACAGAACGGTGTTGCTGAATGTTGAAATCGAACCATCATTGAAATGAAAAGGTGCATGTTGAAGGGAAAATGTTTGCCTAATCATTTTTGGATAGAGGCCATAAACATAATTTGTATGTTCTAAAGTCAAGAAGGATGACAATTGTGCTTGTACTCTATGTAGACGACCTTGTAATCACTGGAAATGATGATGTGCTTCTCAAACAAACGAAAGATGCCTTGAGTTCAAAATTTGAAATGATGGATTTGGGATTAATGCATTATTGTGCCTTGAAGTCCGACAAGAACTAGGAAAGATCTTTATCTCACAACAAAAGTATGCGAAGTAGGTGTTGAAGGCATTTGACATGGAGGATTGCGAAGAAATTCTACACAGATGGAAGTCAACACAGAATTATCTATTAAAGATATTTCACCTCCAAAGGATATTGGAAGATACAGGAGATTAGTCAGAACTCTAATTTACTTATGTAATAACATACCGAATATCTGTTATGTTGTTGGCATAGTAAGTTGGTTCTCTAATAACCCATATCTAACTCATTAGAAGGCATGCACATGGATACTCAAGAAAGTCAAAGGAACCATTGAGTATGGTAATTTTTACGGTGAAGGATGATCTCTAAGCAGATACTGTGACTCAAATTGGGCACATGATATTGATTCCAAAAAATCAATTTTGAGATATTGCGTCTCTTTAGGTTTCGGGATTGTTTCTTTGATCAGTAAGAAGCAATCAACCATAGCACTATCTTGTACTAAAGCTGAGTACAAAGTGACATGTGTTGCAGCATGTGAAGTAGTATAGTTGAGAAGGGTCCTATTGCATATAGGAGCTCAACGATAGGAGGCTACACGATTGAGATGTGATAACCAGAGCTGCACAGCCATCACTAAATATCCTATTTATCATGCACATACTAAGCACATAGAGATCTAGTATCACTATGTGCGAGACTTGATCGAGGACGGAGTTGTGGAGTTGAGCTATTGTCGATCAGATGAAAATGGATCGGAGATTTTCACCAAGGTTCTAGGAGACAGAAACCGTATCGACATCTTCCGAAGCTTGGCATTGGTCCAAGAAGCTAGTTCACCACAGGTGGACATTGAGTAGGGGTGTTCGATATACTCAATACTTTACTTGCATGTGACCGCAAATGATCCATGGTACTCTAAGTTGTATGGCCCCCATTATGAGGAGAAGCCTTTATGAGAGTCCAAACATTTGTCATGAGGTCTAATTGAGACTAGAAAAAGTTTTAAATGATCTATGTGAGTCTAGTCAAAAGGCTAGTTAGGGCTTATATTTTAGTCAGACTAGAATTCTGGAGGTATGATAGTTTCGTAGTCAACCAATCTGAAACAACGGTGACTTATCCAAGATTCTAGAGGTATGACAGTTTGGTAGTCAAACAATCCGGAATCACAGTGATGTGTTTGGAATCTCGTAGGAAGTCTAGAGGTATGATAGCGCAGAAGTCAACCTATTCAGAACTATGGTGACTAGTTTGGTAGACCAAAATTGTTTGATGGCTAGTCCGAAGGGTGTCTAGTCCAGACTTACAAGGGTTTGAACAAAACTATGGAGGTCCAATTTGATGCGTGTTCAATGCAGTGGTTTACTTAGTCCGATAACTACGGATGTTCCAAAATTGTAGATGATCTTGAAGGTTATGCCTAAAACATAGCATCAGTCCTAGAGATCTTGCCTAAATCAGAGGATTAGGTAGGCAAAGTTACTAAGGTGAATCATGGTTGTGCACACTATAAAAGCCCTTCATCTAGAATCTTCTTATATTGTCATTGAAGCTGCATAGAGGTGTACCTTGATGCTCAATCTAAATAGCATTACCTCCTGATTTTGATACTTGGGAGGTAATGCTATTTAGATTCAACATCACGGCACAACAAGGATAAATTTCCAAACCAATGCTTATAAAGATGTGCCACCTCTCCAATGGTGATTGATTCACAATAACAATACAAAATCTTTTCCAAGAGCATGAGTTCAAGTGAACCATCCCAGATGCATGCAGATAAAGGTCTTTAGTTGTATCAAGGAGGGAAGCATTGTCCAAGTCAACTATGAAAGATATTTTCAATATTCTTAATATGTTTGTCACTCTAACACAATGGCGAGTACCAATGTGAGGAGATCAACCTCTTAATTGTAAATCTAAGAATACGTGAGGGAGGTATGACAACCATGAGCAAGCAAAGCACACAAGTGAGTGAGTGAGAAGCACACAAGCATGCACACACATACACACGTGGAGACAAGGTAAGAACAAAGATAGGAACAATGGAATGCCTTCAATTACAAAAGAAATCTATTATAAAAGCTTCAATCTCTACGAAGCCAACCCCAAAAATGAGCTCTCTAGCTCTTTTTATAGTTTTTCACTAGGGTTGGCCTTGTAGAGACCTAGTGTCCGGCCTAGTTAAAAATTAGGTTCTAGGGCCTATTTGAGGGCTCAAACACAGTCCGCAAATCATGAGAATGGGCATGTAGATACTTCTAATATCCTCAAGCTTGAGGACTCCTCGCCTTGAAAAAATGGAGTTGCAAAAATGTGAAATGATATCTAAAATGTTTTTTAGTGATGAAAATCACTGTTTTTGTAGGGGTTTCTTCTAAAAATTTGACATATACTTCTTGGAACTCCCTACATGTTCCCTCTTCTTGTGTGTCCACTTCTTTGATGCATTCTCGCACCTCATGCTTGACCTCAAGTGACCTTGATGTTGCCAACACCCCCCTCTCAAGTCTATCATCCCTGAAAACCCTTTTTGGAGTGGTTTGTTCCATTTTACTTTGAGAGGTAGTGTCCATCATGTATCAACAAGAGCGGTTGGTCTTCCAAATGTAGCGGAGTGGGTTTTCTTGCTCTTCATTTTGTCACTTCCAACCTTTGCAAGTTTTAGTCCCTTTGTATGTATTTTCCTTGGATTCCAAAATGGTGATTTGTGAACTTCCAAAAATTACTAGTTGCTCAAAAGAGGTTGTCAATGTTGATTTTGAGTGGAAGTCGATTATGACTTGCTTCATCGGTATTGATATTGTAACCTTGATATGCTCTAGATCTTTCAATCATGGGTTGCAAAGTTATCATGCCAAGTACTTGTAACCCATAGTGAATGATGGGCAGGTGTGTTAGTGCATGGGTTTGAAGAAAATATGTGCCTTGTGCACAACCTTGTAATGTGGCCCTATGCATGCTTACTTGGGTGTTGGCAGCAGCCATAGGCATCGATGTATAGGAAGTATGTAGAGGTGGACTACAAAGAGTTGTGGGTGGGTCAGACATTCATTTTTTTCAAAGAAACATACTTGAGATTACTTTTTCAAAACCCCAAATAGTGTTTTTCATCACTTTTGTAATATATGTATCATAAAACACCCAATTTTGTATTTACTTGCTCCATTTTGTGCAAGTCGAGGAGTCCTCGAGCTTAAGGAGCTTAGTTAGAATGATCAAACCAATTTTGGTTGTTTTTAGATCTCATTTAAACCTCCAACTGGCCCGAAGAACCTATTTTTTAACTATGCCAGTCACTAGATGTGAAATCGGTCAAAACTAGTCAAAAAACTATAAAAAGAGCTAGAGAGCTCATTTTTGAGGTTAGCTTGTATGAGTTGAGGAGAGATTACAGCTAGATTGAGCTTGTATTAGTGGTATTGAGCAATAGATTCTACTTTCTACTTTCCATTGTGTCTCGCTTGTCTCTTCTTTGTGTGTGTATGTGTGTGTGCATTTCCATGCTTCTCACCTTCACCTTCACCACTTCATATGTTCACGATCTTCATATCACTCCTATCTCTTCTACAGATTGTCAATTAAGGAGGTGGAACTTCTTAGTGTGGAGCTTTTCCTAGCTTAAAACAACACCAAATTTGGCATCGTTGTCAGGGATCGAGTTTTAGGAAGAACACTTCATGGTAAGAGTATAGCGAGAATTGACATTGGAAGGTAAATATTTTCAATTTTGTTGTTGTTTTTGCATAGTTTTGTTTTTCATCTCCCCTATACTCCCCCTTCATCCCCGCATCATCGTCTTCCAATACAAAAAAAATCAAAAGATTCACCATATCCCCTGTTCTTCCCATTTTCCTCATTTGCACATGCAAGGGAGAGAGAGAGAGAGAGAGGGAGAGAGAGAGAGAGAGAGTTCTTGTGCAAGATTGTGTGTTTGTGTTTGTGAGTTTTCTTGCAGGTAAAGCACTCCAGTATAAAGTTAGACCATCCTGATGATCACGGACCATCACAACGATTAGGCCGACCCCACACCATCATGATTGGCTCATGCCATCGCAATGCTTCACTAACCATGTGTCATCTCAATGATCGCGATGGTTCATTTGACCATGACCATCACAATGATTGACCACGTGATCGTGATAGTACCAGACCATCATGAAGACTCGACCACCTTGAACCATCACGATGACTCGATAGAACAGATCATCACGACGGCTTGCTAGACCATCACGATGCTTTGGTAAGTGCGAAACATCATGATGACCCATCATCGAACCATGGCGATTGTGTCACACTATTGAGACGGTTCAACCAGACCATCGCAACGGTCCCAGACCATCATGATTATTGCACACCATCGTGATGGTTTGGCTAAAATGAAAATTTAGGGTTTTTACTTATGGGCAATTTCAAGGTCAATTTGAGTGAATTTTTGAGTGGTTAGTGTGTATTTGAGGCCCCTTAGCTCATATTTGAAAAAAAACTTGTCGACCTGTTTTAACCCCCCAGAGCCTAAACATCCATAACTTTTTCATACGAAACTCGTTTTTGAGCTCTAAAGCTTGTTGGAAAGCCCATTTTGAATCCTACATGAGCTCAAATATTTTGCTTAGGAATAATGCATTGATATTTATATAGGATAGATTGAAGTTGAACCTTCTGTGGGATTAGGAAAGCAAGGGGACACTTGAGAATTTTGCCAAAAGAAAAAGGGACCCTTAAAGGTGTATACATCAAAGTGTCTCTTCATTAAGGTTGAAGAGTGGTCTAAACATTGGACTTTTATAGGTCTAGTAAGAGTCATCCAAGGGCATTCAAAGCAAGGCGAACAATGAAGTAAGCACGGCTTGGGAAGAACGACTTTTTGGGCAACAAAGCATTCAAACGAAGCTGACTCGAGGTTGAAAGAATACTCAACACCCTTAGTCAATTGTTAGCTTAGGCTAAGTGTGTATATCATTGTTGATTGAATTAGGACTACGATAGGAATGCATCAAGTACAAGAGCATTAATTTTTTCAAGTCCAAGTGTAAGCTAAAAGAGTGTGAAAACAAAAACCCTAAATGAAAGAACATAATTTCGGAGTTGCAAGAGCTTAAACATAGAATGGAAAGTCGATTCTTGACGTGTACATTGAGACAAGACAAAAGCTTAAAAGAGTTAAAAAAAACAAGTAACTCAGAACAAAGAAGTATTGGCAATCAAAACATGTATTGAGTGGTCGAGGAAGATAAATTCATGAACCTTAGATCAAGAAAACAGATAGGTGAGTCAGATCAATGAAGCCTTAGATCATTGAAAGCAAGTGTGAAGACCACAACACACTTGTGGGCACAACAGTTGAATAGCTACCCATACGATTTGGGCTCAGAAACTAGTGAATCTGAAATGGCTTATAGCATGGAGAGACCGAAAGGACGATAAAGTGTAGCCTATTTAGAGAGACCCGAAGGACCCTAAAATACCCAATTAGAATATTTTTGGACCAACCACTTAGGTGCTCACATCTACGAGGATGGTTTGAGGAGATCAATGGTTCAATTGCATAGCCCTGACCAACCCATTGGATTGGAACATCCGGTGGTAAAGTTCAAGAGAGATGCTTACTCAAACAAGGAAGGAACGATGTATATCATAACTAATTAGCTTGATCTCACTAGTGAGTGTGGTGTAATTATTCCCAAGACGAAAGTAGGAACCCAAAGAAAAGAACCATTAGGAGATGAACCTAGGACACCTAGAGGGAAATCAGTACTGACAAGAATGCTAAATCTAGAATGGATCCTTAAAGATAACAGAAGCATTGAATTGTTCTTGAATAAGGACACTGATCAAGCATTTTGGAGGTATAGAATGGAACAACCCATTGAATTAGGTTCAATCACCATTTACGAATTCAAGCACCCACATACGCTTGGGAAGGTAGTATACCTAGACAACACTTCAGAACGAGTGTTTGTAGTACCCAATCATGCAAGACATGCCTACACCTAGAGAGGCGAGTTGGTGTTTTCCCCATCATGATTAAATGTGAACACTAGCCATCAAGGTGTTGGGACATCCTCAGCCCATGGTTCCCAAAGAGAGAAAAACAAGGAAAAGCTGAAAGTGAGTTCTACCCACCCCATAGGGAGAGATAGATCAGCCATGGAAAAGGATAGAATGGAGAGACCAAGAGAACCAAGAATACCAGGTGGTAGAGATGACTTTCCTCTACCTGGACCCCATGAACATCCAAGAATATTGAGACCTACCTAGTTAGTAAAATCAATGAAAAATTATTCTGATGGGACAAGAGATCCCTATGACCATTTTGCGGAGTTTAAGCAAGTGTTGTGAGTGGAGCAGATAGAAGACATGTTCACGCAGTATAATGCATTTGGACTCACATTGAAGAACACAACTTTAAACTAGTTCCAACCATTATAACAAAGGCAATTTAGGAACATTCATCATCTATTACATTCATTCATCACTGAATTCTCTAAAAGTGGAATCAGGCACAACACTTCCTCATTGATCCATAGCTTCAAACAAACCCCCCAAGAGACAGTCAGACTTGCAGGATGTAGGTTTAGGTAATACATTAAGAGATGCCCAATGCCAAAACTACCTTCATAGGCAAAGCAAGTATCTTTGTTTTGGATGGCCTCTTGAGCTCTAAACTATGATCCTATGTATATTTGAAGGAACCTAGAACTTTAGAGCAATGTGTACGGATTTGTATAGACGTTGACGATAACCTAGGAGATGAATTGGAACTTTCAGAGGTCTACAAAGAATCAAATGGCTCATCCCAATCATTCTCAAAACTTTCTGGCTCGATAGAAGACCTAGCAGAAAAGATGGCCTAAAAACTAGGAGTCTCTAGCAAACAGATGCCCACGATAACATTCGTGAAATGTTGTTTCACTTGGGGTGGTGATCACATGGAAAATGTGTGTCCTAATGTAACACAACCTCAAGCCAACCCTAGTGGCCAGTATTGCACAATTGAAAGACGATACATGAATCACACAAACACAAGATTGTCCATACAACAAACAAGTAGTCCGACAAAACTACCCCTAAGCATATCCCCAACCAAGTAGGTACCAAGGATAGCACAATGGGTAGCCTTATTACTACAAGCCCCCATAGAACTACCCTTATTAGGCTTCGTAGAGGCCACAACCCATTTTAGCTCAATAGCCACCTCCTCCAGCTAATGTTATTTCATTCAAATAAGCTACTACAAAAGAAAACTTGAGTAGGGCTTTAGTGCCTTCTTCATCCCTTATCACTGATAGTGATCCTAATTCAAATAGTTTTGATTCCACCCATGTAGATAGTCCACCCACATACTACATGGAGTCTCTAGAACACTTGGAAACATATCAATATGATAGTCCACAATTGGAACCCAATTGGGAACCAGATTATGTCAATGTAATGTATGCTAACTGTAACCCAAGGCCCCAGTTGAGACAGCCAAGACCATAGGGCCCTAATGGACCATGCCTTAGGTTCCAAGGAGATCACTTCATAAAGGATTGCCCACATCCTCTGATAGCATGACAGACACAATATTATAACATTCAAGGCTTTTGTGCAGAATGCAATAAAGAGCATATCATAAGAGATTTCCCTAAGAACCTTGCTAATGCCTCAAAAGTGCCACCCATTAACGTGATAGGTAGTATGCACACCTCATATGAATCCACACCTACGTATGTACCTATCCAAGATATAACAAGAGCCTAGGCAATGTTGCAAAATCAACAACCTAATCTTGAAAAAGTAGTCGAGACTAGTGAAGTTGGAGAATCTAGTGTAGAAAGATCAAATCTTGGAAGGACTCGCAAGAGAGAATCAAGAGAAAATGGAGTAAGAAGATAAGTGAGTTGGAAGGAAACCTAAAGGAAACCAGAGCTAAAATCTTAGAGTTATCTTCACAAGAATCAAATCAGGAGAGCCCAACTCAGAGATCACGATCAGCTCAAGCTAAACCCATACCTAAAAACCTAGACATGATGTTTTAAGCCTACTAGGCAAGGTTAAGAGAAGGACCCCAGGTAATTGAATTAAGTAAGAACTATCCAAGGGCTAACTTAGAAATTGAGAGAACTAAACTCTGCATGAAAATGGTAGAATTAGCCCAAACCATGTTTGAAGCCTCTCAATATATCAATTGGAGTAATGTAAAAACGAGAGTTACACTTTCAAGGATTGCTAGAGAGGCTAGAATATTTGATCACTAGCATCGAAAAGAAGAGTTTGCAAAAGAACCCTATTGTCCTAGAGACACAACAAGGTAATGCACCATCCCTATCTCAAGTGCCAAATACCAAGGGCGAAGACAATCTATCTTCCATACATAAGTACTCCCAAGGGTTTCTAAGAGAAATCCAAGAGGAAAGGTGGAAACGAGAGCAAGAGACCCATCCCCCTATTCAAGAGATAGACGACTCTCAGGAACAGTTTCCCCAAGACATACCTTCTATATATGACGATGTAGAGGAAGAGCAACTTAGTAAAAAAAATGGAGTTTGAATCTAATTCCTTACAAGAATTACCCCAGTTCACAGGACCATGGGAAGCTAAGTCTATCAGTATGAGAGCACCCACTATAATAGTAAAAAATGAAGAGTCAATAATCCCTAGGAATACTGATGTGATAAAGAACAACAGAGTGGAGTGTACTTTAGAAGAATTGTTGAAAATTAATCCAGAGTTGTGGAAGCACATAGCAAACCAATTCCTAGAGACAACAACCACCCACTCTCAGGAAGGTTCACACAAGAAGGTGCCAAAGATACCCGTGGAAAGAATTGGGGATATGAGTGAGGAAGACAAAGACAATACCTATCTTCCAATAACCCACCAAGGATACACCATTAAAGCCATCCTAGATTCAGGTGTTAGAGTAGCAATTGCTACCACTACTTTATGGAAACGTTGGGGTAAGCCAGCTCTTAGACTTACAAGAATGAAATTACAAATGGCGGATGGACACATTGAGAAGCCATTAAGCTTACGGTAAGGGATATCTCTTACCATTTGTGGTGTAGAATTTGAGCACACTTTCACCATTTCGAATTTTGGGAAAAATCATGCATACGAGATGATTTGAGGATGATCATTCATGCGCTAGTTGCAAATTGTAAAAGATGTTGCAAGGTAGCCAAACAATAAGAAGAAAGATTGGAAGTCAAAACCTTCAGAACGACACCCACAAACTCTTCAAGATCCTACTTATGCACCAATAGTGTTTCCACACAAGGAATTCGAGCCTCATGGTTGGGTACAGATCTTAGCCACGATGGATATAGCAGTGAACAAAGGACCCCTCACTGTGACGAGGAAGGTTATGGTATTTCAATCTTTATGATAGAACCCTTAGAGGAAGATCCCATCCTAGAAGAGTGTATGGAAGTGGCTCAAGAACCAGATGAGACGAGTGACGAGGACCTAGAGACCATTATCATGGAACCCTTCTGCTCAACAAAAGTTGAGTATCTCTACTTTGTGGAAGCCTCTACCCCGGAAATGGAAAAGGAGAATCAAACTGAACAACCCGAATCACTCACAAAAGATACAAAAAATAAGCACAAGAAGAGAAGGAAATCACCTAAGAAAGAAGAAGAAGAAGAACCACTAATGAAAGTACCGGAGAACTTTAAAAACTATGAAATAGAAGGTGGAAGAATCATAGTATGGATGCCTAAAAGAGAAGCCCGCATTGGAGAAGCATATGATAATCAAGAGAGAACCAAAAAAATAGTAGTCCTAATTGAAGAAGGAGCAAAAAAATGCAGATACATAGGGCATGACTTAACGATGGGAGAAGAAGAAGAGTTAACTGCCCTATTGCGAGAGTATCGATATGTGTTTTCTTGGACTTACAAAGACTTGAAAGGAGTAGACCCTGATATATGCTTCCATAGAATTCCTATGACCCCAAAGGCCAAACCTACCAAGCAGAAGCCATACACTTATAATGATAACTATGCGGCCAAGATTAAAGAAGAGATGGAAATTGCATGTGTATTAACATTAAAAAAGTTAATGATGCCATGATTAGAGATAGTTATCCTCTTCCTATCACAGAGCACTTATTGGAATGAGTTGCAGGCAAGGAATTCTACAGCTTCCTTGATGGATTCTCAGGTTAAAATCAAGTAGCCATCACACCTGAAGATCAACATAAGACAGCCTTTGCCACATAATGGAGCATATTTGCATTTGATGTGATGCCATTTAGGTTGACAAATGCACTCGCCTTCTTCCAATGACTAATGTCTCATGTTTTCAAGGAATTCTTAAGGAAGAATTTGGAAGTTTACGTGGATGACTTATGTGCTCATTCTAACATGAGATAGACCCACATCCCTGAATTAAGACAAGTATTTGACAAATGTCAAGAATATTAAATTTGCTTGAACCCAGAAAAGTCCATTTTCATGTCAGACATGACAAAAGTCTAGGTCACATTGTGTCAAAGAACGAGATTTCTATGGACGAAGAAAAGGTAAGAGTAGTTGTAGAACTACCTAGGCCGAAAAATGTAAAGGAGGTACAGGCTTTTATGGGTCATTGTGGTTATAATTGACCATTTATACATATGTACGTGATCATTGAAAAGCCGCTATACTCTCTCTTGACTAATTTTGAGTGAACGGATGAATGTGAAAAATCATTCAATGAACTCAAATGATTCTTGTGTTCAGCACCCATATTAACTACACTAGATTGGAGTAAGCCATTCCATGTGCACATGGATGCATCCAACTATGCCATAAGATGTGTGTTGGCACAACCCACGAATGAAGGTAATATGGATCTTCCCATAGCTTATGCAAGTAGACAATTAAATGCACTAGAAAGAAATTACACCATGATGGAGCGTGAAGGATTAGGAATGATTTATGCGGTAAAGAAATTCAGGCATTACTTATTGGCAAACAAAATCAAGTTCTTCACGGATCATCAGGCATTGTTGTACTAAGTCAATAAGCCTTGTAACACTGGAAGATTGATACGTTGGTTTGTATTACTAATGGAATATGAATTCAAAGTAGTAGTCTGAAAGGGAAAGACCCACCTTAGAGTAGATCACCTTTCAAGGTTAACCACGAGAGAGCCCCTCAAGCAATAGTGGATGAACTACTAGATGCATACATGTCTAATCTTGAGGTAGTACCCAAATGGGCCAAACCCATTATCCCTATTCTCACATTTGGACCCGAGAATCCTAGGATTAGGATCACAGAAGGAGAAATTACCAAGTCACAAAGATACCAGATACTCATAGGAAGCATATATAAACAAGATAATCAAAAAATTCTTGCTTGTTGTGTAGATGAGTTAGAACACAATAATTGGTTGCAATTAGCACATGTAGGTGCATTGAAGAAACATCATTCAAAACACCATACATTGCAAACTCTGCATAGACTAGGAGGATATTGGCCTTCTATGGAAGCAAATTCCTATAAGCTATGTAAAGAATGTCCTACTTTTCATGAAAGACCACCTGTGGAACATGCCACTTTGTAACATTTATCTCTTACATGAGAATGGAGTGAACCGATGGTGACATACTTGAGGACGAAAACATTCCCTCAACGAATGAATTTAGCAAGAAAACAAAGTCTAGAGCAAGAAGCTCAAGACTACTCAATTATTGGAGATAACTTATATAAACCAGAGAGAGACAGATACCTGAGACACTGTGTTCATCAGAGTGATTACTTAAGCATACTAGAGACTGCACACCAAGGTGTTGCAAGAGGTCATTTTGGCCCCGATAGGATAATCAAAGCTATACTATTCGCAGGATTATGATAGCCCACTCTTCACTAGATGCACATACCTAAGTTAAGAGATGTGATGTGTGCCAAAGAACTCAGTTTCCTACTTGTAGAGAGGAAATTCCACTGAAACCCATGATGGGAGAATGTGCATTCTCTCAGTGGGGTATAGACTTTGTAAGACCCATTAACCCCCTTGATAAAGGCACTCATGCTCAAAACATCATAGTAGCAACAGATTATCTCAGCAAATGGGTAGAGGCTAAGGCTACCAAAAAGAATGATGCACACACGATGGAAAAATTCTTATTTGAAAACCTCTTTACAAGGTATGGATTGCCTATAGAGTTGGTGAGCCATCGAGGAACTCACTTTCTAAACCAGGTCATTGAATAATTGTTATAGAATTTTATGGTGATTGTTAGCTGTATATATTGTTGGTTTTTTGGGCACAAATATGCTTCTATTTTGCAGAGTAATGAGGGCAGGTGGGAGGACGAAGCAGAGCAACAACCCTAAATCAGTTTCAACCATTCTTGTGCATATTTGGCCGCATCTTGGTTGTGTTCTTAAAAGCTGGAAAGTAATATTATCATTACGTGGTCAGAGCAAGAAAAATTGCAGAGATGCGAGCTGGAGAAAAGGGGGGGAGTCCTCTGTTTTTGGGGGCACGCTAGCAACAAGGGCATCAGTGTATGAGAAGGAACTAAGGGGGGGCTGAAGACCAATGAGAAGGTTAACTGTAGGGGGGACTTGATTGTTGTGCGGAAGAAGATATCGAGCAAAAGCTTCAGAGGTTTGCGCTGATATTTATAAGGAAGCAAATATAGGACTCTGCCTTCCCAAAGAGGTTTCGATCGTAGTAGGCGAAGATCATATCGAGGAGAGAAGGATAGAGAACGTGAAGAGGCAGTAGATAGAAGAGGGGAATTCCGTCTGGAGATGGGCTTTTTCTACTCCATCGAATAACAGAAGGAGATAATAACGCAGAACTGCTGTGGACGGGCAAAGATGACAATCTCTGTGAGGAGGGATCGACGCACATACCATCTCAGACGAAAATTTCAACCGTGAAGAAAACAACCCTCCAACTGACTTGCTTCCTCGATTCGGGTAAAGTTTGGAATCACTAGTGTCTTAATTTGTTGAAACAACTGTACTTTGAGATATGCCGTCAACGCGCGATATGCCTATATCTATTTATGAGCAATTTCTGATGTTCTGTGATAACTGACGACAAGGTTTTTTTTTGCAATGAGCATTGCACTTTATGTTTTACGTGCATGTTGAAGCTGAAAGATCTGACATTGTACATTTTTTTAAGTTCTTCGAGACTTGATAAAAGAACGCGATCAGTTTGCATATCCGCATACAGAAGGGATAACTGTTTGTGTTTTTTCTGTTTTGTGTAATGACTATGACATATATGATTACAGGGAATCAAAACTAAAAGACTCTTTTCTAAATCAAGTTGCGATCATTTGATCGCATTCAGATTGTATACCCCAGCGGTAGCGCTATGAAGACTTTGTTGTTCACTGATTTGCTTGTAATTGATTTTGCGAAGCGCTGAGGAAATTGGCTGTTTTATATTGGTTAAGTAAACCATTTGTTCCCGACTTCAACAGGAGGCCAATTTGTGAATCACCTTTCAGCAATTAGGACGAAGTGATGCAACACGATTTAGTGTCATATTTGGTGCTGAATTCTAATTATAATCTGGCAACGAAGATATCAGATATTGGCAGAAGTGAGAGTTTATTGCAATACATGTTTAACCTGTAATTTCATCAACATGACATTGATGTTGTTTTTTTATGATAGGCTAACGTTATTACACATTCATTCTGAGTAGTTCTGAGATTAATGTATTTTAGAATAAAGCGATTGCTTAGAAGAATACAAAAAAGACGAGATTGATGTTTTAATTTGTGCTATGAATAACATAAAATATTTTACAAGGCATCAATATCTCTCTTACAAAGTATACGTTGCGCAATATCAAGATGAACATGTAAGTAATGTTTCGTGAGTTGAACAACTGTATGTCAATTTCATTTCAACATATCATGATTTAACTTGCGTTGCTATCTACTTTGGTTGCAATTAACTAAGAATTACTCTAATCTTATGAATCTAATTAAACGATTGGGGCTACTAAGAGAAAAGAATTGTTGGAGACTGATAAGATCATTGAACATTGAAATTTAAGGTTCAAATAACCTAAATAATGTGTGAAGCTTTACATTAAGGGCTTCTTCGTCAGCATAAACATGTATGATGCATAAGATTCAATGTTTATTTAAATGACTTATAAAGTTTCGAAGATAGGATACTTGAGTTAATAAACTCCTTGAATCTCTTTTCTACCTGAGTTTGCTCGAGTTCGGAGGTAGAACTCTTATGGAAAGCGAACTATATGTATGTTCTTTCTTTGCTAAATGTCGAGGGATAAAAATCACTCAGCCAAGTAGGGTTTTATCAAAGTGTGAAACCCCAAAAGACCATGTATCCATGAGTCAGGTTTACATGATTAGTGATGTAATAAGGGGTTTTTAGCCTGATCTAAATCAACGAATTTGGGTATTCACTGCTCCTGAGTTTGCTTCAAGCACCCCGCGTGCGTCGTATTCTCGGCGGTTGCCCTGATCCAGCGACCGTCACTTCCGCGCCGACAACGGGCAACAGCTAAGACAACACAACCATTTCAGCACAGGATTCCCTTCTTGTTGAGAGCGTATGTGTGTGTATGTGAGATAAGGAAAGCGAAAGAGACGAGAGAGAGGGAGAGACAGATAGAGAGAAAGAGAAGGGAAGAGGGAAGAGACGGTGTGAAATAAGAGAAGGAAGGGAGTGTGAACATGAGGAAAGTGGGCTAGTGCATGAGCGAGGAAATTCAGCTCTTGCGAGATAATTGTGGGCTCTAGGTAATCCAATCGGACCGATTCCGAGGGATTTGAACAAAATAAAGGCTTTCATAATCATCTTTTCCTTGGGCTCAAGATCCGTAACAGTGATTCACAAGAAGTCCGCACCATATCATCCTCAAGCCAATGGTTAAGCAGAAAGTACTAACAAGATCCTTTGTACTGTGTTGACGAAACTCGTAAACAACAAATGTTTGGATTGGGACAAACAATTACATCATGTTGTTTGGTCATATCGAGTGGCCTACAAGACCGTACTCAATGCAACTCCCTTTCAGATGGTTTTTGGTCAAAACATTGTGCTCCCTTTAGACTTTTTGATACCCACCCTTAAAGTTGCACAAGAACATCATTGGACCGGCCATGAATTATCATCAACAATAATGGACTTGGAACGATTAGGAGAAACTAGGTTGAAAGCAGCAGCATGCATATATGCAGCAAAGAAGTGACAGAAAGCCTATTTCAATGCCCATGTGAAAGATAAAGGCTTAAAAGAAGGTGACTTAGTCCTAGTGTATACGCTAAAATAGCACACACGGAAGCTAAAGAAACATGGTTATGGACCTATGATTGTTAACAAACTATCGACAAGTGGAGTGGTACAATTAGCCACACTAGAAGGAGAGATAATGCCTAACTACATTAGTGGTTGTAGAGTCAAGCTTTATCAAGAACCTCCTGTGGAGGACATGCTTAGATGACTCACATTCACAAAGAAGCATAAGGAGGAAAAAAAGAGAATACATGAGGAAGCTCAAGTAGAATCTCTAGAATGCATTAAACACATGAAACTAAGAAGACAAGGACTAGGGAGAGAACATTATAACCATCTTGCAGAAACACCAAGATACCCTATGGCCATGTGTCAAACTAAGTCAACTGATCATCCTAGCATAGTCGATAGGAGACAATTAATTACAGTCATGCTAGAACAAGGCAACACCCACCATAAGATTAGGGCTTTAATTGATTCAGGTGCGACGATTAGTGCGATTAGCTGGTCTCACTATAAGGGCTCGGGATTGGAAATGCAGCCAATTGAGGCATACCTCATAGGGCTAGGTGGCATGGAAACCCCTTGCATGGGTGAGATGGACCTTCCTATCCTCATACACGAGATGACCATGATTGTGAAACTCCTAGTGTGCCATGACGACGATCTCATAGAACCACTAGTTCTTGGCCAAGATTGGTTATACGATCACTCAATTGAATTAAATCTTAGACAAGGCTCCCTACAGCTCAGGACCTTAGATGAGCAACGAGTGATACGGATTGACTTCCCTAACAATACCTTGTTGAGGTATGTAACCCTAGACTAGATGAAATGAATGCGAAGGGAGACCATAAGATTTTTGGACAAATCCGCCACAAAAGTTAGATCAATCCAACGTCAACCCATGACGGCTTGGTGATGGATAGTTGCCACTCAAGAGGACGTCAAGAGATCCTCCCTTGGTCTTCCTTTGAAAACAAGAGGATTACCTCAGTGGTTAGGTGGGTTACATCAGCAGCCAAAAGGGCACCATAGCCTATGGGGGCCCATCCTCCACACTTTCGGCACACCAGCCTAGATCTATTGCACAGAATGTCTCACTTCCTGATGGGCAGGTCACGCAAGTGTTGGACCTCCCTTCTTTTCCAAAGCAGTGTCATCTAGACCTCTCAACCTCAACCATGAGAATTCAAACACGACTTTGTTGGTGCAATGCCAAGCCTTCACACTTGGCTAGGCATTGAAGAGCCATGTGCAACTTTTTAAAGGACCACATGAACCATTACTTATGATGTTTTACCATTAACCTTTTGTAAATGTCATTTGACTTGGAGGAATCTTGTAATGCCACTAAACTCGTGGAGTTAGGAGAACAACATGCTACAAATTCTCATGAGAGAATATCTCCTCATTTAGGGGAAGAACTTTTATGTGGAATATCATTTGAATTTCAACTTCAAATTTAAAGAATCTCTCTATGAAAGAGACTTGTAATCTCGCGACTAGTAGAGCCCCAATTATTGATCATATTGCAGTTCATTTGTCGAAGTTGAGAGCCTTAAACTATATCCTCCTCGTATCACCATCATTGGGCATCATATTCATGCCAATGATCATGTACAACATTGTTATATAATACACTATGTCATTGATCAGGTTCATCTCCTTCTCTGCTATGTTCACTCAAAATAGTGTACTTTGAATGCTCATATCTCAGTCATTACTCCATCATCTTCAATGATCTATAGCTTCTTGGAACCATCTCTAAGTCTAATACAAGCAGTGAAATTTTGAAGCAATTTGATTTAGACAATTGGGAGAAAAGCACCTCGAAGTAGTCATTGGTCATTCTCTACACATCTCCTAAAAAGTCAGGGGTAAGGCTTCAGTTGCTTAAATTGATTGCTTGGTGTGTAGTCTATCATTTTAAGTGATTTTACTTGGAATCATTAGCTTTCTAAGATAATTTGATTCACTGAAAAGGAATTTTCCTAATTGCTACTGTACTGTGAGTACTGAGCATAATATCTAGTAGGTATCAAGACCAAAGTAGTAAGTTTTTGGTTACATGCTAGTCACTAAGTTATCTATTTTGATTAAATTGTTTGAAGCATCATCTCCAAAGTTTTTATTTATGTCATTTTCAAGCTAAGAGGGCCTACAACACAACTCTGAAAAAAATAGGGCAGGTACTAAGTAGGGCTTGGTAGTACCAACTCATTTTTTGAGGTGTCCATCCATCTTTTCCAACAATGGTATGAGAGCAATTTGAGGTAAAATGGGAGATGGTTTCCATTCTTTTATTGACAAATTGGACATGAACAACTACCAAGCATGGTCCTTAAGGATTAATACATATTTTCAAGGAAGGAGCCTCTATGGACACATGTCGGGAGATGAGGAGATGCCCATTTTTAGAAGAAAAGACAACCTAGAAGAGAGGAGCTTGAGAGACTCAACTCATGGTGTGCCAAAGATGCATTAGCAAGGTCATATCTTCTTAACTCTATCTCTGACTTCCTTCTTCTACACATTAGGAATTTTAAAACATCTCAAGAGACTTAAGATACATTGTCTTCATACTTTTCTTCTAATACAAGAGCAAGAAAAAATCAATTGACGATTGAGTTTACCACTCAAAGGAAGCAACCCAAGCAAAGTGTTTCAGAGTATGTGACCAAAGTCAAAGATGTGGCTGACCAATCGGCAAGCATAGGAGAAGAGATTGAAGAGGAGAAAATTGTGAGACAAGTAATCAATGGCATCAAGGAAGATGACAAATGGGAAGCCTTCACAACTACCATGGACTTATACATGGACATGCAGATTCTAGATCTTACCACACTCATGGGGCAACTCTTTACCCATGAAGCCAAGCTCAACAAAATGGAGAATCATCAAGAGCTAACAACCCTTCTACCCTATACACAGATAAAGGAAAGTTTAAAGAGAAAGGGAAAAGCAAAAATATTGAAGGTGAAGGTACTACTTCTCAAGCTAACTATGCAGGAAGAGGTAGGAACTCAAGAGGTAGGGGCAGATGAAGTAAGCAAGGTAGGGGGAGACCTTTCAACTCTTCCCCATGCAACATATGTGGATTGTCTATTCACACTACAGATGAGTGCTATAGGAACTTCAAGAATTAGAGAGGAAGAGGATATCAAAGAGGTGGCTACTCACAATCAAGAGGAAGGTTCAACCATACTCAAGGTGACAATCATGGCTACAACAACAACTACAACAACAATTATCAAGGAGGATACAAATCAAGGAAGGACTACAACAATTACACAGAGGATCAAGAGGATTCTCTTCTCATTATGAATATGACATCAAACAAGGTATGAATGATGAGCACCTCTTCTATATTGACTTAGGTTGTTCAAACCATGTAGCAAGCAATGTAGCTCTTCTTTATGATCTTGAGGAGTCTAAGGGAAAGCACCAAGTGCAAACAAATGATGACACCAAGCATTCATTGGTTAAGATAGGAAATGTCAAAACATCTTATGGGAATAGAAATCTGTTGAGGAGGGCTCTTTTTGTACCTAAAATCACCAAGAATTTGATGAGTGTTGGAAAGATTGTGGAAAAGGGTTTGCAAGTTAGGTTCAACAAATATGGAGCATTTGTGGAGGATCCACAACATGGATTCAAGAGAATTTCCAAGGGAGAAAAAATAGGTAGATTATTTACACTTGAACTTGAGGACACTAGAAATATTGCACTTTATAATTACAAAGATCAAACATTGTCAGAGCTTGATATTTGGCATAAGAGATTAGGGCATATTGGTGAGAGAACCTTGAAGCAAATATGTAGAGATCAATGTGTGCTTGGGATACCTAATATATCCAAGCAACATATGATCTATAAATGTGGTGCATGTCAATTTGGTAAATCACACAGGTTACCCTTCTCAAAGAAAGATTACATGCATGAGGATTACTTGGAACTTGTCCACACAGATGTGTGGGGACCAAGCAAGGACCCATCAATTTCTGGCTCAAGGTACTATGTGTCTTTTATTGATAATTTCAGTAGGTGGACTATCTTGTATTTTATGAAGCACAAAGATGAAGTGTCCAGTTGCTTTAAGAAGTATCTTGCACTTGTGGAAAACCAAACAGGAAGAAGCCTAAAGAGACTAAGGTCAGATGGAGGAGGTGAGTACTTCACCAATGAATTTATATGCTTGTTGTCAAAGCTCGATCTTCGACAATGGTGCCAAATTCTGTGTCACTCTAGCATAATGGCAAGCACCAATGTGAGGAGATCCACCTCATAATTGTCAATTAGAGAAGACGTGAGGGAGAAGTGCACAAGTGAGTGAGTGAGAAGCACACAAGCATGCACACACATATACACACACGTGCACACAAGGTAAGAACAAAGAGAGGAACAATGGAATGTCTTCAATTACAAAAGAAATCTATTACAAAAGCTTCAATCTCTACCAAGTCAACTCCAAAACTGAGCTCTCTAGCTCTGTTTATAGTTTTTCACTAGCTTTGGCACTGTCCAAACCTAGTGTCTAGCCTAGTTAAAAATTAGGTTCCATGGCTTATTTGAGGGCTCAAACGGAACCTAAAAATCATGAGAATTGTTATGTAGATATTTTTAGTACTCCTCAAGCTTGATGAATCCTCGGTTTGAACAAAATGGCACTGCAAAATGTGAACTGATATTTACAATGGTTTTTAGTGATCAAAATCACTATTTTTATAGGGGTTTCTTCTGAAAATTTTACATATCCTTTTTGGAGATCTATACATGCTCCCTCTTCTTGTGTGTCCACTTCTTTGGCACATTCCCATGCCTCATGCTTGACCTTGAGTGCCAACAATGTTCCAAAAGGTAATCTTAAAGAGGATGAATTTTTCTCGTTTGGCTAGAATCACATTCTAAGTGCCATCAAAGTCACCATAAATGAACAAACATTGCTACATCATTGCAATGAAGGAGGCTATGACTTGGATCTTTTCTTGGTGAGTGTTGTTGAAGACCCAGTAATTTTGCTACTAAAATCATGTGAAGTAATATCACACCCACCAAGTGACGCAAGATCAAATATTAGTGACTTTGCATGGAAGGGTCTTACTCTAAAGAAGAGGAATATATGAATGCTATGGAGATCCTAATTGATACTTCAACCATGGATGAGCCTAGACGCATCATTTTCCAAATCCATGAATGAGAAATTTGTTGGAGCAAGTCTATGACAAGCCTAAGTATTGGCTTGAGTCCCACAAAGTCATAAAAGAAGCTTCAAAATGAAGACTATGTAAAGTTCACTTGTGAACTACCTCTTGTAAATTTTTGAAGAGTTTACTTAATGTAAAAGTAAGAGAATCTTGAGTGGTTGAGTCCACATGATCAAAAAGGGAAAGAGGAGCCACGAATTCGTGATTTGTGGTAGGTAGAGAATCAAATCAATCATTGATTGATTGGAGAGTGATTGAGGGAAGTTAGCCTCCCAAACTCAACTATAAATAGATGGCAGTTTTAGTCGTGGTTAGAGAGACCTATGTGAAGACCTCCAAGAGCTGAGCTTTATGCCATATCTGTTAGAGTATGATCAATGTCTACCCCTCATGATTGTATGCACATTTTGTAAGGCCCCCTTTATGAGGAGAAGCCAAGCGTGCATTACCCAATTGATGGGAATCCCAACTTGAATGTTGGATGAAGGTCATATTGGACCATGTAAGATATTATAAGGAAAGGGAGTTACCAGGGTCCCCAATTGTGGGGTCTGGGGCAGCGGTGAGCAGCCCCGGCTGGGGGGTCCAAGGGGGCCAGCGGGCCCCCTGGCTGGGGGGTCCCAGGGGGCCAGCGGTCCCCCTGGTGGGGGTCCGGGGGCAGCGCCCCCGGCGCGACGGTAAAGGGAATATTCCATGGAATATTCCCTGTCGGAGTCAGAAATCATTTATATTTGTTAGGTCGGTTCAACCAGTCTAAGCCGTGTATGGCAATTACGCGGGCGGTGGCCGCCCACGCTCTACCGCCCATGTATAGCCGTCCATGGCAGGCCACCCATGATCCTATATATACATGACTTCTGCACTACCTAAGACATTGAGTTGAGCCAGCATACCTCTACCTTGTATCTCCCTATCTAGAGTTGTCTAGATCACCATTTAAGCTCTACCTTGAGAGCGCACGGGTGGACAACGCCATCATCTTTGTACTTGCTGCTAGTAGAAAATTGTTGAGATTCTCCTATATCTGTTATCTTCTCTGCTATTGCTCCTGTGTTATATTGCGTAACTATTGTCTTACATGGTATCAGAGCTGTAAGGTTCGAATAGCTTGAGAAGTATCATTATTTTAGCCTACTAGCAGACTAGAATATCAGTAGATTATTCTAGTGATTACATGATGGCTTCATCGTCGAACACTAGTCTTGGTGCTTCACCTAATGTTAATGCTGCACCTATTCGAATTCGTCCACCTGCATTCACTGAAGGGAAGCTGGATGGAACCAACTATACACTCTGGAAGTTCAAAATTTCTGCAATTTTGGACTCCTATGAATTACTTGACACTGTCATGGGACCGATGGGATTGGATCCAGAGCCTATACCAGTTGAAGACCCAGCAAATTCAAGATTGATGATTCAGCCAGATCCAGATCTTCTACGAGCTTGGAAGCGGAATGCTGATGCATTATGTGCGATTGTCACTAGTGTAAGTGATTCTGTGCTTACTTTAGTTCAACATACTACTAAAGCACATGAGGCTTGGGGCATATTGGCTCGACAATATGAGACCAAGAACCACACTAGGATACAGAATTTAGAAAATCAGTTGGCAAATGAAAAGCATTCTGATTCTGAAAAGGCTGAAGATTTTATCAAACGGATAAAGCATCTTCAAGATCAATTGGCTGCAGTTGGTGTTGTTATAACACCAGAAGAGCTAGCTCGAAGATCTGTACGTGTTCTTCCAGCAAAGTATGATGGATTAGTAACAGCCCTTAACACTCAGGTAAGGCCAACTCCTCTTACATTTGAAGAGTTTTGTGCCATGCTTTTAGAAGAAGAGATGCGGCTGAAGAATCGGCAAAGTACAACTGATGCTGCATTCTCAGCAAATGCAAAAGGTAAAGGCTCTTTAGAGGGATCAAAGAAGAAGCCAAAGAAGAAAAAGTTCACAGGAAGTTGCTTCTATTGTGAAAAGAAAGGCCATGCCATCAAGGATTGCAGAAAGAAGCAAGCTGATGAACGGAATGGGACTGTAAAATCATCATGGAAGAACAAAGAGTCTGCAAACAACACAGAGCTGGAACTTTGGGTAGCTATTGAAGAGGTATGTTCATCTGCTCAAGCTCGTGTTGATGAGCCATGGATTTTAGATAGTGGAGCTTCTCGCCATATGACTAGTAAAAAGGATTGGTATAGTTCCCTAGTGCCTCTGCGGGAATCCATCAATGTAGTGGTGGGAAACGACTCCAAGTGTCCAGCTGAAGGAACTGGAACCATCTCTTTTATCACTTCTCCAGGTGTTGAGAAAAAGTTATCCGATGTTCTCTATGTACCTACACTCAAAAGAAATTTGTTGTCAGTTTCTGCAATAACAGATCGTGGACTCGAAGTTCACTTCAATAAGAGTGGTGCGGAAATCATGGATTCATCAGGTAATGTTGTAGGTAAAGGCACACGACGGGATAACTTGTATGAGTTAAGTGCTTTAACTGCTACAGAAGATAAAGATGTAAGCAGGTTATGGCACCAACGATTTGGGCATCTCGGATTTGCAGTTTTGAAGGAGATGCAACGAACAGGGATGGTTGCTCATTTGCCTGCATTTTCAGAGTTGCAGGAACCTTGTGAAGCTTGTATGATGGGCAAGCAACAACGAAAGGCATTTCTAAGAGAGACCAGCAATCGATCTCAAGCTCCTCTAGAGTTGGTACATGCTGATCTCTGCGGTAAAATGTCTACACCTGCTTTAGGAGGATCTTTCTACTTCTTGCTGTTAGTCGACGATTATAGTAGAAAGATGTGGGTTTATTTCATTCGAGAGAAGGCTGATGCTTTTGAAAAATTTAAAGCGTGGCATAAGTATGTAGAAAGTGAATCAGGAAGGAAACTGAAGAAATTTAGAACAGATAGAGGAGGTGAATTCTTGTCAACAGAATTCAACAATTACTGTAAGGAGCATGGTGTGAAAAGGCAACTTACCACAGCTCATACACCTCAACAAAATGGCGTTGTTGAGCGCAGTAACAGGACAGTAGTTGAAATGGCTCGTTGTATGTTAAAGGCTCAAGACATGCCTGATTCATTCTGGGCAGAAGCAGTCAATACAGCAGTCTACATCCTCAATCGAAGCTACACAAAAGCTCTGAAGGGGATGACTCCTCAAGAAGCATATTCTGGTAAAAAGCCTTCAGTTTTGCATTTCAGAATTTTTGGTTGTTTCTGTTATGCACATATTCCTGATTCAACAAGATCAAAGTTGGATTCAAAAAGCAAAAAGTGTGTCTTCCTAGGATATAGTGAAGAGTCTAAAGCATACAGGTTATGGGATCCTGAGGCAAGGAAGATTTTTGTGAGCCGAGATGTGGTGTTTGATGAACGACCACACTTAGTAGAAGATAAAGGTAAATCTACTATCTCATCAAACGGAGAAATATCTCACCTTGTGCCTATCAAAAGACAGGTTAAAGTTGAGGAGGAGGAAACATCTAATGGAGAAATTTCCTCAATAAAAAGCCAACCAATTGTAGCTGCACAGCGTAAGCCACTACCGAAGTGGGCACAACAGCTCTTTGATGATCACAATCCACATGTAGATGCACCAGAATCATCATCGGATGGATTACGAAGATCAAAGAGAATAGAGGAGCAAAGAAGAGCCTCAGAACACATTGTTAACATGGCTCTAATGGCAGATATCATGGGTTCGATAAAGGAACCTACCACCATTGAAGAAGCCATTGATGATCCAGATTGGAGAGCGGCAATGCAGTCTGAGTATGATAGTATACTCAAAAATGATACATGGGATCTAGTCGACTTGCCACCAAAGAAGAAGGTAATAGGTACTAAATGGATTTGGAAAGCTAAGTATAAAGCTGATGGAACATTAGAAAAGTATAAGGCACGATTAGTTGCACAGGGTTTTTCACAGATTGAAGGATTTGATGTTCAAGAAACTTTTGCACCAACAGCACGCATGACAACTATTCGGACGGTACTTGCAGTAGCTGCACAAAAGTCTTGGCCTATTTTCCAGATGGATGTCAAATCTGCATTTTTGAATGGTCACCTCAAGGAGGAGGTATATGTATCTCAACCACCAGGTTTTGAGGTGCCCAATTCAGAAAATAAAGTTTGCAGGTTGAAGAAAGCTTTCTATGGACTTAAGCAAGCTCCACGGGCTTGGTACCAACGAATTGATCATTTTTTCAAAAATATGGGTTTTGAAAGAAGTACTTCTGATGCTAACTTGTATGTAACGAAAAGGGATAGCAAGCTAGTTGTTGTCATTGTATATGTAGATGATTTGATCATTACAGGAGATCATCAGGAACTCATCAATCAAACTCGGATCAGCTTGGGAACTGAGTTTGAAATGACAGACTTAGGTCTACTCCATTTTTGTCTGGGAATTGAAGTATGGCAAAGGAAGGATGGCATTTTCATCTCACAACAAAAATATTCCAAAGAAATTCTCAAGGCATTTGGAATGATGGACTGCAAACCAACTAGCACACCTATGGAGGTAAATCATAAGCTATCTATGGATGATAACATGCTTGATGTAGATGCTAAGAAGTATAGGAAGCTCGTTGGAAGTCTTATTTTTCTGTGCAACACTAGACCAGACATTTGCTATGCTGTTGGAGTGTTAAGCAGGTTTTCCAACAAACCTAAGGAGAGTCACTGGAATGCTGGAATGCGAATTCTAAGGTACATTGCAGGAACCTTGGATTTTGGTATTTTGTATACCACAGGTGATACACTCCAAGGATATTGTGATTCAGATTGGGCTGGAGATTGTGATTCTAGAAAATCAGTTTCTGGATATTGTTTCTCACTTGGTTCAGGAATATTTTCTTGGGTAAGTAGGAAGCAACCAACTCTCGCACTCTCCTCCACTGAAGCAGAGTACAAAGCAGCTTGTTTTGCTTCTTGTGAGGCAGTCTGGTTAAGGAGAATTCTTGCAGATATAGGCTTTCCATCAAATATGCCAATTGTACTCAAGTGTGATAATCAAAGTTGTATGGCTATTGCAAAGAACCCAGTATTTCATGCTCGCACCAAGCACATAGAAGTACAGTACCATTACATTCGTGAGCTAATTGAAGATGAAATTGTGGAGCTAGAATATTGCCCAACAGAGGCAAATTGTGCTGACATATTCACTAAAGCACTTGGAAGAGAGCAGCTCAACAAGCATCTTCAACAGATGGGCATAGGACCGAGACCTACTTGATTTATCATCGGTAAACATTGAGGGGGGGTGTTAGAGTATGATCAATGTCTACCCCTCATGATTGTATGCACATTTTGTAAGGCCCCCTTTATGAGGAGAAGCCAAGCGTGCATTACCCAATTGATGGGAATCCCAACTTGAATGTTGGATGAAGGTCATATTGGACCATGTAAGATATTATAAGGAAAGGGAGTTACCAGGGTCCCCAATTGTGGGGTCCGGGGCAGCGGTGAGCAGCCCCGGCTGGGGGGTCCAAGGGGGCCAGCGGGCCCCCTGGCTGGGGGGTCCCAGGGGGCCAGCGGTCCCCCTGGTGGGGGTCCGGGGGCAGCGCCCCCGGCGCGACGGTAAAGGGAATATTCCATGGAATATTCCCTGTCGGAGTCAGAAATCATTTATATTTGTTAGGTCGGTTCAACCAGTCTAAGCCGTGTATGGCAATTACGCGGGCGGTGGCCGCCCACGCTCTACCGCCCATGTATAGCCGTCGATGGCAGGCCACCCATGATCCTATATATACATGACTTCTGCACTACCTAAGACATTGAGTTGAGCCAGCATACCTCTACCTTGTATCTCCCTATCTAGAGTTGTCTAGATCACCATTTAAGCTCTACCTTGAGAGCGCACGGGTGGACAACGCCATCATCTTTGTACTTGCTGCTAGTAGAAAATTGTTGAGATTCTCCTATATCTGTTATCTTCTCTGCTATTGCTCCTGTGTTATATTGCGTAACTATTGTCTTACAATATCAAGATGTGATTACAAGGCACACATATGTATCAGTAAGTCATTGTATTGTACAAGCAAGATACTTTCATTTTCATGATTATTTGAGTTCATCTTTCCATGTTCTTGTGAAGTGTACTACTCACTCCCATTACTCTCAGTTTTTCTCAGTCAGCTTGCAGAGATGTTTTCTCTGAGCTTGGTGCATCATTTTCAGTGATTTAACTTGGTAAAGTTAGCTCTATAAGTCTACTATATGCTCACAAATTTTCATGTCATTTGGATGTTGCAATCTTCAGTTATGTTCATTTGACGTCAACAGGGTCTGTTCATCTTCACTTCTCTGTCAGGTACCTGACTTTTTCACTCATCTTGTCAGAGACATTTCGCAGTGGTTACTCATCCAAATTCAGTGATTTAAAGCTTGGTGGATTCAGCTTACTGTCTAGTATAACCATATAAATTTTCATAATCATTGGATTCCTACATTTTGAGTTATGTTGATTTTTCTGCTCATTGTTCTCAAACTGTAGCAGCCCGTGAAAATCGGGATGATATCATCAGTTGTTAAAACTCATTCTCAGTGTGTGGTTTATTATGCTAATTGCTGCTGTGCTCAGAGAATTATGTAAAACACTCGACAGGTGTATGAACCAAGAATAGCAAGTTTTCACCTCTGAGCTAACTCCAACTTATCTGTTTTGATCTATCTTTTTGAGAATGATCTTCCAAGGTACATAGGGTGTCTAATACATCCATTGGCAAGCTAAAAGGGCCCACCATATACTTCTGGAGTTCATTTGGCTGGTGTAGATCAAGGATTTTGCAACACCTCTTCATCTTCAAGCACATACCTATCCATCTCTTCACAGTGGTATCAGAGCAAGGTTGGACAACATGGCAGATGGATTTCCTTCATCAATTGACAAATTGGACAGAGGTAACTACTCAGCTTGGTCATTAAGGATGGAAGCTTATCTCCAAGGTAGAAGTTTATATGGTTATGTGGCTGGAGATGAAGTTATGCCAATTTTCAGGAACAAAAGTCAAACAACACAAGAAGAGCAAGAAAGATTGAGCACATGGTGCTCCAAGGATGCTCTTGCAAGGTCTTACCTCCTCAACTCTATCTCAGATTTTTTGTTGCCTCACATTAGAAGTTGTAAGACATCTCAGGAAGTGTGGGATGCACTTGAAGCTTTCTTTTCTTCAAGTACTAAAGCTAGGAAGCATCAACTATGGCTGGATTTCACAACTCTCAAGAAGGCTCCCAAACAAAATGTGATTGATTTTGTCACAAAGCTCAAGGACATAGCGGATCAGTTGGGAAGCATTGGAGAGGTAATAGATGAAGAGCAAATTGTAAGGCAGGTCATCAATGGCTTGAAGGCAGATGACAAGTGGGAAGCATTCACCACGGCTATGGATTTGTACATGGACATGCATGTACCTGATTTCAACACACTCAATGGACAACTACTTACTCAAGAGGCAAAGCTTATCAAAAATGGAGAAAGCTCTAAACATAATCAATCTTCAGCTTTATACACGGATAAAAGCAAGTCTAAAGATAACAAAGGAAAGGCAAAGAAAGTGGATGATGAAGCAGGTACATATCAAGCTAACTATGCAGGTAGAGGAAGACATGGCAGAGGTAGAGGAAGAGGAGGTAGACAAGGCAGGGGGAGATCCCAAGACTCCAACTCATGTTCTATTTGTGGATTAACTAATCATACAACTGAAAACTGCTTTAGGAATTCCAGGAATCAAAGAGGCAGAGGATACAATAGAGGAAGTTATGGCTACTCAAGAGGAAGGTTCAACAACTACCATGGCAACTACAACAACTACAATCATTCAAACTATCAAGGAGGCTACAAAGGAAGGAGAGACTACAATAACTACACAGAAGACTCAAACAAAGAGGATTCATTATTGATCATGAACATGGCTATGCCACAAGGTAAATCTGATGAGCATGTTTTCTACATAGATTCAGGTTGTTCAAATCATGTCGCAGGAAATGTGGCACTCCTATCAGATTTAGAAGATCCAAGGAATAAGCATGAGGTACAAACAGGAGATGATACAAAACATCCTATGGAGAAAATAGGCAATGTCAAAGCACTTGATGGAAACATCAACCTACTCAGTAAGGTACTCTATGTCCCTACCATTACAAAGAATTTGATAAGTGTTGGGCAGATAGTAGAGAAAGGGTTGCAAGTCAGGTTCACAAAAGCAGGAGCATTTGTTGAAGATCCAAGTCAAGGATTCAGAAGAATCGCAAAAGGTGAAAAGACAGGTAGATTGTTCACATTTGAATTACAGGACACTAGAAACATTGCTCTCTTTAATTATGGTAGTCAGACACTCACAGAATTGGAAGTATGGCACAAAAGGTTAGCACATATTGGTGAAAGGTCATTAAAACAAATTTGCAAGGACCAAAGTGTACTTGGACTCCCTAATTTGTCAAAACAACATATGATTTATAAGTGTAGTGCATGTCAATTTGGAAAGTCTCACAGGTTACCATTCATGAAGAAAGGTTATATGCATGGAGATCTCTTGGAGTTGGTTCATACAGATGTATGGGGACCTAGCAAGGAAGCTTCAATATCTGGATCAAGGTATTATGTTTCCTTTATTGATGATTGCAGCAGATGGACTATCCTATTCTTTATGAAACACAAAGATGAAGTTTTTTCATGCTTCAAAAGATATTTGGCTCTTGTGGAGAACCAAACAGGTAAATCACTAAAAAGGCTAAGGTCAGATGGAGGGGGAGAATACTTCTCCCATGAGTTTGATTCTTTTCTTCAAGAAAGAGGAATCAAAAGAGAGGTAACTACAAGGTACACTCCTGAGCAAAATGGAGTGGCAGAAAGGAGGAATAGGATAATTGTTGAAGCTGCAAGGTCTATGTTAAATGAAAAGCATTTACCTAATTACTTATGGGCTGAGGCTATATCTACAGCCACTTACTTGATTAACAGGTTGCCTTCAAAATCCCTTGATGGGATGACTCCATATGAGGCTTGGAATGGAAGAAGACCAAGCTTAGATCATTGTAAAATTTTTGGATGTATTACTTTTGCTCATGTTCCTTCACAGGTTAGAGGCAAGATGGATCCAAAGGCAGAAAGGTGTGTATTTATTGGATATGAAAACAATCAAAAGGGCTACAGGTTATACAATCCTACCAACAAAGGATTCTTGGTAAGCAGAGATGTAGTTTTTGATGAGAACAATTCATGGTATGAAGATTCATGCAGGAAGGTCAATTTACCATATAATCTTGAAGAAGATTTTCCAAAGCTTGGTAGAGAACAACCGAAGATTGAAGAACAAGACACCTCAGAGGATGATGAAGAATCTCAGATGGAAAAGATCAAAGCATGGAAGTCTAAAGGTAAAGCAAAATTGCAGGAACTTGGACATGAGGCAGAATCATCACATCATGGCCTAAGAAGATCTATGAGGGAAAAGAAAAAACCAGAAAGGTATGGGTTTGACACCTCATTAGTAACTAAACATTCTATCTACATAGCACAGGACATAAACCAAGAGGAGCCATCATCATTCGAAGAGGCCAAAGAAAAATCAGAATGGAAGCATGCAATGAAGGAAGAGATTGAAGCACTTGAGGAAAACAACACTTGGGATTTGGTGCCCAAGACTTCATCCATGAAGGTAATAGGCTCAAGATGGGTCTATAAACTCAAGAAGAATTCTGATGGTTCAATTAACAGGTATAAGGCAAGGCTTGTAGCAAAAGGCTTTGCACAAACTCAGGGAATTGATTATGAGGAGACCTTCTCTCCTGTGGCAAAGATGCCTACTATTAGGGTTTTGCTTAGTATTTCCTCTTCCAAGAATTGGAAGATACTTCAACTAGATGTAAAGAATGCATTCTTGAATGGTTGGATAACAGAAGAGGTATATATGGCACAACCACCTGGTTTTGAGAACCAAGTTTATCCTGATTATGTGTGTAAACTTAACAAAGCATTGTATGGTCTCAAGCAAGCTCCAACAGCTTGGAATTTCAGGCTTGTTTCATTCTTGCAGGACAAAGACTTTCAACCAAGCAAGGCAGATCCTTCACTCTTTATTAAAAAGAGTAATTCCGAGGTCATCTACCTATGTGTATATGTAGATGATATTATATTGATAGGAAATGATGCAGATGGTATGAAGAAGATCAAAGATCAGATGAGAGAAGAGTTCAAGATAAGTGATTTGGGTTCACTTACCTACTTCCTAGGTTTGGAAGTTGTCTACAAAGATCATGGTTTGTTTCTCACTCAAAGGAAGTACATTAAGGACATGTTGGCAAAATTCAAGATGCAAGATTGTAAGATTGCAGGTACTCCAATGGAGGTCAATCACAAATTGAGCTCACATGAAGGTGAACTCATAGAGGACATCACATCATATCAAAGTCTAGTGGGTATTCTCAACTATGCCACATTGACAAGAGTAGATATATGTTACAGTGTGAGTGTGCTAAGTCAATTTATGCACACACCAAGGAAACCACATATGGATGCTGTGAAAAGGATTCTCAAGTATCTCAAAGGAACCATAAATGAAGGACTTTATTATCCTTATGTATCTGATTTAGGTTTGAAGCTATTTTCTGATGCAGATTGGGCTGGCTCCAAGGAAGATAGAAGGAGCACTTCAGGTTATCTTACCTTTGCAGGTTCAAAGCTTATTTCATGGTCATCCAAGAAGCAACCCACAATTGCTCTCTCTTCTACTGAAGCTGAATATAGAGGTCTTGCCATAGCTACACAAGAAGCTATGTGGATGAAGACATTATTCAAAGATCTTGGATTGGAGTTTGGAACTCCAACTATTTTTGGTGACAATATGAGTTCTATTCATTTGGCTGCTAATCCTATTTTTCATGCAAGGACTAAACATATTGAAGTTCATTATCACTATGTACGAGAAAAGGTTCTAAGCAAAGAGATTCAAATATCATATGTGTCCACTCATCAACAATGTGCAGATATTCTAACCAAAGCATTGGATGGTACAAAGCTTTGCAAATTCAAGGCTATGATTGGTTTGCAGGTAATCTTGGAAGATTGAAGACCTCAAGCATACTTGGCTTGAGGGGGAGCTGTTGGAGCAAGTCTATGACAAGCCTAAGTATTGGCTTGAGTCCCACAAAGTCATAAAAGAAGCTTCAAAATGAAGACTATGTAAAGTTCACTTGTGAACTACCTCTTGTAAATTTTTGAAGAGTTTACTTAATGTAAAAGTAAGAGAATCTTAAGTGGTTGAGTCCACATGATCAAAAAGGGAAAGAGGAGCCACGAATTTGTGATTTGTGGTAGGTAGAGAATCAAATCAATCATTGATTGATTGGAGAGTGATTGAGGGAAGTTAGCCTCCCAAACTCAACTATAAATAGATGGCAGTTTTAGTCGTGGTTAGAGAGACCTATGTGAAGACCTCCAAGAGCTGAGCTTTATGCCATATCAAGGTGTGATTACAAGGCACACATATGTATCAGTAAGTCATTGTATTGTACAAGCAATATACTTTCATTTTCATGATTATTTGAGTTCATCTTTCCATGTTCTTGTGAAGTGTACTACTCACTGCCATTACTCTCAATTTTTCTCAGTCAGCTTGCAAAGATGTTTACTCTGAGCTTGGTGCATCATTTTCAGTGATTTAACTTGCTAAAGTTAGCTCTAAAAGTCTACTATATGCTCAAAAATTTTCATGTCATTTGGATGTTGCAATCTCCAGTTATGTTCATTTGACGTCAACAGGGTCTGTTCATCTTCACTTCTCTGTCAGGTACCTGACTTTTTCACTCATCTTGTTAGAGCCATTTCACACTGGTTACTTATCCAAATTCAGTGATTTAAAGCTTGGTGGATTCAGCTTACTGTCTAGTATAACCATATAAATTTTCATAATCATTGGATTCCTACATTTTGAGTTATGTTGATTTTTCTGCTCACTATTCTCAAACTGTAGCAGCCCGTGAAAATCGGGATGATGTCATCAGTTGTTAAAACTCATTCTCAGTGTGTGGTTCATTATTTTTTATGAGATTACTCTTGAAAGTTAGATCTTTAAGTTACCTAGACTTCCCCAAGAGTAATTAAGCTAATTGCTGCTGTGCTCAGAGAATTATGTAAAACACTGGACAGGTGTATGAACCAAGAATAGCAAGTTTTCACCTTTGAGCTAACTCCAACTTATCTGTTTTGATCTATCTTTTTGAGAATGATCTTCCAAGGTACATAGGGTGTCTAATACATCCATTGGCAAGCTAAAAGGGCCCACCATATACTTCTGGCGTTCATTTGGCTGGTGTAGATCAAGGATTTTGCAACACCTCTTCATCTTCAAGCACATACCTATCCATCTCTTCATAAAATTGCGACCAAACAAGCTAGTCTTCCTAGTTGTAAGTCAAAAAAGACAACAGACTTCAAAGTTCCCAAGCACTTAAAGAATTATCAAGCTAAGGAACATAAAATAGTTACTTCCATGCCTAAATGAGAAAAGAAAACTAGGAGAGAGTTATGAAAACAAAGAGGACACAAAGAAAGTAGTCATAATCATTGAGGATAATGAAGCAAGATGCTTTTAAATTGAAAACGACTTGTCAAGTTCTGAGAAAGAGGACCTCATACACCTCTTATGTGAATACCAAGGTATCTTTGCTTGCATTTATAAAGACTTAAAAGGAGTTGATCCAAACATTTGTGCATTTTGCATTCCAATGGCATCAAATGTTCAACTAGCTAAACAGAGACCATACACATATAATCAGACCTAATCTTGCAAGATCAAAGGAGAGATTGATAAAGTATTAGCCATTAGGTTCATTTATGAAATAACACATACAAAATGGGTCTCACTTGTAGAGGCTTCCCGAAGAAGAATAACAAAATATGTGTTTGCATTAATCGCAAGAAGGTCAATGTAGACACTATCAAGGATAGCTATCCACTATCCATTGTAGATCATTTGCAAGAGTAGGTATAACTTCCTGGATGGTTTGTATGGTTACAATCAAGTGCTTACCACACTAGAGGATCAACACAAGATCGTCTTTACAACTAAATGGGGCATTTTCTTTTTTGCAAAATGCTATTTGGATTGCCCAACGGCCCTACCACATTTCAAAGGTTAATGTGCCATATGTTCAAGAAATTGCTTCAAAAATTCCTCAAACTATATCTTGATTATGTAGATGCATATTTAGATGAAAACTATATCTTGAAGACTGTTAGAGGAAGCATTCTCTTGAAGGAAAACTATTTGTAAAATGTCAAAAATTTGTAGAAATATTTATATAAATGATGTAAAAATTGAGGAAGAGTCTTCCTCATATGAAATAGGATCATATGTATTTTTTCTAGAATTTTTGGAAGCTCTTAGATAGCATACTTTTAGAATAGAAGGAGAAAAGGACCAAAATTCAAGTGTGAAAAGGGACACTTGAAAAAGCATAAAAGATAATTTCTTCTATTTTGAAGAGGTTGGTTGTATTATTTTGATGCTACCCAAAGTAATGTGAGAGCTTTCCTGCAGAAAATCATGTTTTCTCCTTTCAAGGTCTTTCTTTTGATTTGTTGAGTCTTATCATTGTGTAATCCATGGAATTTGTAAGCTTCCCTTGTGTATTTATGAGTGAGATGAATGAAGATGGATGATTCTCAATGTATTGAGTAAGGAAGTGCAGAAGAACAAAGCTGGAATTGAAAATTCTCAGTTTTTACAAAATCACGATTGTCTCGTCTGTGTGATACAGAAGGGGCTATGGTCTTTGCATACTTCCCGGATTGACAATTTAAAGATGTATAGTTGATCCTTTGTGCTATAATGATTGGAGAGGACAACTCCAAAGGGTAACAACAAACATTTTTTGGCACCCTTGTCGGGGAACAAAGTAAAAGCTTCATTGAAGTCTTGGACCTCACTGGATCTTCCATTGTTGATGGTATTTGGACACATTGAAAAGGTACTACTCTATAATCAAGAAAGAAAAACTGAAAAGGTAGGTTTCTTTGCTTGTCTTTTGGGGAAAAGAAAGCATGAATTAACCTTTAGAGATAAAGAAGTTGTGAATTTTTTGCAAATGGATAGTTGCTCATACCTTTTAAGAGTAAAGTGCAGGTGTGTGGAAAAAAATTGAATCAAGATTGCTAAAGGAAAGGTAAAATGTGATTACCTTTGCATAAGTAGATTGCTTTTGGACTAAGTACCAAGAAAAATTTGTCAAATCTTGGAAAAGATGACATGGTTGCAATGAGGAAAGTCAAGTACAGTAGCTATGTGCAAAATTTCTTGATCCATTTGTTTATCCAAGGTAAAGTAATAATCTTGAGAAAAGATTTATTTGCCTCTTGAAAAAAAAGGTGTTTGAGTTTATCTTTGCATGAATTGATACTTGTACTTCTTAGCACATATTTTCTTGAAAAGCTCTACTTCCAAACTGATTAGATTACAAGCATAAAAGAGTATAACCAATCATGAAACAAAAGATCAATGGATCTTGAAACAAGAAAACCCTAAGTGAAGTGTTTTCCTTGATTTATGGTTCAAAATACTAAAAAATTTCATAAAATCTATTAAAAATCCAAAAAAATTTCTTTTTTCTTAGGAAGTTTTTGAGGAGGATTTGTGTTGAAAAGTGGAAGGGGAATAGTGAAAGAAAAATCCAGAAATTGAAAGAAAAATAAAAAGTATCTAAAGTTGCTGTTAAAATTTTTCAAAATTTTGATCTCTTTGAATGAGTTTGGTGGTGTATAATTGCAGGTGACAATTGATCTGGAGTTGATGAAGAGCATTGGAGAAGACCAGGAGGGAAGAAAAGTCAAAAAGTGCAAAAGAAGGGAAGTTATGAAAAAAACACGATTCTCAACTCAGAATCGTGATTTTCAGTAAGATAAAGAAATTAACTTAGTTGCACTATTGGGTACTGAGGTAAGTAATATTAAAAGGTTTCATAAGTTGCATAAGTGAAGGAAATCAAAATTTCAAAATTTCAGTAAGAATTGAGCATCAAGTGATGAGATTTAAGAATTGAACAACAAAATCGCGATTTTCATTAGGAGAGGAAAGTGGGCAAATTTTGTTGGAAGGGATACAATTTTTTAAATAAAACCACAAAAATTGTAAAAGAAGAAGAATAAAAAAGGTGGGAACTCAAAATTGTGAAAATCACTCACAATCGCGATTGTCTGAAGTCTATAAAAGCTTGAAATCTCAGAAAAACCATTCATTTGAGTGAAAGAGTGAGTGGGAAGAGCTAACAGAATCGCGACTTTTTGCAAACACAGAGCTTTTGACATTTCTTAATCAAGAAAACAAGGTAATCTTCTTCACATTAAGTTTTTGCATAATTTTAAGTTCAAAACTTTGGGAAAGGATCAGAAAACACAGAAAATTGTTGATTGCACTTCTGTTTTTTGAACTTTTTTGAAGGAAAAATTGTCTTGTAGTTGAAAGTTCTTCATTGCATGTTATTATTTTGCATAAGCGCTTTTGATAGTATAAAAGACCTCAGAAAATCAAAAATCAAAAAATTATAAAAAGCAGCACAGAATCGCGATTCTGTGACTAACTCAAAATCGCGATTCTCAGAAGATGAATTTTCATAAGAAAATTGTGATTTTAACGATTGTGAGCAATCATGATCATTTGGGAACATAGAATCGTTACAAACACGATCCTCTACACAGAATCGTGACAAACACGATCCTCTTCACAAAATCGTGACAAACATGCTTCTCTTCACAGAATCGTGACAAACACAATTCTCTTCACAGAATCATGACAAACATGATCCTCTACACAGAATCGTGACAAACATGATCCTCTACACAGAATCGTGACAAACACGATCCTCTTCACAGAATTGCGACAAACACGATCCTCTATACAGAATCATGACAAACACAATCCTCTACACAAAATCGTGACAAACACGATCCTCTTCCCAGAATCATGACAAACACGATCCTCTTCACAGAATCGTGACAAACACGATTCTCTTCACAGAATTGTGACAAACACGATTCTCTTCACAGAATCGTGACAAACACGATTCTCTTCATAGAATCATGAAATAATTGAATGATTTTGAGATCTGGTAATAAATTGTTTACACCTGATAAACAAGAGTTAAAAAGGAAAGAGATAGAGCCAGTGTTAGGAGAATTACAAGGAAGGGATTTAGGACAGACAAATAACATGGAAATTTAAATGAAACAAATGAAGCCTCTAAAACTAGTGATTATAGAAATATCCTCAAGTACATGTATACAAATAGGTTTGGAACCTATGTGTATCAAGATGGTATGCATAAGTTTCTCATTGGGATGAGAAACTTAGAAATTCCCTTAAATATAATGCCAGTGGCTCAATTGAAGGATGGAAGATATGAGGATAGATAGGGATGTGTATCCATATTTTCACAGGATCCAGAAAAATCTAATGATTTAGGGCAGTGTGCAGACAAGAGACCTTGGGAACAAAACCTAGGGCAACCAGACTTGCCAAGACAAAATGAAAATCACACTAATATTGAACAACAAGAAGGTAGGAGAGTACACACTTCCCCAAATCCTTTTGAAAGAGAAGCAGAAGGAATGAATGATTTTCCCATCAGAAGGAGACATCAGTGGCAAAACCATGGAAGAATGCTTAGGCCCTATCAAGTAGCAAAATGCATGAAGAATCAATATGAAGGGTATTCTGATCCTCATGCTCATGCTGCAGAATTCAGACAATTAATTAGGGTAGAAGAAGTAGAGGATTACAAAGTTCAATTTGAAGCATTTGGTCTAACTCTAACCGGAACTACATTATCTTGGTTCATTCCATTGAGAAAGAAAATGTATCCAGATATTGAATCTTTCCTTGAAGCCTGTATAGGGGAATTCTCCAAAACTGGAATTAAATATAGTACAGCTACCTTGATACATAGTTTTAAACAACAAAAAGATGAAAATGTCAGAGAGGCTGCTAGGAGATTCACGCAATACATTGATAGATGTCCAAGAGAAGAGGTACCTTCAATGGCAAGACAAGTGTCTTTGTTCATAGAAGGACTGAGAAGTGCACAATTAAGAACCTTGGTGTATTATAGGAGATGTCCTGATCTAGGAGCATGTGTGAAAGAGGCAATAGACTTAGAGGATAACAGAGGACAAGATTTATTAGCATTTGATCAACCAAGAACAAATGAAGATAAAATTCCTCGAGTTGAAGAATTAGCACAAGCCATTGCTAAAGCCCTAGAAGTTAACACCAAGACAAATTTGATAAACACCAGAATATCAACCAATAAGAAGTGCTATAATTGTGGGGAGAGTCATTTGGTTCAACAATGTCCTTATAATAAACCACAACATATGCAAGATAGGAAAACACTCAAATATTGTACTTTAGAAAGAAAATGGACAAACCATACTAGAGAGGAGTGTTTCTACAATAAACAACCCATCAAAGAAAGGGAATTTATGAACCAACACAACTTACAAAGAGAATCTGGATTTGTTGAGCAACCAAGACCTATACTTGGACAACAACCACCATTACCAACAAATGTAGTACGAGTAAAATACACACCAATAGAAGAAGAAAGCATGCGACTTAGATCATCTTACAAAGAGGATTATCATTTGAGTGAAGGATATCAGGAATATTGGGAAGGATATGAACAGAGAGAACCAGAACTGTAAGTCGTGGACTTGGGAAATGGGATAATTGAAATGGACACAACCACATTCATGTACATAACTAATAATTAGATGTCCAATCAGAAACCCCAATTCAAAGGAGGACAAAAGATAACTTGTTATAGATGCGGGGGGGGGGGGGGGGGGTGGGGGGGTTCATTAGAGACTGTCCACAACCTCCTAAACTAAGAATAGAAGGAGCCTATTGTAAGGATTGTGGTAGGGAACACTTAATAAGGCATTGCCCAAGAAACCCTCAAAAACAACAGAACACATCTAGTAGCATACCATTAAAAACAGTTAACATAATGGAGCAAGAAGAATTGAGTGACCATGATCAAGCAACTGTAAATGATCAAGCAACTGAAAAAAAGGAGAGACACACACAAGATTATAAGAAAAATCCATTTCCAGAAGAAAAGAAAAACAGACAAAAAGGAAGATGGGAAAGAAAGATGAGAATGGGCAAAAATTTGGAAGAAGAAACTATGGAACATCCAAACAATAGCCAAACACAAAATACACAGACTCAGGAAGAGGAAAAAAATTCACAAAGTCTGGAGACTCTGATAAGAGCATATAAAGGAAGAGTTCAAGATGGACCAAACCCTACAAATCATGTGATGTCATATCCTATGCCAGATTTAGAGGATGAAAGAATGCAAAGATGTAAACAAATTATACAAGAAGCACAACTTAAGATTGGGGAAATAAACAATCATCAAAAAACAATTGAAGGGTCAAATGCAGCAGAAACCAGGAAACATCTTGATAAGGAAGATAATTCACAAATAACCTTCCAAATCAATCTAGACAAACATTGTACAATTTTATATCAAACCACTATGGAGGAGATAGTAAAACAAAATCCTCACTTATAACACAATGTGAAAAATTGGGAAACAAAGTCAAAGAGTCTAGATCCACAGCAATGGGAATTGGAAGAATTTTGGTACATACCTATTGACAAAATAGGAGGATACTGTGAAGGAGAAGAAGGGAACTCAACTTTGAAAATACAATTTTGTAATAATCATGCTAAGGCCATATTAGATAGTGGATCCGGAGTGGCAATCATGACCAAACAAACTTGGGAGAAATGGGGGAAGAATGAGCTAATACCCACTAAAATGAGATTACAACTTGCAGATGGACACATAGAAAAACCACTTGGAATATGGGAAAAGGTGATTGTGGAAATATGTGGAATAGAGATAGAGCACACTTTTGCCATAGTTGAATTACCAAAATCTACCTCATATGAAATCATCCTAGGAAGACCATTTATGAGATAGATGCAAATTGTACTAGATTGGGGTAAAGATTGCCTATACCTTCAAAGCAAAGGAAGAATAACTAGAGTAAATTAAAAAAATGGTCAATATTGTGATATGTCCCCTCAGGAATGGTTCAAAGTACATCAAAATCAGGAATTAAGTGAAGAATCTGGGAGTGAAGATCAGAATGACACAGAATCATCAATTTGGAAATGTAATATGATAAGGAATCACACATATAAAAAAGGGATGTTAAAAAAAGAAGATTGTCTAGGAGAAAGGAAATCACAAGATGAAAGTTACATACCACAGAAATTTAAAGATAAAGAGTTTGAGCCTTATGGTTGGAATCAGATTTTGACCACAATAGATTTGGCCAATGATGAATATGTGGGAGTAAAATTCCAAAATGAAGAGGGATATTATATCTTTCACATAGGAATACAAATGATAAAGGTGTCAAAAACAGAGGAAGACCAGGAGGAAAGAATAATATTAAAAAGTGGAAAAACACAATTTCTGGAAGAAGTGGAAGCTATAGATGCTATAAAAGACAAAATCTCAGGACCATATAAAAAAAGTAAACACAAAGAAATAGAAAAAGAACAAGAAGTTGAAAAAAAGAAAAAAATAAAGAAAGAAGATCAACAATTTGATGTACCTACAAACTTCAAGACCTATGAAGTAGAAGACATATGACTTCTAAAAATGAAACCAAAAAGAGAAAACAAAAAGGGGGAGGCATATGACAATGAGGAACAAACTAAGAAGGTGATCATCACTCAAGAAGAGGGGGAAGATAGACACATTGTCATAGCTGATGACATGAAAAATCAAGAGGAAGCATTGAGGAAATTGGCTAAAAATTATAGGGATGTGTTTGCTTACAGATATAAATATTTGAAAGGAATTGATCCTAAAATCTGTGAACATAAGATTCCTATTACTCCTGATGCAAAACCTAGAAAACAAAGACACTATACATTTAATGACAAATACTCTGCTAAAATAAAGGAAGAAATTAACAAATTGCTCGCTGCCAATTTCATCTATGAGATTGAGTATACAGAATGGATATCTCCTATAGTTGTGGTACCTAAGAAGAATGGAAAACTTAAAGTATGTATAAATTTGAAAAAAGTTAATGCTGCAACTATAAGGGATAGCTATCCATTACCAATAATAGACCATCTTTTGGAAAGAGTTGCAGGTAAAGAGGTCTATAGTTTTTTAGATGGTTTTTCAGGATATAATCAGGTGCCAATAGCTTTGGAAGACCAACATAAAACTGCTTTTTCCACAGAATGGGGAATTTATGCATTTAGGGTTATGCCTTTTGGTTTAACTAATGCCCTAACAACCTTTCAAAGATTGATGTGTCACATATACAAAGAATTCCTTAGAAATATAATGGAAATTTATGTTGATGATATTTGCACTTTTTCATTAAAAAGATAAAATCATTTGAAAGATCTAGAAAATATATTAAAAAAATGTAGAACATACAGATTATGTTTAAATCTAGAGAAATGTGTGTTCTTTGTGAGGCAAGGGAGAATGTTGGGTCACATAGTTTCCAGAAATGGAATTTCAATTGATGAGAGAAAAATTAAGGTCATAGTGGATCTTCCAAAACCGATAAATGTAAAAGAAACTTCAAACTTTCATGGGACATTGTGGATATTATAGAGAATTTGTACACAAGTTTGCAGACATTGCAAAACCTTTGTATGCATTGATTACAAAATTTGAATGAACCACAGAATGTGACCAAGCCTTTGAGACTTTAAAAACTTGTTTGGTAACAACACCAATTCTAAAAACCCCACAATGGAATAAAATTTTTCATGTTCATGTGGATGCTTCAAATTATGCTTTGGGATGTGTGTTAGCACAACCAATAGAGGGGAGCAAATTAGACTTTCCAATTGCTTATGCTAGTAGGCCATTGAGTTTAGCTGAAAAAAACTATACAACCATTGAAAGGGAAGGATTGGGAATGATATTTGCTGTAAAAAATATAGACATTCTCTTTTAACCAACAAGTTTAAATTCTTCGTGGATCACCAAGCCTTACTGTACTTGGTAAACAAACCATGCCACACAAGTAGGATAGTCAGATGGTTTCTTCTACTGATGGAATTTGAATTTGAGGTAGTGGTAAGGCAAGGAAAAACTCATTTAAGAACAGACCATTTGTCCAGAATACAAACTAGAGAGCCAAGTTCGCCTTTAGATGATGAATTACCAGATGCATATCTATTCAAAATAGAAAGTATTCCTGAATGGTCCATGACTTTGGTGCCTTTGCTAACCATGGGACCTTGCAGAACACCTAAAAACAACACACATTTGGTGCTACAAAGTAGGAACTTTCTACTACTAGCTGGACATTTGTATCATCTCAATTATATGGGTATATTGGAATATTGTACTCCAAAAGACGAGCAAAAGGAGTATTTAAGGAAAGCTCATTATTGGAATCCTTGCACTCATGCTTCTAGGATAGTCACTTTAAACAATCTTGATAGAATGGGTGTACATTGGCCTACGAAGATTCAAGATGTAGAGAAAGATATTTCTAATTGTTCAAAGTGTCAATCTTTGCAAAATTCAGAAATTACAACTTTGTATTATCCAGATTGGGGTGCAAACATAATTAAGGAGTTAAGAGGTAACAAAAAAGGAGAGCCAGTGAAAGCTAGTGCAGACTCAAGAAATTTACAAATCATTTCTTAGGAATATCAATTGATAGGAGACCGATTGTACAAGAAAGGGATGGATGGATATCTAAGAATATGTGTTCCTGAAGATAAGTATATGGAAATGCTAGAGATGGCACATTCTGGAGTAGCAGGAAGACATTTTTCAAGTGAAAGGACTACTAAACTCATATTATATTCTGGTTTTTGGTGGCCAACTCTATTTCTTGATGCAAGAACATATGTGAAAAGATGCGACATTTGTCAAAGAATAAGTCAACCAAGTAAAAGAGATAATATGCCATTAGTACCACTTATGTCAGCAAGAGCATTTAGTAAATGGGGGTTGGATTTCATTGGACCTATACATCCTCCAACAAAACAGTCCCATGCTAAATATATACTTGTAGCCACAAATTACCTGACCAAATGGGCAGAGGCAAGGCCTACAAAAAGGAATAATGCTCAAATCACTGCAAGATTTCTTTATGAAAATATTATTACCATATTTGGATTACCAATTGAATTAGTAAGTGATAGGGGGACTCATTTTTTAAACCAAGTAATAGAAAACATAACTGAGTATTTCATGATTAGTCATAGAAAGTCAACTCCTTATCATCCACAAGCCAATGGATTAGCAGAAATTACTAACAAGGTACTTTGCACTGTTCTGTCAAAATTGGTAAATACAAGTAGGAATGATTGGGATTTGCAACTTAATCATGTCTTATGGGCTTATAGAGTGGCATACAAAACTGCTATTGGAACAACACCATTTAATTTGGTATATGGACTAAATGGAGACTTGCCTTTGGAATTTCTCATTCCACCATTAAAGGTGGGAAATCAATACAAGTGGATTGGACATGAGTTATCTAAGAGAGTGGTGGAATTGGAGAAACTTGGAGCTTCCAGAATTCAAGCAATTATGAGCATATATGCAGATAAAAGAAGGCAAAAAGCTTATCATGATGTTCATATTAAAGAAAAAGACTTGCAAGTAGGGGATTTAGTTTTGGCATATACAGTGAAGGAACATCAGAAAAAATTTCAGAAGAAGGTGCATGGACCTTATATTATCAACCAAATTAGTAAGAGTGGAGCTATCCAGTTAGCTAATATAGATGGAGAAATCATGCCAAATTTCATAAGTGGATGTAGGGTAAAAAGGTATGATCTTCCCTTAATTGTTCCTGAATGGAGAAGAATACATCAAGCTCAAAACAGGAAAAAAGAAGAGGAAAAAATTAGGTATGAGGCCCAACATGAGGCAAAGGAAAGAATAAGAAAGGCCAAGGAGCTTAGAGAAGTCTTCTTATGTGAAACACCTTCAAGAGTGAGAGAGCATTTCCCTGTTATAACATGAATCTTCATAATGAGCAAATCAAGGTTTTGATAGATTCAGGTGCACAAGTTAATTTGATCAGCTCAGTTTTGTTGGATAAGTTCAAATTTAAAAGGATTAAGAGTAAACTCTTATCAAAACACTGGAAGGTCAGATAATTCAAAGCTTGTCTTCACCATCTATTGAAGTTAAGTTCAATGAAGAATATATGAAAATAGATTGTGAAGAATGGTCTGATCATATGATGACTGAGAAATTGATTTTAGGACAACCATGGTTAAGACAAGGTAAAGTAATTTTGGATTTTGAAAAAATGAAGCTTAAATTGACAATAAATGACAAAAGGTTTTTAATGTTTTTATTGAATTATGAAGAATAGGAAAATCTATAGGACATCAATGACTCAGAATTGGAAGGATTTACTTTTCCACTAGAAGTTGCAATTTCCATGACCAAATCCACTTCAAACAAAAACAAGAGGAAATCTAAGAAACTAAAGGTATTGTAAAGACAAGGGAAAGGTGGGAAGTATGGAATAATCAGAAACATCTAGAGCAAAAACATCTAGACATCAAGACAGAAAGAATGTGGAAACCAAGGACATCAAAGCACTGCTCATCAAAAAAATTTATCAAAACTAAATGGATGTGGAAACCAAAAACTTCCAAGTATTGTTTATCAAAGGGAAATTGTTTTACTCCAAAAAAGGAATTAACAGGAATCAAGTATTTTTGGGTGAAAAAATCAAACCTGCTACAATGGAGAAAAAATAAGGATGAACATATAAAAATAGTGCAGAAGCATGAAAAGCTACAAATGACTGGATTCCTACTAAAGGACTCACAATTTTATCAAGAAGGATTTATGACACTCTTGAAATTATTTCCATGTACCTTACCTCATTCCTTTTTCTAGGAAAAAGAATAGGAGGGGAAGAGATGGAAGAGAAAATCATTAAAAATTTTCTTTTATAAGTTATAAAGCACGAGCAAGATATAGGATTTGGCAGGACTAAGCAGTCACTGTTTAATTATTTTAGTCACTATTTTATGATTATTTCTTTTCTTCTTTTAAATATTTTTTCCATATATTTGTCTAAATTATCTTAAAATCCCATTCATTATTTTCATATTAAAGAAAAGAGAGAAGAGAACACTAGATATCTTGCTACACATGTGATGATCACTTCAAAATTGTTGTACCTATGATGCAAACAAGGAAATCATGGTTTATCTGATATTTGATCTTCTACTTTTTTTTCTCTCAATATCTTTTTATCTCAAAATAAATGTGTTTTCTTTTATATTTCCTATGACTTATGTGGGTGGAGTTTTTTGGTGTAATATGTTATATTTTCTCCAAAATGGTGAATCCAAAGGAACTACCTATTCATGATCTTCAAAGTTGACTCTGTAACTTTGTCAAGAGGACATTGGTTTTTAGACAGTGAAGCAACAGTGGAAAATGTGGAGCTAGAATCTGATGAAGAACAGAATATCCCAGAAGCAGAGAAGATAGCTAAAGAGCTGAAGGAAACTCTCAATATCATTGGTCAGCATATCTTTGCAGTATGAATTGGAGGTCATAAATATACAATGCTATGTCAGGAATTCTACAAATTTCAAAAAGTTATAGCTAATTATAAAAGATGGAAGGCGGTGGGGTTACACAGACTATTGGATGAACCTCTCTTCTTTATAGATTTTGAGAGGGTATCACAAGTTATGTCTAGTTTGTTGGAAGTTGGCAAAGGCAATGATGCATATTTCAGATGTTCAGTTAAGGACAAAGAAAACAAAGAGGTACAGATCACCATAAAAGTAAAACACATGAGGGCAGCTCTTCAATTCTATTCCATGGGAACTAAATTGGATTGCAGTTTTGTCAAAAAGAACAAAGCAACCTATGCTGGATATTCAAAGTTTGTGGATTTCAAAGGAAAGGAAAATGAAGAATTTGCCATCAAAATGTTTCTTCAGTATTTGTGTTTTCCAAAGTCGCCAAGATATACAATGCCGCATAAGCCAGTAACATTGATTATGTTCAATAATAAGGACAAGACCAAACCATTTGGAGTAATGGATGTAACTCCCTACATTCATGACCAATTGAAGGAAGCAGCAAAGCATTGAGAGCAGAGGAAGTTCATGAATGGAGCACAATTTTTAACAAGAATTATATACCATGTTTTAGGTATGGAGGATCAGCTAAAATTGGCTCCAAAAGCTCATTATTTCAGGAGTTTGATGCCAGGAGTTAAAAGTCCTTCAAAGATGATGTCTATAAGAGAAGCAGAAGTCAGACAAGCATGAGGGGATCAGAAACGTAAAGGAAAGGGGTATCAGAAGAAGTTATTCCAGTAAAGAAGAGAAGATTAGATCCACGGAATGTGGTCTTGGAACACGAAGAAGTGACAAAAGAGGAATGTGAAGCAACTCAGAAAGAAGTTCAAGCCTCAAAGGAACCTCATCCACCTCAAACAAGTAAGGAACAAATTTATTCATATTTGACTCAAGGAAATAATAAGAGGGCAATCTATGAAGCTCAGTACTAGAAAATGTTGGAAGATTATTCCTGTAAGGCAACTAATTGGCTACAAGAAGAGGTGGAACATTATGAAGAACTACATGATCAAATGATGGGTGCAGAAACTGAAGAAGTATTTGTCAAAAGGGAAGTGGAATTATTGTCTTGTTTTAAGGAATTACAAGGTCCTCCAGAAACTAGAACTACAGTTGTGATAAAAAAGAAGGTTCAGAAAAAGGCTATCCAGAAAAAGAGGTTAACCAAAAAGAAAAAGGGCAAGGCAGCTGAACATGCACAAATGGAGGAGTCAGTAAAATTATAGAATTAGGAGAAAGCAATTGCAATAGAAGAGCACAGAATGGCCAAACCAGGGATAGCTAGTTCCTCACAATTTTCATCAGATTCAGAAAGCGATATAGAGAATTTTCTTCTCAAGAGTTTAAATCTCTCAATACGCAGCACACCAATAACAACAGTACAAGCCTCTGTAAAGAACAAAACACCAGAAGATTTGAGTCAAAAGTCAGAAGGGATACAGGTCTGTGAAGAATCAACAAAACAAGTTAGCCCTGGGGAGGAAAAAAGGATATTAAAAGGTAAAGAAGTAATGAGGGAAGAAGAGGTTGAAGCAAGGAAAGAATTCCGCAATGGACTAATAGACACAGGATTTCTAGCTATATGGACAAAACCCTCACAACAGCCTCATTATCAACTATATGAGGAAAAACAAGGACTAGAAAGTAAAACACAATTATATAGTCAGATGCAGAGTCAAGAGGATGGAAGCAAAAAAGAAGAAAAGGTTGTACTATCAAAAAGATTAGAAAGAACAAATTTTAAGGAATATACAGAAGGGAAAATAGAAACACAAATAAATCAGAGTATAAAGGAGGTACTTTTTGATCTAAATCATAATGAAGAGTCCACACATACAGGTAATGAGGAAAAGGAAGAAGAATTAGAACTTATGGACATAGATGATCAGGAGGTGGAACAAAAGGAGCAACAATTGAATGATCAGATAAAGAACTCAGTAGAGAGTGACTCAACCTCAATCCAGGGAAACAAAGTCCAGGAAGAGAAAAGACAAGTCATTCAAGAAAAACAACAGGAAATTGAGGAAAAGAAGGAAGAAGAGATGGAAGAAGAAAAAGGCTACGAAGAGGAAGAGAATCAGGTTATAGAATATGAGGAAGAGGATGGAGAAAAAAACGGATGTAAAGAGGAAAAGCAAATAGAAGTGAAGCAAATTGAGTTAGAAACTGGCCTTGAAAGGATACCAAAGGATATCAGATCTGCATGTAAAATCATTATGAGTAACATAGAACAATTCAGACCCTCCAGCAGAAATATGATTATATCAGGGATGGTGGTAGAGTTAGAATTTGTAGAAGGTAGCATGATCATCAAAGAGCAAAATAAAGAAAAGGAGCAGTTGGAAGATCAGATCAGGGTCATCAAGGAAAAGAATGAAATTTTGTTTCAAAGAATAATTTCATTAGAAGAACAAGACGTTCACAGCCAGAATAAAATTCAATTTCTTGAAAACAAATGTACCAAGCAGTTGGAGCATATTAATAAGATGGAAATGGAATTGAAGAAAATAGAAGGAAGATTTAAAACTCTTCAAACCTCATATCAGATCATGGTCAAAGCTAATGAAGACATAAATAGATTGTTGATGGAGGAATGCCAAATGAAAGAAGAAAGTAAGATTGTACAAATAACCTAGGATGAGAGGGAGGAGTTGAATAAAGAAATTCTAAGGTTACAAGCAGAATTGAATGAAGTCAAGGAAATGGAGAAGCAAGCTAGTGTGCATGCTGCTAATGCAATGAGAGGATACAACAATTTACATTTGGATATAGCAAAAGAAAGGAGTGAATGGCATTTGGATATAGCAAAAGAAAGAAGTGAATGGAAATCAGAGAAAGAGTTATTGATATCTCAGAATCAAGGATTAATGTTGATGGTGGAAAAGTTACAAAAAAACTTGGAAGACTCACAAAAACAGGTTGAAGAACAGGTAGTGACCACACAAGCAGAGGAACATGGAGGAGGAGAAGATAACAAAATTCAAAATTTTGATGAACAAGAAGACAAAGCTGTTGAAGAATATTAAGATGAATTTGTTCAAAGGCTTTTAATAGATAGGGAATCAAGAATGGAATTCATAAGGAAAATGCATAATGAGTATGAAGAACAGATTGTAAATTTTGCTCTCAATAAAGGAGTAAGCCCAGATCAACATCATTGGGCAGCTGATGGGTTAGGAATACCTTTCTGTATGATTATGGAAAGTATTAAAAATTATTAGATTGCAAGGGTAGGACTACCACCAAACAGATATTTGGAATATGAAGAAGATATTAATGTCACTAAGGAGTTTTTTGAAAAAGCTAACCCTAAATGGAGGAACAGATGGTTGGATGCCAACAAGAAATGCAGGAAGATCTGGACAGAGGCACCTTTGTAGCTAAAGATAAATCCAACCTATTTTCCAGTAGCAAGAAGAAGGGAATGGCCAGTGTTTTGGGAAAGAAGAAATGCAAGATAGATTCCAGCAAAATGGCTGAATTTTTGAAAAATAGCAGGACCAAAAGCAAGAACATGGCCAACCAAGAAGTATATGATTGATAGAGCAAAATCTGTTATATCCACATACAAAGATGTAAATGATCCAGCTTGTATTTTATTAGTAAGAGTGATTCGACTTGTGGTAGCATGTATAGAAACCTTCACAGACACAAAAGTGAGAACTCTCAATTATATTAGATTCAACTCACCTATAGATGCTTTACTCTTTGACTTAAGTGAAACACCAGATAGAATTTGTTTCATGGCATAGTACAGCAGAATAGTATTTTTGAGAAGCCATTATCTTCAAATCTTTGAGGATGCTTTTGACTATGGATTTTTTGAAAGAGAGTCAGAAATTTTTGGGAATTTATCAGTAGTCACTAAATCAAGACTCACTGCATATGAAGCTACTTATACAGAATACTTGAAGAAGGATGTGATAGACAAACCAGAGGTAGCAGTACAATGGAGGAAAGCTTTGTTTGAAATGGTGACAATTTGAACATTATAGAAAGAAAGAGCCATGACTTGTTATCTTAGGTTTATCAAAGAAAGAAGAAATAAAGGAAGCTCTCATTACTTGTCCATAAGAATATTTTTTGTCAGGAGCCAAAAAGTCTAGGAGGGGAAGAATGTTAGAGGAAGCATTTTCTTGAAGGAAAACTATTTGTAAAATGTCAAAAATTTGTAGAAATATTTATAGAAATGATGTAAAAATTAAGGAAGAGTCTTCCTCGTATGAAATAGGATCATATGTATTTTTTCTAGAATTTTTGGAAGCTCTTAGATAGCATATTTTTAGAATAGAAGGAGAAAAGGACCAAAATTCAAGTGTGAAAAGGGACACTTGAAAAAGTATAAAAGATAATTTCTTCTATTTTGAAGAGGTTGGTTGTATTATTTTGATGCTATCCAAAGTAATGTGAGAGCTTTCATGCAAAAAATCGTGTTTTCTCCTTTCAAGATATTTCTTTTGATTTGTTGAGTCTTATCATTGTGTAATCCATGGAATTTCTAAGCTTCCCTTGTGTATTTCTGAGTGAGAGGAATGAAGATGGATGATTCTCAATGTATTGAGTAAGGAAGTGCAGAAGAACAAAGCTAGAATTGGAAATTCTCAATTTTTATAGAATCGCGATTGTCTCATCTGTGTGATACAGAAGGGGTTGTGGTCTTTGCATACTTCCCAGATCGACAATTTAAAGATTTATAGTTGATCCTTTGTGCTATAATGATTGGAGAGGACAACTCCAAAGGGTAACAACAAACAAAGACTTAGGTGCATATTTAGATAAAAATTGTATCTTGATGACTTAGGTGCATGTTAGCAACAGTCAAGCCACCCAAGGACCCACAAGACAAGGAAGCCAAAGAAGGGAGTCAGAGCAAGGATTAAGCAGGTAAAGTAGTCAACACAGATCTTGCAAATAGGCCCTTAACTTTTTCCAAATATTTCCCAAACAGTGATTCTAGTCACTCCACACCATTATAAATACCATTTCATATTTTTGTAGCTCCATTTTGTGCAATCCAAGGAGTCCTTGAGCTTGAGGAGCATTAGAAGTACCTACCTATCAATTCTCATATCTTTTAGACTCCGTTTGAACCCTCAAATAGGCCCTAGGACCTAATTTTTAACTACGCTGGGCACTAGGTCTGGACAGGGCCAAAGCTAGTAAAAAACTATAAAAAGAGCTAGAGAGCTCATTTTTGAGGCTAGCTTGTGGTAGAATTGAGCTTGTAAGAGCACTTTTGAGTAATCTAAAGAACTCCATTGTCTTTCTCTTTGTTCTTGCCTTCTGTGCACGTGTGTGTGTGTATGTGTGTGCATGTTAGTGTGCTTCTCACTCACACACTTGTGCCATCACTTGTTCGAGGTCTTCATACCATCCTCACGTCTTCCCGGATTGACATTACAAGAGGTGCTACTGATCACTGAGCTACACCAAATTTTGGCACCGTTGCCGAGGATCGAGATTTGAGGACGAGCGTGTGATGGTAAGACGTAGAGTTGAGACGTTGGCATCATAGGTATTTTCTTCACTTTTAGCTATTTCCTTTTATTTCCACCACCATCATCATCATCATCACCATCTCCCACCTCCATCTCCATCATCGCAAAAATTTCAGTTTTTTGGTCATATCCCCACTCCCATACCATTTCCCTCATTTCACTTGTGAGAGAGAGCAAGAGAGCGTTTGCATGCTTGTGCTTTTGCGTGTTTTTTGAGATTTTCTATAGGAATTAGCATCCCCAGCAGCTGCACCAACTTCAGTAGGTAAAAATTTTGACCGTGTAGGTCCCGAGGTGTTGACCTCTATCAATCGCGATCGACAAAAAAAGTGATCCTTTTGCTAAACAAAGTGCATAATCATGATGTGTAGGCCTAGAGCATCCTAAATCTGTGTTTAAAATTCTAAAACTCCTCTATTTTCTGTCAATCATGATCGACACGTCAATCAGGATCGACAAATGATGACGGACACTTGTCTACGGACCTGTCAATCGTGATCGACACATCAATCACGATTGACAGAGTCAACGACCGACTGACCACGATGGACACAATTTGTGCATGCCACGTGTCAATTGCGATCGACCCATCAATCGTGATTGACCCATCAATCATGACCGATAGTCCCGATGGACCTGTCAATCGCAACTGACCCAGTCAACGACGGTTTGACCACGACCAACAGAGCCCTCATGTGCCATGTGTCAATCGTGATCGAGCCATCAATTGCGATTGATAGCCCCGACGGACTTGTCAATCGCGACTAACCCAGTCAATGATCCTTTGACCACGATCGACTGAATTTCTGAGCCACGTGTCAATCGCGATTGACCCATCAATCGTGACTGATAGCCACAACGGACCTGTGATCGCGATTGACACGTCGATCGTGACTAACACATCAATTGCGATTGACACACCTTTTGATCGCGATTGACGGGCGAATTCGGCCATTTTTTAGGGCAAAAATTCTTGGTCCATTTTGGGGAAACATTTGGGAAAAAATTAAGGGTCATAAGAACATATCCGAGCCTTAGAACACAGTGCGAGTTATTCCTGTTTGTCTGTTAGCCTGCTTTGACCCTATTTTAGGCCCAGAACCCTGAACTCGCATAACTTTCTCATACAAAATCCATTTGCTGTGATTTTGGGTTTGTTGGAAAGCTCGTGGGGAGTACTACCCAGGAGGAAGAAAACAGAGGGATCTTTAGAATTGTTTTCCATAAAGGCAAAGGGCAATTTGGTCTGTGAGTTACATGAATGAAAGTGGTATGTTGTGTCAATTGAATTTAAATCTTGAGCTAACTTTGGGAATATTACAGGTCCATTGAGAGCATTGAAGGGCGTTCTAAGCAAGAGTAAGTGTGAGCTTGGGAACATGCTTCCTAGGCACACAAGGGCAACCAAGGAGAGAAACTAATGGTTGGAAATTCTCAACACCCTCTGTCAATTCCTAGCCTAGGCTAAGTATGGATAGAGGTTTTGATTCATTAGGGCTATGTTAAGCACGATCAAGTCCAAGAACTCTAATCACTCAAGTGCAAGATCAAAGAGATTACATTTGCGAAACAACCTAAGGGAAAAGAATTTAAATCAAGCGACTAAACTCAAGTACGATAAAACCTAAGTGTTCCTTGTGACGAAGATTGATTGGACAAGAAGTGACATTCTAAGAAAAAAAATAAAAAGGACAAGTGAATAATACAAAAGAACTCAGCAACGAGGTTGTACGTCGGAAAATTGGGGGTATTCAATTAGGCATATGAACCTTAGATCAGGATGACACCTAGGGAGAGATAGACAGAGTCTTAGGTCTTCAGAGGCTAGTGTCAATCATATTGTTAGGTCTTGGGCCCAACAGTTGAGCCATTATTCGCACTACCCTAGCTCTGAAACTAATGAATCAAAGATGTCTCATGCTATGGAGAGATCCACAGGAAGTTCAGGCGTGCCATACTTACAAAGGGTTGAAGGCCCTTACAAGACACAACTTGAATACCTTAGGACCAACCGATTAGGTGCTTGCATCTATGAGGACAGCCTAGGAAGATTTGTGGTCCAGATCAAAAACCCAGATCAACCCATTGGACTCGAACATCCAGTAGTCAAGTCTGAAAATGGTGCATACCTGGACAAAGAAGGAACCATATACGTAGTCACCAGTCACCCAGATAGGACAAACGAATTCAAGAATGTGATTCCAAAGACGGACATAGGTGACCTAGAGCAGGGGAACATATGTGTAGAGCCCAAAACCCCTCGAGGCAAATCAGTTCTAATAAGAATCCTCAATCCTGAGTGGGTTCCCCAAGACAATAAGAGCATAGATTTGCTCTTGCACCGAGAGACGATGAAGCCTTTTGGAGGTATAAGCCTGATCAGTCGAATGAGGTAGGAATGATCACAATCTATGAGTTCAAAGATCCTGATAGGCCAGGCAAGGTGACTTATTTAGACAATACTTCAGAGAGGATCTTTGTGGTCATAGAGCATGGTAGGCATGCCTACACTTGGAAGAGTGAGTTTATTTTTTCCCAACCAAGATCTAACATCTCTTATGGCCACCAAGGAGCTAGAACATCCCAAGCTCATGGAGCTCAAAGGGACAGAAGTAGAGACAGGCCAGAGGTAAGTTTCGCCAACCCCTTGGGAAGAGAAAGGATGAGAACAGAGACAGATAGAGTAGAAACTGAGAGACCTAGAGCCCTAACAAACCAAAGAAATGCTGATGAATTCCCTCTACCAAGACCTAGAGAGCACACAAGGACTTTGAGACCTACACAGCTAGTTAAATCCATGAAGAATTACTTCGATGGCACTGGAGACCCATATGATCATGTGGCTGAGTTTAGGAAAGTCTTGAGACGTGAACAAGTTGAGGACCTATTCACGCAGTATAATGCCTTTGGTCTAACCCTTAGGAACACCGCCCTTACATGGTTTCAACCACTAAATGAGAGACAGTTCAAGAGCATAGGCCAACTTCTAGAGGCTTTCATTACTGAATTCTCTAAGAGTGGCATAAGGCATAATACTTCCTCACTGATTCATAGCTTCAAGCAGACACCTCAAGAGACTGTTAGACTTGCAAGAAGAAGTTTTAGACAATATCTAGAGAGATGTCCTGTTCCTGAGTTACCCACACCAGCCAAACAAGTAGCATTATTCCTAGATGGACTGCTAAGTACAAAGTTGAGATCATATGTGTACTTGAAGGACCCTAGGACCATAGAGGAGTGTGTACGCATGTGCATTGACATTGAAGATAACCTAGGGGAGGAATTAGAACTTTCAAAAATCTACAAAGATTCATATATTTCTACTAGCCTCTCTTCCTCGCAATCCACATCTATTGAACGTGTGCCCCTACGGAGGGTTTTGAATGGGAAGGACATGCACCACCCTGAGTTCTTGCGGTCTCCCGGTGAGTTGTGGTTCGAGGAGGAGAGTTTGCATATCCACTATTTGGGCACTGGATCTGCCTAGGAACTAGTTCCTGTTGCTTCTGCCATGTTACTTCTTGTTTGTTGGTTCTCTGAGAATATAGAAGCATGTTTTAACATTGTAATGGACAAGATAGAACAATTTTTGTCCCGTTACAACATTAACATGAGGTTAGTGATAGGTTAGTTAGTCAGTGAGTGCTCGGTTATTGTGAGTGTAGTTAGTAGATGAATTGTCATATGGGCTAAATGGAAAGATGCAGCGTGAGAATGATGCAGTTAGTAGGTAGAGATGAATTTACAAGTGGGGTCGGGGGGTTTATTACAAGCTTTGGGCAACCAAATACAGTGGATGGCTTTTGGTTTTGGTTCTGTGGAGACTCTGGGGGCTTTATGAGAGTTTTGCTTGGAAATGAGGCTTTTTAGGGACCCATTCACAAGTGATTATGCTCGTGCTCATGGGTAAATATGTGTTCCTGCATGTCGAATAAGAGTGGGTATTAGTTGTCCGAGTGAGTGAACCATGATGTACATGGTGTGGTCTGTGTGTAGTTATTTGAGCCCGCAAGCAAGCCTTAGGCACCCAAATTTATCTTGATTGTGGGTCAGCCTTCGTCGACTTCTTGGGTACCCAGATAGTCTTTAATTTTGTCGAAGAATTTTTGAAAGACTTCTTATTAGTGTCCTGTTGTTGATCACTAATATGAAGTTGAGCCAGTGGTTGTGACTGCGCCGCAACAGGTTGGTCCTCTTTCTGCACCCACACTTGTTTTGGTGGCTGAGACACTATGCTTCGTACTTTCTTTTGGCCTTGAGCACAGGTCATCTGCTTCCTTTGCATTTGATCTGCCTTTGGTTGTCGTATCCCTCTAGCCTTTGGAATAGAAGGGAGATCCATCATATCCTTGACTTCCTTGTTGAGACAATCATTCCTCTGCATCAAATAGTTTTGGACAAGAATAGCATTGTCATCTTCATGTGTACTCTTGGAAGGACCAGGAGTATGTGCCGTTCCTAGTTCCTTGAGTGCTTCATTTTCTAGCTCAATCGTAATGCGGTTCTGATTTACCCAGACCTGAAGAAGTCCACTTCTTAGGTTTAGGTTGACTGCGTGATCATAGATCCAATCTTGACCCAAGACAAGAGGCTTAGTGAGGTCCTCATCTTGACACACTAGTACCTTAACTGTCATAAGAACATCTTGAATCTAGAGGGGAAGTTCCACCTCGCCCATGCAAGGGGTTTCCACACCTCCCAATCCTATGAGATATGCTTCTACAGGATTGACATTTAAGTTCAATTCTTGACAGTAGGAGAGTTTAACAACACTAGTGGCTGCACCTGAGTCAATCAAGGCCCGGACGGTTTTTGCATTCTTTCCTTGTCCTATCTCTAAGGTTACAAAAGGACGTCGATCAATTATTCTATAAGAGCTAATACTTGAAACTTCACACATAGCCATATGATACCTTGGATCTGCATACGCTTCTGTCCTAGACTGATCTCTACCTTGTATTCTCAACTTCATTCTTTGAATGCGTTCCAAGGCTTCTGCCTGTGCTTCTTCTCAAATTCGTTTTTCCTCTTCTTTACGTTTCTTGGTAGTGTTGAGTCGATTGAGAATTTCCTCAGTGAGGGGTTCTTGATATAACTTGACTCTGCATCCGCTAATGTAACTAGGAAGAACATCCCCCTCTAGTGTAGCTAATTGAGTGGCTCCACTCGTTGAGATCGTATTTATGATCATAGGTCCATAACCTCTCTTCTCTAGTTTTCGTGCATGTTGCTTCAAAGTATAGACTAAAACTAGGTCTCCTGCTTTCAAGCCCTTATCCTTCACATGTGCATCGAAATATGCTTTTTACCTCTTCTTGGCTGCATAAATTCCTGTTGCAGCTCTCAATCGTGTTTCACCTAATCGTTCAAGATCGAAGATTCTAGAGGAGAGTTCATGGCCTATCTAGTCATGCTCTTGTGCTACTTTCAATGTAGGTATCAAGAAGTCCGATGGTAGCACTACGTTTTGGCCGAACATCATCTGAAAGGGCGTGGCTTGGAGTACCGTTTTATAAGCAACTCTGTATGCCCAAACAACATGGCGTAGCTATTTATCCCAATCAGAGCGTTTATTATTCACTAACTTAGTCAGCACATTATAGAGAATCTTATTGGTGCTTTCGCCTTGCCCATTAGCTTGTGGATGATAGGGGGCAGACTTCTTGTGTACTACCAAGAATTCTTGGAGAAGATTTTCAATGACTTCATTCAAGAAGTGAGTGCCTCTATCACTTACTAGCTCTATAGGTAGCCCGTATCTTGTGAACACATTCTCAAATAAGAACTTAGTTTTTGTTTGAGCATCGTTCTTCGTGGTCGCTTTTAAATCTACCCATTTGGTTAGATAGTCTGTGGCTACGATGATATATTCAGCATGAGAACCCTTAGTTGGGGGGTTAATGGGACCTACAAAGTTTATTCCTCACTTAGAGAATGCCCGTCCACCCATCATAGGTTTCAATGGCATCTCATCCTTGCATATAGGATACTAAGTTCGCTGACAAACCTCACACCATTTCACGTAGGTATGTGCATCCATGTGAAGGGTTGGCCACCAAAGACCTGCAAATAGTATTGCCTTGATCACCCGATGTGGTCCAAAATGTCCTCCTGGTACACCCTGGTGAGAAGTTTCCAAAATCTTCAGATATTCGCTCTCATGGACACATAGCCTTAAATATCCATCTTTTCCTTGCTTGTACAAATTATCTCCAATAAGTGAGTAGTCTAGGGCTTCTTGTTCTAAACTTCTTTGCCTGGTCAATGTCATATCTTGAGGGAATGTTTTCTTCCTCAGGAAGGCTACTAGTGGTTCACTCCAATCTGGTATTAGAGACAATTGATAAAGAGTACCGTGCTCCACGGGTGGTCTAATACGACAGACGGGGCATTCCTTGCACCACTTATGGACATCTGCTTCCATAGTCGACCAATCCACTCTGAGTCTCCTTAGTGTCTATAGGGTTCGTTGCCTTGAGTAGTGTTGCTCTAATGCACCTACATCTACTAATTGCAACCATTTCGCGTACTCATCCTCTTCCACACAGCAGACTAATATTCCTTGATCTGTATGCTTGTACATATTTCCTGCCATGATATGGTACTTCTGAGCTTTTACTACCTCTCTATCTTGAGTGTTTATTACTGGGTGGTTAGGCCCGTATGTCAATACTGGCACTAATGTCTTAGCCCACTGAGGTACGACTTCCAAATTAAACAAGTAAGCATCAGGAAGGTCATCTAACACTCCTTGTGGGGCCTCTCCGGATGTGAGCCTTGAGAGATGATCTGCTCTTAAATGAGTCTTGCCTTTTCTCACCACTACCTCAAAGTCATATTCCATTAGTAAGAGGAACCATCTTACTAATCTACCGGTATTGCATGGCTTGTTTACCAAGTACAAGAGTGCTTGATGATCAGTAAAAAATTTAAACTTATTTGCAAGTAAATAGTGTCTAAACTTTTTAACCGCATATACCATGCCTAATCCTTCTTGTTCAGTGGTGGTATAATTTCTTTCAGCTGCATTTAATTGTCTACTAGCATAGGCAATTGGAAGATCCATATTACCTTCACCAGTAGGTTGTGCGAGTACACATCCAATAGCATAATTGGATGCATCCACGTGAACATGAAAGGGTTTATTCCAATCTGGTGTGCTTGAGATTGGTGCTGAATATAATCTTCTCTTGAGCTCGTTGAAGGAGTTTTCACATTCATCAGTCCACTCAAAATTGGTCAAAAGGCCATATAGAGGCTTTGGAATGATGGCATACATGTGAATGAATCGGCGATAGTACCCACAATGCCCCATGAAAGCTTGTACTTCCTTGACATTCTTTGGCCTAGGTAGCTTTGAAATAGCTCTCACTTTCTCTTCATCAGTGGATATGCCATTCTTTGACACTATGTGTCCTAGAATCTTGCCTTGCTTGACCATGAAAACACACTTTTCTAGGTTCAGGTAGACTTGATATTCTCTACATTTGTCAAAGATTTGCCTGAGTTTAGGTATATGTGTTTGTCTAATGTTGGAACAAGCACAAAGATCATCAACATAGACTTCTAAATTCTTTCTCAGGAATTCTTTAAACACATGACACATCAGCCTCTGAAAGCTAGCGGTGCATTGGTGAGACCAAATGGCATTACTCGAAAAGCAAATATGCCCCACTTTGTGGCAAAAGTGCTCTTATGATGATCTTCTGGAGCAATGGCTACCTGATTGTATCCCGAAAATCCATCAAGGAAGCTGTATACTTCTTTGCCTGCTACCCTTTCTAATAGATGCTCAGTGATAGGAAGCAGATAGTTATCTCGAATGGTGGCTGCATTAACCTTCTTCAAATTAATTCATACACGTAACTTTCCATTCTTCTTGGGCACCACTACAATGGGGGATACCCACTCTATGTGCTCAATTTCATAGATGAATCTAGCTTCAACCAAGCGATCTATCTCTTCTTTGATCTTGGCAGCATAATTATCATTATATGTGTATGGCTTTTGTTTAGAGGATTTGGCATCTGAGGTCATGGGGATAGTGTGTGAGCAATTGTCAGGGTCTACACCTTTTAAGTCCTTGTAGCTCCAAGCGAATACATCTCTGTATTCTCTTAGCAAGGTTATCAACTCGTGCTCTTCTTCTTCTATCAGGTCATGTCCTATGTAAGTGCATCTCTCCTCTCCTTCTTCTATGGGTACAACTATTTTCTTGGTGGTTTCCTTGTGATCATAGGCCTCTCTTGATTGTGCCTCACGTTTAGGCATTCTTATCATGACCCTCCTATCGTCTATCTCGTATTTTTTAAAGTTTTTCGGGACCTCAAACAATGATTCTTCTTCTTCTGGCATGACTTCTCTCTTCTTCCTTTTCTTGCCTTCGCTCTTGGCGGTCACTTGTGTGGTTAACCTCACATCATTCATAATTTCCCCGTGTCTCTGAGGGTAAGCTTCTACTTCATAGAAGTATTCTTCATCTGATGCAAAAGGTGGGTCTATAGTGATTGACTCTAGATCTGAGTCACTTGCATCCTCAAATGCATCAGTGCTAAGTTCGCATTCTTCAAGAACCGAATCACCCATGATTGGCTCTATTGAGAAGACTAAAATATCATAGCCATCCTCATCACAGTGGGGTGTCCATTGTTCTTCATTGATGGCTACATCCATTGTTGCTAAAATCTTTGCCCAGCGTGAGGTTCAAATTCTTCGTCAAGAAATAATATATGTGCATAGGTTGGGTCTTGAATTGATCTATGGGTTTCCTTTGCACCTATCTCTCTAGCCTTTTCTCTCTTCTCTTCTTCTACTGCTACTTTACACATCCATAAGTGAGTGTCTTCATGAATCCATGAGGATCCTGATCCTATGGAATGCACTGACTCAGTATCATCTTTGGCCCTATGGATGGGATTCCATTGGATGGGAGGGACATCTCGATGAGAGTAATCCTTGAGATTAACTTTGGTCATGACACCTAAGTGTTGCAAGTATAGAGAATTGGTTCCCCAATCTTGTACCACTTGCAACTGTCGCATAAATGGTCTTCCCAAAATCATCTCATAGGCATGATTTTTGCTAAAGTCACATATAGCAAAGGTATGCTCAAACTCTACACCACATGTAGTGAGAGTTATTCCTTCTAGCAATCCTAAGGGTCTCTCAATGTGGCCATCGGCCATATGCCATTTCATTCTCGTCGGCCTGAGTGCTGGCTTGCCCCATCGCTTCCATAGGGAAGTGGTAGCAATTGCAACTCCTGCACTTGAGTCCAGAACTGCCTTGGTTGTGTATCCCTGATGGGTAATGGGAAGATAGGTGTTTCCTTCCTCTCCTTCACTCATGTCTCCTATCTTGTCTAGAGGTATTTCTGGCACTGTTCTATGAGATCCTACCTGGGAACGAGGTTTGGCTATTTCAGGCACTTGATTGGCTATGTGTTTCCATAGTTCTGGCCTAACCTTGAGTAATTCTTCTAAAGTGAGATTGCACTGCAGTTTAGCGTTCTTTACGACCTCTGTGTTCCTAGGTATAACTGAGTCTTCGTTTCTTACCATGACCGTGGGTGCTCTCATGCAAGTAGACTTTGCTTCCCATGGGCTTGTGAAATGGGGTAGTTCCTGTAAGGAGTTAGACTCAAAGTCTAATTTCTCCTGAGATTCGGTGTTCTTCTCTCCATCAATGGAAGGGATATACAGTGGGAATTGATCATGAAAGTCATCCACAAGTTCAATGGGAGGAGGAACTTCACTTTCTTTAGCCCATTTCTCTTCTTGAATCTCTCGTAGGAATTCTGGTGAATACCTATTCATAGAAGAAGAGGTGTCTGGTTCAGTGGAATTAGGCACATAAGCTTCCTGGGGAGGAATGCTTATTCTTTCACTTGCCTTGTCCTTACTTGGAGAGGTGGCTTCCTTATCCGCTCTTGCAATTATGATTTCTAATCTCTCCAACAGTCCATCAAAGTGCAGTTGTGTCTCAGCTGAGCAAGAGTAGTTGAAGAGGCGACTGGCTTTAAACATGGTCTGAGCCAGTGCTACCATTTTAGCGCAAAATTTTGTTCTTTCTATCTCTAGATCAGCTCTAGGGTAGCACTTGTCATGATCTGTCGTGTTTGGCCCTTCTTAGATTCTGGACTGATATGTTTTAAGCATCATGTCTATGTCCTCTAGAATAGGGTCAGCTAATACTGATCCTACTCTAGGGGGTGGTGGAATTGGGTGAGGTGGGTTGGAGGGTGATGGAGAATGTGGTGATAGGGATGAAGGTGGTGGAGGTATGTGAGAGTGTGTTTGAGAGGTGAGTTCAACAATTTTGGCCTTTGTTTCTCTTATGCTCTCCCCTAATTTGCTCATCTTCTTAGACCATTGCCTTTTCATCCTTTCCCGACTACCTATCTAGGCTCTCGTTCGTTTCTTGGTTATGCTCTCAGTTTCACTAACCTCGACACTCTTTTCTTGGCCTAAACCTTGGTTCTACTGCAAAGCCTGAGCTCTCGTGACGACTTGCACTGGTGCAGTGGAAGTTACACTCCCTGAAGAGTCTATGACTAACCCAATAACGTTAATAGGAGTGATTTTTGGCATGTTATTGGGGTTCTTTGGGTAGTCTCGTAAGAGATGCTCTTTTCCGCAATCTTGACAAAAGCCTTGGATTGTTACTGACTGGGGTTGTGTAGGTGCAGGCATGGGAAATCACGAATGAAGTGATCTCCCTGACATCGGTAGCATGGTCCTCTAGAGACTGGGGGTCTTACTTGCCTAGGTTGAGGTCTAGAGTTGGGGTTTGTGTACATGACATTTGCATACTCAGGCTCCAACTAGGTTCACTAAGATCTTGAGAGTAATATGATTCGTTATGCTCAGGTGACTGCATGTAGTAAGCCTGTGGACTATCCATGTGAGTAGAGTCAAAACTATGATCTCTTGGGTCACTTTCTAAAATCAGTGGTGTCACTGGCACTATGGCTCTATTCAGTTCTCTTCTGCAGCTACGTACTTTACTGGAATCATGTTGGATGGGGTTGGAGGTTGCTGAGCTAACACAGGCAGAGGCCTTTGCTGTGTTTGGTAGGGTTGTTGATAGGGTTGCTATGGTCTACCATATTGCTGCGGAGGGTATTGATTCTGGTATCTTCCCTGTTGTGGATAGGGCTGAGGGTAGGTTTGCCTAACTACTTGCATATTGTATGGGCAATCTTTGCGCAGTGTGATTAGTGTATCTCCATTCTATGGTGGAGTATTGGCTACCAGGATTCACTTGGGGTTGAGCCATAATGGGACATACATTTGCCATATGGTCACCTCCACAATTATAGCATCTTTTCACAAGGGCAAATCTTGGAATTTGCTTGCCAGAGACACCTAGCTTTTGAGCTATCACAAGTTGGCAAACATGCACATTGGTTCAGTGATGTTGCAGGTCCATTGGGTGACGCCGCCTACTTTTGGGAAGCAGAAATTGAATTTAATGGCAAATGGGGAAGATACCATTTCTTTACCCATGAATTTGAGAACTATGAGGATGAAGAAGTAATGAGATCTGTGTGGACCAAAACGGGCTTGGATAGCTACTTTTGGGCACTCTTACCTAAGCCTGATTTCTTGCGTTGCTCCTACCTGATTAGTACCATTACCCCTAGAAGAGCCAAGGGAGGCGATAGTACCTTTGTGCTACCCTCATTAACACCAGGACACGAGCTAAAAAGATTCAAACTGACACTCAACCTAGTACGGGAGGCCTTGGACATGCATGGCATGCACATTCCCACAGAGAAGGAAACATTGATCCCTAGAAGAATGAAACACAAAGATCTTAACAAGTTAAAGGATATGGTTGCTATGACACCTACCATCGCCCTCCACCTACACACAATCATGCAACACTTTGCCTTTCCAGCCCAGGAGCGCTTCACCATGCCACCCAAAAGAATTTGGTTTAGCTTGTACTTGGCAGAGACAGAAAACCTCACAATCAATCTACCCCATTGGATCATAGATCAAATCCACCTAGCACATCAGCGCTGGAATAAGAAACATAAGAATGTGCTTCATGGATGTTGTGCGCTGAGAAGGATCATTTACAGGTGCTTAGCTTATGATGTGCCTATTCAAAGAGCACTAGTGTGGTCCCGAGCCCAGGAATTCCAGCGACGGCTATCAACAACAGGGCCACCTTCAAAGAAAATGAGGGGTTCAGTTCAAATACCCTGTGCACAAGCAAGGGGTGCCACCCTCACACTAGAGGTGACACCACCTCAAACGAGACGTGTCCGACCATTTACTATTCGCTTACCCAGACCAAGTGCAGAAGGACCCAATTCAGTTTTCCCTCTAATTCCATCAGACTTGGAGGTTACACCCTGGGTGATTTGACGGATGAAGAAATTTCCCGCATGATTAATGAAGCCAATCTTGAGACAGAAGCAGAACGGACCCAAGGACCACAACCAACCGTAACGACTTCAGCTCCTACCCAACCTAAAGTAGTGGAAGTAGATGAGGATGAAGAAGAGACTGAAAAAGAGGAGGCTGATGAGGAACATGACCAAGAGAAAGCAAAAATTACAGAACTAGCAAATGCACCAGCATATACTGCGCAAATCAAAAGATTATATGAGACTATGAAGAGACTCCAAGACCATCACAAGCTGTCCTTGGAAATAGGAAAAATGCTAATAAGTCAGATGTTAGGAGAAGAAGGAGTGGACGAAAATGTTTATTGAATCCCTAAACCTGCACGCGGACGTGCTAGGCCTGGATGAAGCCATTCATTCAGCTATGGCTTATATTCATCGCTTTGAGAAATGAGTGCCTACCCATCCCATGCGCTCCGGGAAGAAAATTCACATAGATGTATCAGCACCAGGAGATACCACACGGATAGAAGAACATTAGGCAGCACCACTATCACCACACTCCTCACCTCTCACTACACAATTCACTTCACCATATGACACTACCACCCCAACTTCCACAATCACCACATATGTCATGGGAATTCCTCTCTCTCGAGGCATCCAATTCGGAGGAGTTACCATGCCCACATTCACAACATTATTCACGAACATCACATCCACCCCACCCACTATCCCCATCTACACGGTCACTCACACTTTTGACACCATGGAAACGTCACCAGCCACGGCACCACTTCCTCCCCACATAGCCACAATCCCCCATACCCCCTCCACCCACGTCACCACTTGACTCTACATCATTCACGATTCCCTTTCCCTTCCCCATTCCCCCTGCATCCTCTCCTTTCCAAGCATCCTTAAATGTAAATATTGTGTTTTCTACTTTACATCAATGCGTATATCAACTACAGAGCGAATATCAGACTCTCGAAGATCATCATCGTCAATTAAACATGGATCACCAACAACTACAGAGGCGGCTCGCGACTATAGAAGAAGAAAACGCTGACCTCAATCAACGCTACACCACACTCAAACAAGCCCATCAAACCCTCTTGGAGACACCCGAACCCTCAAAATCTTAGACGTCAAACAACTCGAAGCTTTACTCAAACTATACCAAACTGACAATCTTAGAGTCCGACGTAATTTGACCCTACTCAGAAAACACATGGCCACGGCACTTGAAGAGAACAAGCAATTGCAAAAGCAAAACAAAGAAAACCTAGAAGCTGCGATGGAAGGCTCCCCCCACGAGATTGACCCAGAACAGTTTAAAGCAGTCAACAGACCGATGAAGACAATCGTGGAAAGCTATGCAGATCTACTGGAAGCCCATGATGATATGGAAAAAGAACGAGATGCACTACGTCGCCAGCTAAGGGAGCAAGAAGATCAACCCAAGATCATAGACTCACAATCAACTTCAGAGGAGGTAAAGGCACTAAAAGAGCAGGTGGAAGAATTGCAAAAGAAGATACTTGAGTATGAAAGACAACCCTCTCCAATTATTGAACCAGAGCCAGACGAATTGGTGCCCATCGAAGTGGATGAGTCGTATGAGGAACCATACATTCCTATGCCGATGCCAGGCAGCCAACAAACATTGGAAGGAATGGACACCTTGGAAGTCGAAGCACCTGAATGGCTTCAGAAACTCGAAAAGACCGCTAAAACCCATGAAGATCATGTTGCAGTTCAAATCCATTCAATGGCTAAATTGGAGGACACTATCATAAACTCCGAGTACTTCCAGAACATGTCGCATCACCGTTGGATAGGCACTAATGATGATCAATACGTGCCATACTGTGTGCTTTTGGTTGATTACAATGCGAAGATTCAATGAAGGTGTGGCAAAGCCCCCACTTTCGCCACTCAATTTGGTCCCGATGATCTACCTGAACGTGTTAAACAAGGGTCAACCTTTCAACCCACCAGAAGATACCTATCCAGAAATGGTTTGTACCTAGAATAACATGCCACTATTTATCAAGTATAATCCATGTTATGTTCCAGTCCTCCGAAGATGCACCTGGCCTAAGTTTGCCATTGCTGTCAAGAACGTCAAGGGTTGTGCAAAGTGGTTGAATTATGTCTATGTATCACCTCCACAAGGACAGCCCTCGGTTGCTTATATGATTTCTACCATCCATCACTGGAGCCTTAGACTACGGAACACCCCTGACGTGATGGCACAGATGTGCATGAAAATCTTTGAATTAATGCTGATCACATTCAAAACATTCAAAAACATCAAAGACCCACATTTCTCAGGAGTCGGCTTCACTACAGGCAACCTAGACCTAGTATATGACATGAGCACCACCCCCTCAATTAAGGTAATATATGCTTGGCACGCAAGAATAAAATACCTCCCAGCTTGCTTCAAACAAACTTTGGAGGAGATGTTCGTCACAGGGTTCTCGGAATATCACTCGGAAATATTCGTACCTAGGCCCTCACATCTCCTCCAAGTGTTCGTTGTGGAGAGGACCTTACACTCAGATCAATTGCGGCTACCACATCTAGACATTCCATGGCCAGTAGATTGGGACGCTTTGCTAACAGACCTAGCACGGGGGCTCCGACTGGAAGAACATCACCTTGCTTCAGATGTGGTTCAATACTATGTCCAATGCTCAGCCAAACAAGGGTCTATCAAAGACCACAGACGCGAGAGAAGGGGGGGTGTTAGCAGTAGTCAAGGCACCCAAGGACCCACAAGACAAGGAAGCCAAAGAAGGGAGTCGGAGCAAGGATCAAGCAGGGAAACTAGTCAACGCAGATTTGGCAAATAGGCCCTTAAATTTTTCCAAATATTTCCCAAACAGTGATTCTAGTCACTCCACACCATTATAAATACCATTTCATATTTTCGTACCTCCATTTTGTGCAATACAAGGAGTCCTTGAGCTTGAGGAGCATTAGAAGTACCTACCTATCAATTTTCATATTTTTTAGACTCCGTTTGAGCCCTCAAATAGGCCCTAGGACCTAATTTTTAACTACACTGGAGACTAGGTCTAGACAGGGCCAAAGCTAGTAAAAAACTATAAAAAGAGCTAGAGAGCTCATTTTTGAGGCTAGCTTGTGGTAGAATTGAACTTGTAAGAGCACTTTTGAGTAATCTAAAGAACTCCATTGTCTCTCTCTTTGTTCTTGCCTTCTGTGCGCATGTGTGTGTATGTGTGTGCATGTTAGTGTGCTTCTCACTCACACACTTGTGCCATCACTTGTTCGAGGTCTTCATCCCATCCTCACATTTTCCCGGATTGACATTAAAGGAGGTGCTACTCATCATTGAGCTATAGTGCATATTTAGATGAACGAAAGGAACATGTTCTAGACCTCAAGAGGATCTTTGATGAATGCCCCCTATATAAAGTGTGCTTAAATCCTGAGAAGTGTGTATTCATGGTCTTCCAAAGTAAAATCCTTTGGTATAATATAATCTCTTAAAAATGGCATATTAACAAATGAGGAGGAGCTACTTAGATCGCAAAATGCAAAAGAAGTCCAAGATTTTATGGGAAATTGCAAATATGATAGACGTTCATACACATGCATGCAACCATTGCTAAGTCAATGAAAAAACTTCTAAAGAATTTTGAGTGGACATAAGAGTGTGAAAAATCCTTCCAAGAGCTATAGAAACGCCTCATATCAGCACCAATTTCAAAGCCCACAATTGTAACAGCTTGTTCCACATCCACATAGATGCATCTAATTTTGCAATTGTTTGCATCTTAGAACAACATGCTGATAATAGCAACATGGATTTTCCAATAGCATATGCAAGCAAAAAAATCATTCTTACTAAGAGAAATTACACAACTATTAAAAGAGAAGCACTAGACATGATTTACACAATAAAGGAGTCCAAATACTATTTACTAGCACATAAATTCAAGATCTTTGTAGACCACCAAGTGTTACTCTACCTTGTCAATAAACCATGTGCTCACTCGTTAGTAGGATGGTTCCTTCTACTTATGGAATAGGATTTTGAAGTAGTATAGGATAGTACACATATTAAAGTCAATCATTTTTCAAGATAGAAAGTAATAACCTCAATGAAGCAATAAATGATGACCTCAAGGACATAGAAACCTTGCTAAAAGAATTGTTGTTTGTCCACAAAAAATTAGCTCCCTATCATCCTTAAGACAACGATCAGCATGGGAGCTCCAACGAAGTGTTATGCACAGTTTTGATAAAATTGGTTAATAGAGGCCAATCAAATTCGGATGGCAACTACACCATGCGATTTGGGCTTATCATGTTGTAGCTTAGTAGTGAGTAGCACCTTCTTTAATGTCAATCCAGGAAGACATGAGGATGGTATGAAGACCTTGAGCAAGTGATGTGTACAAGTGGTGATGGAGAAGCACACTAGCATGCACACACATACACACACATGCGCACACACAGCAAGAACAAAGGGAGTAACAAAGAAGTAACTTCCGTTACAAAAGAGTTCTCATACAAAGTTCAAATCTACCACAAGCTAACCTCCAAAATGAGCTCTCTAGCTCTTTTTATAGTTTTTGACTAGCTTTCGTCCTGTTGAGACCTAGTGTCGGGCCTAGTTAAAAATTGTTCTCAAGCTTGAGGACTCCTTGGCTTGCACAAAATGGAGCAAGAATAATAAAAAATGGTATCTACAATGGTGTGAAATGACAAAGACCACTATTTGGGAAATATTGCTTCATGAAAAATTATAGGGCCTATTTGCCGGATCTGTGTTGACTACTTTGCCTACTTGATCCTTCTCTTTTCTTTGACTCTTTGTGTTGGCTTCCTTGTCTTGTAAGTCCTTGAGTGCCCTAACTCCTACCAACACGCCCTCCTCTCTCGCATCTGTCGTCTCTGACACACCCTTGTTGAGCTGAACATAGGACGTAGTACTCGATGACATCTGTGGCCAAGTGGTGCTCTTTGAGCCTCAGTCCTCTAGCTAAATCTGTGAGTTAGGCATCCCAATCGACTGGCCCGGGTATGTCCGAATGTGGCATACGCAGCTTATCGGAGTGTAGAGCCTGCTCCACAACAAATAAATGTAGTAGATGAGAGGGTCTGGGTATAAATATTTTTGAATGATAATCCCACAACCCTGTGATGAACATTTCCTCAAACGTTTGTTTGAAACACGTCGGGAGGTATTTTATTCGAGCATGCCACACATATACAACATTGATGGATGGGGTTGTGCTCATATCATAGACTAGGTCGATATTGCCTTCATTAAAGCCCAGGGCCAAGAGGTGAGGTTCTTTAACATTTTTGAAGGTCTAGAATGTGACAAGCATGAGTTTGAAGATTTTGAGGCACATATGTGCCATGACATCTGGTACATTCTTGAACCTAATGTCCCAATGCCGAATGGTTGAAATCATATATGCTACCATTGGTGGGCCATGTGGAGGTGACAAATATACATAGTTCAGCCATTTGTCACATCCTTTGATGTTCTTCACTATTTGAGTGAACTCAAGCCATGATCTTCATTGAAAAATAGGACAATATCAGGGGTTATACTTGATGTACAAGGGCATATTGTTCCATGTGCAGACCATTTCGGGGTAGGTTTTGAGTAACCATATTCTCCATGTAGGTTGAAAGATGTTGCCCTGTGTAGTGCTCTCCGGGATGTCGTCTGGGGCAAATTGGGTTGCAGAGGTTAGCTCTTTCATGGTGCGATGTTTGATCTCAGCATTATAACCTGCCAATAAGATGCAAAATGGTACATATAAATCATCTGAGACACCAATCCATCGATGGTGAGATAGGTTCTTGAAGTATTATGATTTGATGACGACATCTTCTAGTTGAGACATGGACTGTATCTGCACTGCTACTCTATCATCGTGAGTTGGGCCTACCTTTTCTAACCTTTGCACTGCTACTCTATCATCGTGAGTTGGGCCTACCTTTTCTAACCTTTGCATCCATTCTGGAGCTTCAATCTCAAATGTATCCATTCCTTCCTCTGTTTGTTTGCCTCCAAGTGCAGGCATAGTTGCATAAGGGTCTTCAAATGTCTCTTCTACTTCAATTGAAATGAGTTTTTCAGGCTTGGGCTCCACCAGGGGAGAAGGTTGACATTCATATTGGAGAATCTTATCTTGCAAAGCTGTCAGTTGTGCTTTCAGTTCTATCACCTCTTCATATTCGATGTTTGTAGGTGCTGCTTCTTTCAATTGCTCTCGTTGATTGGCCAATTGCTTTCGTAGGTCATCACATTCTTTTTCTAAGGCATCATATGCCTCTAGTAGGTCAGCATAGGTGTCCAATATGGGCTGCATGTTTGCTGATGGGATGGCTTTGAAGCACTCCGGGTCGATCTCTTTTGGTGATCCTTCCATCGCTACTTCTAGATTTTCTTCATTTTGTCTTTGTAGCCTTTTATTTTCTTCTAGTGCTATTGACATGTGTTTCCTTAGTAGCGCAAGGTTGCGACGGATTTTGAGGTTGCCTGCTTGCAGACATGTAGCATTTCCTCGAGGTGTTGTTGTGCTTGTGAATTTGGTTGGGGCGATTGGCCACCAATTCCTCATATTGTCTCTACAAAGTATCATAATCCTGTTGTAGTAGCTGCTTGTCCTTGTCCATGTTTGTGAGTCGTTCTTATAGTGTCTCATGGACTCTGAACAGGTTCGTATGTTGAGCATCTAAATGCTAGTAATTATGTTGTAACTGAGAAACACATTGATATAAAGTATTGAATACATTATTTATAGGGGTGGATGTTTGGAAGGTTTGGAATGCAGGGGGTAGGGAGGAGGGAATGGGGTGGTGAATGTTGTGGTGAGAAGTGGTGATGTTGGTGGTGGGGGGATGGGAGATTGTGGGAATAGGGGGGGAGGGGGAGGTGCAGCTGTGGGTGATATTTCCATGTGGTCGTGTGTAGATGCGGTTGTGGGAGTTACCATATACATGGGAATGGTAGGTGTGGTGATGGTGGTGAAGGTGTACAATGGGGTGTTTAGTTGTCATGTGGACCACCAAGAAGTGTGAATGGAGGAATGGGATTTCCAATGACCATAGTTAGAGCTTCATAGTCCACGGTAATAGTTACAGTGGTAGTGATTTCCAATTGTCAGAGTTGTGGGTGTTGACCCTCATCGTGTGCTTCACTAAGGGAGGTGGAGACTCTGGCTGTGACAGTAGTGGTGATAGTGGTGGTATGAGGTGAGCGGGGTGGAGTTGGAGGGGAGGGTGGTAGAGGTGGTGATGGGGGTACACTTGATGTGTGGGGTTCTTCCATGTGTTGAATGGAGTGTGCCGTGTCGGTGGTTGTGGAGGTGGTCCCATGTGGTTCTGATACTATATATGTATTTGCTTCCCTGATCTTGGAGGGCGTCTCTCGTGTCTTTGCTCAAATCTCTGCGAGTGTGCAAGGGTGGTGTGCACAGTCTCTCAAACCCCCAATGCATCAACGATCATGTAAAGGGAAGCTCTGAATTGATCGTCCACACCTTCTTCTTCAACTATCTAGTTCATTGAGGCCTTCCCTGCTACCAAGGATAGTCTATGTTGTTCCTGAACGAGGTTCATAGTATCATACAATCTTTTTAATTGATTTGTGTATGCTGGGGCTCTTGCAAGTTCCGATATGACGTGTTGCTCATATTCATGCTCCTATTCATCTGATGGTCCTTCCTGCTCCTCATCTTGTTCCTCTTCTTCAGTTTCTTCCTCATCTTCCTCTACTTTGACTACTACTGGTTGACTTTGGTCAGGCCAGTCCGTGACTGTTTTTTGTCCACTCAATTGTTCTATTTCGATTTCTAATTTAGTTGCATTGATTATCTTGGCTACTTCCTCATCAGTTAAATCTTCAAGTGTGAAATGGTGAGGAAACTCTAAATCTGCGGGGATCGGTGGGAAGATCAAATTATGCCCTTCTGCACTCTGCCTTGGTAATTTGATGGTGAAGGATTGTACATGCCTTTGGGGTGGCAGAGTCATGTCTCGTGTCAATGTAGCATCTCGAGCCTGTGCGCATGGCATCTGAACAACTCCCCTCATTTTCTTTGATGGAGGCCCTACAGCTGATACTTTTCGCTAAAATTCTTGCACCCTAATCCAAATGAGGGCCCTTTGAATTGGTACATCATATGCCAAGCATCAATATACAATTCTAGTAAGTGCACAACATCCATAGAGCATTGACTTCTATTTCTTGTACCAATGCTGATGTGCGAGATCCATTTGGTCAATGATCCAGTGTGGCATATTGATTGTCAGTTTCATTGTGTCTGCCAAGTATAAACTAAACCAAATCTTCTTTGGCATCATGGTAAATGTTTCTTGTGCTGGGAGCGCAAAGTGTTGCATGCACATTCGGAGGTGGACGGTAGTCATTGGGGTCATTGCCACCATGTCCTTAAGCTTAGTTAGGTTCTTGTTCTTCATATTGTCCAAGATCATTGTCTCCTTCTCTGTGGGGATGTACATACCTCTCATTTCTAGGGCTTCCCTCACCAAATTGCTCGTTAATTTAAAACTCTTCAGCTCATTTCCTCGTGTGAGAGAAGGAAGTACAAAGGTGCTCGTCCCCTTCTTATCTTTGTTGCGAGTGAGTGTGCTAATTAGGTATGAACACCTCAAGAAGTCCAACTTCACTAACTGAGCACGCAAGTAATCATCCAATCCGGCCTTCTTCCGTATTAGGCGCAATCCTTCACTGTTCTGAAGCTTTTCAAACTCTCATGTAAAGAAATGATACCGTCCCCTCCGTCCGTTAAACTCTATCTCAGCCTCCCATAAATAGGTGCCATCCCCGAGGGGTCGTGCTACTTCGCTGAACCAATGGGAGTTCTTGCTAACTGGCGATGTGTGCCCCTAGGGAGGATTTTGAATCAATATGACATGTATTGCTCTTAACGCATGTGGTCGTTCCTTCAACTCCTCATGAATAGGGAGACTTCTCAATGTCTACTATTTGAGGACTAGCGCCTCCATGGGAGCTCATTCCTGCAGCCTCTGCCATGTTGAGAAAATCGGTTGTGGTTCTGTGAGAATATACAAATGAATGTAAACATTGCAATGGACACAAAGTGATCCTGTGTCCCCATTACAACATTATTCGATGAATTGTGATGGGGTTAGCGGGTTAGTTAGTGTGTGTGTGTGATTGTGAGTGTGATGTGTGGTTAGTGGATGATGGGTTCCTAGGTGCTACTTGGAATGGTGTAATGGAGTATGGATACGATTAGTATGTGGGGTGGTTGTACACAGTGGGGTCAGGGGGTTTATTACAAGAATTGAGTCGCCAAACATAATGTGTGGCTTTACATTTTTATTTCATGGGGACTTTAGAAGGCGCTACAAGAGTGTCTACTTGGCAATGAGTCTTTTTAGGGACCCATTTACGAGTGATCTTGCCCGTGTGTGTGGATGGATATGTGACTGTGCGTGCCAAACAATTATGGACATTTGTTGTTTGAGTGTGTGAATAATGATTCACATTGCATGGTTTTTGTATGGCTATTTAAGCCCACAAATAAGCCTTAGGCACCCAGATTTGTCTTGATTGTGGGTCGGTCTTCAATGACCTCTTGGGTACCAAATAGACCTTACTTTTGTAGATGAATCTTTGAGAGACTTCTTATTAGTATTTGTTGGCATACAAGTAGAAAGAAGAGCATACCAGCACAAAGGAGTAGTCATGCACAATCCGATAACAAGGCCTAATCATTTTTTTCCATGAACTATTCCAACTCAAGTGATTTTCATCACTACACAAACATTGTAAATCCTGTTTTTGGTAGAAGAGACTCCATTTTGTTCAAGCCGAGGAGTGCTCGAGCTTGAAGACTATTAGAATTAGCGACATACCAATCTTCATAATTTTTAGACTCCATTTGAGCCCTCAAATAGGCTCTAGAACCTAATTTTTAACTAGGCCAGACACTAGGTCTGGACAAGGCCAAAGCTAGTCAAAAAACTATAAAAAGATCTAGAGAAGTCATTTTTGGGGCTAGATTGGTAGTGATTTGAGCTTATGTAAGAGAATTTTTTACTAATGCAAAGAACTCCATTGTTCCTCTCCTTATTCTTGCCTTGTGTGCACGTGTGTGTGTATGTGTGTGCATGTTTGTGTGCTTCTCACTCACACACTTGTGCCATCACTTGCTCATAGTCTTCATACTAGTCCTCACATCTCCACAGATTGACATTTATGAGGTGGATCTCCTCACGTTGGTGCTTGCCATTGGGCTAGAGTGACACCAAATTTGGCGTCGTTGCTGGGGAGAGAGCTTCGAGGACGAGAATGTGATGGTAAGATGTAGAGTTGAGATATTGGATTCATAGGTAATATCCTTTATTTTCCCTATTTTTCATTTTTTCTTGTTTTTGCATCACCATCATCATTCACACCATCTCCCACCTCCATCTTCATCTTCACAAAAATTTCAGTTTTTTGTCATATTCCCCTCCCCACCTCATTTCCCTCATTTCACTTGTGAGAGAGAGCGAGAGAGAGAGCTTGTGTGCTATCTGTTTTTGTGTTTTTTGAGCTTTTGCTGCAAGTTCTAGCTGTACCATCATCTCCAATAGCTTGCGCAGGATCATAGAGAGCTTTTGGAGGAATCAAAGCAAGTGATGTTGTGTGCAAGCTCGGGAACGCGCTTCCTGAGCAAACAAGCAAAGCAAGGAGAAGCGACTTGAGGTTGGAACATCTCTCAACCCCCTCAGTCCATTCTTAGCTTAGGCTAAGTGCGAGTAGTTGTCCTGATTGACTAGGGGTACGATAGGAATACTTAAGTTCTAAGAGCCTCTAATTTCTCAAGTCTAAGAATAGGCTAAATTGCAGTCAAGGGACAACTTAAGAGAAAAGAACCTAAACTAAGCAGACGAAGAACATCAAGTACGACACATTCAAGTACTCTTGATGACACTAAATTAAAGACAAGAACACACATACAAAGGAACTCAAAAGGAACAAGTGATTGGTATCAAAGAATCAGCAACGTGGTTGTACAAGAATCATTGGGTTAATTGGAAGGGCATATGAACCTTAGATCAGGAAGACACCTAGAGAGAGACCATCAAAGTATTAGATCATTCGAGGCTAGTGTCAACCATACAACCAGATCTTGGGCCTAGTAGTTGAGTGATTACCCCTACACTTCAGACTCAAAAACTAGTGACTCAGAGATGTCTTACAGCATGGAGAGACCTGTGGGTAGCTCACGAGTGACAAACAAGCTGATAAACAAAATTATCCTCAGCCATATCCACAGCAAGGAAAATACCAGAATCAGTACCCACAATAGTAGTATGGTAGGCCCCAGCAACCCTATCAACCACCCTATCAAGGGCAGCAAAGACCTCAACTAGTCCTAGTGCAAGAACCCCCTCCTCCCGCCAATGTGATCCCAGTGAAGTATGCAACTGCAGAAGAAAATCTAAATAGAGCTTTAGTGCCAGTGACACCATCGCTTTCAGAAAGTGACCCAAGTGATCATAGTTTTGACTCTACCCATATTGAGAGCCCACAGGCTTACTACATGCAGTCACCGGAGCATAGCAAGTCATACTATTATGAAGAACTGAGTGAATGTAGTTGGGAGATAGAATATGTGAATGTCATGTATGCAAACCCCAACTCTAGACCTCAGCCTAGGCCGATGAGACCTCCATTTCCTAGAGGGACATGCTATCGATATCAAGGAGATCACTTCATTTGTGATTGCCCTCTACCTGCACCTACACAAACCCAATCTATGACAATTCAAGGCTTTTGTCCCGATTGTGGGAAGGAGCACTTATTAGGAGAGTGTCCCAAGAACCCCAGCAATATGCCAAAAATTGCCCCTATCAATGTTATTGGGTTAGTGGTAGACTCCACAGGAAGTGTGACATCCATGGCCCCGGTGCAAGTCATCACGAGAGCTCAAGCACTTAAGCAAAACCAAGACTTAGGCCAAGGAAAGAATTCAGAGTTTAGCGAGACCGAGAGTTAAAATAAGAAGAGGTCAAGAGCTTGGAGAGAAACTCGTGAACATATGAAAAGGCAATGGGCAAAGAAGATGAGTGAACTCGAGGAAAGTCTACGAGAAACCAAAGCCAAAATCATAGAAATCACATCTTAAACGCACTCTCACACATCACCCCCACTACCATCCCCATCACCTTCTATTCCCTAACCTTCTAATCCACCACACGTCATCCACCCACCACCCCAAGTAGGATCAATCTTTGCAGATCCCACTCCCGAGGACATAGATATGATGCTTAGAGCATATCAGGCCTGAATCCAAGAAGGGCAAAATGTAACAGATCATGAAAAGTGTTACCCTAGAGCATACCTAGAGCTCAAACAAACAAAACTTTGCACCAAGATGGTGGAATTGGCTCAAGCCATGTTTGAGGCCAGTCGTCTCTTCAATTGCTCTAGCTCCACTAGAACACCATTGCATTTTGATGGTCTATTAGATAGATTGGAGAGGTTAATTGCAAAGTCTGAAAAAGGAGCCACCTCCCAGGCTAAGGAGAGGGCAAGTGATAGAATAAGCATTCCTCCTCATAAAGCTTATGTGCCTAACTCCACTGAACCAGAAACTTCTTCTTCTATGAGTCAGTATTCACTAGAGTTCTTGCAAGAGATTCAAGAAGAGAGATGGGCTAAAGAAACTGAAGATCCTCCTCCAATTGAACTTGTGGATGATGCGCACGATCAATTCCCACAAGACATTCCTTCCATTTATGGAGAGCAGGAGAGTGCCCAATCTCATGAGAGATTAGGCTAGCCAAACAAGTGCTAGACATAGCAAAACCTTGTTCCCAGGTAGGATCTCATAGAACAGTGCTGGAAATACCTTTGGACAAGATAGGAGACATGAGCGAAGGAGAAGAAGGAAACACCTATCTCCCTATCACTTATCAGGGTTACACACCAAGGCAATTTTGGACTCAAGTGCAGGAATTGCAATTGCCACCACTTCCCTATGGAAGCGATGGGGCAAGCCAGCACTCAGGCCCACGAGAATGAAGTTACAAATGGCTGATGGTCACATTGAAAGACCCTTAGGGCTACTAGAAGGAATAACTCTCACCACTTGTGGTGTAGAGTTTGAGCATACTTTTGCTATATGTGACTTTAGCAAGAATCAGGCCTACGAGATGATTATGGGAACACCCTTCTTGAGGAAACTACAAGTAGTGCAGGATTGGCGGACAAATTCTTTGTATTTGCAACACTTGCGTGTCACAACCAAAGTGAGTCTCAAAGATTCCTCTCATAGAGACATGTCCCCCATTCAATGGAATCCCATCCATAGGGCCACAGATGATATAGAGTCAATGCATTCCATAGGATCAGGATCCTCATGGATGCATGAAGACACTCACTTATGGATGTGTAAAGTGGTCGAAGAGGAAGAGAAAAGGGAAAAGTCTAGAGAGGCAGGTGTGAAGGAAACATATAGAACAATACAGGACCCAGCTTATGCACCTGTAGTATTTCCCGATGAAGAGCTTGAGCCTCATGGTTGGGCAAAAATTTTAGCAACTATGGATGTAGCCATCAATGAAGAGCAATGGACACCTCACTCTAACGAGGATGGCTATGACATTTCAGTCTTGACAATAGAGCCAATCATGTGTGATCCAATTATTGAAGAATGTGAACCTGCACTGATGCATTCGAGGATGCAAGTGACTCTGATCTAGAGTCAATCATTATGGACCCACCCTTTGCATCAGATGATGAGTATTTTTATGAAGTAGAAGCTCACCCTCAAAGACACGAAGAAATTATGAACGAGGTGAGATTAACCACATGAGTGACCACTAATAACGAAGGCAAGAAGAGGAAGAAGAGAGAAGTCACACCAGAGGAAGAAGAATCTTTGTTTGAGGTCCCTGAAAATTTCAAGAAATATGAAATAGAAGATAGGAGAGTCATGATAAGAATGCCTAAACATGAAGAAGTCATAGGAGAGGCCTATGATAACAAAGAAACTAGAAAGAAAATCATAGTGACCATAGAGGAAGGTGAAGAGCGATGCACATACATAGGACACGGCTTAAGTGAAGATGAGGAGCAGGAGTTGATAGCCTTACTACGAGAATATAGAGATGTGTTTGCGTGGAGTTACAAGGACTTGAAAGGTGTAGACCCTGACATATGCTCACATACGATCCCCATGACCTTAGATGCCAAGCCCTCTAAGCAAAATCCATACACATACAATGACAACTATGCTGCCAAGATCAAAGAAGAGATAGATCGCTTGGTTGAAGCTAGATTTATCTATGAAATCGAGCACACTGATTGGGTATCCCCCATTGTAGGGGTGCCCAAAAAGAATGGCAAACTACGTGTATGTATTAAGTTGAAGAAGGTTAATGCCGCCACTATCATAGATAGTTATCCGCTTCCTATCATTGAGCATCTATTAGAAAGGGTAGCAGGCAAGGAAGTATACAGCTTCCTGGATGGGTTCTCTGGTTACAATCAAGTATCCATTGCACCAAAAGATCAGCATAAAATGGCTTTTGCCACAGAGTGGGGCATATTTGCTTTTCGGGTAATGCCATTTGGGCTTACCAATGCACCTGCAACCTTCCAGAGACTGATGTGCCATGTATATAAAGAATCCTTGAGGAAGAATTTGGAAGTCTATGTTGATGATCTCTGTGCTCATTCCAATATTAGACAAACCCATATGCCAGAACTCAGGAAAATCTTTGACAAATGTAGAGAATATCAAGTCTGCTTGAACCGAGAAAAGTGTGTTTTCATGGTCAGGCAAGGCAAGATTCTAGGACGCATAGTGTCAAAGAATGGCATATCCACTGACAAAGAGAAAGTGAGAGCTATCGCAGAACTACCTAGGCCAAAGAATGTCAAGGAAGTGCAAGCTTTCACGGGGCACTGTGGCAAAGCCTCTGTACGGACTTTTGACCAATTTTGAGTGGATTGATGAGTGTGAGAAATCTTTCAATGAGCTTAAATGGTGATTATGTTCAACACCAATCCTGACTACACAAGATTGGAACAAGCCATTCTATGTCCATGTGGATGCATCCAATTATGCTATTGAGTGTGTACGAAGGTAATATGGATCTTCTGATTGCCTATGCTAGTAGATAGTTAAATGCAACTGAATGAAATTATACCACTACTGAGAGAGAAGGATTATGCATGGTATATGCGGTTAAAAAATTTAGACACTATTTGCTTGCAAATAAGTTTAATTTTTTTACTGATCATCAAGCTCTACTTTCCTTGGTAAACAAGCCATGCAATACAAGTAGATTAGTAAGATGGTTCCTCTTACTAATGGAATATGACTTTGAGGTAGTGGTGAGAAAAGGCAAGACTCACTTGAGAGTAGATCATCTCTCGAGGCTCACATCCGGAGAGGCCCCACAAGGAGTATCAGATGACCTTCCTGATGCTTACTTGTTTAATTTGGAAGTTGTACCACAATGGGCCAAGACCTTAGTGCTAGTACTAACATATGGGCCTAAACATCTAGTAGTAAACACTCAATATAGGGAGGTAGTAAAGGCCCAAAAGTACCATATCATGGCAGGGAGTATGTACAAGTACACAGATCAAGGAATATTATCTTGTTGTGTGGAAGAGGATGAGTATGCAAAATGGTTGTAATTAGCACATGTTGGTGCATTAGAGCAACGCTACTCGAGGCAAAGAACTTTATAAACACTGAGGAGACTCGGAGTACACTGGCTAACTATGGAAGCAGATGTCCATAGAATGTGCAAGGAATGCCCAATCTGCCATACTAAACCACCAGTGGAACATGCCACTCTTTATTGAGTGTCTTTAGTGCCAGATTGGAGTGAACCATTAGTAGCCTTTGTGAGGATGAAAACATTCCCTCAAGATATGGCATTGGCTAGAAAAAGGAGCTTAGAACAAGAAGCTTTAGACTGTACTCTCATTGGAGATAATCTATACAGACAAGGAAAAGATGTTAATCTTAGATTATGTGTCCACGAGAGTGAATATCCGAAGATTTTGGAAACTGCTCACCAAGGTGTAGCAGGAGGACACTTTGGACCAGATAGAGTGATCAAGGCAGTACTTTTTGCAGGTCTTTGGTGGCCCACACTTCACATGGATGCACATACCTATGTGAAGAGGTATGATGTTTGTCAGTGAACTCAGTAACCTACATGTAAAGATGAGATGCCATTGAAACCTATGATGGATGGACGTGCATTCTCTAAGTGGGGAATAGACTTTGTCAATCCTATTAATCCCCCAGCTAAGGGTTCCCATGTTGAATACATTATTGTGGGCACTGACTATCTAACCAAATGGGTAGAGGTAAAAGCTACGACAAAGAACAATGCCCAAACGATAGCTAAGTTCTTATTCGAGAATGTGTTCACCAGATATGGGCTACCAATAGAGCTAGTAAGTGATAGAGGCACGCACTTCTTGAATGAAGTTATAGAAAACCTTCTCCAAGAATTCTTGGTGATACATAAGAAGTTTGCCCCCTATCATCCATAAGCTAATGGACAGGCTGAGAGCACAAATAAGATTCTATGCAATGTATTGACAAAATTGGTTAATAATAAACGCTCTAATTGGGACAAACAACTACACCATGTTGTTTGGGCATACAGAGTTGCCTATAAAATGGTACTCCAAGCCGTACCCTTTCAGATGGTATTCAACCAAAATGTTGTGCGACCATTGGACTTCTTGTTACCTACATTGAAAGTATCACAGGAGCATGACTGGACAGGCCATGAGCTCTCCTCTAGAATCTTTGATCTTGAATGACTAGGTGAAACAAGGTTGAGAGCGGCAACAGGAATTTATGTAGCTAAGAAAAGACAAAAGGCATATTTTGACGCTCATGTGAAGGATAAGGGTTTGAAGGCAGGAGACCTAGTCTTAGTCTACACTTTGAAGCAACATGCTCGAAAATTAGAGAAGAGAGGCTATGGACCAATGATTATCAACAGGATCTCCACAAGTGGAGCGGTTCAACTAGCCACTCTAGAAGGTGACATCCTACCAAGTTACATAAGTGGATGCAGAGTCAAGTTATATCAAGAACCCCTAATGGAGCAGATGCTAAATCGACTCAATACTGCTAAGAAATGCAAGGACGAAGAAAAACGAGTTTGAGAAGAAGCACAGGCAGAAGCTTTAGAACGCATGCAATGAATGAAGTTGCGAAGACAAGGTAGAGATCCACCTATGTCTGACACTCAAGAAGCTCGAACTTATCACATGGCCATGTGTGAAGCATCAGGTGAACGTTCCCATCAGAAAGTTGTTCGACGACCCTTCGTGACCCTAGAGGTAGGACAACGAGAGAGTGCAAGGATCATAAGGGCGTTAATCGACTCAGGAGCAGCCACTAGTGTTGTTAGACTTTCTTACTGTCACGAATTGAAATTGAAGATCAATCCTATTGAGGCATAGCTCATAGGATTGGGAGGTGTGGAAACCCCTTGCATGGGTGAGGTGGAACTTCCCCTCTACATTCAAAATGTTCTAATAGCAGTCAAAGTGCTAGTATGTGAAGACGAGGATCTTACCGAACCTCTTGTATTGGGCCAAGACTGGATCTATGATCATGCAGTCAACCTCAACATAAGAAGTGGATTTCCTCAGGCTTGGGTGAGCCAAAACCGCATCACAATTGAATTAGAGAATCAAGCACTCAGGCCACTAGAAAAGGTACCAAATCTTGGTCCCTCCAGGAACCCACATGAAGATAACAATGCTATTCTTGTCCAAGGTTCTATGGTGCAAAAAATTATCACTCTTGATGGAGATGCAGAAGTCAATGAGGAGTTCCCTTCTTTTCCAAAGAGGATTCAAGGAAAGCAGGTATGGCAACACATGACACACAGGAGGTTGATGATCACAAAGCATGAGCACCAATCTGTGCAAAATAAAGTATCTCAGGGCATGAAGCAGATCTAGATACGTAAGGGGGAACAACCCCGTGCTCTTGAGATAGGATCCCAAAGGTGCTCCAAACAAACTACAATGAAGGAGAATCCTAGGCATCAATCCCACACACTAGACAGATTTGGGTACCTAAGACTTGCTTATATCCTCAAATACCTTCACATAAGCTCACAAGTCAGAGTTATCATTCACAAGCACTCACATTCTACACTCCACGACACACATCTAAAATCAACACCTCCACACCTAAAATCACTCCTAAAGCTATTTGGAAATGGGTACCCAAAAAGTCCCAAAGCCACCACAATCTAAACCAGAAACCTTTACATGACATCTCGACCAAAATCCATAATCCCACAATAAGATTTTGGAGAATTAAACGTTGTCTCAAACCACCTGACCCAATTTTGTAAATCAGTCCACTCTAACGTAGGTGCATTCTGAGTACATTGCACACCCAAAAGTATGCATCTAGGGTGAACTCTAACCTACTAACCAACATTCACACACATCACAAACACTTTACCCACTAACCCCTAACCACTTGGAATGTCATGTTAGTATTGTGGAGGGAACACTATAACATCCTATTTCCTATGCAATGTGAATGTGCCTCTCTTCTTCTAGCAGATAAGCATCAACAGCTACAAGCAGTCTCATGGTAGAAGCAGCAGGCTCAAGCTCACAGGCAGGAGTAAGCACCACAGGGATTAATGTGGAGAGTCTACCTATTGATGTGCCACCAACTGAATGACTTGTAGAGCTGCAACACCTCTAGCAAATACCTATACCAGACCCTCCCATAAGAATAACAGAGAGAGTCCATGCGAATTCTCATTGGTTCAATTGCATGCCAGGGCTCTTAGGAGAGGCTAAGTATATATGGGAGCCCAAGTGTGAGTATGAAAAGTCATGGGTTCGATTCCAATTCTTTTCCAAGGAGTTTAAAACTCTCCAAAACACACAAGACCTTCAAACCATATGGCAACATGCAGGGCTAGCGGACTACTTTGAGGCACCCTTACCCAAACCAGATCTCCTACGATGTTACTATTTGGTCTCAACATTACAGGCTAATGAGGAAAAGGACAAACCAAGAACATTCGTTCTTCCTTCTTTATTGGGCAACAATGAGTTGAAAAGGTTCGAACTTACGTTGGAATTAGTGAGCTAAGCTTTGAACATGCACGACATGCATGTGCCCTATGAGAAGGATGCTCTCATTCCCAGTAACATGAAGAACCGAAAACTACTGAAGTTGAAAGATATGGCAGCACTCACACCAAACATGTCTATCCCTCTCCGTATGTGCATGCAACATTTTGCATTTCTTGGTCAAGCTCGATTCACACAACCCCACTGTTGGCAGTAGTCAAGGAACTGAAGGATTCACAAGACAAGGAAGCCTACCAAGGGAATCGGAGCGAAGAGAAAGCACAAGCAGACACAGTAGTCAAAGAAGATCTCGCAAGTAGGCCATTTAAATTTTTCAGGCATCAAAGAGTTGGGCACACAAGAAGAAGGAGCAAGCAGGGAGCTCAAGGAAATGTATGTCAAAATGTTAGAAGAAATCCCTAAAAAAATAGTGATTTTCATCACTAAAAACCATTGTAAATTCATATCTTTGTAGCTCCATTTTGTGCAAGCCAAGGAGTCCTTGAGCTTGAGGAGCTTTAGAAGTACCTACCTATCAGTTTTCACATTTTTTAGACTCCGTTTGAACCTCCAAATAGGGCAGAGAACCTAATTTTTAACTAGGCCAGACACTAGGTCTGGACAAGGCCAAAACCTAGTCAAAAACTATAAACAGAGCTAGAGAGCTCATTTTTGAGGTTAGCTTGTAATTGATTTGAACTTGTATGAGCTTTTTGAAAGTAATCTAAAGAACTCCATTGCTTCTCTCTCTTTGTCCTACCTTGTGTGCGCGTGTGTGTGTATGTGTGTGCATGTGTGTGTGCTTCTCACTCACGCAATTGTGCCTTCACTTGCTCGAGGTCATCATACCATCCTCACGTCTTCCCAGATTGACATTAAAGGAAGTGCTACTCATCACTGAGCTATACCAAATTTTGGCGCCGTTGCCGGGGATCGAGCTTTGAGGACGAGCGTGTGATGGTAAGACGTAGAGTTGAGACATTGGAGTCATAGGTATTTTCTTCACTTTTATCTATTTTCTTTTGTTTTTATCATCTCCATCATCATCCTCACCATCTCCCACATCCATCTCCATCATCGTGAAAAAATTCAGTTTTTGGTCATATCACCCCACCCATACCATTTCCCTCATTTCACTTGTGAGAGAGAGCGAGAGAGCGTTTGTGTGCTTGTAATTTTCTGTGTTTTTTGAGATTTTCTATAGGAATCGGCATCCCCAGTAGCTTCACCAGCTTCAATAGGTAAAAATTTGACTGTGCAGGTCCCGAGGCGTTGACCTCTGTCAATCACGACCGACAAAAAAGTTGACTATTTTGCAAAACAAAGTGTATAACCATGATGTGTAGGCCTAGGGCATCCTAAATGTGTGCTTGAAATTTTGAAATTCCTCAGATTTCTGTCAATTGCGATCGACTTGTCAATCGTGATCGACAAACCACGATGGACACTTGCCGATTGACCTGTCAATCGCGATCGACAGAGTCAATGACCGACTGACCACGACTGACAGAACCTACGCGTGACACGTGTCAATCGCGATCAAGCCATCAATTGCGATCGACCAGTCAATCGCAACTGACAGCCTCGACGGACATGTCAATGCGACCGACCCAGTCAACGATTGCTTGACCACGACGGACAGACCCTCGCGACGGACTTGTCAATCGTGATTGACCCATCAATCGCGACCGACAGAGTCAACGACTCTTTGACCACGATTGACTGAAAATCTAGGCCACGTGTCAATCGCGATTGACCCATCAATCGCGACTGACAGCCATGATGGACCTTTCAATCGCGACCGACACATCGATCGCGGCTGACCTATCAATCGCAATTGATAGAGCTTGCTAACGCGATTGACGGGCAAATTCAGCTAATTTTTTAGGGCAAAAAAGAGTGGTCTATTTTTGACAAATTGTGGAACAAATACTAGGGTTCATCATTGCAATGTGAGGCCGTTACACAAAGTATTTTGAGAAGTCCTGTTTGCCTGTTAACCTGTTCTAAATCCTGTTTTAGCCCCAAAACCCTGAACGGACATAACTTCCTCATACGAAATCCGATTGCGGTGATTTTTGTTTTGTTGGAAAGCTCGTGGGGAGTACAACCAAAACTTCCACTAGTTATGGTAGAATTAATGTCAGGGTTATTAGATAGGGTAATTTGAAGTGACCATATCCCTGGGTAGGAAAAACTAAGGGTCCCTTGGGATTGTTTTCCATAGAGGCAAAAGGCAATTGGGTCTGTGAATTACATGCATGAAAGTGATCTGTCTGCCAACTGAATTCAATTCTTGAGCTAATGGTGGTCTTTTTCAGGTTCTTTGAGAGCATCAAAGGGTACTCGAAGCAAGAGTAAGTGCAAGCTTGGGAACACGCTTCCTGGGCATACGAGGGCAACACACAGGGAAAGAAACTTAAGGTTGGAAATTCTCAACACCCTCTGTCAATCCCTAGCATAGTCTAAGTACGGATAGAGGTTTTGATTAATTAGGAACACATTAAGAACGACCAAGTCCAAGAACTTTAATCACTCAAGTGCAAGTGCTAGGAGATTACAGTTGTGAAACAAGCTAAGGGAAAAGAATTTAAATCGAGCAACCGCACTCAAAGTACGATAAAAACTTAAGTGTTCCTTGCGACGAAGATTAATTGGACAAGAAGTGACACCCTAAGAGCAATTAAAAAAGAACAAGTAACTGATACAAAAGAACTCAGCAACGCAAACTGTACTTGGGAAAATTTGAAATCATTCAATTGGGCATATGAACCTTAGATCAGGACGACACCTAGGGAGAGATAGACAAAGTCTTAGATCTTCAGAGGCTAGTGTCAATCATACTGCTAGGTCTTGGGCCCAGCAGTTGAGCCATCATTCGTATTACCCTAGCTTTGAGACTAGCGAGTCTGAGATGTCCCACGGTATGGAGAGACCTACAGGAAGCTCCGGAGTGCCATATTTACATAGGGTAGAAGGCCCTTACAAGACGCAACTCGAATACCTTAGGACCAACCGATTAGGTGCTAGCATCTATGAGGACGGCCTAGGAAGATTTGTGGTCCAGATCAAAAACCCTGACCAATCCACTAGACTAGAGCACCCAACTGTCAAGTTTGAAAACGGAGCATACCTAGATAAGGAAGGGACAATATATGTAGTCACCAGTCATCCAGATAGGACAGATGAATTTGGGAATGTGGTCCCAGAAGCAGACTTAGGTGATCTGGAGCAAGGAAACTTGGGTGTAGAACCTAGAACCCCCCGAGGCAAATCTGTTCTCACTAGGATTATCACACCAGAGTGGATTCCCCAAGATAATAAGATCATAGATCTAATCCTGAACCGAGAGACTGATGAAGCTTTTTGGAGGTATAGATCTGATCAGCCGAAGGAGGTAGGAACAACCATGAATATATGATTTCAAGGATCCTGATAGCCCAGGCAGAGTGACCTACTTAGATCACACCTCAGAGAGGATCTTTGTGGTTACAGAAAATGATAGGCATGCTTACACTTGGAAAGGTGAATTTATTTTCCCCCAACCAAGATCGAATGTGTCTTTTGGTCACCCCGGAGCTGGAACATCCCATGTTCATGGAACTCAAAGAGACAGACATAGAGATAGACCGGAGGTAAGCTTTGCCAACCTAGTGGGAAGAGAAAGAACAAGAACAGAAACAAATAGAGAGGAACCTGAGGGACTTAGAGCCCCAAGGAACCAAATAAATGCTGATGATTTCCCTCTGCCAAGGCCTAGGGAACACACTATAACCTTGAGACCTACACAGCTAGTTAAGTCCATGAAGAATTACTTCGATGGCACAGGAGCCTTCTTTTCCAAAGGCCAGAGGGAGGCAGCAACCAAAGGCAGATCAATTACGGAAGACTACCTATGCTGGAGGCCAAAAGAACGTGCGAAGCAAAATGACTCAGCCATTGAAACAATTGTGGGTGCGAAAAGGCGAGCGGCCTATTACAGTCAAGCGACAACAATCATCTCAACTTCCTATTAGTAATCAACAACATGATACTAATAAGAAGACTTCCAAAACCTCTTTTGAGAAAGTGAAATCTATCTGGGTACCCAAGAAGTTGATGAAGGCTGGCCCACAATCAAGACAAATTTGGGTGCCTAAGGCTTGCTTACAGGCTCAACTAGTCACACACAAATCACACCATACACGACAGGGTTCACTCACTCAAGGAGCCGTTACCCACTCTTGTTTAATACGCACGAATACACAGTTGCCCAGAAGCACGCACAGACTCACTCGTAAATGGGTCCCAAAAATGCCTCATTCCTAAGCAGACATACTCATAAAGCCCTCTAGAGTCTCCACTAAACCAAAACCGAAAGCCATCCATTGTGTTTGGCAGCCTAAAACTTGTAATAAAACCCCCGAACCCCATGTGTAAATTCATCCTCACTTGCTAACTACATCACTCATACACTGCATCTTTCCCTCTAGCTCGTAGGACTATCCATTCATTAACTACACACACAATCATCGAGCACTCACTGACCCACTAGCCCATTACTCACATCATGATAATGTTGTAATGGGGACAAAAAGTGTTCTATCTTGTCCATTACAATATTAACGCATGATTCTATATTCTCATAGAACCAACAAGCAAGCAATAACAATGGCAGAAGCAGGAGGCACCAGTTCCTAGGTAGGGTCTAGCGCACAGATTGTGGACATTGAAACCCTCCTCCTTGAACCACCACTCACCGAGAGGCCTCAAGAACTTCAAGCGGTGCATGTGCTCCCTATTCAGGACCCTCCTCAGGTACACACTTCTCAAGTGGGGAAACACGCTCATTGGTTTAGTGATGTCGCAGGGCCATTGGGTGATGGCACCTACTTCTGGGAAGCAGAAATTGAGTTCAATGGCAAATGGGGACGCTACCATTTCTTCACTCGCGAATTTGAGAACTATCAGAATGCAGAAGTGATGTGATCGGTATGGACCAAAGCAAGCTTGGATAGCTATTTCAGGGCACATTTGCCTAAGCCAGATTTCCTACGTTGCTCCTATTTTATCAGTACCATCACTCCTAGCAGGGCCAAGGGAGGCGATAGTACTTTTATGCTGCCCTCACTATTGCCAGGCCACAAACTCAAGAGATTCAAACTGACCCTCAATTTGGTACGGGAAGCATTGAACATGCAAGGCATGCATATTCCCACTGAGAAAGAAACAATGGTTCTAGGCAGGATGAAGCATAAGGATCTCAACAAATTGAAGGACATGGTAGCAATGACACCTACCATTGCTCTCCACCTATGAATGATCATGCAGCATTTTGCATTTCCCGCCCAAGAACGATTCACTATGCCACCAAAAAAGATATGGTTCAGCTTGTACTTGGCGGAGACAGAGAATCTCACCATCAACATACCACACTGGATCATCGATCAAATACACCTAGCCCATCAACGGTCGAATAAGAAACAGAAAAATGTACTTCATGGATGTTGTGCTCTCACAAGAATAATTTATAGGTGCTTAGCGTACGACATGCCCATTCAAAGAACACTAGTATGGTCCAGGGCTCAAGAGTTCCAAAGACGACTATCAACGGCGGGTCCTTCATCAAAGAAGATGAGAGGGGGAGTTCAATTACCATGCGCTCAACCAAGGGGAGCCACTACCACACCAGAGGTGACCCCTCCACAAACGAGGCGTGTCCGACCATTTACCATTCGCCTACCCAGACCAAGTGCAGAAGGACCCAACCTGGTGTTCCCTCCGATTCCATCGGACTTGGAGTTCCCACAGGGTTACACCCTTGCTGATTTGACAGATGAAGAAATTGCCCGTTTGATCAATGAGTCTAATATGGAGACAGAAGCAGAGTAGACCCAAGGACAACAACCCACTACTACAACTTCAGCCCAGACCCAACCAGGAGTAGTAGAAGTAGAAGAGGATGAAGAAGAGATAGAAGAAGAAGAAGCAAACGAGGAATATGATCAAGAACATGACAAACTTTCAGAACTAGCAAGTGCCCCGGCATACTCGGCCCAAATACAAAGATTATACGAAACCATGAAGCGAGTACAAGAACAACACAAACTGTCGCTCGAGACAGGAAAGATGATCATGAGCCAAATGTTAGCCGAGGAAGGTGTGGATGACATGTTTATTGAATCGATGAACCTGCACGCAGACGCAGTAGGCTTAGATGAGGCTGTTCATGCAGCCATGACTTATATTCATCTATTTGAGAAACGAGTACCTACTCGCCCCATGCGATCCGGCAAACAAATCCACATCAATGTATCAAAACCAGGAGGTAACACACAAACAGAAGCACATCAGGCAGAACCACTCTCACCACCCACCTCACCTCTCACTACACAAGTCACCTCACCACCTGGCACTACCACGCCTATTTCTGCCATTACCACAGTCGTCATGGGAATTCCTCTCTCTCCCGGTATCCAATTCGGAGGAGTTACCATGCCCACCTTCACAACACTCTTCACAAATATCACATCCACCCCACCCACTGTTCCCATCTACACAGTCACACACACGTTCGACACAATGGAAACATCACCAGCCACAGCACCACTCCCACCCCCACGCAGCCTCAATCTCCCATATCCCCTCCACCTACCTCACCACTTGACTCCACAACATTCACAACTCCCTTCCCCTTCCCCATTCCCCCTGCATCTTCATCTTTCCCTGCATCGTTTAATGTAAATAGTATATTCATGGCATTACATCAATGCGTGTATCAACTTCAGAGTGAGTATCAGGCTTTCGAAGACCGTCATCATCAATTGACTACGAATCATCAACAACTACAGAGACGGCTTACAATTATAGAAGAAGAAAATGCAGACCTCAATCAACATTACACCACACTCGAGCAAGCTCATCAAACCCTCCTGGAGACACCCCAACCATCACAAGTGCCAGGTGTCAAACAACTCGAAGCCTTACTGGAGGTCTACCAAACAGATAATCTAAGAGTCCGGCGAAATTTGACTCTACTCCGAAAACACATGGCTACAGCCCTTGAAGAAAACAAGCGTCTGTAGAAGCAAAATGAAGAAAACCTGGAAGCTGCCATGGAAGGCTCTCCCCATGAGATCGACCCAGAACAATTCAAAGCAGTCCCCTCAGACACAATGAAGACAATCTTGGAAAGCTATGCAGATCTATTAGAAGCACATGACGATTTGGAAAAGGAACGGGATGAGCTACGTCGCCAGCTCAGGGAACAGGAGGCACAAGTTACTGGAATATGAAAGACAACCCTCTCCAGTTGTAGAACCAGAGCCAGATGAATTGGTACCCATTGAGATGGACGAAACGTATGAGGAACCATATGTTCCTATGCCAATGCCAGGTGGTCAGCAAACCTCAGAAGGAATAGACACCTTGGAAGTCGAAGTACCCGAATGGCTCCAAACACTAGAAAAAATAGCGACAACCCATGAAGATCGAGTGGCAATCCAAATCCAATCAATGGCCAAATTAGAAGACACCATCATAAAGTTAGAATATTTCCACAGTATGTCTCATCATAGATGGATCGGCACCAACGACGATCAGTATGTGCCCTACTGTGTACTCCTAGTAGATTACAACGTAGAGATCCAACGACGATGTGGCAAGGCTCCAACTTTCGCCACACAATTTGGGCCCGATGATATCCTAGAGAGTGCTAAAAAAGGATCCATTCATCAACCCACCTGGAGGATCCGTCTTCTTGAGACCTACCCAGAGATGGTTCGTACTTGGACTAACATGCCACTCTTTATTAAATACAATCCCTGCTATGTTCCAGTCTTCCGCAGACGCACCTGGCCCGAGTTTACCATTGTTGTCAAGAGCATCAAAGGCTGTGCAAAGTGGTTAAATTATGTTTATCTAGCACCTCCACAAGGACCTCCCACTTTGAATTATATGATTTCTACCATCCGTCACTGGAGCATTCGACTACGGAATACCCCTGATGTGATGGCCCAAATGTGCATGAAAATCTTTGAATTAATGCTGATTTCAGGACATTCAAGAACATTAAAGACCCCCACTTCGCAAGCGTTGGCTTCCTTACAGGCAACCAAGATCTGGTATATGACATGAGCACCACCCCATCAATAGAGGTAATATATGCTTGGCATGCCAAAATCAAGTACCTCCCAGCTTGCTTTAAACAGACATTAGAGGACATGTTCGTAACAGGATTCTGAGAATATCACTCAGAAATATTTGTACCCAGTCCCTCACATCTCCTCCACTTATTCGCTGTGGAAAGAACCATCCATTCAGAATAATTGCGGGTGCCACATCCAAACGTCCTAGGACCAGTGAATTGGGATGCATTGTTAACAGACCTAGCACGGGGGCTACGATTAGAAGAACACCACCTCGCTTCCGATGTTGTTCAATATTATGTCCAACGCATAGCTAGACAAGGGTCTGTCAGAGACGACAGACGCGAGAGGGGGGGGGGGTGTTGGCAGTAGTCAAGGAACTGAAGGATTCACAAGACAAGGAAGCCTATGAAGGGAATCGGAGCGAAGAGAAAGCACAAGCAGACACAGTAGTCAAAGAAGATCTGGCAAGTAGGCCATTTAAATTTTTCAGGCATCAAAGAGTTGGGCACACAAGAAGAAGGAGCAAGCAGGGAGCTCCAGGAAATGTATGTCAAAATGTTAGATGAAATCCCTACAAAAATAGTGATTTTCATCACTAAAAACCATTGTAAATACCATTTCATATCTTTGTAGCTCCATTTTGTGCAAGCCAAGGAGTCCTTGAGCTTGAGGAGCTTTAGAAGTACCTACCTATCAGTTTTCACATTTTTTTAGACTCTGTTTGAACCTCCAAATAGGGCAGAGAACCTAATTTTTAACTAGGCCGGACACTAGGTCTGGACAAGGCCAAAACCTAGTCAAAAACTATAAATAGAGCTAGAGACTTCATTTTTGAGGTTATCTTGTAATTGATTTGAACTTGTATGAGCTTTTTGAAAGTAATCTAAAGAACTCCATTGCTTCTCACTCTTTGTCTTGCCTTGTGTGCGTGTCTGTGTGTATGTGTGTGCATGTTAGTGTGCTTCGCACTCACGCACTTGTGCCTTCACTTGCTCGAGGTCATCATACCATCCTCACGTCTTCCCGGATTGACATTAAAGGAGGTGCTACTCATCACTGAGCTACACCCACAAAAGAATATGGTTTGCTCTTTACTTGACAGAGATAGGGGCACTATAGATTAAGCTTCCTATATGGATTATGGAATAGCTATATGAAGCAAATAAAAGGTCATCTAGGAAGCTAATGGTGAATGGTTGTTGTGCAATCATGTGCATCATCTACAAGTGCTTAGCATATGATGTACCCATTGAACACGCTTTAACATGGTCTCAGCTACAGATGTTTAAAAGACACAAAAGTGCCTCACATCAATGCAAGCGTATGAGAAGCTCAATTCCTTGTGTCCAGACACGCGAAGTTATGACAACTCCGAAAGTCTTGCCACGAGGGGAGGCCACTGTACCTCCATTTACCATTAGAATACCTAGGTTTGGATCTGAAGGTACATCACAAGCTGCCCCATTGGCTCCCACTATACCTTCTGAATTTGAATTTGCTATGACTGGAGATGTTGAAGGGATGAGCACCTTCAACTTCGAATCATTCTTATGGAATACCCAACTCTCTGATGTGGAATTCTTTTTGGACACAGAAGAGCAGGGCACCTCTTCCCAAAGACGAAGGAAATCCATAGATAGCCGCCATGTACATTGAGGTGATGATCAGCAAAGAACTTTATCTCAACAACTAGAACTCTCAGAGGGAGAAGAAGAGGAAGGAGAAGAAGCAGAAGTAGAAGAAACCACTAGAACCCCAGCATATACAACAGAACTTCGAAGGCTATATCAAATCATTGAACCAGTGCGGTCGCAACAACTGCTCACCGAACAATGTAGTAGGATGCTCATGGCTCAACTATTGGAAGAAGTTGGAGTTCACTCCGAATACAGCGAAGGCCTACTATTGAAGGCAGAAACGTATGGGGTAGTGGAAGCAGTCCAATCAGTGATCCAGTGGTCTTCGGTTCAATATGATCCGTGAAGATTCCAAACACGACCACGGTCTAGTAAAAACATCCAGATTCCCATTACTACAGTGGAAGGACTATTACATCCAAACCCATTGAGACAACCTCCCAAGCAGCAGTAACCTTTGGCCAAGAGCTCCCAGTCACCCATGATGAATCAATCGAACCACTACCACCAACCCCCCCACCATCACCTCCTCGAACAGAAGGTATAAATATTGCCTCGACTACCCAACCCATAGAGCAAACCTTCATTTTCCATAGTCCCACCTGCAGTTCCACTTTATTTTCCTCCTTTCAAAACCCTCTATATAATACCACCACCATCATAACATAATCCTTCATAGAGCCTGCCATAGGACAACTAGTCCCCACGCCCTCGGTCATAGGCCATCCTGACAGTAGATCCATATTCTTTGGATTCGTTGCCACCATGCCACCTTTCATGGCCTTCCCACCTCCGATCTCTCACTTCCCACCCCCCATACCACGAGCCCTTCAACCCGCCCATGACTACTTTTGTAGAATGTTTCAAGCCACCACCCAACCCCTCTCGTCCAGCCCATTCCCAACATCCACACCACACTTATTCACCACGATCACACACACACCACCTACCATTTCGGTATACATGGTAGACACTACACTCACATCCAACCCTGAGGGTATGGACATTTCACCACCGACAACACCTCCACCTCCCCCCACACTCCCACCTTCTCCCATTCCCCCTCCACCAATTTCACCCGCACACACATCCCCAATAGACACAGCATTCACTCTTCCCATTCCCGAATCCCCTCCTCTTGCATTTTCCATTGTACAAAATACACCATCTATAGGGAATGCATTTGACACCATGCTCACATGTATTTTACAATTAAGGACAGAATACAATCAGCTCTAGCAACATAACGAATGACTGCAAGAGCACTCTAAAGTGCTACAACATCATCTTGCTACACTAGAAGAGGAGAATGCTCGCCTCCAGACACAATTTCAAACTTTACAAGAGGCTCATAGCATATTGGAAGTAAAGTTATAAAATGTAGACCAAGAAGCGATACAAGTGGTGGAAGGCCATCTACAAATACAACTGGAATGCAACTCAAAGCTTCAGCGAAATATGGCCCTACTCAAATGACACCTTGCAGCTGCTCATGAAGAAAATCGATGCCTCTAACTACAGAATCAGGAAAACTTAGAGGCTACTATCGAAAGCACACCCGGGGCAACAATTAGTCCCTCAAAATTCCAAGCAGTGACCCTGGAAAACATAAAGATAATCCTCTAAGATTATGTTATAGTACTTGAGGCACATGACCAGTTATCAGAGGAACTAGATCAACTCAAGAAGAAATGACACAAAGACACGACAGCTGCCCCTCAAACCACCGCCTCCACTGCTTCACTTCTCACGGACTCAGAGGCCCTAAAAGATCTCCAAAAACAGGTCACAAAATTGCAAGCACGCCTACTACAATATGAAAGACCACCTTTCCCACTCGAGGCTCCCACCGATGAAGAAACAGTACAAATTCCTGTGGAACAGACATTTGAAGAGGATTATGAGCCACAACCCATCCCAAGGGGATGACAAACAGAAGAAGGCCAGGATACTTTCGAAGCGCCATGAACTCTGTGGTTAAAATAAGTGGAAGAAATTGGGAGTTCCCATGAAGAGCGCACGGTAGTGCAAAATCAGGCCATGAGAGTCATAGGAGACACAGTATTACAATCCAGTTACTTCAAGAACTTGTCACCTAGACATCTCATCATATCATCAGAACTCCAATACAAGCCTTACTATATCATTCTGGCAAATTATAACGCAGAAATATAGAGAGTCACAGGAAAGATTCCTTCCTTCGCAACCAAGTTTCAACCAGAAGACCTTCCTCTAGAAGCACAAAAAGGCAGGATCTATCAGCCAACATGGCGGCAAAAGCTTCTAGAGACATACCCTGAAATGTTGTGCACATGGAAGCATGCGCCATTACATCTACTTTACAATCCATGCTATGGGTTGATTCCACGATGCATATCATGGAAAGCATTCAACATAAAGGTACAGAATAATGCTCAATGTAAGGAGTGGCTCAACTATCTATACATAGCGCCACCGTAGGGACCCCCATCGATAGCGTACATGATGGCAACAATTCGACATTGGATGCCTCGACTGAAGCCCATGCCAGATGTGGCAACCCAAATGATGCTCAAATATGCAAGTTGTGCTCAAAACTTTTAGGAATGCTGAAGCACCACAAGTACGACTATCGGGGTTTACCAATGGAAACTAAGATTCAGTGTATGACATGAGCACCACACCCAACATTCGTGGGGCTTACGCTTGGCATACATGCATCAAATACCTCCCCACATGCTATAAAAAGACATTCAAAGACATGTTCAAGTCAGGTTTCTGGGAGTATCACTTGAAGGTCTTCGCACCGAAGCCCACACACCTACTTCATCTCTTTGCATGTGAACAAGCCATGTACTCCGAGTACTACACGACACTGCAACCCTATGTCCTAGGTGCAATAAATTGGGATGTGTTGCAAGCTGATCTAGCAAGAGGATTATGGATAGGAGAACACAAGCTAGCCACCAACGTTATCCAATACTATATTGACCATCCTATAGAACAGAGGTTTGTCAGGGGCGACAAATACTAGGAAGGGGGGAGTGTTTGCATACGAGCAGAAAGAAGAGCATACGAGCACAAAGGAGCAATCATGCATAATCCGGTAACAAGGCCTAATCATTTTTTTCCATGAACTATTCCAACTCAAGTGATTTTCATCACTACACAAACATTGTAAATCTTGTTTTTGGTAGAAGAGACTCCATTTTGTTCAAGCCGAGGATTCCTCGAACTTGAGGAGTATTAGAATTATAGCTACATACCAATTTTCATAATTTTTAGACTCCGTTTGAGCCCTCAAATAGGTTCTAGAACCTAATTTTTAACTAGATCAGACACTAGGTCTGGACAAGGCCAAAGCTAGTCAAAAAACTATAAAAAGAGCTAGAGAGCTCATTTTTGGAGTTAGATTGTTAGTGATTTGAGCTTATGTAAGAGACTCTTTGACTAATGCAAAGAACTCCATTGTTCCTCTCCTTGTTCTTGCCTTGTGTGCACGTGTGTGTGTATGTGTATGCATGTTTGTGTGCTTGTCACTCACACACTTGTGCCATCACTTGCTCATAGTCTTCATACTAGTCCTCACGTCTCCACAGATTGACATTTATGAGGTGGATCTCCTCATGTTGGTACTTACCATTGTGCTAGAGTGATAGTATCTTGTCGTTGATCATGAGTATGATGTTTAGCTGGTGACTCTAGTTTCTCAGCAGCAGGGTGCTCACCTTTCCGTACCCATATTTGCTTCAATGGCTAAGACACCTTGCTTCGTATTCTCCTTTGACCTTGAGCATAAACCGCCTGATTCCTCTGTATTCTATACTCCTTTAGTTGCCATGTCTCTCTCACTTTTGGAAAAGAAGGGAGTTCCATCGTATCATTGGCTTTTTGGTTGAGAACATCATCCCTCTGCATCACAGAGTATTGGACAAGAATAGCATCATCATCTTCATGTGTACTCCAGGAAGGACCAGGAGTTGGTGCCTTTCCTAATTCTTGAGTGCTTCCTTTTCTAATTCAATTGTAATGCGATTTTGACTTACCCAGACTTGAAGAAGTCCACTTCTTAGGTTCACGTTGACTGCATGATTGTAGATCCAGTCTTAAGCCAAGACAAGAGGCTCAGTGAGGTCCTCATCTTGACACAATAGCACCATAACTGTCATTAGGACATCTTGAATGTGGAGGGGAAGTTCCACCTCACCCATGCAAGGTGTTTCCACACCTCCCAATCCTATGAGGTATGCTTCTATAGGATGGACACTTAATTTCAATTCTTTAAAGTAAGAAAGTCTAACCGCACTAGTGGATGCACCTGAGTCAATTAAGGCCCTTAGAGTCCTTGCACTATTTCCTTGTCCTATTTCTAAGGTCACAAAAGGACGTCGGTCAATTATTCTATGGGAACTTACACCTGAGACTTCACGCATAGCCATATGATATCCTCGTGCTACGTAGGCATTTGCCCTAGGCTGATCTCTATCGCGTCTTTTCAATTTCATTCTTCGGGTGCATTCCAATATCTTTGCCTGCGCTTCTTCTTGGATTCGTTTTTCTTCTTCCTTACGTTTCTTCACAATGATGAGTCGATTAATCATTTCCTCAATGAGGGGTTCTTGATATAGTTTGACTCTGCAACCCCTGATGTAACTAGGGAGGACATCACCTTCTAAGGTGGCTAATTGGACTGCCTCACTTGTTGATAGTGCTACTTTCAGTGTAGGTATCAAGAAGTCCAATGGTAGCACTGCATTTTGGCTAGACACCATCTGAAAGGGTGTGGCTTGGAGTACTATTTCATAGGCAACTCGGTATGCCCAAATAGCATGGTGTAGTTGTTTGTCCCAATCAAAGCATTTATTATTCACTAATTTAATCAGCACATTGCATAGAATTTTATTGGTGCTTTTGGCTTGCCCATTAGCTTGTGGATGATAGGGGGCAGACTTCTTGTGTATCACCAAGAACTCTTGGAGAAGATTTTCAATGACTTCATTCAAGAAATGAGTGCCTCTATCACTTACTAGCTCTATCAGTAGCCTATATCTAGTGAACACGTTCTCAAATAAAAACTTAGCTATCATTTGAGCATCGTTCTTCATTGTGGCTTTCACTTCTACCCACTTGGTTAGATAGTATGTGGCCACATTGATGTATTCAACATGTGAACTCTTAGCTGGGGGATTAATACGACCTACAAAGTATATTCCCCACTTAGAGAATACACGTCCATCCATCATAGGTTTCAAAGGCATCTCATCTTTTCGTATGGGATATTGAGTTCACTAACAAATGTCACACCGCTTCACATAGGTATGTGCATCCATGTGAAGTGTTGGCCACCACAAGCCTGCAAATAGGATTGCCTTAATTACACGGTCTGGTCCAAAGTGTCCTCCTGCTACCCCTTGGTGAGCCATTTATAAGATCTTGAGATATTCACTCTCATGGACACATAGCCTTAAGTAATCATCTTTACCACACTTGTATAAGTTATCTCCAATGAATGCATAATCTAGGGCTTCTTGTTCTAAACTTCTTTGCCTGGCCAGGGTCATATCTTGAGGGAATGTTTTCATCCTCAGGAAGGCTACCAATGGTTCACTCCAATCTGGTATTAGAGACACTTGGTATAGTGTCATGTGCTCCACAAGTGGTCTAATACGAAAAACTAGGCATTCCTTACATGACCTATGGACATCTGCTTCCATAGTCGGACAGTGCACTCTGAGTCTCCTTGTGTATGTAGAGTTCTTTGCCTTGAGTGATGTTGTTCTAATGCACCCACATGTGCTAATTGCAACCACTTCGCGTACTCCTCCTCTTTCACACAACAAGCTAATATCCCTTGATCTATATGCTTGTACATACTTCCTGCCATGATATGGTACTTTTGGGCTTTTACTACTATCTATCTTGAGTGTTTATCACTGGGTGTTTAGGCCCATATGTCAAAATTGGCACTAATGTCTTGGCCCATTTTGGTACAACTTCCAAATTAAACAAGTAAGCATAAGGAAGATCATTTGATACTCCTTGTGGGGCCTCTCCAGATGTGAGCCTCGAGAGATGGTCTACTCTCAAGTGAGTCTTACCTTTCCTCACCACTACCTCAAAGTCATATTCCATTAGTAAGAGGAACCATTTTACTAATCTACCTATATTGCATGGCTTGTTCACTAGATACAACAATGCTTGATGGTCTGTAAAAAATTTAAACTTATTTGCAAGCAAATAGTGTCTAAAATTTTTAACCGCATATATCATGCCTAATCCTTCTCGTTCGGTGGTGGTATAGTTTCATTCCGATGCATTTAACTGTCTACTAGCATAGGCAATTGGAATATCCATATTACCTTCACCCTCAGGTTGTGCAAGTAAACACCCAATGGCATAATTGGATGCATCCACGTGAACATGAAATGGCTTGTTCCAATCGGGGGTAGCCAAGATTAGTGCTAAACATAATCCCCTTTTAAGCTCATTGAAAGAGTTCTCACATTCTTCCATCCACTCAAAGTTAGTCAAAAGGGAGTATAGAGGCTTGGCAATGATCACACACATATGAATGAATCCGCGATAATAGCCACAATGCCCCATGAAAGCCTGTACTTCCTTGACATTCTTTGACCTAGGTAGCTCTGCAATAGCTGTAACTTTCTCCTCATCCGTGGATATGCCATTCTTTGACACTATGTGTCATATAATCTTGCCTTTCTTGACCATAAAAACACACTTTTTTGGGTTCAAGCAGACTTGATATTCTCTACATTTGTCAAAGATAGCTATCAACTCTAGGATATGTGTTTGCCTTATGTTGGAATGAGCACAGAGATCATCAACATAGACTTCCAAGTTTTCCTCAAGAATTCCTTAAACATGTGGCACATCAGCCTTTGAAAGGTAGTTGGTGCATTGGTTAAACCAAATGGCATTACCTGAAAAGCAAATATGCCCCATTTTGTGGCAAAAGCCATTTTATGGTGATCTTCTAGAGAAATGGCTACCTGATTGAAGCCAGAGAAGCCATCAAGAAAGCTATAGATTTCCTTGCCTGCCACTCTTTCTAAGAGATGCTCAGTGATAGGAAGCAGATAACTATCTCTAATAGTGGTTGCGTTGACTTTCTTCAAGTTAATGCATACACGTAACTTTCCATTCTTCTTCGGCACCACTACGATGGGGGATACCCACTCACTATGCTCAATTTCATAGATAAATCCAGCTTCCACCAATCTATCTATCTCCTCCTTGATCTTAGCAGCATAGTTATCATTATATGTGTATGGCTTTTGCTTCGAGGATTTGGCATTCGGGGTCATGGGAATCATATGTGAGCATATGGTAGGGTCTACACCTTTCAAGTCCTTGTAACTCCAAGCGAATACATCTTTGTATTCTCAATCAGGTCGTGTCCTATGTGTCTGCATTTTTCTTCTCCTTCTTCCATGGTTACCACAATTTTCTTGGTGTTTTCTTTGTTATCATAGGCCTCTCTTGCTTGTGAATCTCGTTTAGGCATTCTTATCATGACTCTCCTATTTTCTATCTCATATTTCTTAAAGTTTTCAGGGATCTCAAACAAAGATTCTTCCTCCTCTTATGTGACTTCTCTCTTCTTCCTCTTCTTACCCTCACTCTTGGTGGTCACTTGCATGGTTAACCTCACATCATTCATAACCTCTTCGTGTCTCTGGGGGTGAACTTCTACTCGTAGAAATATTCCTCATCTGATGCAAAAGGTGGGTCCATAATGATTGACTCTAGATCGGAGTCACTTGCATCCTCGAATGCATCAGTGCTAGGTTCACATTCTTCAATAACCGAATCACACATGATTGGCTCTATTGTGAAGACTAAAATGTCATAGCCCTCCTCATCACAGTGGGGTATCCATTGTTCTTCATTGATGGCTACATCCATTGTTGCTAAAATTTCTGTCCAACCATGAGGTTCAAACTCTTCGTCAAGAAACACTACAGGTGTATAGGCTGGGTCTTGAATTGATCTATGGGTTTCCTTCGCACCTACCTCTCTGGCTTTTTATTCCCATCTCCATCCAATCCACCACCTTCCAACCCACCACCCCCTATAGTAGGATCCGTCTTAGCAGATCCCACTCCCAAAGACCTAGACATGATGCTTAAGGCATATCAAGCCAAAATCCAAGAAGGGCCAAATGTAACAGATCATGAAGTGTGTTACCCTAGAGCTGAACTAGAGCTCAAATGAACTAAACTTTGTGCTAAGATAGTGGAATTGCCTCAAACTATGTTTGAAGCCAGTCACCTCTTTAACTTCTCTAGTTCAACTAAGACACAATTGCACTTTGATGGATTATTAGAAAGATTGGAGAGGCTAATTGCAAAATCTCAAAAGGAACCCACCTCCCAAGGAAAGGACAAGGCAAGCGAAAAGATAAGCCTTCCTGCCCAGGAATCTTATGTGCCTAACTCCACAGAACTAGACACATCTTCTTCTATGAATCAGAATTCACCAGAAATCTTGCGAGAGATTCAAGAAGAGAAATGGGCTAAAGAGAGTGAAGTTCCTCCTCATTGAACTTGTGGATGAAACGCATGATCAATTCCCACAAGAAATTCCTTCCATTTATGGAGAGCAAGAGAGTGCCCAATCTCACGAGAGATCAGACTTCGAGTCTAATTACTTATAGGAGCTACCACATTTCACAGGCCCATGGGAAGCTAAGTCTAGTTGTATGAGAGCACCCATAGTGATGGTAAGAAATGAAGACTCAGTCATACCTAGGAACATAGAGGTAGTGGAGTGCAATGCAATCTCACTTTAGAGGAGCTACTCAAGGTTAGGTTGGAACTATGGAAACATGTAGCCAACCAAGTGCCTGAAAAAGCTAAACCTCGTTCTCACGTAGGATCTCATGGAACAGTGCCAGAAATACCTTTAGACAAGGTAGGAGACATAAGCGAAGGAGAAGAAGGAAACACTTATCTTCCCATTACACATCAAGGTTACACCACCAAGGCAATTTTGGACTCAGGTGCAGGAGTAGCAATTGCTACCCATTTCCCTATGGAAGGGATGGGGTAAGCCAGCACTCAGGCCCACGAGAATGAAATTGCAGATGGCCAATGGTCACATTGTAGCTCAAGCATAAGCACCACCTCCTTTACTTGTCAATACGTGGAGACATGAGGACTGGTATGAAGACCACGAGCAAGTGAAGGCACAAGTGTGTGAGTGAAAGCACACAAACATGCACACACATACACACACATGCGCACAAGGTAAGATCAAAGAGAGGAACAATGGAAAGCTTCGATTGCAAAAGAGTTCTCTTACAAAAGCTCTATTCTCTCACAAGCTAACCTCGAAAATGAGCTCTCTAGCTCTTTTTATAGTTTTTTGAGTAGTTTTGGCCCTGTCTAGACCTAGTGTCCGGCTTAGTTAAAAATTATGTTCCAAGGCTTATTTGAGGGCTCAAACGAAGTCTAAAAATTATGAAAATTGGTAGGATGATACTTCTAATACTCCTCAAGGTTGAGGACTCCTTGGCTTGAACAAACTAGAGTTTCAAAAATGTGAAATGGTATTTACAATGGTTTTTAGTGATGAAAATCACTATTTTTGTAGGGGATTCTTGTGAAAATTTGACATACACTTCTTGGAGCTCCCTAGTTGCTCCCATTTCTTGTGTGTCCACTTCTTTGATGCGCTTCCATGCTTTGTCCTTGACCTTGAGCTTCAACACTCCCCCTCCCTCTTGAGTCTGTCATCCCTGACAGACCCTTGTTGTAAGGGTTGTTCCATGTAGAGAGGTAATGTCCAGCCTTTGTATGTGCTGCTTCCTTGGATTTCAGAGAGAATGTGTCATTATGAGCTTCCAAAAACTGCTAGTTGCTCAAAAGAGGTTATCAATGTTGAGTGGGAGCAACTACTCGCTTTGAACTGCTTCCTAGGTATTGATGTTGTCCCCATAATGTCCTCTAGCTCTTCCAAAGATGATGTTCAGAGCAGTCATGCCAAGTAATCATAACCCATAGTGAATGATGGGTAGGTGTGTTAGTGCATGGGTTGAAGAAATTATGTGCCTTGTGCACGGCCTTGTAATGTGGCCCTATGCATGCTTACTTGGAATAATGAAATATAAGAAACCTGGTGCAAAAATTAGGTCTTGAGCAAATTGCCCAAGGGTACGCTGACGAAGAGGTTGCCTAATCTATCATGGTTATGGTGTTGCCAAAGCAAGGATTCTTACAATGGAAGGTCGATCGATGTTTTTCTCGCTATGTTGTACCTTCCATCATAGTGATTGACCAATGGCGCATCTTCTGTGGTTGATGAATGTCCTTGATGATTCACTGATGAGATTTGTTGAGCACCTGGTCCTGTCCCCTCTCTTCAAAGCAACATTTGCCAAATATAGAGAATTGAATTTCTTTATATTCCTTGACAAACAACATTGGGTAACTACACCAAGCTTAGTTTCACATATTCTCTTTAGCTCACCATAAGCAAGAGTCTTCTCACCCAATATTCCGACAAGGATTTTCAAGGTACCAAACTACCCCTTGTAGATATCTCCTTGGATGCTCTCGTACTTATAGTAGTTAAGCATTGCTCAAGTTGTGGACTGTTGAAGCTCAAGGTTAAGGACAAAGCATGGAAGCACATCAAAGAAGTGGACATAGAAGAAGAGAGAGCAAGTGGGGAGCTCCAAGAAGTGTATGTCAAATTTTCAGAAGAATCCCCTACAAAAATAGTGATTTTCATCACTAGAAACCATTGTAAATACCATTATCTATTTTTAGTAACTCCATTTTGTTCAAGCCGAGGAGTCCTCGAGCTTGAGGAGTATTAGAAGTACCATCGTACCAATTTTCATAATTTTTAGACTTCGTTTGAGCCCTCAAATAAGCCCTGGAACCTAATTTTTAACTAGGCCGGACACTAGGTCTGGACAGGGCCAAAACTAGTCAAAAAACTATAAAAAGAGCTAGAGAGCTCATTTTTGAGGTTAGCTTGTTAGTGAATAGAACTTTTGTAAGAGAACTCTTTTGCAATCTAAGCTTTCCATTGTTCCTCTCTTTGATCTTACTTTGTGCATGTGTGTGTGTATGTGTGTGCATGTTTGTGTGCCTTCACTCATGCACTTGTGCCTTCACTTGCTCGCGGTCTTCATACCGGTCCTCACGTCTCCGCGGATTGACAAGTAAAGGAGGTGGTGCTTACGCTTGAGCTACACCAAATTTTGGCGCCGTTGCCGGGGAGAGAGCTTCGAGGACGAGCGTTGTGATGGTAAGATCGTAGATTTGCGACGTTGGAAGGTAAAAAAAAACTGTCATTTCAGTTCATTTTCTGTTTTTTCCTCTTCATCTTCATCATCATCATCATCTCCACCTTCTTCCATCTTCTTCTTCATAGAAAATTCTTGTTTTTTAGTGCATTTTCACCATCTTCATACCATTTTTCATGCATTATTGTGTGGGAAGGAGTTAGGAGGTGCAAGGGAGAGCAAGCGCTGTATTTTTTTCATGATTTTCTGCTCACACGGAGCTCGCCATAGCCGGCGCTCAGAAATTTGAATTTCCCGCCAAAAAACGCGATTCTGTGATGAAAATCGCGATTCTGTGAAAATTCAAAATTTTTTGAAAAATCACGATTTTCAGTTTTCCCGCCTAAAAGTTGGTTGAAAAAAATCGCGATTCTGTGTTTTTCTCAAAAAAAAAAAAAACACGATTCTCTGCTCAAAATCGCGATTCTCTGAAAAACACGATTCTCTGCTCAAAATCGCGATTCTCACCAATCACGATTTTCAGCAAAGACACGATTTTGTGAAAAAGGCGATTCTGTGAAAACACGATTTTTTGCTCAAAATTGCGATTTTCAAAAACACGATTTTGTGCTCAACATCGCGATTTTCATGTGAAAAATACGATTTTCAACAAACACGATTCTCTGCTCAAAATCGCGATTCTCACCAATCACGATTTTCAGCAAAAAAAAAACACGATTTTGTGAAAAACACGACTTTCTGCTCAAAATCGCGATTCTCACAAATCACGATTTTCAGCCAAAAATACGATTTTGAGAAAAACACGATTCTGTGGGACAAAATCACGATTTTCAAGTCAAAAACACGATTTTGAGAAAACACGAATTTTTGCTCAAAATCGCGATTTTCATGTCAAAAACACGATTCTGAGAAAACACGATTTTCAGTCAAAAACACGATTTTGTGAAAAACACGACTTTGTGAATCACGATTCTCTGAGTCAAAATCGCGATTTTCAGAAACACGATTTTGTGATCAACATCGCGATTCTCTGAAACACGATTTTGTGATCAACATCGCGATTCTCTGAAACACGATTTTGTGATCAAAATCGCGATTTTCAGAAACACGATTTTGTGATCAAAATCGCGATTTTCAGAAACACGATTTTGTGATCAACATCGCGATTTTCAAAAACACGATTTTGTGATCAAAATCGCGATTTTCAGAAACACGATTTTGTGATCAACATCGCGATTTTCAGAAACACGATTTTGTGATCAACATCGCGATTTTCAGAAACACGATTTTGTGATCAACATCGCGATTTTCAAAAACACGATTTTGTGATCAACATCGCGATTTTCAAAAACACGATTTTGTGATCAACATCGCGATTTTCAGAAACACGATTTTGTGATCAACATCGCGATTTTCAAATCACGATTTTCTGCTCAAAATCGCGATTTTCAAAAACACGATTTTGTGCTCAACATCGCGATTTTTTGACTTCACAGCATCGCGATTTTCAGAAGGTTCACAAAATCGCGATTTTCTCCAAAGGTCCTGTTTGCCTGTTTGACCCCCAGGAGCCTGATTTGACATAACTTTCTCATCCAAAGTCCATTTTTTGAGCTCTATAGCTTGTTGGAAAGCTCGTTTCAAATCCTACACGATCTCAACTGTTTTTTTCAAGAATAATGCGTTGATTTTGAGATAGGATAATTTGAAGTTGACCCTCAGGTGGGACTAGGGAACCAAGGGGGCTCTAAAGAATTGTGAACCATACCAAAGGGAAAATTTGGACTCTTGACTAAAGCTTATGAACCTGAGATCTGGTAGACACTTAGGCAAGGATAAACAAAGCATTAGATCTTCTGAGGCTAGTGTCAACCATACATCCAAGTCTTGGGCACAACAACTAAGTGGTCATCTTTTACTCAGATCGGACACAAGTGATTCAGAAATGTCTTTTAGTATGGGAAAACCTGCAGGTGGCTCAGGGACTGCCCATCTACAAACACCGGAAGGTCCCTATAAGACACAGTTGGAATATATTCGGACCAACCAATTAGGTGCTCGCATCTATGAGGATGGTCTGAGGCGATCAGTGGTCCAACTCAAAAATCCAGATCAATCCTTTGGACTTGAACACCCGGTGGTCAAGTTCGAAGAGGGTTCATACATTGATAAGGAAGGAACCATGTATGTGGTTACCAACCAACCAGATAGGACCGATGAGTTTGGAAATATCATTCATGAGAATGAGATAGGAGACCTAGAACAAGGAAACGTAGGACAAGGACCCCAGACTCCTAGAGGTAAGTCAGTTTTGACCCGAGTGATCACTCCGGACTGGATCCCTCAAGACAACAAAAGCATAGAACTATTTTTGAATAGAGAAACAGAGGAAGCCTTTTGGAGGTTCAAGCCAGATCAACCTAGCCAATTGGGCATAGTTATCATCTATGAATTCAAAGATCCTGAGATACCAGGCAAAGTTGTCTACCTGGATAACACATCAGAGAAAATTTTCTTGGTAACGGAACATGATAGACATGCATATACATGGAAGAATGACATGATTTTCCCCCCACCAAGATCCAATGTTTCCCATGGCCTCCAAGGTGTAGGATCATCCCAGGCTCATGAAGCCCAGAGAGAAAGAACTAGAGAGAGACCTGAGGTAAGTTTTGCACACACCGTGGGCAGGAATAGGTCAGGATTTGAAAATGAAAGACCTGAAAGAGAGAGACATCAAGCACATAGGCAACAAAGAGATGAACAGGATTTTCCATTGCCTAGACCCCGGGAGTACCCAAGAACCCTTAAACCCAGTCACGTGATCAAGGCAATGAAGAACTATTTCGATGGGACAGGGGATCCTTATGATCATGTGGCCGAGTACAAACAAGTGCTGAGAGCCGAACAAATCGAGGACTGGTTCACCCAGTACGAGGCATTTGGTTTGACCCTTAAAGGCACGGCCTTAGCTTGGTTTCAACCATTGAGTAGAAGCAGCTATCGCGATATAGGTCAACTGCTAGACGAATTCATTGTAGAATTTTCCAAGAGTGGTATCAGGCATAACACATCGTCCCTGATCCATAGTTTCAAGCAGACACCCCAAGAAACAGTGCGACTAGCAGGTAGAAGGTTCAGACAGTACCTAGAAAGATGCCCTGCTCCAGAGCTACCCACACCAGCCAAACAAGTGGCTTTGTTTTTAGATGGCTTATTGAGCACAAAGTTAAGATCCTATGTATACTTGAAAGATCCTAGATCCATAGAAGAGTGTGTGCGGACGTGCATAGACATAGAAGATAACTTGGGTGAGGAGTTAGGATTGTCCAAACTCTACAAAGATTCGGATAGTTCTACTAGTCATACTTCAAAGACCTCCACAGAAATAGAAGAGATAGCTGAGCAAGTTGCCAAGAAGCTGGGAGTCCAAAATAAACAAACACAGAGAGTCACTTCATTGAATCGGTGCTATACTTGCGGGGGTGACCACATGGCTAACGTATGCCCAATGCAAAACCAAAACATTAGAGAAAGGAATGCTCCATATTGCACTATTGAGAGAAAATACACAAACCACACGGCTCAAGATTGTCCCTACAATAGGCAGGCTGTTAGACAAAATTATCAGCAACCTTACCCACAAGGTAGGTATCAGAATCAATACCAACAGCCATATTACAGACCACAACAGCAATATCAGGTACCATATAGGCCACAACCTGTCTTGGTAAACCAACCACCAGCTCCAGCCAACGTGATTCCAGTCAAGTATGCTGTGGGAGAGGAAAATCCAAATAGAGCTTTGGTGCCACTAACCCCATTGATACCAGATAATGACTCTCATGCTCATAGTTCAGACTACTCCCATGAAGGTAGTCCACATGCTTATTACACAGAGTCACCTGAACATAGTGAGATTTACTCGTATCAATATGAGGCACCGCCTATGGAGCAAAATTGGGAGCCAGAATACTCCAATGTCATGTACACAAATCCTAACCCTAGGCCCCAGTTGAGACAAATGAGACCACAAGCCCCTAGAGGATCTTGTTTCAGATGTCATGGTGACCATTTTATTCGTGACTGTCCCCACCCACCATCTCCGAGTCAAGGACAGGCTATCACAATACAGGCTTTTTGTCCTGATTGTGGCAAAGACCACCTCCCCAGAGATTGTCCAAGAAACCCCTCTAGTGCACCCAAGATTACACCCATTAATGTGGTAGGCTTAGTGGCAGATCCAAGTTCAAGTAGTAGCAATGTGGCTCCTATACAAGCTGTCACTAGAGCACAAGCCTTAAAACAGGATAAACCAGTAGAACAATCAGAGTCGAGTGAATCGGGAGAGCCTAGTAAGAGGAAAACAAGAACATGGAAGGATACCAGAGAGAAGGCCAATCGCAAGTGGAATAAAAAGTTATCGGAACTAGAAGAAAGCTTAAAAGAAGCGAAAACAAAAATAGAAGACATTGCATCTCAAAGCCCCTCGCATGCCGAAACTCCATCCACTCCACCTCATCCCACCCCACCACCCATTGTAAATAGACCGCAACCAGGGTCTGTTCTTGCAGATCCAACCCCAGAAGGCTTGGACATGATGTTCAAGGCCTACCAGGCTCGACTTCAAGAAGGGCCTACAGCGGCAAACATAGACAAGAGTTACCCTAGAGCAGATTTAGAGATTGAACGGATGAAAATGTGCATGAAAATGGTAGAACAAGCTCAAGCCATACTTGAGACTAGTCAAAAGTTCAATCAGACAAACTCTATCAAATCGGATTTGCATTTCCAGGGCTTACTAGAACGATTAGAGCAATTGGTAAACAAACCACAAGTTTCTTTACCTCCACAGGCTCAACCAGTTATTGAAAGAGGAAGCTCACCACCCAGGGGAGCTTATGTTCCTAATTCCACGGATGCTGGAATACCTCCTTCTATTCAACAGTACTCTCAAGAATTCTTGCGGGAAATACAAGAAGAGAAATGGGCCAAGGAGAAGGGTAATTCCCCTCCTATTCCTGAGACTGATGATCTTCATGATCAATTTCCCCAAGACATCCCATCTATTTACGAAGATGAAGCAGAACAACAAGAGGACGAAAGGTTAGATTTTGAATCTAATACCTTAGAAGAACTGCCTCAATTTCTAGGCCCATGGGAATCTGAATCACTCCAGATTAGAGCTCCCACAATACTGGTAAGAAATGAAGACTCAGTGGTTCCAAGGAACACTGATGTCGTGAAGAACACTAAGGTTCAGTGTCATCTCACTGTAGAAGAGCTGCTCAAAGCAAAACCTGAGCTCTCGAATCATGTGAAGGATCAGGTTCCAGAACTTGATTCCAACATGCCAAAAGCAGGCTCCAAGCAAAGGGTACCAGAGATACCTCTAGACAAAATAGGGGACATGTGTGAGGGTGAAGAAGGTAATACTTATCTTCCCATCACCTACCAAGGTTACACAACCAAAGCAATCATAGATTCAGGTGCTGGTGTTGCTATTGCGACCACCTCCTTGTGGAAGCAATGGGGCAAGCCCACATTAAGACCAACTAGAATGAAGCTTCAAATGGCTGATGGTCATTTTGAAAGACCTCTAGGATTGCTAGAAGGGATCACTCTAACCACTTGTGGTGTAGAATTTGAGCACACATTTGCTATATGTGACTTTGAGAAAAATAATGTCTTTGAGATGATCCTAGGAAGACCCTTCCTACGACAATTGCAAATAGTACAGGATTGGGGAACTAACTCCTTGTACTTACAGCACTTAGGGGTCACCACTAAGGTCAATTTGAAGGATTACACCTTCAGAGATGTACCACCCCTACAGTGGAATTCTATCCACAAAGCGAAAGAAGATTCCATCTCTGTGCATTCTAAAAGTTCACCTGATCCATCATGGCTGCATGAAGATACTCATTTGTGGATGTGCAAGGTCGCAAAGGAAGAGGAAAAACGTTTAAAGGCAAGAGAAGAAGGAACTTCGCTAGGAGATAGACCAGTTAGAGACCCAGCCTACACACCGATGATCTTTCCAGATGAGGAGTTTGAGCCTCATGGCTGGCCAGAAATCTTAGCCACCATGGACATTGCTGTCAATGAGGAACAATGGACACCTCATTGTGATGAGGAGGGTTATGATATCTCAGTGTTCATGTGTCAACCCTTGCTAGAAGAATGTGACCCTAGTGATGTCATAGAAGAAGAAGAGAATGACGATGATCTGGAGTCTATTGTGATGGATAGTTGCTTTAACTCAGAGCAGCACTATCTAGAAGATATAGGAGTGTTCACCCAGAAAGAAGAAGAACCTCTCACAAGTATTAAAACAGTAAACTCAAAGGATGGAAGTGAGAGTAGTCAAAAGAAAAAGAAAAGAAAAGCAGTGAAACAAGAAAAGGAGGAATCATTGTTTGAAGTACCAGAAAACTTCAAGAAATATGAAGTTGACGACCGCAAAATTTTGGTACGAATGCCTAAGAGAGAGGCCATCATAGGAGAATCATATGATAATAAAGAAAAGACCAAGAAGATTTTAGTGACCATTGAAGAGAACGAAGAGAGATGCACATATATAGGAGATGACCTAAGTGCAAGAGAAGAAATGGAGCTCATAGCTCTATTAAGGGAATATAGGGATGTGTTTGCATGGCATTATAGAGACTTGAAAGGGGTAGATCCAAGAATTTGCTCTCATACTATCCCCATGACTGCTGATGCTAAGCCCACCAAACAGAAGCCCTACACATATAATGATACCTATGCAGCCAAAATCAAAGAAGAAATTGATAGGTTGATTGAGGCTGGATTCATCTATGAGATTGAGCATACCGAATGGGTGTCCCCCATTGTTGTGGTACCCAAGAAGAACGGGAAGTTGCGAGTGTGTATTAACCTTAAAAAAGTTAATGCCGCTACGATTAGAGATAGTTATCCACTTCCAATCACAGAACACCTATTGGAGCGTGTTGCAGGCAAGGAAGTTTATAGCTTCCTTGATGGATTTTCAGGTTACAATCAAGTAGCCATTGCCCCAGAAGATCAACACAAAACAGCTTTTGCTACAGAGTGGGGAATCTTTGCATTTCGGGTGATGCCATTTGGGCTCACCAATGCACCTGCAACATTCCAAAGGCTCATGTGTCATGTCTTCAAAGAGTTCTTGCGAAAGAGCTTAGAAGTGTATGTGGATGATTTATGTGCTCATTCCCAAGAAAGAAGATTTCACATCCCTGAGCTCAGACAGATCTTCAACAAGTGTAGAGAATATCGAGTGTGTCTGAACCCAGAAAAGTGTGTGTTCATGGTGCGTCAAGGTAAAATCCTCGGTCATATTGTTTCTAAGAATGGAATCTCAACGGATGAAGATAAGGTACGAGCCATAGCGGAGCTGCCAAGGCCAAGGAATGTTAAAGAGGTACAAGCCTTTATGGGCCATTGTGGATATTACCGTAGGTTTATCCACATGTACGCGATCATAGCTAGACCCCTTTATGCCTTGTTGTCTAATTTTGAGTGGAACGACGAATGCGAGAATTCTTTCAATGAACTGAAGAAACGTTTGTGCACAGCACCAATACTGACCACTCCTGATTGGAATAAACCATTCCATGTCCATGTGGATGCATCCAATCATGCCATAGGATGTGTGCTGGCACAACCCACAGGTGAAGGGAATTTAGATTTGCCCATAGCATATGCTAGTAGACAACTAAACCCAGCCGAAAGAAATTATACCACAACCGAGCGAGAAGGGTTAGGCATGGTATATGCTGTAAAGAAGTTTAGACACTATTTATTGGCCAACAAGTTCAAGTTTTTCATTGATCATCAAGCTTTGTTATATTTGGTCAATAAACCTTGCAATACGGGACGCTTAGTAAGATGGTTCCTCTTACTAATGGAGTATGACTTTGAAGTTGTTGTCAGGAAAGGTAGAACCCACCTTCGGGCAGATCACCTTTCTCGCATTACTTCAGGAGAGTCACCACAAGGAGTGTCTGATGAACTACCTGATGCTTATCTGTTCAATTTGGAAGTTGTTCCTAAATGGGCAAATAAGTTGGTACCAGTCCTAACCTTCGGCCCCGCAAATAAGAACGTGAAAACATCACAAGAAGAAATTGTAAAATCACAAAAATATCACATATTGGCAGGAAGCATGTACAAACAAGATACTGGGGGTGTTTTAGCTTGCTGTGTTGAGGATGATGAACATAGTAGTTGGTTGCAGCAAGCTCATGAGGGATTGCTAGGAAATCACTATTCTAAACAACGAACATTGCAGAATTTGAAACGTTTAGGAGTGTATTGGCCTAGCATGGACAAAGAAATACATGAGTGGATCAAGAATTGTCCAATGTGCAGAGAGAGACCACCAGTGGAGCATGCGACCCTTTATCAAGTATCATTAATTCCAGATTGGAGTGCTCCATTGGTAGAGTTTATGAGATCAGGAAGATTACCCAAAGAGGCCAGTCTAGCAAGAAGACGAAATATGGAGCAAGAGGCTCAAGGCTATGCCTTAGTAGGAGAGAACCTATACCGAAGAGGTAAAGATGGTTACTTAAGACTGTGCGTTCATGAATCAGACTATTTAAGGGTCTTAGAGACTGCACACAGTGGTGTTGCAGGTGGACATTTTGGTCCTGACCGAGTGATTAAGACCATTCTGTTCTCAGGACTTTGGTGGCCCACTCTTCATATGGATGCACATACCTATGTGAAGAAATGTGACACATGCCAACGTGCACAATATCCAGTGAGAAAAGACGAGATGCCCTTGAGGCCAATGATGGGAGGACGTGCATTTTCGAAGTGGGGCATAGACTTCATAGGTCCTATTAACCCCCCAGCTAGAAACTCCCATGCAGAGTACATCATTGTAGCCACAGATTACCTTACAAAGTGGGTAGAAGTCAAAGCCACAACAAAGAATGATGCTCAGACTACGGCTAAGTTCTTATTCGAGAATGTGTTCACGAGATATGGACTACCAATAGAGTTGGTGAGCGATAGAGGCACACACTTCTTGAATGAAGTCATTGAAAATCTTCTCCAAGAATTCTTGGTGATACATAAGAAATCCGCCCCCTATCATCCACAAGCCAACGGACAAGCCGAGAGTACCAATAAGATCCTCTGTAACGTATTGACAAAACTGGTGAATAATAAACGCTCTGATTGGGACAAACAACTTCATCATGCTGTTTGGGCTTATCGAGTTGCCTACAAAACGGTACTCAACGCCACCCCATTTCAGATGGTCTTCGGACAGAACGCTGTGCTACCATTAGATTTCTTAATCCCTACCTTAAAAGTAGCACAAGAGTATGAGTGGAATGGGCATGAATTGTCCTCTAGGATCTTTGATCTCGAACGCTTGGGTGAAACGAGGCTACGAGCGGCAGCAGGCATCTACGCTGCAAAGAAGAGGCAAAAGGCATACTTTGATGCACACATCAAGGATAAGGGATTGAAAGAGGGAGATCTAGTGTTGGTATACACACTAAAACAACATGCCCGTAAGTTGGAAAAAAGAGGTTATGGACCCATGATCATTAATAGAATTTCCACTAGTGGTGCAGTTCAGTTGGCCACTCTAGAAGGAGATATCTTGCCAAACTATATTAGTGGCTGTAGAGTCAAGCTATATCAAGAACCTCTTACTGAGGATATGCTAATGAGACTCAACATTGCGAAGAAGCGAAAAGAAGAAGAGTTAAGAGTGAGAGAAGAAGCACAAGAAGAGGCCAGAGAGCGTATTAGGCAAAATAAGTTAAGGCGATTAGGCCTAGATGTCAACTCAAAAGCCCCAAAATATCACATGGATATGTGTCAAAAGTCAGGCATTGCGACTTCTCAGGTCATTGACCGAAGACCCTTTGTGACCATAGAGATAGGACAAGGGAAGGGTGCAAGGACGGTGAAAGCATTGATTGACTCAGGTGCAGCAAGTAGTGCAGTTAAACTTTCCTACTGCCAAGACTTGGGGTTGAACATCAATCCCATAGAAGCTTATCTCATAGGATTGGGAGGTGTGGAAACCCCTTGTTTGGGCGAGGTGGAACTTCCCATCTACCTTCAAGATGTTCCAATGAAAGTCAAAGCGCTAGTATGTCAAGATGAGAACCTTACAGAACCACTTGTCTTGGGTCAAGATTGGATCTATGACCATGCAGTTAACTTAAACCTAAGAAGTCAAATTCTTCAAGTTTGGGTACATGAACAATGCATTACATTAGAATTAGAGAACTGCATGCTCCTAGATCATGGCACCACACACTCTCTTAGTTCTTCCAAGACTAATCATATGAAAGAAGATGTTGTATGTGTCCAAAGCTCTATGATGCAGAAGGAGTCAATCGTGGAAGACCAGGTTCGAAGGCGGGTGGATCTTTCTTCTTCTCCAAAGACTCAAGTAGCCACAGTAGTGAGCCCACCACACAAGCAAACACAACCGTTCACGACAACTGCTACATCAAATAGAAAGACACCATTCGATAAAAAAGCGGTTCCGGGCATGAAGCAGATCTGGGTACGCAAAGGAGAGCAACCACCAGCCTTACCCCCACAAATCCCATCCATGCACACTAACCAAGCCAGAAGACGAAGGAAGCAGCTCAGACAAGCTCCGTCACAAGATATCCAACAAGTTTGGGTGCCTAAGAAGTTAGCTGCAGCTCAACAAGGGCAATTACAGATGTGGGTACCTAAGAAGATCCTACACCCACAACAACCTTTGTTCTCCCACATGCAAAAGGTTTCAACAAAGAGGCCAAAAAGAGAAAAGGGTAAGAACCACGTACAGAGACCAAAGGAAGATCAAATCAGCTCTTCAACATTAGTAGGAAGACATGCAAAAAGGATATGGGTTTGGAAGCCAAAAGTGCAAGTAGCCTCCACCGAACCAAAGCATCAACCACACTGGATACCACAGTTCAGAAAGCATCCAAAGAGAAAGACGCCTGAAGTGACCTCTACAGTGCCAAATGATGTTCTAAAATGGACTCCAATAAGGAGGATTACATCAGTTCGAGACTCAATGGATACCTCCACTAAGGCCGGCATCAACCTCCACAAATAACATCGAAAGCCTCGAACGAGCAACAACCATGTGCTCCTTGCACAACCCTGTCTTTTGCACCATTTAGGTCATGCATTTCCAAAGTATGCATTAATATAGGGCCACATTACACGGCCGTGCATAGACACACTTGAGAATCCCATGCACAAGAGCACAGTGACATATGTCGAACATTTCTATTGATACTAACTTTTGTGTTCTTGTTTTGTGATATCCTGTTCCTCAAAAAAAAAAAAAAAAAAAAAAAAAAAAAAGAGAGAGAAGTGGGAGAGAGCTTGTTCCCAGTGTGTCTCGGCCAGCAGTGAGATTATTGTTGCCTTATCTGGTAGAGGACAAGCATTTGGCATGAACATGGCATCTACAGCTATGATTTTCTCTTACCATGGTAGGAATGAAGAGCTTGAAGGTCCGCAACTTGCGTGATGCTTAACTACTTCATGTACCAGAGCATCCAAGGAGATATCTGCAAAAGGTAGTTCTAGAGGAGAAGACTCCTGCATATGGTGAGCTAAAGAGTATATGTGAAACACAGCTTGGTGTAGTTATCCGATGTTGCTTGCCAAGGAATATAAAGCAATTCAATTCTCAGTATTTCCTGAACCAGTATGGAACAGTAGCACTGGTGAATGGTCTATGTCAATCAACATGGTAATCTCTTAGAAACCGGCACGTGTCCAATATTCCTCTGAGTGTCAATATAGGGAAGTGAACGTGCATGAGCCCAAGCTCAGAAATGCACATTGTTAGTGACAAATGTTGCTTTGAAAAGAGGAGAGGGGATCCACCACTCAAAAGATCTCATCAGTGGACAATCAACATGGACATTCATCAACAAGGTTCCATCCCAAAGGCCGAGTGTACCACACGAAGAGGCAAACATCCATCAACCTTCGCCATGGTAAGTATCTTTACTCTGGAAACACCATAACCATGATAGTTTAGGAAACCTCTTCGTCAGCATACCCTTGTGCACTTAGCTCAAGACCCGCAATTTTTGCACCATACTTCTTCCAATGCATTTTCCAAGTAAGCATGCGTAGGGCTACATTACAAGGCCGTGCACAAGGCACATACTTTTTTCAACCCATGCACGAACACACTTACCCATCACTCAATATGGGTTATGAGTACTTGGCTTGACTACTATGAAGATCAACTTTGGAAGATCTAGAAAACATCAACGGAGACTCACAACGACACAGTCATGCTGGAATACAAGGCAGAAGCACATACCAAGAGACTACAACCTGCAAAGACTCCAGTGATAGATGAAGAACGTCGGACGACTTGTGTTCATACAGAAGGGACACTCCCTCTCAAGGCACTACTTGGAACAATCACTACAACAAGGGTCTGTCAGGGACGACAGACTCGAGAGGGGGGGGAGTGTTGAAGCTCAAGGTTAAGGACAAAGCATGGAAGCACATCAAAGAAGTGGACATAGAAGAAGAGAGAGCAAGTGGGGAGCTCCAAGAAGTGTATGTCAAATTTTCAGAAGAATCCCCTACAAAAATAGTGATTTTCATCACTAGAAACCATTGTAAATACCATTATCTATTTTTAGTAACTCCATTTTGTTCAAGCCGAGGAGTCCTCGAGCTTGAGGAGTATTAGAAGTACCATCGTACCAATTTTCATAATTTTTAGACTTCGTTTGA